>CAEFZP010001101.1:0-600000 GCA_903064625.1 Mallotus villosus
GGTCAGGTACCGGCCCTGCGAAGCTACAACACAACACAACACACAACACAGTCAGAACACAACACAACACACACAACACAGTCAGAACACAACACAACACACAACACAGTCACCCTGAGGTCAGGTACCGGCCCTGAGAAGCTACAACACAACACACAGTCACCCTGACATACAGACATCATACTGTACACAAACATATAGGTACGATCGTGAATCGTGTGTGTGCGTGTATGTATGTGTGCGTGCATGTGTGTGTGTGTGCGTGCGTGACGTCCTGACCTGCAGACACACATGCGGGAGTGTCTTACCCATGGCCAAGACAGAAACAGGCTAACAGCATGGCCAAGACAGAAACAGGCTAACAGCATGGCCAAGACAGAAACAGGCTAACAGCATGGCCAAGACAGAAACAGGCTAACGGCATGGCCAAGACAGAAACAGGCTAACGGCATGGCCAAGACAGAAACAGGCTAACGGCATGGCCAAGACAGAAACAGGCTAACGGCATGGCCAAGACAGAAACAGGCTAACAGCATGGCCAAGACAGAAACAGGCTAACGGCATGGCCAAGACAGAAACAGGCTAACGGCATGGCCAAGACAGAAACAGGCTAACGGCATGGCCAAGACAGAAACAGCAATTAGGAATGATCTCTCAACTCAAAACATGGTCTGGCCTCTCCAGTAATAAGGACAATATAACGATGTATTCCTGAGAGCAACACAACATCATGAAACGCTCTGTTCCACTGACTGGATAAAGCAGATGGTAAGAACAGTCAGCAGCAGAAAAGTACCAGCTAGGATTCATGGTCACAAGAATTCACGTCTAGCAACAAGCATGCGTGTACACACACAAACGTATGAGAGGCCGTATAGGACATAAGTCATACTTGGTCTCACATACACGCCATGACCTCACATATATACCATTATACTCTCACATATATACCAATATACACTCACACATATACCATCATACTCTCACACATACCGGTACACCATCATACTCTCACACAGTACACCATCATACTCTCACACATACACCATCAGACTCGCACACATACACGATCATACTCTCACACATACACCATCATACTCTTACACATACACCAGTATACTCTCACACATACACCATCATACTCTCACACATACACCATCAACTCGTACACATACACCAGCATACTCTCACACATACACCATCATACTCTCACATATACACTATTAGACGCTCACACAGACACTATCATACTCTCACACATACACTATCATACTCTCACACATACACTATCATACTCTCACACATACACCATCATACTCTCACACATACACCATCATACTTTCGCACATACACTATTATACTCTCGCACATACACCATCATACTCTCACACATACACCATCATACTCTCACACATACACTATTATACTCTTACACATATACCATTATACTCTCACATATACACCATTATACTCTCACACATACACCATTATACTCTCACATATACACACAATTATACTTGAATACTTGTCTATGTGAGAGACAATACATGTCTATGTGAGAGAGAATACTTGTCTATGTGAGAGAGTTTGATTGAAACGGAAGGCAGTTTGATTGAACAGGAAGTAGTACTGAATTCTCAGTACCTGATTGGCTTACACATGAAGAAGAAGGATTTCGGGTAAATGTAGCTAACGCCCACCTTCCATAAGAAGAGACTGATTGACATGACAAGATGGATTTATTAATAACATTTTGCATAGGCTACACCAAATGCTGCGGCAACATTGTCAGAAATGTTGCATGAAAGACGACAGCCATACACAGGGGCTATGTCTAACGCTAACGTTGACAATGAAATGCGCCGGCTCTTCAGACCTAGATCGTGCATCAAGGAGCGGCAACAGCACTCTGTCAGGAGCTAGTCTTTTAGGCCGAATCCCCCAAAACTATGGGCTAGGGGTAAGGGGTAGAGTGCCGCTGCTTGATGTACATGATCCAGGTCTGAAGAGCCGGCGCATTTAATCGTTAGCGTTAGAAATAGCCCCTGTGGGTGGCTGTCGTCTTTGATTCCAACATTTCTGACAATGAGAAGCAAATCCACCCAAAAACTCAAATGTAGAATTCCATAGTTGTTTAGGAAGCAATACGGACAACCTAGCACCCCCACTACTTGAGTCAAAAGTCCTAGATCAGTTTTTCAATTGATGAAACAAACTAGCCGATCATTTAAATTTAAGCCATGCCTGTGATAGTGTAGCACTGGGGTTTAAGACGTCTGTAATTAGCCGAGTGGTCTTTACACCCTTGGCTACTAACCTGAACTTCAATGCCACAACCTTAACTTATTATTTGAGTGTATCCCTGGATATTTTTATATTTGACTGTATGCCCGATGAGTGCCCGCACCCATTCACTGCAACGAAATAGCTCCATGGAACTCCGACTCGGAATCTGAGCTTTGAGACGCTTGACAAAAAATGTTTTGTTTGGCGTGTGGTGCGTTTTGGAATTGTTCATGTGATGTGTTCCCATCGTATTTATGACAAAATAGTTTACAAAGAAGAGGTTTAATGTAACTGTATACATATCTCACTTGTACTGGATAATCAGCTAACATGTTTAAGTAGGCTAGTCTACATCCAAAATCGCTGTCGTGAAACTAGCCTAATTTTCACAAAAAGCTTCAAGGTAAAATTAAAAACCTTTAAAAGCGTCTAAATGTAGCAAGTATTATTGTGCACAAGAATTTTATCATAAGTAATATGTCATTTAATTCCATAATGTCCCCAGGAATAACTGAAACACGTATTCAAAATGTTATTAATGAGTCCAATGGCTTCATTAAGACGCCTACTGCTAACTTGTCATGCCAATCATGATAGGGAAGGTGGGCGTTAGCTACATGTACCCGAAATCCTTCTTCATGTGTAAGCCAATCAGGTACTGAGAATTCAGTACTACTTCCTGTTCAATCAAACTGCCTTCCGTTTCAATCAAACTCTCTCACATAGACAAGTATTCTCTCTCACATAGACATGTATTGTCTCTCACATAGACAAGTATTCTCTCTCACATAGACATGTATTGTCTCTCACATAGACAAGTATTCAAGTATAATGGTGTGTATATGTGAGAGTATAATGGTGTATATGTGAGAGTATAATGGTGTATATGTGAGAGTATAATAGTATATATGTGAGAGTATGATGGTATATATGTGAGAGTATGGTGTATGTGTGAGAGTATAATGGTGTATGTGTGAGAGTATGATAGTGTATGTGTGAGAGTATGATGGTGTTTGTGTGAGAGTATGATGGTGTATGTGCGAGAGTATAATAGTGTATGTGCGAGAGTATGATAGTGTATGTGTGAGAGTATGATGGTGTATGTGCGAGAGTATGATAGTGTATGTGTGAGAGTATGATGGTGTATGTGTGAGAGTATGATGGTGTATGTGCGAGAGTATAATAGTGTATGTGCGAGAGTATGATAGTGTATGTGTGAGAATATGATGGTGTATGTGCGAGAGTATGATAGTGTATGTGTGAGAGTATGATGGTGTATGTGTGAGAGTATGATAGTGTATGTGTGAGAGTATGATGGTGTATGTGTGAGAGTATGATGGTGTATGTGTGAGAGTATGATGGTGTATGTGTGAGAGTATGATGGTGTACTGGTATGTGTGAGAGTATGATGGTATATGTGTGAGTGTATATTGGTATATATGTGAGAGTATAAAGGTATATATGTGAGGTCATGGCGTGTATGTGAGACCAAGTATGAATAATGTCCTATACGGCCTCTCATACAAACGCATATACGGTACACACACATATACACACACACACACACTCACAAATGTGTGTACAAACACAGAAGACAATGCATACGCATCATTTCCATGTATTTACATGCAGCAAGAAGCTTACGAGATCAAACTGAAAAAAGATTAATTTATTAGTCAACTGTTTGAGTTGGCACAATTTAGATTGAACAAGGAGACGGGAGGGGGAGGCACGGGGGGAGACGCGGGGGGGAGACGCGGGGGGGAGGGAAATAACACAGGGGGAGATCAGCCCATCTATCAATGTCGGCCCGTAAAGTTAAAGCAAGAGTGAAAATCACAAGAGTTTAGCTCTCTTAGGACTTCAAGGGCAGGCATACACACACACACACACATGCATACACACAGGCATACACACACATGCATACACACACATGCATACACACACAGGCATACACACACATGCATACACACACACACAGGCATACACACACATGCATACACACACATGCACACACACAGACACATGCACACACAGGCATACACACACATGCATACACACACATGCATACACACACATGCATACACACAGGCATACACACACATGCATACACACACATGCATACACACACATACACACACACATATGCATACACACACATGCATACACACACATGCATACACACACATGCATACACACACATGCATACACACACATGCATACACACACATGCATACACACACACATAGGGAGAGCAGGTGAGAGAAGGGAGAGGGAGAGAGAGGTGGATAGGCAGAGAAGGAGAGGCTGTGGGGAGAGGAGAGGTGAGAGTTCCTGGGGGCTAGTCTGACAGTAATACTGAGGGTGGCTGGCACACCAGGGCAGAGAGAGCGAGAGAGGGGCGGGAGACAGGGGAGAGGGGGGCGAGAGACAGGGGAGAGACAGGGGAGAGGGGGGCGAGAGACAGGGGAGAGAGACGAGGGAGAGGGGGGCGAGAGAGGACAGGGCTCTGAGGGGGTTTTAGTCTGACACTAATACAGACGAGGTTGGCATGTCAGGACACGGTCGCCTGGGTTACAGCAGGCTGCCTGAGGAGGTGGCAGAGACGAGACCAGGAGAGAGACAGACACACAGACAGAGAGACCAGGAGAGAGACAGACACACAGACAGAGAGACCAGGAGAGAGACAGACACACAGACAGAGAGACCAGGGGAGAGACAGACGGACACACAGAGAGACCAGGAGAGAGACACAGACACAGACAGAGAGACCAGGGGAGAGACAGACAGACACACAGAGAGACACAGACGTCTCTCTACTCACCAGGAAGACTCTGTATGCGTTTAATCTGCTGATGGATCCCCAACACACATCTGTGTCGTTGTACTGCACACTGCCTGCACTGCACGACTGGTTCCCACTGCACACACACACACACACACACACGTCAGGTCTGTAGCCTTTGGTTGTGTCTTTTGGGCTGGTGGGGATAACTCATAAAGCCTTGACAGTCCCAATATGGAATAACTCAGCACTGGCTGTCTGCACTCCTGTAGCCAATGGACAAGCAATAACAACATGTCCAGGGGGAGAAGCACCAATGGGGAGAGAGACAGAGAGAGAGACAGAGAGAGAGACAGAGAGAGAGACAAGAGAGAGAGAGAAGAGTATGTGGGTGATAGGGTGAGGGGGTAAGAGTATGTGGGTGAGATTGAGAGGGGGTAAGAGTATGTGGGTGAGAGTGAGAGGGTGATAGTGAGAGGGTGAGAGGGTGATAGTGAGAGGGTGATAGTGAGAGGGTGAGAGGGTGATAGTGAGAGGGTGAGAGGGTGATAGTGAGGGTGAGAGGCTGATAGTGAGAGGGTGATAGTGAGAGGGTGATAGTGAGAGGGTGAGAGTCTGATAGTGAGAGGGTGAGAGGGTGATAGTGAGGGTGAGAGGCTGATAGTGAGAGGGTGAGAGGGTGATAGTGAGGGTGAGAGGCTGATAGTGAGAGGGTGATAGTGAGAGGGTGAGAGTGAGAGGGTGATAGTGAGAGGGTGATAGTGAGAGTGAGAGGGTGAGAGTGAGAGGGTGAGAGTGTGATAGTGAGAGGGTGATAGTGAGAGGGTGATAGTGAGAGGGTGAGAGGCTGATAGTGAGAGTGAGAGGGTGATAGTGAGAGGGTGAGAGGCTGATAGTGAGAGTGAGAGGGTGATAGTGAGAGGGTGAGAGGGTGAGAGGCTGATAGTGAGAGTGAGAGGGTGATAGTGAGAGTGAGAGGAGGACCTCACCAGGCCACCTCCATGAGGGACAGAGGGAGAGTGAGAGGGTGAGAGGGTGACAGTGAGAAGGTGAGAGTGAGAGGGTGAGGAGGACCTCACCAGGCCACCTCCATGAGGGACAGAGGGAGAGTGAGAGGGTGAGAGGGTGAGAGTGAGAGGGTGAGAGGGTGAGGAGGACCTCACCAGGCCACTTCCATGAGGGACAGAGGCACAGCAGCAGCATAGATGGCCAGGTCTCCATACAGGTACACGATGATGCAGATGTAGAACATGTTCACCCCCACTGCAGGAGACAGAGGAACACATGTTAAACAGCGTCTGGATCCATGTGGCCCAGGAACACACTGGACACACATCCTGCATGTTTAGGCAGGGGACACGTAGGGGACAGGCAGGGAACAGGCAGGGGACGGACAGGGGACAGGCAGGGGACGGACAGGGGACAGGCAGGGGACACGTAGGGGACAGGCAGGGGACAGGCAGGGGACACGTAGGGGACAGGCAGGGGACAGGCAGGGGACACGTAGGGGACACACAGGGGACAGGCAGGGGACAGACAGGGGACAGGCAGGGGACAGGCAGGGGACGGGCAGGGGACGGCCAGGGGACACACAGGGGACACACAGGGGACAGGCAGGGGACAGGCAGGGGACGGGCAGGGGACACGTAGGGGACAGGCAGGGGACACGTAGGGGACGGGCAGGGGACGGGCAGGGGACAGGCAGGAGGGGAGGGGGAGAGGTGAGGAGGAGGGGGGAGGAGGAGAGGTGATAAGGAGAGGTGATAAGGAGAGGTGATAGGGAGAGGTGATAAGGAGAGGTAAGGAGGAGAGATGAAGAGTAGAGGTGATAAGGAGAGGTGATAAGGAGAGGTCTGTGTGTGTGTTTTAGTGTAAGCTATTCAAGGGCCCGTTTATGCCTTTTTCGGCTGAACTTTTAATAGCTTGAAGAGGAAACACATACACACGCACACGCACACGCACACACACGCGCACACGCACACACACACACGCACACCATGCAGGAGCGAGACGGAACCACTTGTTGGAGGTGAGATGTTAACAGGTTTTCAAGGATCAACGACCAGAGCAGGAATGAAGGTACAGCCCCGAGCTAACAAACCACTTACACACACACACACACACACACACACACACACACACACACTGCTGTTCTGCACACACACACTGCTGTTCTGCTTCTACAGCACACACTAACACACTACTCTGTTCAGGGTCACACCTGAACCACACACACACACTATCATACGCACACACACTATCATACACACGACCACTAACACACACACACTATCATACACACGACCACACTCACACACACTATGATACGCACGACCACTAACACACACTATCATACGCACGACCACACACACACACTATCATACGCACGACCACTAACACACACGACCACACACACACACACTATCATACGCACAACCACTAACACACACGACCACTAACACACACGACCACACACACACACACTATCATACGCACAACCACTAACACACACGACCACTAACACACACGACCACTAACACACACGACCACTCTCACAGTTTTCTCCTGCATGCTGGGCCCAGTGCCCATCTAATTCAGATCTGATTAGAGAGAGAGAGCGACAGAGAGCGCGAGAGAGAGAGAGAGAGAAAAAGAGAGAGAGAGAGCGAGAGTGCGAGAGAGATCGATGCCTCCTTGTCTCACCTGCCGTAGAGGACAGATACACCATGGAGAGATACCACCAAGGTCTACCTCACACGGAGAGACGTGTATGTATCTATATTTGTTGTGTGCACATCTTAATGTGTATTTGTTTACATGAGTGGTGTGTGGGTATTTGTGTGGACCCGTGTGTGTATCTCTGTGTATTAAACTGTGTGAGTGTTTGTGTGCAGTAACATGTTGGTTTGTGAGTCAACAGCTCTACCTGCTGTCCAGAGATGGGATAGCACCCATCCTCCTCTCTGATACACAGCACCCATCCTCCTATCGCTCTCGCTCTCTCTCTCTCTCTCGCTCTCGCTCGCTCTCTCTCTCTCTCTCTCTCTCTCTCTCTCTCTGAGACACAGCACCCATCTTCCTCTCTCTTTCTCTCAGGGACACAGCACCCGTCTTCCTCTCTCTCTCTCTGAGACACAGCACCCATCTTCCTCTCTCTTTCTCTCTCTTTCTCTCTCTCTCTGAGACACAGCACCCATCTTCCTCTCTCTCTCTCTGAGACACAACACCCATCTTCCTCTCTCTCTCTCTCTGAGACACAGCACCCATCTTCCTCTCTTTCTCTCTGAGACACAGCACCCATCTTCCTCTCTCTCTCTCTGAGACACAACACCCATCTTCCTCTCTCTCTCTCTCTGAGACACAGCACCCATCCTCCTCTCTCTCTCTCTGAGAGACAGCACCCATCCTCCTCTCTCTCTCTCTGAGACACAGCACCCATCCTCCTCTCTCTCTCTCTGAGAGACAGCACCCATCCTCCTCTCTCTCGGAGAGACAGGACACACTGACAGGACCTGCTGCTAGACTGTTGAGTCACCACACAGGAGAGGAGTGTGTGTGTGTGTGTGTGTGTGTGTGTGTGTGTGTGTGTGTGTGTGTGTAACACAAGCAGGGTGTTTTTGTTTCTGGTTCAAGGTGAAAGTGATTCTGTCCCGGCTCTGCTAGCCAAGCTTTCATTAGCCCCCCAATCACTCACACAACAACCCTGCTGGTGCACACACACGCAAAAACAGATGACATATACAGTAAGTACAGACACACACACATGACATACGTACACACACACACACACCGTACACACACACACACACACACACCGTACACACACGGCCATGAAGATTAAAATGTGGCCTTGGTGGGGTCTCAAATAGGTCATTAAAACCAGAGGCAATTTATCCTTCCATAATTACAACCCATTAGAAGAAACAGTCTCTCTCTCTGTGTGTCTGTGACAAAGGGACATGAAGGGGAGGCAGTGATCCAGCTTTACCCCTAACACACCATCCCTCTATCCTTCCATGCCCATCCCTCCATCACCCACTGGGTCTAACTAATCTAAAACAAGCGCACTCGTCATCGTGAGGTTCCTACCTTTGTTGAAGAACATGGAGGCCATCTGCCCCATTTCCACCCGCTCCACGATGTCAAACTGATCCACTGGGCCTCCAGCAGACCTCTCTGAAGACAGGCACAGGGTCAGAGGGGATATGTGTGTGTGTGTGTGTGTGTGTGTGTGTGGGGCAAGGTCACTCACGGATGGACAGAATCGGCCTTGACTCCGGCCGTCCCCTGATGATGACATCATCGTCAGAGTAATCAGAGGTGGAGTCGCTCTCTTCCACCTGAAGATTCCAAACACACACTAACACACACGACCACTCTCACAGTTTTCTCCTGCATGCTGGGCCCAGTGCCATTCAGGACACTTTGATCCAAAACGACTTACAAGAGAGAGCTTTACAAAAAGTGCATCAATGACAGTATGCAATAATTGTTACTTGGCCCATCTGCACTACACGTTCTGTCATGTATAGGACAGATTTTATATTTAAATCCATACACAGCCAGCAGTCCTTAAATTGGCAAAATCTCACGGTTACGTTGGTTGCCTAGATACATTCATTTTATACTTTCCTTTATCAGACTCCCAGAAAAAGACACTAGTCCATCTCTACTACAGCAAGCCCACATGAAGCAGTGCAGTAATAATCATCAAGTAGGAACCATCAAAAAGCAATACCAAATGAAACACAAAATGATAACTTTATTGAGAACATTTAGTCAAGCATCTGTGATATGAAAAAAAGTGTAGAGAGAGAGAGAGAGAGAGAGAGAGAGAGAGAGAGAGAGAGAGAGAGAGATCGTGAATGCGTGTGTATGTGTGTGTGTATTTTTTACATGATATCTGTGTAGTAAGAGAGAGAGAGAGAGAGAGAGAGAGAGAAAGAGAGAGAGAGAAAGAGAGAGAGAGAGAGAGAGAGAGAGAGAGAGAGAGAGAGAGAGAATGTGTGTGTGTGTGTGTGGGGTGTTGTGTAACTGATGATGTCATAAGTGTGTATGTCTACATGGTCTCTGTGTAGTGAAAGACAGAGAGAGAGAGAGAGAGAGAGAGCATGGGTATCCATGTGTGATGTTTGTTAAACATCTGAACAACAGCCGCATACAAGTTTGCGGGACAGCCACTGGAGAAACCTGTCAATCATAAGAAAAAACATCAAATGTAATCTGCCATACCACTACACATTCTCTCATCCTTACAATGAGGGTCTTGCTGTCTTCACCCACATTCTACGACCCACTCTCTCTCTCTCTCTCTCTCTCTCTCTCTCCATTTAGCCTTTCTGCCATCTGCCCTCACCTCTTTGCCACATTGTTCTTTTTCTTTTTCTCCTCCTTGACGTCTTGATGTTCGTCAGTGAAGTCCAACACAGGCGTTGGTTTGACGTAAGACTCTGTCTTTTTCTGAGTCTTTTTCTTCTCCCTTTTGGCAGACTTCTTCTTCTCCCCTTTGCCAGACTTCTTCTCTTCCGTCGTATCCTGAAAGCAGAACACATGCTTACATGGAAGAATCACTGAGCTGAGAAAAATGTAAGCAGTGAAATCATGGTTCTTTTCCAGCCTCATTAGTCCGCAATTTATACAGTCAATTATTGTGCAAATTGGGATTTATGCTTTAACAGTGAATATCATCATATATTTTCCTATGATGATAATGACCCACCTGCTGGAGCTCTCCCAATCCTCCCTGGAGCAGCTTCTTTGCCTTAGCGCTCAAGTTCTGGATCGGCGCCAGACGAGAGCGGGCCGGCAGAGTCTCAGGCCACGCGGGAGTCGCCACTCTAACGGTGACACGGTCGGGAGGAGGAGTCAGAGAGGGGGGATTCCACGGTGACACCGTCGAGAGGAGGAGTCAGAGGGGGGGATTCCACGGTGACACCGTCGAGAGGAGGAGTCAGAGGGGGGGATTCCATGCCGTCTTCAACGCAGGGGACAAACGGGACCACAAGAGTGGTCTCTGTCTCAGAGAGATCCTGGGGACACAGAGAAGACATCACCTTTTGGCATGTGCGACCAGGGATCTTTCGATGGTCTCTTTAGGATGATAATCAACAAACAGTGCCATGCCATACCTTGAATCAAACAATAGCTGAATAAATGAATTTGTACAGTCTCTGTACTGATTACTTACGAAGCGTTGGAAGGAGGACTTGTCTTCCTGAGGGGGTTGGACCTGTGGTGGGGAAGGACACACCTCGGGTGGTTGAACCCTCTCAGTGCAGGCCCTGCAGGCCATGTGCAGCCTCTTGACCTCTCTCTTCCAGTTCTCCAGGCCCGCCAGATTGAAGTCATCTCTGGAGTCCTTTTCCACCACATCGACCAGCGCACTAAAATCGTTGCTGACCTGCACATACTTCTGTGACTGAATCTCCTCGAGCCTTCTCCCTCTGACGTTACAAACATATCTTCTCAGAGACGCACCCATCAGGCCTTGTCCCTGGCTCTTCACACGAGACATCTCTTCGAAGTACTCGTTGGTGGCCATGATCTGATTATTTGTCGTCTCAAGGTCCTGTTCCAGGACAAACAGGCGTTTATAGAACCTTCTCACGACCTTTTCCCGGTACCGCCTGTCGCGCCTCTTCCTCAGAGAGGAAGGAAGAAGGACCTGGGCTTCGTCAACCATAGCATGATTCTAGGGAGACCAAGAGTAAAGTACAATGTGCTGGAACAGGCAGAGAGGAAAATGTGAAAATATGAAGATCCATATGGTGAGGGAGGTCAGGTGGGTCGGATGGCTGAGCGGTTAGGGAATTGGGCTATTAATCAGGTTGCCAGTTTGATTCCCGGCCGTGCTAAATGAAGTTGTGTCCTTGGGCAAGGTACTTCACCATACTTGCCTCGGGGGAATGTCCCTGTACTTACTGTAAGTCACTCTGGATAAGAGCGTCTGCTAAATGACTACATGTAAATGAGGGAAAAGCTGATTCAGCACTAACAGAAAAAGCCAATTCATTGACCTTTTGTCACACACATACACATACCAGGCGTTTATCCGGAACTTGAAGAGGATGCTGCTGGCGGTCACGGTCCTCATCAGACTGTGAATCAGATGGAAACATATTTCTCACACTGT
Source organism: Mallotus villosus (assembly GCA_903064625.1). Classification (NCBI taxonomy): domain Eukaryota; kingdom Metazoa; phylum Chordata; class Actinopteri; order Osmeriformes; family Salangidae; genus Mallotus; species Mallotus villosus. The sequence goes on from CAEFZP010001101.1 coordinate 12,204, forward strand.
CTATCTTCAAAATGTAATTTACCTTGATGCTTTTGATGCACAAACTGACCAGAAAATCTCCCTCGCTGACTGAACGTAGTGAAAGGTGATCATCATAATCGTCCGTCTGAAGGATAGCGTTCCCGCCGCGTTCAACTTCCTATATTAGAGACACACAGTCACTCAGAGGTATTTGACCATTTTTGCTGTTTAACCATTTATGTTGATGTAAAATAAGGATCTTACCAATTCGGTGTCATCCCTTTCACCTATTGCTACCATACTGACCACAACATCTGTATCGTCAAGGGAACGGAGAGAAAGATCATCCCGATTTTTCAAATCCCTTTCTACCTCTTGGATAGTTGTTCCATCAACTTCCTACATTAGAGACACAGTCACTCAGAGGTATTTGACCATGTTTGCCGTTTAAGTTGATGTCAAATAAGGATCTTACCAATTCGGTGTCATCCCTTTCACCTAGGCCTATGGCTATGGATAAACTATACTGACCACAACATCTGTCTCTTCAAGTGAACGGAGAGAAAGATCCTTTCGTTTCGTTTCCACCTCTTGGATAGTTGTCCCATCATGGTCAACGTCCTACATTAGAGAACACAGTCACTCAGAGAGGTATTTGACCAGGTTTGCTGTTTAAACATTTAAATTGAAGTTGATATAATAAGGCTCTTACCATTTCTTCAGCGTCCACTTCTCTTACCAGTATCCGTTTGCATCTCTTTCCACTGTCCTCACGACAGAGATCAAGATCATCAAACTGTGTCAGAGATAGATCGTTAGTTTTCATAAATAAAATCTCTGAAAACCACTGCATTAGGCTATGGCCAATAACAGTGATTATGGGAAAGTGTTATTTGAGAGGAGCTGACCTGACTGGAAGAGTTTGGTGTCGGCATGTTCGGCTGATATTGACGGTATACTGCATAAACGAAAGTGTGGATTAGCCTACATTTAGAATTAAATCATGTTTCACGTGTAAGATTACAATAAGTAGGGGAAACATTAATGTTTAAATAAGAATTACTCACCAAAAAGCACACAAAATCTTCCGAGAAAGCTTAAAATAGTCTTCAATTAAGTTACTATTCACCTGCTACCTGTTCAGAAGAAATGTGAAGTAGCTCTGTAATGTTTCATTTAAGTACGAATATACACCATTGTGACGTTTTTGTAGGACGTCACATCATGTGTAGCATTCGGACATACTTTTTATATAGACCGTATGTCCGTAAAATAAATATGTCAATATTCCTCATTAGAAATGTGTATTACACACAAGCATGTAGCTCAGATGACTTCAATAAATAATAGGCAAACAATGCCCACTATGCAAACTACAACATGCGATAATTGTTACTTGGCCCATCTGCACTACACGTTATCCGTCATGTAGGACAGATTTGATTTTGAAATGCATACAGCCAGTCCTTTAAATTGGCAACATCTTTCTTGTCTGTATAGGTACCAGACCAGAGCCATTCAATTATTATTATAATTATTAAGCTTTATTGATTGATTGATTTATTATCAAAACTTGCTTTAAAAGTATTTGAATTTTGAATCTGAGACCTTTTCTTAGTTGTACAGCCATGATATTTACGGTAACTGAATAACGAAAGTGTGGATAAAATTTAGCATCAAATTATGTTTTGTGTAAGATTACAATAAGTAGGGGAAACATTAATGTTTAAATAAGAATTACTCACCCAAAAGCCCAAAATTGTCTGACGAGCCTGAGAAAATCTTCCGAGAAAGCTTAAAATAGTCTTCAATTAAGTTACTATTCACCTACCTGTTCAGAAGAAATGTGAAGTAGCTCTGTAATGTTTCATTGAAGTACGAATATACACCATTGTGACGTTTTTGTACATCACATCATGTGTAGCATTCGCACATACTTTTATACAGATAGAAATAAATACATACATATTTCTCATTAGAAATGTGTATTACACACAACCATGTAGCTCAGATGACTCCAATAAATCATACGCAAACAAATGCCCAGTATAAGAGATAGCCCCAAAAACATTGCGGGTAGACAAAACATGAAGCATAGGCTACATTGGGAAAAGCAAATAAGTGCCAATGTGTGTAACCAGAAGAGCATAGTTAAACAAATTTCAATTGAACAACATGATCCTCGAAAGTGTTGTAGTGGCCTGGGTTTCTTGGGGTGAAAGTGGCCTGGTTTAGATGAAAGTGGCCTGGGTTAGTAAATGTGTTCCCGAAAATAATCGTGGAACCAACTTGCAGTAAATAAAACAAGAAAAAGTCCAGATTAAGTTAGTCAGTTTTATTTGCAGTAGCCTATAATATATTATTGAACAATACAGTCTACAACATTACAGCACATACTACTGTATGCGTAACTGTGCTACAGAGGTAACCGTTTCTCGGAGCAGATTGTGGTTTATGAGAAACTGATTACATTTAACACCGAACCCCCACACATCAGAAAGACCACAATATATTTGTTTGATAAGACCACAAAGCGGTTAGCTACACAAGCAGAAAGGACTTCCATAAAAAAGTTTCGAAAATTATTACGTTTTGAAAATATTTTGTCAACCTATCCAAACCTTTTCACGACACAAAAAGGTTTTGTTATGTACGAAGCAGATTGTGCTTCGTTTATGGTGACCACTAGGTGGCACTTCCTGTATAAATTCAAGTTCCTAATAAACCAGACTGGTTAAATTGTAGAACAAGCTACAAGGTTTGGTGTCCCTCTGTGTGTGTATGTGGATGATTGCATCTAGTAAGAACCACAGGGAACATGACAGGTTTTCTTTTAACTTTTTTGTTCTTGTTGCCTTCTGCCTTGCTCCGTTGTAGCGTCGTAGACTAGCTTACACTTGTTGTGCGTTAAGTAAGAAGAACAGATATTTGTGTATAAAGTGTAAGGAGTGAAGGTAAAAAGTTTACTGATACCAGAAAAATCTACTTAAGTACAATACAATTCCCATCCTTTCCGATTCGGTCGTGCAAACACAAACCCAGCCTCATTCTAACCTCTTATCTGCAAGATATGACACACAACCTATGACGACTCCACAAGAAATACACAAAAGTTCTGTGAACCAACAGGTTTAGAAAAACCACTGAACATTTAAGTATATGAAGAAGACCACTGTGCTGAAGAGGTAGAAGAAGAAGAAGGCCTTGTCGATGCCTCTGGCCACTCCCCCCCAGTACCCAGGTTCCCTCTGGCCTCCTGCCCCTCCTATCACCTTCCTCTGGTCATCAGATCTCTCCTCCAGCTCCACCGTTTCCACCTCCTCCAGATGGGGGTCCCTCTCCTGTGCTGTTCCCCCAGCTGAGCTCAGGATCTGGGGGTCCCTCTCCTGTGCTGTTCCCCCAGCTGAGCTCAGGATCTGGGGGTCCCCATCCCCCCCCGCTGGAGTCCTGACACCCCTTGCTGTCCAGGTCTCCTAAGAAGCCCACCAGAATGGACTCCAGCAAGCTGAAACCAACCATGAAGAAGATTGTGCTGCAGTGAAGAGCTGGGGGCACAGACACAGAGAACAGTCACCAAACCACAGAAGAAGATCAGATTGCATTTTCAAATTCAGATTCATCTTTAATTTATCACATCAAATCCACTGTCCTTTCTGGGCCCTGTTTAAGGTTTCCACGAGTGTTTCATTGGCTGTGACTGTGACACGTTGAGGATGAGCAGCAGGACAGAGATGGAGAGCAGGATGGTGATCTTGAAGCCCAGCTTCTCCCCTCTGGTCTGGTTGATGAAGAAGGAGGCCAGGTCCAGAACCAGGAACAAGACGATGGGCATCGCCAGGTTGAGGAGGTACAGCTGAGGTCTCCTTTGGATGTGGATCTGGACACACATAGAGGGAGGGATGAGCTGAGCTGAGCGGTTAGGGAATCGGGCTACTAATACGAAGGTTGCCGGTTCGATTCCCGGACATGGAAAATTGGGTTGTGTCCCTGGGCAAGGCGCTTAATCCTACTTGCCTCAGGTTTGAACTCATGCAGTTAACTGACTCACCTACTCAGCAGTGGCACCAGATGTAATGGGACACACGGGCAGTCATTCATACAGATTCATGAGTTTACTACTTCAACTTGATTATGTGGTTAAAGTAGAGGTGCTGTAAAATGGAGACAGTCTACCTTGTATTGTAGCTGACGCCAAGCCGTACCATCCACTGTAAAGTTATCCTTAGTGGTTTCCATGAACAGGAAGTCCCATTCCCCTTGATTTAAGTTATTCCTGGTGTAGTCGTTCTTGGAATCTTCTGTAATCAAGGATCCGAATGTGATGTCATCTACGGACAGAGATTGAATATCAGATACCAAAACACAATTTTAGCAACATCTAACATTAGGCCAAGAAGACATTAGATGGAAGATATCGTTTAGATGGGTAATGCTATTTTATACCAGCTTACTTACTTCCTTCGAAATAATGTACATTTTAAAAACCTTCAAGGGTTTCATTCACGATAGCACCAAGTTACCGCTGTTGTCATAATGCGGCCAAAGGCAAAATATACAAAATAAAACTACAAGCCCCAGACAAATGACAGATAGGAACACTCTGTGAAGTCGGCCATCACTGTAGTCCATTTACCCCTACCGTAATTCAAGAGTGAATAAAAGGTGATGGTGCAGAACTGGCGGTCGAGGGGGAACTTGTACAGGTCCATGCCGCAGGTGGAGGTGAGCTTCATGCGGTCGATCACCTGGATCATTCCGGGGTACAGGCGTGCGTGCTGGCTGGGCGTGGTGCTGCCGGCATCAGAGATGCTGCACAGGGGGGGGAGAGACGCAGTCACACTGTCCGACTGTCACTTACTCTCGCAGGCGTCGTACATCAGCTTAGCTTTGGGCTTCAGCATCTCCAACACGGACGACGTCTCCTCACACAGAAGCATGCATTCGATCCTCAGAGGATAGCTAAAGTGAAACCCAGGTCAACAACGAACAATACCCAAGTGCGTGAATTCTATTTATGTCAAGAGGGGCACACAGAACACCACGTCTGGACAGGTTTGACATTTCATCTTAGCTTTTTTTCATTTAGCAGTCTGGCTTTTTATCCAAAGATACGGTACAAATAGGGCGTATCAAAAGTACAGCAGAAGATCTCAAGGATTAGAAATGCCTAGCTCTAATAGTATGTCGGTCGGCTGGATCATTTGCCATACCCTTCAGGAGAGTCATGTGACCCCTGTAGAGGTCACAGGTTCAAATCCCCCTGGGCTTAACTATGCTTTACATAAAAGTATCTGCTAAATGAATGCATAATGATTACAGTATTAAGTAAAGGGGAATGAAGATAGGTTTAGGAAGAGAGATGCAGATGGTTCTTACTCCTCTTGGATGACGATGTCTGGTTTCCAGAGCTTCTCTCTGGGGACCTGGATGGAGCGCTTGCCACAGAACTCATTCGGATCCCAAGAGATGAATTCATTTTTCCAGCTCTGTTTCAAATGGGAAGACTCAATCAATACATTCTTTCACTTGCCTATCCATCAAATCAATTCACTCATCTATCTATTCAGTCACAGTGCATCTATCTATAATTCAACCAAACATTTATCAATCATCTATTCATCCCTCGATCCACGTCGTCATTCACCCTTCCATTCCTGACAAATTTGTTTTTCTCATTTTCTCATTCACATATTTCTGTAAATAAACATATTTCTCAATAACTCAAGTGCTTACAGCAGCCGTGATCAGTGACTGAATGAGGACTTCATCAAATCAAATCAATTAGTATAGCCCTTTTTACACGCAAGCATGTCACAGAGGGCTTCACATACGCCCATAGAGCTGCCCCTCAACCAACCTAAACCCTCAAGGAAGACAAGGAAAAACTCCCAGAAAAACTCAATGCAAGAGAAAAAATGGAAGAAACCTTTGGAGGAGCAATTCAGTGAGGGATCCCCTCCTCCAGAGTCGGTTGGTGAAAGAGAGGAGCAGAACACTAAACATAGTAATACAACAGAGAAGTGCCAGTGGGTTTACTCACGATGAGTGTGCTGATGGAGCAGGTGAGGGTTTGGCTCTTGGCGTTCTGTCGGAGGAGACGTAGAGATGCACAACAGAAGCGAGTGAAGACATTAGAATCAGGGATTTTTCGACAGGTTTAGAACTGCCATGTGTCACTGTCACCTTACAGCCATCATCTGTCTCTGTCTCTCTCTCTCTCTCTCTCTCTGTCTCTCTCTCTCTGTCTCTCTCTCTCTCTCTGTCTCTGTCTCTCTCTTCTCTCTCTCTCTCTCTCTCTCTCTCTGTGACGTACAACTGAAGGTTCTCACCACTTCCAGGATCCCTGAGAGGAACATGTCCACCTTCACTTGGGTGAGTGTGGTCAAGTTCCTCACGGGCCTGATGTGAGCCAGAAAATCATTCTTCTCCGTCAGATTCAGCTTTTTCAGGAGAGCGACATAGGTGCAGCTGTTATCACTGGACACATCACATACTGTGAAGAGGAGGCACAGGGTTAATCCACAGACAGACAGACACAGACAGACACAGACAGACACAGACAGACACAGACACAGACACAGACACAGACACAGACACAGACACAGACACAGAGACACAGACAGACAGAGACACAGACACAGAGACAGCAGAGACAGAGACAGACAGAGACAGACAGAGACAGACAGACAGAGACAGACAGAGACAGACAGAGACAGACAGAGACAGACAGATCATAAAGACAGACAATATAGCAGTAGAGGGATGAACAACTAAGGTGGGCAGAGGAGGAGGAGGTAGTGACGCCACACACACACACCCAGCTCACCCATCAGAGCCAGCCAGATCAGCATCCCTCCAGCCACACACACACACCCAGCTCACCCATCAGAGCCAGCCAGATCAGCATCCCTCCAGCCATCATGGTTTCTAGTCGGAGGTCCGTCTCCAGACTGATGAAGATCTCAGGTGGCACCGTGTATCCCTGGGATGTAGAGTCAGCTGTTTGAACAGTGTCACACCGAAGACGACCAATCAGAAGCCCAGCTTCACTCACGGCGCTCGCCAGAGATATCGATCAGTATCGCTCACCGGGGAAGCATTTGACGGTGGATCGGGTTGCAGGTTCAATTGTTCCTCTGTGTGTCTCTGTGGATGATGCTAAGTAAACACCTCTGTGTGTCTCTGTGGATGATGCTAAGTAAACACCTCTGTGTGTCTCTGTGGATGATGCTAAGTAAACACCCGTTTGTTGTCTCGCCAGGCCTGGGGATGGTTGTGATGAAGTGTTTTGTCCGTCTCTTCATAAACAGAGTGACTAAATTCAGTTGAGTTCAGGATTTTAATTAAGTATTATCTATGTGCAGATTGGGAGATAAAACCACAACACAATGTGTGTGTGTGTGTACTCACCTCTCCTCTCATTTCAGTGTCTCCTACCCTTCCCGTGATTGGCTTTCCCAGCTCTGATTGACAGCACCTGTTTTCAATCAAGCCCCTGTGTATTTAGCTAAATACATTTTGTCAGCGCGTGTCATCCGCCCATTACCACACCTGTGTTAGCCAGCACAAGCCCATTGGGCCTGATAAGACGTCATTAAAAGGCAGTGCGGATACGCACACACACACTCGCAGCCCAATTGTTGTATGATCAGTGCTGCTGCCACCCTCCACCATCTTCTCCCCCATGCTGTCTGTATGTTCTATCCATCAGGGGGATTATATCTCTATTGCTCCCTGCCTGATATGTCGTGTATGTATGTGTTGCATCGAGGAGGCAGGGAGTGCTTCCCTTAGGGGGTTCCAGAGGCATGCTCCCCCAGAAGAAAAAATCTTAAATGAAAGTTAAACGCATCAATCTAGTGCATTGAGAGCAAAATAAAGACTAGATCATTTCTAGACGTAGAAAACCTCTGCCCCTGATTGGCTGTGAGGTTTAGGCATTAGGATTGACAATTGGTTCCAGAGCCAGTTGTAAAGTTGCAAAGCCCAGGTAAAATTCTGTGTTGGCCAAGGCCAAGACTCATAAAATCTGCACAAATCACAGGTGACCCATTTTGGTTTAAAAAAGGTGAGGAGTTTGCATGCCTGCATGTAAATACCTCGAGAGGTAATACCTTAAAATGATGTTCCACACCATTAGAGCATTTAATTTTGTTGCTACCCAATCTACTTGAAGGATATTCTGCATTTGAAATGAATAAAAACAGCAGTTTCCAGTAATTTACATTTTTTTATTCAATTTGTCAGAGGGTGTTCTAGACGGTCTCTTGGATGGGGGGCTCGTAGCCGTCGGCTCTGTCCACCTTGGCTCCGGTGTCGTCCCCGGTGGGCTTGGCTGCGGTGGTTCCGCCACCACCCTCACCGTGCAGCTCCATCAGCTTGCCCACTGTCAATAGACCAAACAGTTAAACCAACGCAGATGGTTTACAAAACCTCAGTTCCAACTGTGTCAATGGCCAAGCTGTCAAAGGGAGTTATCGATTTTTCAACATAAGGTTACTTACACTCAAACTTGGGCTTCTTCAGCATTTTGACCTTCCTTACGAACACGTCGTGCAGGGGGTAGATGGACTGGCAAGCCTTCTCAATGTCCTTACCAACGCTGTCAGGTATACTGGGAGACAGAAAATAGTGTTAAATTACACACTCGTACACCCTCTGCATCACCATTAGTTTGCATGCTTGTATAGGTTTCCACAGAATGCTTTTGGCCTTACAGCTTGTTGACAACTTCCTTGAGGTCGTTGGTCTGCACCTCGCGGGTCATGATCTCCATCATCTTCTTGCGGATCTGACGCACCTGCTGGTGCTGGGCGTACGAGGTCTTCCTGATCTGGTTGGTGCGCTTCTTGGTGAAACCTACACAGAACAGACGCAGAAGGTACCCATCTGTGGTCTTCACGTCCACGTGGGCCTCGATCATAGTCTGGTGGGGGGGGGGTGAGTCATGGTTAGTTCAACTCAGCAGAGCGGCATGCTTGGAACCTGCATGTAGGTCAGAACAACTAGGTGCTAAGGTGTTCGAGGTCAGCAAATCTGTAACACTTTAAGAAACGTGGCCTCCTGAAAACACAGCACGTCTCCATAGTCCTCTAGGGTCCTTACCTGCCACTTCTTGACCATGGAGCACATCTTGTCACGAGTTAAGTCCATGCCGTGGAAGTTGCACAGGCAGCTCTTGCCCTGCACGTCCTCGGTAATGAGCTTGAACTTGCGGAAGGCCACCTCGTCATTCTGCAGGTCAGCGAGGCTCACCTCGAACACACGGCCCTTCAGACCATCAGAGGCGATTCCTGCAGGGGGGGTTGACAACAAGCATGGTGACTGACTGAGTCGAAGGACCCTGGAAGAGGGGCATGATGGGGCCCCACAAGGGAACCTCAGCTGATCTACATTTGACCAGAGTTGTCCATAGAGATGACAACTGCATAGTCCCAATGTTAACAACCACATGCATCTGATGTGAAGCTTTGGACTTACTGGTTCCCTGAGTCCTGGTGACCAAGGTCTTGCCAAGATTGCGGATGTTGAACATGGCTGGTGCCTTGACATCATACCAATCCTTCTTGGAGAAAGGGTCCACGCTAAAAGGAAGTGGATCGTTAGAATCGAGTACTGTCATGTCGCCCGACATCTTAGCTTTAAATGGCATTGGTCTACAATCACGTCGCTGCACGAGTTTGCGTAGAAAAAAGAGCAATAGTATTAAATACCGTTTAAATCATTAATTTCTCTTGTCAACTATCCAGCTACTGGTATGAAACGTATCAGGTACGTAAAAGTCAAGTACAACGTGTTTAGATTCAGCATGGAGTATAGGCCACACTTTGAGACTGGTTCCCTTAGCAGCACCGAATATGACTCAAAATGCACTGGATGACGGACAAGCTTGCTCAGACCCAAGGTGTACAGTACTGTTAATCTCAAATACCAGTGCCAATGTAATGTTCCCTGTTACTAACGTGGATTGCTAAAACTGCCATTTTGTTAGCTACACGAACCATAACTAGCTAGCCAGTAAAGAGCCGGGTTACCCCATTGCCCTTTAAAATGTCATAAGATTAACGAATTCACAAACTTCCAACGCCATGACGGACGACCTCTAACATTGAAGATTTACACTCGATTATAACTTGTTGGCGTAATGAAACGTGTGCCATGCATCTACGCTATGCTACGTGCGGTGAGCTCAGGAGCCTAGCACCGAGCTCAGAACATCCAGTTAAAATCTCAATCATCCCTCACATTTCTAAACCCCAGTTCACTCAACTGCATTAATATAAGTGTAATGTAGTATCTGATACATGTATTATAATACTTACATCTTCTTTTTGGCACCTTTCTTGCCACCTTTGGTCAGCCTCTTATTTTTGCCGACTGCCATGTTAGCTACAGGGAGTAAAAGAGAAGGAAGTGCGAATCAACGCGAGAAATAAAGAGACTGAGATTCGCAATTCTCGCGTGTCGCGAGGTCTGCCTTGATGACAAACGATGTTTTGTCGCCATCTACTGACTGAAAATTGAAAAACAAGGCGGCCCATCTATGCTTTGAAACTTTTGTCTCATCGTTAACCATGCTTGCTGTTGAGTTGCAAAAGAAAATGCAATCACAATTATTGTGTAACTTTATTACAAAAGTTGATCATGTAAATTAGGCTACTCTTTAGTTAAACTGCCAACTTTTCATATTAAAAACAAAGCACCAAATGTAGGCTAATATTTAGTATTATGCCATATTGTCCAAAATTAGATTGATAGTGTGTTTACTCAAAACATCCAAGATGGTTAATTCCCTACTTGCATCTTTACGTTACAAACCTGTCATTCAAACTGGTAACAGTAATTCCATGCAGGTGTTTATGGTCTCTACCTTACATTTGGCCTAGTTTACAAGGTTACAAAGACTGTTTTTGAGACATAGGATGTGACCTCTGAAGTTGTAGGCTACATATCCTGCAGCATATGATTGTTTGAGGTTAGTCTGACTTTAAATTGAGACTTTAACGCCAAGAAAAGGGTAACCAGAAACAACACTTTTAATACAAAAATTTCAGATGGATTATTCTTCTTCATTTAAAGGCGTTATAAAACTCACCAGTAAAATGTACCTCCAACTCTTACTTTCTGTCCTAAAATGGCCATATTTGACTTTTTCCTATACTCATTTATATACACTGCCAGTAAAACAATTTACTCTTAAATATGTTTTCCCCTCCACATATAATCTATTAGGACATCTTGTTCCAAATAGATGCAGAATTCTAATTTGCCCCTGTGGCCTATATAGCCTAAGTTTTCTAGACCTAGACTAAAGCTGGAAAAGGCAGTGTATACTCTCAGAAAGGCATCATCATAGGGATGAATCTAGTCTCAGGAGTCTTGTGTCAGCGTAACATAACACACTTCACTTAGCTTAAACTCTCTGATCAAATATGGCCTGTGGAGAAAGGATGTGGACACACGCCCCATTTGAGTTTGTTTATCTTGTTCCACTTATCTTTTTAGAAATAACAAACCAACATTCTATGAACTAATTTCCCTTAGGTGATGAACGCATAGAATGTGATGACCATCATATTAAGAAATTACTTTTGATAGAGGGCAAAATAACAAAATGGAGCCAACAGCTCTAAAACATATATAAATGGCAGTTAAGTTTGCTGTTTCATTACCTGTATGCTATGACAAGTCACATAATGATTCTACAATGTACTTTCATTTTGTTTCAATGAGGTTCCATTCTTGAACTAGCCTAATGGGCAGAAAGCTGTTTTGAACCGTAAGTTTTCCTCAAGCAACTAATCACTTTAGTTACAGGCCATTGCTACAGAAACAAGCCATGCCTTTTCTCTGCTGGTGCCTGTGGGGCTGTGTGCCTTGACTCCCAGACTCCTCTGGGATGGCTTGTGAGGTCAACAGAAAAGTGACGCTCACTCACTCACTCCCCCTTGGCAACGGCATTTGGATCCATTCTGCTGTGCCACCAACTATCAGAGCCCGCAAAGACACGACAAGAGGTTTTGAACGAAAACGTTGCCTATGGTCGTGTGCTTCTCAGTTCTTCCTTATGTCTGTGAATGGATTGTTGCCTACGAATATAGGCTATCAAAGATAGCCTAATATTAGTTTCACAAACATTACGGGTCACTAATCACTTGAAGATCTAGGCAAAGCATGTCATGTTAATTTTTCGGTGGCCTCCAAAGGACGATGGACAGCAAATCTACATTTATTTTACACCATATTTTATACACATTTACAGCATACATTTTGTATAACATTAATTGGAACTCGTGAATGAATAGAAACCAACCTACATTTTCTAAGATGTAGCCTAGCTATTTAAATATGCCTATTGATCCACTTGAGAGACAGCAACTGTCTGGAAAATAAGAACACATTTCTGGTTTGTAAGTCAATATTTGTGACGACCGACTAGTCTATAATCTCTCAGCGAAACCTTTACACAAAATTCACAAGCGATATCCACCTGAACTAGCTACACCTGAGCAAACCCGGCGAATGTAAGGGTGTACTGCGCATGCTCTACCAGCTCGAGGGATAATACAGTACTGTCATGGCGCGGACGAGCTGTAGCAGGGGGTAAATCAGGAAGAGAATGCGCTATAAGTGGGTTAACACTGAATTTTAGTTCATTCTTGGTGTTTCAGTTGAAACGCCGAGTGGACTGCTGTCCTTTGTGGAGAACCACCGGAGCTGTTCTTGGACTTGACCCTCGTTTTGGAGTTTTGCTCATGACAGTGAGCTACCTGTCAAGCCATTGACAATAGTTCCATTACCGTAGCCTTTACCGAAGAAATGAAAGTCGCAGTTCCCTCGCTTACATTTTGACTGAAGGAAAGAAGGGCAAGACCTAAGCGACCTGGCTTTGCAACGGATATTATCAAGCTAGTCCGCACCATTTTGGCTTGGGCTTTTTTTGCTGCATTATTCCATTCGTCCCCTATCAAGTTTCCGACAGAGGAGAGCCTACTTCTACTTGGAAACGCAGTGACAACTCCAATGTCGCGGTGTGATCGACTGGATAGTCTCCTGTCGTCCGTGTGTGCCTAATTCAAGATAACTCATCTTTTGTTGAGTTGAAGGCATTTTTGGAAAACTGTTTGGATGGGGAGGGAAACATATTTCCCGTTGAACCCCATACTGTCTACGTAACTGACCAGGGAATACAATATTCTAGCGACTCTTGCACCACTGCCTTTGAGGGTGAACAGGTGCCTTACCTGTGAACGCCACCTGCCCTGTCTTTCATTTAGCAATGGCTAGCAAAGTGACATCGGGTGCTGGTCGGCAAGGAAATGGGGGCCAGGACGAAAAAGGACAAACTATGGCGCTTAACCCCGGGATTCCTATCAGGGGAATAAGGATGAAATTCGCCGTGCTTGCTGGCTTGGTAGAAGTTGGGGAAGTTTCGAACCGTGACATAGTGGAGACCGTCTTCAACCTGGTAAGCTGATTACAGACTCTCAGAATAGGCCATGGCAAGTATGCAAATGATCATGTTACGTTTGTGCCAATCAACCTGGATTTGTGAGTGAGATGTTAACATGTACACAGAGGCAAATAGAATGGGCTATACTATGTAGGCCTATTATACAGTTTGTGTCAGGATAGCAACATGAGGAGTCCTAGGACAAACGTTTGCAAATATGCAATGGCGTGTAAAATATGTTGTTGGTTGTTTCTTAATGGCCTTATTTAGCCTATATATGACACATTGGCAGACCGACTGGCAAATTGCTTTATCTAACCAGTAAAAAAATATATTGCACAACTAGTCTAGATCATCTTAGATAAATGTACTTTAGGCTACACTAAAAAAAGTTGACTTATTAAATGACTTTAAAAGGCGACAAAGCTTGATATTTAATGGGAATATGCTACAAAATATGTAGCCTACACAAATTCTCTTATAATTCCAAACATCTTAAAATACCTGTATCAGCAATAGCCTACTGACTAAAGTGCTTTTCAGCGAAAATGCTGGCCAAATGCAATACATTGGATCTATCAATGTTTTTTTTGTAAATCTCTAAGCAACTTTTACACAAGGTCTTTGGTTAAGCTCTGTCTGTGTCATTGATTGTCTGCTGGCTTGTTGGAAGGACATTGAGGAACAGGCAACTGAATGAATGAAATCTAACAAGGAAGTAGTGGATAGTACGCTCACCTGAAGTGAGCCCAGCTAGTGGAATGAGAAGGTAAGGGAATGAAAGGGGAGAGGACAAACCTGCAAAACTGCTTTGTCACTGTGGTAACATAATGAAGTCTGACATCAGACAAAAAGGGAGAGAGGTCGTCAGATACCCAGAAAAGGACATTTGCCCCCCCTGTGTCTCTTCAGGGTTGGCTCCAACATCTTGTGTGTGTGTGTGTGTGTGTGGAGGGGTGGTTAGTCTGGGGGTCAACTGACCATGCAGCCAACAGGCCCCAATCACTACTTGCCAAAGCGCCGCTAGAAAACTGCAAAAGAGGTTGACATAACGAGGCCCTAGCATTTAAAATGCCGCCTGAAATGTCAAGCCAAATATAGGAACTTGAGCATGAGCATTTGTGACATACGAAAGATTCACCCCTCTTGTTCAGTGATATCAGTGTGCTGTCACTCACTGCAAAAGGTAGCATTTCTCGGATCATTTGAGCTCAAAATGATCCTGCAGCATGTTCATTATGTGAAAGTGATTCATTATGACGTCTGACTAAGCAAATGCCGGTCGAGTCTTATTGTGGTGGCTTTACACATAAATTAACATCAGACAATCGAAGGCTGAAGTGTTTCGGAGAGCTGAGTGTGTCTGTGTCCCTGGGAACTCAGTACATCTGAGTGCGCTCGTCCCTCTCTGATTGGCTTGGCCAATGTCATCTGAGTTTGTTTTTTTGCGGTTACACTTTGCATTTAACAGTCTGTGTTTCCACCAAGTCTGTGTTTCTGTCTGTCTGTCTCTGTCTCTGTCTCTGTCTCTGTCTCTGTCTCTGTCTCTGTCTCTGTCTCTCTCTCTCTCTCTCTCTCTCTCTCTCTCTCTCTCTCTCTCTCTCTCTCTCTCCCTCTCTTTATTTCTTTCTCCTCGTTCTCTCACTGTTTCTCTTCTCTCCCCCTTCATATCTCTTTCTCACTCCATTTGGGCAGTAATCTGATTCATCACCTGCATCTGAGCCTCCTCTCCAGAAGTAGCTCATTTGCAGTCTACTCAGCTGACAACTTGCGTGCACGCACACAAACGGTTTGATTGTGCGGACAAAAAGATGCTCTTCCAACCAGTGTCTTTCAAATGAATATCAGGTCATGGAACACTGGTTGGGCGAGCATGTAGTAAGCTTGGCTAGTATTCAATGGTGTGAATAATATGAAGCCTAGTACAGTTGATAATCATGCAAAGTGTCTGCTTTGGCATAGAGGTTTGTGAAGCTGGATTATAGACAAAGGCTTTGTCGCATTGTCTTAGTGTGTGGTGCATTATCTCTGACGAGGGTAGCATGTCATGTGTGTAGGAACATGTTTGTAGGAAATATTGTGGAAATCATTGTTGCTCTAACAGTTTCAGCCGAACCCAAGAGGCCACATCCCATTGAAGTTGCCAGTGAAAGACTCAGCGAGAGGCAGTTACCAGCTCTGTAAACCATTGACTTGTGTGCAGCCCGTATGGGTCTTACGCCGTAAAAGCGACACCAGAGACGGGGGATTTAGACGTTTGGAATGTAACCTGGGTTTTTTTACCTGGAGGCAAGGTCGACGGCTGTCTGGACCAGGCCTCGTAGACTCACTGCGACGGTTACTGTGGCAACCGTGCGAACAGGTGAACGAGTTTGCCAGAGGGTCGTCCTCCCTCTCAGAGGGAGTGAAGTGGACACCGTCCATTTGGTGTACACGTCTCTTTTCTGTGCTAAGAATTAGTTTGGGTGATTTTTATTAATTTAACATGCATTAACATTGTACTTCAGTACATAATTCAAGCTTTCTTACTTTAGTCCCTCAAGTTTTCCCTTGTGTCCCTCAGGCAGGCCTCATCAATTTTTTACACCATACTCCTCGTCTAAAGTTTCCCCTGAAAAGCATGTGGATAGGTGGACAGGGAGGACAGACAGACAGGTGGACAGACAGACAGACAGGTGGACAGACAGACAGATAAACAGACAGACAGGTGGACAGACAGACAGATAAACAGACAGACAGGTGGACAGACAGACAGACAGACAGGAGGACAGACAGACATAGACAGACAGACAGACAGGTGGACAGACAGACAGGAGGACAGACAGACAGGAGGACAGACAGACAGGTGGAGTTGGCAGACGGGTGAAGGGAATTCACACAATAGTTTCCCACACTTGCTTCTCTAAATTCCAGGGTCTCCAAAAGCCTCGTAGAAGAACAATTCACCTTTCTTTCCTGCTTGTCCGCCTCCTTTCAAACAGCGTTCTGGTTGGATTCACACCACCTGCTTTGTTGCCTGATCTACCAGTATTGGTGACGAGTGTCCTCCTTCAAAATGACTTGAGTGGATGGCGAGTCTCTGTTCCACTTCGAATCGCACACACAAGCAGATGCACATTCATACACTCACACAAATGGGCACAATACACAAGATCAAAGATGCAGAGACACTTGTGAGTGCATGCATACACACATAATTAAGAACACACTCACTCTCTCTTTCACACACACATACACTCAGATATGTACAGTAGAGATCTTTCTCTTCCATCATCCACAGCATCAACTGAGGGCTGTAGGGCCACAACTCTCTCCAGACACTATCGGCTCCTCTCTTACGGTAACAAAGGAGCCTTTAATCTGACACATGAATGAAATCCTATTTCACTCTCTCTCCTATTATCTGTTACACATCAGCCCTTTTCTAATCTACCTCTCATGTCTCTTTTTTCCCTCTCTTCTTTCTTTTTTCTCTCTCACCAAAGAGATTTCAAGGCACTATGTAAAGACTGTTATATCTTGAAGCGCCCCAACTGACTGCTCATTATCCCAGTCAGTTTTTTATTCCCCATTTGAATCTGTCTGCAAACAGACTGTCACACAAGTATCACCTCCCATCCCCGGCTATTTGACAACCCCTTACAGAATATGAGGCTGACTTGAACTGTATGTGGTGTGTGTGTCAGAGAGAGAGAAAGAGTGTTGATTTTGTGTTGAGGCAGTATGCAGTTGGCCAAAACTGGTTTTAACTGGTGGCCATTAACTGGAAGTCTGTTTATCTTTTACCTTCTACATTGCTGTGTATCTTTTATTGAGTCAGTAGAGGGTGGGGAGGTGTGTGTGTGTTTGTGTGTCTGTCAGTCTGTCAGCCTGGTCTTTCTCTCTCGGTAGGATGACGTACAGAGCAGATAGTCAGATAGCTCAGAAGATACTGCTGGCCCAACTCCCCGCTCGCTTGAAAGGGATGTTTGACAGCTAACAAACAAGCTGATTATTTAGTCTCTGCCATCCTTCTCCTAAGCAATCCCCTTGGTTATGTTATCTGCCAGTGTGTAGTTTTGTGGAAGATGGTATCTTATAATTGAATAAAAATCAATCATTAACACCGACTGCTAATATTGCATCCGCAAGTTAGGTGTTACTTCTTGCGTCCGCAAGTTAGTTGTTAACTCTTGCGTCAGCTCTTACCCTCCAGTCCTGATCTGATCCTGACTAGTGAATACTGAGATAAACAATCCAGTTCCTCGGCTCCCTTTGTTTCCTCCATAAACAAAGCCAGCACAGAGAGAGGCATACTGGAATGCTACCGGTCGCGTTTAGAGGACGCAGATCAGAATACGACAGCGCTCCTAACCCGGGGGACCCTCACAGAACAACCACCCCAGCTCTGAACCCTGACCCAGAATCACTGATGACTAGCATGGGAGACCTTAACCATTGCTTGCTTTTTTAAAACCAGGCTACCAGTATTGTTGAGCCCTTAGTGACTGAAAGTAACCCTGTCCTGGCCCTCGGACACAGAGAGAATAGGGCTGTTGCAGTCATACTGATAAGACTCACGCTGTGAGGTCAGCTATACACAGTGAGGATGTGTATGTTTATTCATACGCGGAGAAAGGATGTGTGCGTGTTAGCCACATACAGAGATAGGATTTGGATGTGAAAAGGAGTGTGTCTCTGTAGGAGTGTGTTACACTTGGCCCTCAGTCAAGGTGTTTTGCTTTAAGCTGGAACGTAGCAGGCTTGAGATGAGAAATTGGTGAAGGAAGTTTCCCCCTTGTCCTGTTTATGGTAAACAGGCACGACTTGTTGACCCTCTTTGGCTCTGACCTCATCAACAGCACTCGCAGGAGACAGTATGCAGAGGTCACCAGAGCAAGGACAGTCACACACACACACACACACACACGCACACACACACACACACCCTCACCCTCACAGAGCCTTCTCAGCAGGGTTCCACTGGGAAGTCATCTCATGTTAGGGGCTTCAATTTGAGATGGCACTGTGCAGTCAGTACGGCACAAGGTTGCAGGTATTTATTTATTTTACGACGGGAGGTGAATGCTAAGATTGTGTTAAGGACACCCGCTAGGCTACACCCCCTCCACCCCCTCCCCCAACACACACACACACCTCCTTTTACTTGCACACATTCACACTGCATGCAGAGTTGCACACACTGCCAGGATTGGTCTGTCAATAAAGTGAAAACAATGTAAACCTAGAGAGCTTTTGTAGTCTTGAAAGTGATATCAAAGCACTCACCCCCACCCACCATACCCCGATCAACTTCTCTTCTTACAGGGAAGAGTATTGAAATGTAAATTGTTTTGCTTTACTAATGTGTTTGCGTCAACCTATGTTTTCCAATGTCGTCCTTTAGAGTAGGCCTAGTCAACTCGGCAGCCATTAAGCACGTGTTAGCCATAAGAATACCATAAGCAGTGATACAAGCCCGGGTGCCAACCCCGCCTTGGGAGAGTTCTACCAGGGCCATGAGGGAAGGCAGACATGGATCTGCTTCAACCAACAAGATGCCAACTTGAAAAGTCCCTAACGCCTTGTTCACACCGTTTCCACCTTTTACGGCCTGTGCGTATAGCGTTTCAATGCAATCACAAGTGCGTTTGCGTCTTTTTCGAAATGGCAGCGCTGGGAAATACGGAAGCAAAAATTGAGAAAGGCTGAAATATTGGGTCCGTATGGATCATGCGTATGACCTATGACCGTTCCATATCAGACACGACACATCTTTCACGCTCGCTTTCAGCTGCGTGAAAATATGCGACCTCTCGCTTTCCCACAATTAAGGCGTTTAGGGTCAGTGTGGCGCTCCCTTTCCCTCCCTAAACCTCTTCACGGCCTCTCGATGACATGCCTTCACTCATCCGTCAACATTTTGTCACATTTTGTCAACCTCGTCTGCGGAAGGCATGCAATTCGCTTTAGTGAAGAAAAACACATTTTTCTAATCGCTAGCTGTAGGCAACTTGACTTAGGCCTACGCTGATGACAATCTCATGTGACGATGAGATGTCTTTTAGATGTGTGTTATTCTGCTCGAGGGTAGGTTATATTCTTTCAGTTTTTTGTTTTCAGGCGTGTTATATAAAAGAACCGAACAGCATGTCTGATGGGATTATGTTGTAGCCTTGTTTGCTACCACAGATCCTTCCTGTTCTTCCCTAC
The DNA here is from genome assembly GCA_903064625.1 of Mallotus villosus. Classification (NCBI taxonomy): domain Eukaryota; kingdom Metazoa; phylum Chordata; class Actinopteri; order Osmeriformes; family Salangidae; genus Mallotus; species Mallotus villosus. Next base: position 31,810 of record CAEFZP010001101.1, read on the forward strand.
ACCGATATCATGCTACAGACAGAATCCTCAATTTAAAGCCAATATGCCAGTCTTACTACGCTTTACTTTCGCACGTAAGTGTGTGTGTAGCTTCGTCCTCTGTCCGTGGGGGCAGGCAGTAGTGGTTTTCAGGCCCGGGCAAACCGGGCAGACGCCCTGGGGCGGCATTAGGAGAGGGGGGCAGCAATTTCACAAGTGCATCAAATTAAAAGATGTGCTAGGACCGCCACTAGGGCTCAGGTTCAGCATTCAAACTCATATGGACTCCCACCCATCGCCTCATAATTCATTTTTCCATCATGAAGTGTTTATCACTACCCTCCTAATGGAAGTGCTCTGGGTTTCTTTTCACGGGTCGGTGGATGCCATTCGTTTGCATGCTAATTGCGGGCCAGGCTCTTCGCTTCGGCGTCGTCGTCGCAGCTGCTATCATGGCTGACACCTCACCGACCTGAGCGCCGCCGGGTAGACGCGTCGTGCTCACCCGCCGTCAGTGCTAATTATCTCCCTGAGTGGTGGAGGCCGGGCCGGGCTCGTGGGTTAGTCACATGGTGGCTGCCTGCCTGCTTGCTGTACGTGGGATGCTGTGTGATAATGTTGGTTCTGCGCCCGTGCCTGCTGTTTCCTCGGCTGCCAGAGAGAACGTCACCCCTTGTTGAATACAAGGTGCAGACAAGGCCCGTCGTTCCACTGGGTCTCCATACACAGCCTGTTTCATTCTGTTTGAATAGAGACTGCTGTCCACTTCAGGGCAGGTGGGTTTGAGAGGTTGTGGGGCTTGTGCAGCAAGGCCTTTTACATTTACCTTCTTATCCAGAGCGACTTACAGTAAGTACAGGGAGGCAAGTACGGGGTTGCCTTGCCCAAGGACACAACGTCATTTGTACGGCCAGGAATTGAACCGGCAACCTTCTGATTAATAGCCCGATTTCCTAATCGCTCAGCCATCTGACTCCCTATGATGAGCCTTTTGATGTAGCCCAGGCCCAACCCTCATTACTGATGAATGTTCCCCTTAAGCTTCTCTGTAGTTAAGTGTCTGGCCATGACTAATACACAGCTTCTAATTGAAATGACACGATATTCGAATATGTTTCAGGGTGAAGCAGTCAGCTGCTGTTTGAACGTACTTTGTAAAAACATCACTAATTGGATCCAACGTGAGAGGGGGAGCACTTTAGGTTTGACAACAAGACAACCTTCGTTCTGCAGCTATCTTGTGCTTACTTCGTAAGAACTGCAATGTGTTGACACCACAGAGCTTGTTTCAGGAAGGGATTCTCATTTTCCATGCAATGGGTGGAGCCTTACATTGTCGCAGTTACTCATTAACGAGGGGGCGCATGAATGGGTTTCATAGACCGACTTAAACAAAACGGTTTTGGGCACAGTTCCTAGTGTCAGTCTGGGACCAGGCTCATGACTCATCCCTTGATGACCCATCCCTTGCCATTCATCATCAGGTCAATGAGGTCTAACCAGGTGAACAGGTTGAATTCATGTGGAACACCGGTTTGGATTGAGTTGTATGAAGCCTGAGGATCGTCTCTGTCTTCTAGTCAAGTGCTGAGTCATGCTGTCTGAGATTCCTTCCAGGTTCTTAGCCTCGTGGCTGGAGAAAGACTCCAGCCATGAGCTCTCCCTGTCTTTCTCTTGCAGTGTAGGCTTATAACCCTGGCACCCTCTTCTTTGTGAGTCTGATATCACCGAACATCTTGTGTCCTCTTGGCGGCACATGTTGTGCAAACCGCAAGGGGAAACCCCACAACTTCCTGCCGCCTACGAGTTCTCAGCCAAGGCCTCCAGTAAACTCCTGCTGCAGGAAGCTGTGGAGGTGTTCATGTGCACAGTAGCAGAGACAGACGTGAGCTGTCAGTCTTGTCCTCGTCGGGTCTTTGTCGTGGATATCCTCCTGTAACCAGGAAACGAGAGGAGAGCTCAGTCGTGAAGCACGACTCCACTCATAAGCAAGGTCGTGCCAGCCTCTTGATGAGGGTCATTGACGGTGTTGGCATAAATACATGTAGGATCAATTGTACTGAGGCCAGACAGTTTAGGAAAACATGGGTGTTCCCCTCCAGCCTTGGTACCTCGCAAGGTTGAACCCTTTTATGTGATTTTATATTTATTCTTTTTAGATATGGCTATTTACACAAGGTCATGTGCGTGGTTATATCAATTTGCAATTCAGTTCAGCCTTGATAAAAGCCATTGTGATATCCTAACAATAGGCTACTCGAAACCATTGGAGGCTTTGAGCGTGCATGGGTTTCAAGCCGTCGTCCTGCATCTAGCGTTAGTGTGAGGTCTCTGCTATGAGAACAGCACACAACTCATCCTTAGAAAGCCACCGCACTCGAGGCAACAGTTCATTGTCTAGTCATTGTTTAGTGAAGGATGACATTTTATTAGCATCCAGAGGACAGGCCCTATGACACGTATGAAACACAACACGTACAGTATACAGCGCTTTTTGAAACTGCTCGCTACAATTCAGATTGCCTGGTTAACTAATCAATTTATTGCTGGCAAGCGTTTACAACAGTTCATATTTACGTAGCCAAAATTAACTCTAGTCGACTTGTCATATATTTGGAACAAGCATACAGAGCTTGTATTGTATTGAGGTGAGATTCCAAGTTAGAATCTTCACTGTGCAATTGCTGTCTTGACCGCAACTGGAACTTTCTTTCAGAAATAATCCTTGAAATCTGGTAAATTGGGCCAGATTATACACCGCCCCAGGTTTACGGCATGGAAAGCAGTCAAGATAATGATCTTAGACGTATTGGAGTTGACTGTCCAGAGTGTTGTAAGAGATTCACCTCACCGCACCCAGCTGTCTGTTGTAGTTTATGAACCTTTGGAGGACAGGAGGACAGGAGGACAGGAGGAGGCAGTGCGGCAGCTGGCATCCTCCCAGCCACGGGCACTCATCTGGGGATGGGCTCTGATGTTAGGGATGGGCTGAACTCTGGATGTTACCTCTGTGTGAACTTTTTCAGGATAGAAGTTTTGGGCAGTGTCCTCCTGAAGGGAGGTTGAATCTAGGTTGTAGAACTATACTCCATTCTGAAGTCAACTGTCATCCACACGTAGATGGCCTTCCTCAGTTCCTTGGTGGCAGGAGAGAGTTTTAGGCCAGCACATTCAGGGAACTCACTGCTGCTCTGTTTACAATGTCTTCGTTTGTTTTGCTGCAGAGAGTTTGCGTGTTTGTTTCTGTGTGTGTGCTTGCGTGTGCTCGCTAGATGGAAGGGGAGGGGGTGGGGGGGGTGATCTACATACCGAATACCCAGAGGGGCTGGGCACAGCTGCCGCTCAGGGTACTTCAGGTCCAATGGAGAGTTCTCTCTCTAGACCTCCATATGGCCTAGTGTAAAGACAGGCTAGCATCCAACATGGCAGCATTTCGTTATTTAGTCATCCAATCCAAATCCATAACTATAGCACGCAAGATGTCGGACTCAGTCGGAGTCAAGTAGTAAACCTTTTTCTCAGTTCAACAGTGGGTCAACATGACAACGGTGTGTGAGAGACGCATGTCATATTTTTGATTTCAATTTCACTTAAGTAACAGTGTTCCCACAAAGCAGTCAAAGCAAAAAGCTCTGTGATGACATGGTGATATTTAAGAATTCACTCAGCAGTTATAAGCCAGATTCAAGGAAATGCCTATCTGAAATGTTAGGCTAGCTAGGGGAACCCTAAATCAACATGAGGAACTCAAGCCAGGATGGGGACTTGCTTGTGGCAAGTGACTAAAATAACAAGATGGGCAGACAGGGGGAAGGAACACATGTCCAAACAGATGTAGAAAGCCAGTGAGTATAATCATGTCTAGAATGAAGGCAGAATGGCAGGAAATGCAGCTGTCTCAGGACGTGCCGGGTCAGGAACACACTTCCTGTTTCCCCCATGGACTGCCGTGTCAGAGACCCTTAGGTGCGTGTGTTCTGTCTCGTGTCCTCGTTTGTCCTTTTTGTGTCTTTTTGTTGTGTGTGGTAGATCGATTCATATTCACCTGTAACCTCTCCTTTTCTACCTTGCTTTCTTTTAAACAAGGCGAAAAGGCCATAGTAGACTACATCTACATCTCCATTCCAGGATAATAGTGATAGCAACTAATTAGCAGCTGGGTCCATGCTCACAACATGCAGATCCTCAGTAGGCCTCAGTCATGCAATAACAACAACAAGGTGAATCTCCCATCATCCTCTCTGCCTCAGCCTAGCCTCACCCCTGGTCCAAGATGGTTTTGTAAACATTTCCACCATTCAAGATCTCCTGGCTACTGGATACCGTTAGTGTCCCGTGCTTGTGGAACAGTGGCCATGTACTACTGTACTGTGCCAGCTTGCTTGTCTTCATCATGCCTCTTCTCCAAGCCTCTGAGCGCAGAGCTGTTCCAGAAACTCAAGACACTGATTGGAGGCCTCTCTCTGTCTCTGTCTTTCGTACGTGCGTGTGGCTGCAGCACGGCTTCCTCCTTGGTTGAATAACAGTTTTAATTTCTCATAGAAGTTGGCGAGCTCACCCAGAGAGAGCTTGAAGATAACTTCCCAAGCCTAACTGAGGTTTCCTGAAAGCCACAAAGCTAATGGCCAGCCCAGACCATGAGGTGTAATGGGCAGGGGGAGGGGTGGGTCATTTCCTGAGCGTCCCTCTCCACTTCCTCTGGATCAGGGCCCAGCCCATTTACAGCCTGATCTACCTCCAAGATAGGCCGGCTGCAACTGTGGTGCTGGGATGCAATTAGCCTACTAGTTCTGAATATCAAGGAGCTACTTTCCTGGAAAACACCCTTCTGTTTCTCAGAAAAAGGCCTTTACAAACGTACATGTGTTTGTAAGACTAGTAACAAGAGATGAGGGGGGATCTAACCTCCTTTTGAAGTCCTCAAGAAGACCAGTTAAGCTGTAGGCTTCTCCGATCCTCCTATCATAGAGGAGTGGCCAGGGGAAGGGAACTCAGGGTCTAATACCCGGAGGGTGGGGGCAGCTGGCTGTCACGGAACTCCCAACCCATTAGAACTTCTGGAAGGGATCTTAAGAATGTGGCGCTACTAGGGTTGGTAGCAATTTGCTTTAGTATCAGTTCAGGAATCCGATAAAAGAAAATGATGCGATGTGATGTTGTTATTGGGATTTTTTATAATCCAAAGCTAACTAACCACGACTCCCAGAATGCTTTTCTTTCTCCCCGGCGAAAACGTAGAACCCGAGGAGATGTGGATCTCTTTATTGGATTTCATGATTTATTGTGTTTATTACATTTTATTGTTCGTTGAGGCTAGCTGTTTGTTTTGCTGTGTGTCTCTGCTTTCCGGTTTGAGGTTGGTATTGGGTAGGGGAGCCAACTAAGTGTTTTTAAGATGCAGCTGTGCTGTGTCTGCAGTAAGTACATTAATGTGTGTGTGTGTGTGTGTGTGTGTGTGCCTGTGTGGGGTAAAACTGGTTCTGAGCAGGCTACATCAAACAATCCTTGAGCGATCTGCAATGCAAAACTAAAATATCCTAGCGCAAAGCACACACACTTATGCATACGTCCCCTTAAAGTGAAACCAGGGCTTTGTCATGTAGTGAAAACAGCATGGGGTGCTAATTCACTGCTACAGCTGAAAGGATTACACAGCACTTTACACATCCCTGCCATTGGGGTGATGGTGAGTTACTGTGTAACTTCAGTCAGGTTGATGATAAGATGGAAGAGTGGCAAATCTACCATGACAGTCTCTATATGCGCTGCACAGGTTTCCAAACAGGAGTCTGGAGAAGTGGGTCATGTGTGTGTGTGGGTGGGTGGGTATTGGCTTAACCTGATAGTGTTTGTTTACACTTTGTTATTTCCTTTGGCCAGGAGTTTGTGCCGTCTTTGATGGATACAATCACCTCTGCTGAAAAACACACACACAAAATACAAATATTATCCCAGACAAAACATCCGATCAAATCTAATCTTTGACAAAGGCCATACCACATGTTTGTCGGACAGAAGAAATAGATTTGTAAATGCAACATTTTGGCAACCATAAACACATCGGAAAACACAGCTTGGACAGTTTATGTTCTCTTCTTTCCTTGGGTTAGAGATATCAGAGACACACTAAAGGACTACTACACTAAAGACTGCATCTGAATGTTCTGGACTGCATCTGAACGTTCCGGACGTTTCTTTGACAAGCCGTCTCTGAGGGCCCCCGTTGGCTGAATGAACTGAAGAGCTCTTGTCTTTCTTCACTCCTGCTCACTTTAAGAGCAAGACATCCCTGTGGCCTTGCTGATAGATTGGACTGGGATATTTATTTGTAAACTCTTTGACTTAAAAATAGTTTTTATTACAGGCAAGGTGGCTGTTGGGGGAGGTTTGGCCGGGGAAGGTCAGGTTTAGAGAACAGAGGTGCACAAGTGCACAGCACGTGTACATCTAAACCTTCTCTCTCAGTAAGGTTCCGGTCTTGAAGGTCAACAGGAATATGAGTTGGGGGTGAAAAATCCTTGCCCATCAAGAAAACTAAATCCTTAGTTGGATTTACTAGAAATTAATTTGTTTGAGTAGTTGATAGATAGTAGGCAGGGTCTAGCTGTCAGAGGACAGTGTTTACCAGCTCTAATGGGCAAGCGCCTTGACAGACACTGACTGGAAGAAGGGAGAGTAGTCGGGCTTGTGGTCATGTCCTTAACATGTGCTGTGTGTGAGTGAGTGACTAGCTGCGTCCTTTAATTGCCTGTCATTGCTAGATATGAGGCTGAATCACCCTCGGCAGCAACAAGAGCAAAAAAAAGATTGGACCTTGCGAAGAGTTCCAATTAAAAAGAACCGCTGGAGATTTTAATGAGCAAAGTTAGGTCAGAATCTTTGGTCTACTGTTGCTAAATGTTAGGGTAATTTAGCATCCAAATGTTTTACATTAAGTTTTTAAACGATGTCCCCCACGAAAAGGTTTTGATTAGCTCGAATATTTCGCCTGTCTTTATAAACCAGTACACTGTAAGCCAGTCCTGACGGTGATGCTGACCCGCATCCATAACAACTTGACCGTTAAAACTCTCCAGCATTCCCATTCCTCAACCGTAAACACATTGTAAAAAATGACAACTCGGTGTGTCCGGCGATTTGACGACAGTTTCATTAGCAGCTGTCTGAATGAAAGTCTTCCAGCCAATCAGCTCACAGAGGCCGTACACGGCAGGAGGATGATGGATGGAGATTGTAGCGAGCGATTGAAATCCGGGCAAGGACCGCTCCGAAGCGACACATGAGTGTAGGTCTGTCAGCTGCTTTTCACTTTGCTTCTTTTGTGCGAGCGCCTCGTTCGGGCAAATGACTTTTAATTCAAATGATTCCACCCGTGGAATTAATCGAAGTTTCATTAGGAGACGAGCGGAAGAGAGTCATTAATAATGGACACGCTTGCATGGCACAGACACACACATCTCCTATCAAAGACACGCACGTCAAAACAATAGACAGACGCACACAAAAACACACATTGTCTCTTTCTGTCTCCCTCTGGTACTCACACACCCTCTTATCACTCACAGACACACTGCCTCTCATTCCTCTCTCTCCTTTACGCACACACACACACACACACACACACACACACACCACACACACACACACACACACACCACACACACACACACACACACACACACACACACACACACACACACACAGTAGACTGTGAAGAGACCTCCAAGACCGTCTAGATTTCTTTATCAACGTGTTCGACGGTTTGCTCAAGCAATATCCCCCATGTGGCCGTCAAATGCCCATAATCTGCAGCAAGCTCTGATCTGCAGTACCGCATGGCTGCAGCGATCTCTGATCTGCAGTGATCTCTGATCTGCAGTACCGCATGGCTGCCCTTTAGGAACCAATGACTCTCTCTGATAGACGCTAGTTCCCTCCAAACTTTACTGTTTACCCTTATTTTACCTGTATGTTTGTGGACACGTATTGGCTCAGGCTATACCGCTCTGTGTTAATTCACCACAAAAGCTAGAACAGAGTTAGGCCTACCCATGCATGTTAACTACCAATACGATTTTGAATAAGTCAGAGCCCAGACACAAAGGAATTGATATTGCGTTTAGGGACCTTTCTGTGTTTGATTACTGTTTCTCTCCATCCTTCTCTTCTCCATCCCCCTGGCCTTGATGGTGACACACAGAACTACAGAGGGTTGTTTGTGCTCCGTGGCTCTGCCGCTGGCTGGCTGGCTGGTGGCCGGCTGACTGGCTGACTGGCTGCTCAGCAATGATTAATTCAGACGGGCCTTAGGGGTGAGGAGGCAGGCAGGGTTACCCAACCAGGGATCTGGTGACAAGCTGGAACAAAGACTCCTAAGGCCTAGTTGAGGAGGCTAGTTGGAGCTGTGGACTGGAGGAGAGGGGAGGTTGTGTGTGTGTGTGTGTGTGTGTGTACATGTGGGTTGGTAAAGGTCTGGATTCACGTGACCTCTACCAGTGTTTCAATTCGCAGAGCTTCTTGGTAAAGGCCCTCAGGAGAGACCCACTCTATTTCCATGTACACGAGTTTGTTTGGTTCCACAGCACCCCTTCCTCCCACCACCCAACACACACACACACACACACACACAAACACAAACACACACATACACTCCCTCTCCTGTGAGAGCTCAGTGGACAGGCTCACTTTCTGTATTGTGTGGGTGGTGAGTGTGAATAAAACCCAGAACCATGTTGCTCTAATACGGCTCTGAATTGTTCTGTGCATTGGCAGCGTTTCACAATGAGACGTCCAACAAGGACAGCTCAACTGAGGTTAGAACGATAGAGATTTGCCGCTGTACGAAAATGTTCTGCATCATTTCAGCCATTCATTGAAAGCAGAGTCAATGTCCAGCAGAGTTTGTGACGGCATGGCACTCCAGGCTCTCCAGATGGTGGAGTGGTGGGCTTGAGTGCTCCCCTAGGTCCACCTGCTTCACTCTGACTTTGGATTTGACATGATTTATGAGGACATATCAATACGCTCCACGCCAAGGTGACTCGTCACATTTAGCATCCGCGTGGACTTCTGTGTCTGGTTGCGAGGCGTCGTGTTTGTTTTAGAACGTCCAAGATTTCGGTTCAACGCATTGTTTCTGTTATCTTTTTATTTATTCATTTATTCAACAGTGTTGAGTGTTGGGGTAGTGCTTTCAACAGCTCGTGTGGATATCTGTGATGGGATTTTAGAAGCTTGACTGATTGTAGAGATGGCATCTATAGGGCCTACATCCCCTTGTTAGCATTTTCATTTTGTTGCATAATATCAATTGGTCAAACTGAAGCAATGGCGGTTCGTCCTTTTGTTTTTGTTATATGTATTTAGATCTACATGCCGTTCATGAAGCACAGTGCAAAGCACATTTAATCCAGGAAACGTATCAGTCTGCATTTTGAACACTGGCAACAGGCTTCCAACTACATCCTCTTTAATTAATTCATGGCTTTATCTGAGCAGTTAAATATGGTGTGGATTACTCTCCTAGAAAGGGGAGTTGATTCAAAAAGATGAATTTGCTGCAAATATCATCGAAATAGGAACTTGAGATCATATCTTTCACATTGGCAGATTTGAATGTTTATTTCTCCCATCGAAAAAGAGGATGAGTCTGTATCAAAATGGGTCAAATTTAAGGTCGTGAGATATTACAGGAAAAACCCAAAATATCCTCAGCACTTTTTGTATTCCTCTCAAAGACCTTGTGTTTACTGTTCTGGATCACTCTTCCTTCTCATTAGCCCAAATAAAATGTTCGCAATTCTTTCAACTCCCTTCCTCAAAAGGGTGTAAAAATAAATAAGACAAGTGAATTGATTTGTAGTTGACCATGTCGATCAGTGTTGGCAATACAGAGAATGCCCTGTAACATGCAAGATTCAAAAGAAGATAATGACCATGGATGACAGTCCAAGGACCCATCTCTCACTGAGTTCAGGCTGGTGACACACTTCTGGCATGTAGGAGACTAATTGACTTGGATAAGGTTTGCTGTGGCACAGTTCAGTTCAGTGTGATTCAATTCCTGATCAATGGTTAATTTCTGAAGGACTCTGCATCTGCTAACGTCTAAAGCAGTTCACTGTTGCCGGGATACTTCCACCCACCACAGAGTTTCAGCACTCAGCACTCTCACGCTCTCAATGCTGAACCTTCTCTCAGAGCTGATCTTCTCTCTCAGTGCTGAACCTTCTCTCAGTGCTGAACCTTCTCTCAGTGCTGGTCAATTAAAGCACTTCTCTCTGTATTTCTGTCTTTCTCTCACTCTCACTCTCACACTCACTCAGTCCATGGGTATTTAACAGTGTTCTTCACGGCGCCCTGACCTCCCTCTAGGTCACTGTACAGCCTCACCGCCATGGCATCCAACCCCCTGCCCCGCCTCTCTCCCCGCTGCCGCCTGGCTGATGGATGGCTGACTAGCCTGCAGTGTCATGGTCGTAAATCACCTGTTACCGTGGCGAGCGGTACACCGACATCCATTAACCCAACCTCCTCTGCTGCAGTCACAGAGCCCACCTCCACCCCACAAAGGCTGTATTTCTAGGTACATGGGCAGTGGAGTTATTGATGAATGAATTAGGGGAAGGGGCAGCGACGACGAATGGCTGTCAGTTGGGATGGGAGGTGGGGTGGAGGGCAGCAATCAGTTGCTCTTGAGCCAATCATTGCTTTATTTATTCATTCCTGTTTTTGTTTACCTGTGCTCTGTCACCACCACAAGAGTGCAATCAGAGCATCAAGGGACTGGTGTGTATCATCTCACACACACACACCACACACACACACACACACACACACACACACACACACACACACACACACACACACAACCTCTCCTTGTGTAGATGTATGGATTGTGAGATGATTATGGTGTTCCTCTGATTGGTCAACGCACGCACGGATGGGATGGGGGTTAATGATGGTGGGAGGGCAGACAGACACACACTTATCATAGCTTTTATCTCCATCCTTGTTAGTCCGTGAGAGCTACGATGGGCTATCCCCCCCTCCACACACACACACACAGAGTTAATCCACCCTCTGTCATTTTAATGGGACAGTTTCCATCAGAAGAGCCTGGAGGATTTACACCATTTCCAGGTCTTGATCCAATTGTTTCCCCAGCCTGCCTGGCAGCCCAATAGTGGCTATCGCTCTTTTTCCCCTCTGGTTGCTTCTTTCGATTAAACGCCACCGGCTCACCTTCTTGATATTAGTTTTGACATCTGCATTGTTATTTTCCCTTATCGCTTTCTATTAGGGAGGGTTCAATAATAAAAACGTCCTCAGAACTATTACTTGGTGACGAATCGTGACATTTATAGGTTGTACAATTTATTTATGGACACAAAGAACATTATTCATTTGAAATTGGTCCCCTCCGCCACCCTGCTTAACACACACACCTTCTGTAGATAACACTTCTATTCCAGGAAAGCTTCTAAAGGTAAAGAAATAGCGATAATCGTGTTTATGAGGCTGAAATATGTTTTCATGGAGGAAGACTAGACCAGCTGAGCACCAGGGCCGCCTTGATCATCCACCAGGCTGAGATGACAGGTCCAACATGCAGAAAACAGCCAGCTTTGAAACTCAAACCTGGTTATCTACTGTATGAAAACAAGCCCAAATTCTTTTTACTGGATGATCAGACTGACATATCTTTTGTTGAATACGAGTTAGTTAAGAATCTAGTTGCATATGAGTTTTCAGTTGAAATTCCTATTTTCTTCAAAGACTGCTGTTGTTTTTTGTCTACTGCTGTGAACACAGGGTGTGGGTTGGCCTAGTTGACTGGCGCACTGTCTATATGATGTGAAAGATAAGGTTCAGTCCAGACTACCAGGCCTGGGGCCTATTTCCCCCTGCCCAGAACATAACCACACTCCTAAAACAAGCCAAAGCATTAAGCGTAGTGAGACGCTTCCTAGCCTCAGATTCACCCCCCAACCTCGCATCCAGTCATCCACATTCATCCACACGAGCAGATGTTCATGAATACGGCAGCTTTTATTGGTCGTCGGCCATCGGCAATCTTGTCATTCATTGGCAATGTACTAGATGGTGTCATAGGAACCTGTGTCAAATATGGTGACGAGAGAAGGAGCCCTGGGGTTTGTTTGTTTGGCTGTCAAACTTTATTGAGCTAAGCAACTTTGCATCTGATTACCCTAGATAAACATAAACTAATAATATATCTCTTTTCATCCCCTTTCCCTCTCTCCTTTCCCTCCTTCCTCCCCCTCCCCTCAGTTGGTCGGGGGCCCGTTCGACCTGGAGATGAACTTCATCATCCAGGAGACGGAGAGCGTGGTCTGCATGGTGGAGCTGCTGGACAAGTGCCAGGCCACCTGCCAGGCGGAGGTGTGGAGCATCTTCACGGCCGTGCTGAAGAAGAGCGTGAGGAACCTCCAGGCCTGCACCGACACGGCCCTCATCAGGCTGGTGCTGGAGCGCGTGGCCTGCGCAGACAGCATGATCGCAGGTACGTCTAAGGGGGTGTGTGTGTATGGTGGGTTAGGGATCTCGGTGGGGTGAGGTGGGGGTATCGGGGTGGGGGACTGGATGTTTCCAGACAAAAGATCCTTGTAGGATGAACCCTAAGGGTCACCTCCAGGGTACCTGGCTTGGTCTGACACATTGATATATGATATCAATTTAAAAGCCATCTGGGTATTTCTTACCATAAAGGTCATTATTGTAATGAAGGTCTGGGGAGATGGGGGTGACAGTTTCACAAGGGACAGTTTCACGCAGAGACCTGTCAGTGTCAGCTGTTCTGGGCGTCTCCATCTCCCCGTGACATCACTGATGACATCAGATATTTAGTGAGTGAGACTCCAGCTCCAACCACTTCGACTCACACAGAATCCAACCGGAAAACATTTTCTATTTGTGCACCATTTGACCAATATATATGAACGCTATGGGTCTGAAATCCATATGGTTAATTTCCCAACTTGATCCCCTCAGTGGACTCTCTCCAGGCTTCCCCTAACCCAAACCCTTCTAGGAACAGACTGTTCAGACTCCATGAACGAGGCACCCTCTCTGAGTACCGAGTCTGATCTCCTTACCTGTCCAACACCCCCTATCCTCTCCCTCCCTCTCTCTCGCTCTCTCTTCCTCCCTCCCTCTCTCTCTCTTCCTCCCTCCCTCTCACTCTCTCTCTCCCTTCAATTAGACAGAGCCTCTAATCCCTTGCTCGCCCCCACCAGCCTATGACTCAGCAGTCCCCCCCCCACCAGCGATCCATCCTAACCGTTTCTACGGAGACGGAAATAGCCTCGGTGAGCACCGTCCAGACAGACAGAGCAGGCAGGCAGGCAGGCAGGCAGGCAGGCAGGCAGGCAGGCAGGCAGGCAGGCAGGCAGGCAGGCAGGCAGGCAGGCAGGCAGGCAGGCAGGCAGGCAGGCAGGCAGGCAGGCAGGCAGGCAGGCAGGCAGGCAGGCAGGCAGGCAGGCAGGCACAGACAGAGAGTTAAGTCTGATCTTCAAATCATCCCTGCACACTGAGCCATGGCACCCAAATCCTACTTATGGAGATTAGCATGCACTTAGACTTATCCTCTCCAAAATACTTGTTTAGTCTGTCTGTCATCCATTCCATCCTCACTCCCTCCCTTCTTCCACCTCTGGCTGATGTCTGGACCTCAGGCATTGTACTGATCCAGTCGTATCGTGTTTTCAAACCAGTGGGGATTCCTTTAACTTCTGGGGGAATGGGGTGGAGGAGGGAATCTTAGTCAGTTTATTGCTGTCTCTGAATATGGCATGTTTGACCCCTGTGTGTGTTTCTGTACCGTAGCTGCCCTCCCCTCTTCTAGTTTGACCTGTGTGTGTGTGTGAAAGAGAGAGAGTCTGGGCATCACAGTTCTCATGTTTGACATGTTTAACATGTTTGTCGTGTGTGTGTGTGTCTCTCTCCCAGACCTGATGGTGGACATGCTGGGTGTGCTGGCCAGCTACAGCATCACAGTGAAGGAGCTCAAGCTGTTCTTCAGTAAACTGCAAGGCGACAGCGGCCAATGGGTAGGCCCGCATTCCCATACCGTACAGTCCCGCCATGTTTGTTTGGTAACCTCATGTGGAATGTGCTAGCAACACTTCAGCCGGTTCCCTTTTCACAGCTCTTTGCCCTCTCCAGCAAGGGAGGATGTTCCTCTTACACACACACACAGACACACACGTCTCTGCCCTATGGGGGTGTAGTATACACAACTGCATTATTGATGTATAATAATCTGTATTTTAATGGGGGTGCCTCAAAGCAAGTTTTCTGAAGTTCTCTTTTTTGCCCTTTTCTAATCGTCAGTTTGAACACAGTGAATTTTAGGGTACGCTACTCCTCCGAAAAATTTTAAGAGATGCATTTTAACACTATTTACCCAATGTCTGTTATTATGTTAATTTGTCACAATCCTCCGCAAAGTTATATATTTGTTTTTATGTGTGTTTTTAGTGGTTGTATTCCCCCCCCCAAAAAAACAAATCCCATTTGTATCTCTTTGTATTGTTAACACGGTGGGAAGTATGACTCTCACTGCCAGAAAGCGTGACTGAACAGAACAGGGGGTCTGGTGTGGGTCTGACGCCTCCACTCCCCTGATGAACTGTGTTAGTCACCACATCCCAGGACCACTAGGACAGAGGGAGGAGAGGGAGGAGAGGGAGGAAGGGAGGAGAGGAGAGGGAGCGAGGATGGGGAGGATAGAGAGAGAGATGGGGGGGGTGTAGAGAGAGGGATGGAGAGGGGAGGTAGAGAGAGGGATGGAGAGGGGGATAGAGAGGGGAGGTGAGGAAGGAGAGAATTAAACAGGCCATTGATCATCGTGCTCGTCGCGTTGTCAGGGAAATAGGGCAAGTTTCTGGTGTACTTCTGAGTTGAACTACCCATCTGCTCACAATGTGAAATATGATATCTCTTTATTTCTCTTCCTCTTGCCCCTCCCCCCCTTCCCTATCATCTCTACACTATGCAATAAATAGTACATTGCACTTTTAGAAGTTTGCGGCAGCCTCAACAGAACTGAAGCCTCTCCTGGTGCAGACCTCATCATTAACTTATGCAGCTTTAACAACCTCACCAGAGATCAAGTTGCACAGAGCTTGATCATTTGAGGTTATCCTCAAGGGCTGTGAAGTCAGCCTGTGTCGTCACACACACACACACACCCACACACTCATACAGGCACACACACATGCATGCACACAAACACACACTAACAGACAAAATGTACGCAAAGTCAGCTGTCTCAGATTGTGTTCTCTCCCTGGAGTCTCTGCTTTGATAGGGATTACAGATACATTTAGAAACCAGGTAAATACAACTCTAATTGTGGACCTTCACATGCCGTTGTGGGGAAGTTGGCACAAGCTGTGTATTACGCTTGTTTGTGTGGGTGTGTGCGCGTTTGTTTGAAATGTCTGGTTGCGTTTTGTTTGTCTCACCCCCCTGTGTGTGTGTGTGTGTGTGTGTGTGTGTGTGTGTTGTGTCCCCCCCCAGCCTCCACATGCAGTGAAGCTGCTGTCTGTGCTGAAGAGCATGGCCCACAGAAACGGACCTGACTCCTTCTTTAGCTTCCCGGGGAAGAGTGCTGCCGTGAGTACAACACACACACGCATGCACGCATGCACGCATGCACGCATGCACGCACCACCACACACACACACACACACACACACACACACATTCATGTGTTCTAATACGTAAGCCATACAGTGCTTTACACAATACTTTATTATCCAGCCAGTCATCCAACCTGCCCTACAGTCAGCCAGCCAGCGACCCCCATGTGATCTTGTCTATGAAAGGGGAACATGCAGTACAAGTCCCCTGGGAACCATCTCTCCTCTTCTTGAAATGCAGCTGATTAGTCACACTCCCCCACAAGGGAATTCTTGTTTTTCCACGAGAGCAGTGGAGTCCCGTGTTCTAGATGCCGTCTGGAAACAAGCCCCGGGATGTCGAGGTCACATGGGTTCTGCCTTCATAAGGTGTTCAACCGTGACCTTGTTAACCCTTTAGCCTTTGAACGGTTTCCCTGTGTTCATCTCTTCCAACTCGTGTTGCACAGGTTGTGCAAGCGTGCATATTTCCATTGGCTCTGCATCCTCCCATCGCCATGGTGATCTAGCTCTGTGGTGAGGGTGTGTAGGAGTTAGAGGAGTCCTCCCTGTGGGCTTGAGGACTGGGAAGGGCTGGGATTGGAAGCGTGTGTGTATGCATGCTGCACACAAGCTGCACACCTTCCTGTGTGCCTTCCTCTAAGGAGGCAGGAAGCCCTGGGAGGATGCACACACACACACACACACACACACACATACACATACACACACATACACACACACGTACACACACACACACAAAACACCAAGCTAAATAAACAACATTATACCAGCTAGGCTTACTCCAGAGCTTGCAAAACTTCAAAAGATGCTCCCTTTAGCCGTATGTGTACTGCAGCCCCCCCCACCTCTCTATCCCAATAACCCAGCCCTGTTGTACTGTCCCCCCCTCCCCCCCCAGGCCATCGCTCTGCCCCCCCATCGCCAAGTGGCCCTACCAGAGTGGCTTCACCTTCCACACCTGGCTCCGCATGGACCCCATCAACAACATCAACGTGGACAAGGACAAGCCTTACCTCTACTGGTGGGTAACCTGGATACTATCTGGATGTACTATTAAACTAGTCATATACAAGTATACTATCTGGATACTTTAGTGTACTAGTATGCTAACTGGATGCATAATACTTAATTACTGTATTCTTTTTACATACTTTGAGATGCTATTATACTGTTTGGATTCTTTATTATACTTGTAAACTATTTTGATAGTATATCAGTGTCTCCTGTACTAGTGTATCGTCTTGGATAAAGCTAAATACATATGAAAATGATGTCTGTATACGATGATATTTATAGATGACCTGCTGTCATCTCACCTCCCTCAAAGATAGAGCTCATTGTTTGGGCTGGACTGTCTTCTCAGTGATATCGTTTGAAAGTCTATTGCTGTGGCTCCCACATTGTGGCAGCCTTGAGGGGCTTTGTAGTGAGTATCCTGTGACTACACGGTCGGTGCTGCTGCAGCTGTGTGAAGTCCTCTTCAAAGAGGAATTTCCGGAAATGTCTGACATGGCAGTTCCACATTCCTAACCTGTTCTCCTCAGAACCGGTACTGTACCTTGGTATGAATAATTCATCCGTGTCGCCGGCTGTGTGAGCCACACAGGTGCTGTGAACCCAGCAGAGGGGCTGTGTGTCAGGGGGGGCGGGGTGAGCCTGATCAACTGAAGGGTCAAATGAAGTGCCATGTGAAAAGGTTTCCAAACAGACTTATCAGACAGCAACACCCCATGCTTCGCCGGCCTGGGAAAAGATTCTGATTGGGCAACGCTTCTCCTTTTCTTTCTCCCTTTCCCTTGTTTCTCGCTCTCTCTTTTTTTTCCCTTTCTTTTGTTTTCTTTCTCTCTTTCTCCCTTTTGTCTCTTCCCCTTTACCCCCCCCCATCCCCTCTTATCTCTCTCCTCCATCCCTCCCTCTCTCTCCCCCCCCTCTCTCTCTCTCCCCTCTCTCTCTCTCTCTCTCTCTCTCTCTCTCTCTCGGAGGGCCAGTAAATCAGGGCCTGTAATCGTCCTATTTTCAGACGATAATTAATTTCTGTCAGAAAACCTAATGCATGCGTCCAGGATGTGTTTGGGCCCTCTAAAATAAATTAACCACACACAGCACCAGTCTGCCAACCAGTCAGTCAGTCAGTCAACCAGTAGAGAAATCTGTAGTATAATTCCTCTTCAGGCCTGTGCCCTTTTAAAAAGAGATTAGTTCACTAAATCACATGCCGGGGCCTCGACTTGGCACGCCGGGAACGACACAAATGGGAATTTGTTGTGAAGTTGACTGATGATTGAGTCTTTCACTATCTCTGCTTTTTCAAAACCCTACCCAGAAAAATGTTTGTGTGATTTATTGACGTTTGACTCCCCTCTCATAACCCTCAAGTCCCCAGCTCCCCAACACACCATGCCCTTGAGTTAAAGTGAGCCTGCTGTACTTACTGAAGTGCAATTGTGTGTGCGTGTCTGACATGGAATGTGTGTTTCTCTCTCCCTCCCTCTCTCCCCTCTCTAGTTTTCGCACCAGCAAAGGCCTGGGCTATTCGGCACACTTTGTGGGCGGCTGCTTGATTGTGACCTCGTTAAAGTCTAAAGGGAAGGGATTCCAGCACTGCGTGAAGTACGACTTCAAACCACAGAAGGTAGGAAGGTGGGAGAGAGGGAGGGTGGGATGGTGGGGAAGGGGGGGCTTGGCCTAGTTGCTCTGTGGGACAGCCCACATACACAAACCCAACGCTCCTAAAAATGCTTGTTACCTCCTATGTAGGACACAAGTTCACACACTCTATAACATGTACACACACACAAACACAGACACACAGACACACACACACACCAGTAAAGCAGGCCTCGCAGGGTGAGTGGAAGTCATCTCCTTTCACCCCCGGGGTCCTGCAAAGCCTGGATAAAGAACTCTGCAGAGGAAGGAGGATGATCTCATAACTCTGCAGTCAGTCTCCCGGTGCATCCAGCCAAGCCCCCTTCAGCAGCACCTACATCCATGTTACCCACAGCCAATTTCAAACCTCCATCTCCTCTCTCTCCCCTGTGTGCAACTCGCGACACACTAACCGCCCCATCTCTCACAGGAAAGCAATAGACACCCTCATATTGGGGTGGGATTTTCTATTCTATTTCGATGTTATATTTAGCCCAGTCCGGTCCGTATAGGTCCTCCCCAGAGGTGTCTGGTGAGGATGATAACCCGTTTCTCTGGATTCCTTCGAGCTGCGTTATAAATCTCAGCTGAAGTAGGTGGGATTCCAGCCCCAGGGGCATAGCTGTGTGGGTTAGCTCTAGCATGGTACTACTGGACTAACTGAAACTAGGCTGAAAGCCTCGTCAAAGAGGATGGAGAAATAGATCACTCTCCTTTCTCATTCTCTGACTGTTAAATGAATGAACCAAGAGTAATACATGAACCATTTATCAATTTCTCATTTAGAGAGAAATGTTGTTTTTGAGTGAAGAGAAAGATATCTCTCTCTGCATCACCGAATCAGCCGTGTCTGTAGAATAGAGGACTGATGTGTGTGTGTGTGTGTGTGTGTGTTTCCCAGTGGTACATGGTGACCATCGTCCACATCTACAACCGCTGGAAGAACAGCGAGATCAGCTGCTACGTGAATGGAGAGCTGGCGTCGTACGGAGAGATCACCTGGCTTGTCAACACCAGCGACGTAAGTACACACACACACACACACAAAATGTTGCCATGGTAACCCCAGGTGATGGGGTAACGATCCATCACGGCCATCTACCTGACTTCCATCTAGGACCACAGACCCAGTTCTGAGCAGGTCACACCAGATCTTTTTTTTTCTCTCCAGACTAAACAGAACCGGTTTGATCTGGTTTGAGTTGTCACACGCGTCCCCTTGTTGCCCCTCAATTCCAATCATTTCTGTAGATTAAGACGCGTCATATTAAAAGCAGTTACCCACAACCAAATTAGTGACTTCCTAACCGACAATCTCGCCTCAAGAATGAGAGTTATCAATCTAGGCCTACACCCTGTGATTATGGTTAGATGAGGGGAAAATAGTATGCAAATGATCACTGTGTCTCT
Organism: Mallotus villosus; assembly: GCA_903064625.1. Lineage (NCBI taxonomy): Eukaryota > Metazoa > Chordata > Actinopteri > Osmeriformes > Salangidae > Mallotus > Mallotus villosus. The sequence goes on from CAEFZP010001101.1 coordinate 51,519, forward strand.
CTCTCTCTCCTCTCTCTCTCTCTCTCTCTCTCTCTCACTACTACACTGCCTCATTTAATCACCTTCTCAGCTGACAGAGGGCCAGGGGGTGACGCAACATGCTCCGTCTTTTCACCAGAATGCAGCAGACACACACACACACACAGGCCACACACACAGTCTGTCACGTCCCTGCAGTATAGCCCCTGTCACATCCCTCTCCCTCGTGTGGAGCAGCTCTCAGAGGGGCAGGCGTCAGCGCGCCATAACACCACGGTCTTGCCACTCGTGGCGCGCAGGGCCGGCGTATACCTATAACAAGCCCTCCTCCACCACTCCTCCGCCAGAGCCTCTCAGAGGGGAGGGGAGACCCTCCATGCTGCACGTCGTCTGTGGCCACTGTGGTCGATATTAATGTTCGTCTTTCTTTCTCTCTTTCTCCTTCGGTCTTTTATCTTTCTCAATCTCTTCTTTCTCTCGTTCTTTCTCTCTCGACCCCTCTCTCTCTCTATCTCTGCCTCACCCCCTCAGACGTTCGACAAGTGTTTCCTGGGCTCGTCAGAGACCGCCGATGCCAACCGTGTGTTCTGTGGCCAGATGGGGGCGGTCTATCTGTTTGGAGAGGCCCTCAGTGCTGCCCAGATCCTGGCCATCTACCAGCTGGGCCCAGGCTACAAGGTACGCCCTAGCAATGCTAGTGTAGTTGTGGTACAGTTGATATTGTTGACAGTATTGTACAGTATAGTCATGGCAACTAAGTGAAGCACAGGAGTCTTTGTGTTCAAACTACCATGTCTCTGTGGCACAGTCTAACTCAAATATCCCATTGATGATCATAAGAAAATCTCTCTTCTGCCTTTCTTTCTCTGTTCCCTCCCTCTCACCTCCCCTTCCCCTCGCCCTCTCTCCGATCTCCTCAGGGCACGTTCAAGTACAAGGCAGAGAGCGATATCCTGTTCGCCGAACACCACAAGACGCTGCTGTACGACGGCAAGCTGGCGGCCAGCATCGCCTTCACCTACAACCCCCGCGCCACCGACGCCCAGCTCTGCCTCGAGTCCTCCCCCAAAGACAACACCTCCATCTTTGTGCACTCGCCCCATGCACTCATGCTGCAGGTAATACACTGGTCCACTAGCCTCACAGTCTCCCTCTGCAGGTAATACACTGGTCCACTAGCCTCACAGTCTCCCTCTGCAGGTAATACACTGGTCCACTAGCCTCACAGTCTCTCTCTGCAGGTAATACACTGGTCCACTAGCCTCACAGTCTCCCTCTGCAGGTAATACACTGGTCCACTAGCCTCACAGTCTCCCTCTGCAGGTAATACACTGGTCCACTAGCCTCACAGTCTCCCTCTGCAGGTAATACACTGGTCCACTAGCCTCACAGACTGGGCATTGCGGAATCTCCATGTAAAAGGGCCCACTGACACACAGTGTTTCCGTGAGGATTCCATGACAGGAAAGAGGACTAAAAGGGTCAGCTGCTATGGTCAGCATGGCCCTCGAACCCCGGCCCCAAGGTCTTTATGAGGGGCCCTAAAGACACTAATGTCCACTTCGGGACCCGACGCCTGGTTTCCTTAAAGCTCTGGCTGGAAACCTTCTGTTCACACTCTTTATCTGGCATTGATCACAGTAAGAATACAATATGAGAATGACTAACAGGATAGAATATGTGAACAAATCATATCATGTGATAGATGATCTACTGATTGTGACAACATAAACCCGGTCCCAGATTTCCTGAGCACTAGAGGAGCACGCTGCAGGTAATGCACTGCTCCAAATCTTTCCACACTTAACTGAAGGTGACAACTATTGAGGCATAGCTAATCAACCATAATGTATTCTAGTCAGGTGTAGTCAGGTGACACCTGTTCCACCCCTCCCTCCTTCTCCTCCCTCGTCTTCCAGCTGTGCCAAGCTCCCCACTGTCTCCCTCGTTCTCTACTCTCTCTCTTTCATTCTCTATTTTCTCTCTATATTCAGTACTGTATATTTCTCGGTGTCTTTGTCTTTTTCTTTCACTCTTTTATAATTTTTCAGTCTTTCTCGTAGTCATGTTCTATTTTCTCTCTCTCTTTACTTATCGCTCTCTTTCTCCTTGCTCTATCTCCTTCTCTCTTCCTCCCAGACAGCGATTTCTCCCAGAGATAACAAGGTGACTCTTATCAGCCCCTCCCCCTTCATTCTAACAGGCTGGTTCCTAATCGGAGACATCGGGCATATTTGAGGCCAACTGATGCTTGTGTTCACGTTCAGAATGAATGAAAGCTGAAGGGTCCTCTTGATGACACTCACCTCAGACTATAGGTCGTTGGATTTGTCTGCCTGGGTGTTCCTGTACGAGTGGAGTTGGTTGTCAAGTAAACTCAAGTAAATGTTGATTTTTACACACAGGCTGTCTGGGAGAGTGCCCACCTGATTAAACAGCCATTAAGCTTGTGCACAGACTAGCACATGCACACACACACACACAATCAAATACACACACAGCTGTCCTTTTTATTTAATTACTCCCAATTCCTCCCACTTTCTCTCTCTCTCTCTCTCTCTCTCTCTCTCTCTCCCCCCCCTCTCCCTCTCTCTATCTCTCTCTGTCTCAGTAATTTAGTTTTGTCTCTGTGCCTACCAACGCATTGAGCAAACACATGACCTCCTTTGTGCGTTCCAGTGTTTTACAGCGCACACACACCACACACTGACCTAAATGATCATCCTCACCATCTCCGTAAAGCGTTTCTCCATCCCACCCTCTCTCCAGATCAAACATGCGCCATCATCAAGTCATTGTTAGTGTTCATTATTTGGACAGACATGTCAGTGAGTTTCCAGTGACTACAGTTTGGTTATTCTGACAGGTCCAGGTTTAGAATGAGTCATTCTAGGTTGAGAAGGTTCTGCAAAGTCACTGTCATCTCTCAAACAAGGCGTGGCCTGGAGGGGCTTCTAGTCGCCTGACTTATTAAACGAACGCCCCCTCAAGAGTTAGACACCTGGATGACAGTGTTCTCCTCATCATGGCAACATAGCCTTTCCTGCCTCTGGCGGTCTCCCTTGGCAACTGGGGTGGCGGCCGGGCGAGGATCTGAGCAGAAAGCCAAAACAAATCAGATTGTTTATACTTGTTATACAATATTATTATAGGCAATATTAAAGCCTTAACCATGCCCAGCATGGCATTTCATATAATCACAACCAGACTGTATTCAAAATTGAAATATATCTCAACATTTCTGGTTATTTGTATGTGTTGATGTTGTCCTCCAGGATGTCAAGGCGGTGGTGACCCACTCCATCCAGAGCGGGATACACTCCATCGGAGGGGTGCAAGTGCTCTTCCCCCTGTTCTCCCAGCTGGACTACCAACAGCACACCAGCCACGAGCTGGACACCTCTGTCTGGTAGGACACACACACACGCTGCACACACACAGAGTATACTGTACACACACACACACACACTCACAAACAAATGATGTATACACATGCACACACACTACACGCAGGCACACCAACTGTATACAAACACACGCACACAGTACACACGAGCATGAGACACACACATGCACACATTCATCACGCTTACCCCCAAACTATTTCATTATTCACAACCCATCATTATGGTGTTCACAGGGTGTTCATTATACTGTAGCACGGCGCCTCTGGACTGGTTCAGCACAATCTGTTATTGTAAAGCATAGCCTTTTATTATTCATTGTAGCATTGATAATACATTCATGATGCCATTACTGTGAGTGAGTCTGGGGCCAGTGGGGTGAATGGTAATGAACGTGTGGCCTCTCTTGTGATCTGGCAGCTGATAAGTCACTCCTGAGATCCGGTAGTTTCTCGCTGACATCTGCTGTGTGTCAGGCGGGAGAGTGTCAGTGCACTCTGCACTCGTCAGTCTCTTTCATCGAAATGCATCCAAATATCAAAAACATTGAATCAAATTAGAATTTGAAATACGAGCCACCTACCAGTCTGGCAGTGTGGCCTCACTGGGGGCTGATGTGTCTCTTCTTTTACACTACTTCTCCCTCCTGCCCTCTCTCTCCCTCCTGCCCTCTCTCTCCCCTCCTGCCCTCTCTCTCCCTCCTGCCCTCTCTCTCTCCCTCCTGCCCTCTCTCTCTCCCTCCTGCCCTCTCTCTCCCTCCTGCCCTCTCTCTCCCTCCTGCCCTCTCTCTCCCTCCTGCCCTCTCTCTCTCCCTCCTGCCCTCTCTCTCTCCCTCCTGCCCTCTCTCTCTCCCTCCTGCCCTCTCTCTCTCCCTCCTGCCCTCTCTCTCTCCCTCCTGCCCTCTCTCTCTCCCTCCTGCCTTCTCTCTCCCTCCTGCCCTCTCTCTCCCCTCCTGCCCTCTCTCTCCCCTCCTGCCCTCTCTCTCCCTCCTGCCCTCTCTCTCTCCCTCCTGCCTTCTCTCTCCCTCCTGCCCTCTCTCTCCCCTCCTGCCCTCTCTCTCCCTCCTGCCCTCTCTCTCCCTCCTTCCCTCTCTCCCCTCCTGCCCTCTCTCTCCCCTCCTTCCCTCTCTCTCCCTCCTGCCCTCTCTCTCTCCCTCCTGCCCTCTCTCCCCTCCTGCCCTCTCTCTCCCCTCCTGCCCTCTCTCTCTCCCTCCTGCCCTCTCTCTCTCCTGGCCTCTCTCTCCTCCTCCCTAGCTGCACTTTACTGTCGTTTGTGATGGAGCTGTTGAAGAACTCTGTGGCTATGCAAGAGCAGGTCCTCACCTGCAAGGGCTTTCTGGTCATCGGCTACACTCTGGAGAAGGTAACACTCTCTCTCTCTCTCTCTCTCTCTCACACACACACACACACACACACACACACACACATACAGGGTCTGCTCCAAAGGAGTCCGTCCCCTTTCGCACCACAGGCTTGTCCTAATTGCTGCCCTGTGCTCTAGTTGAGACGATAACAAGGCAAGCTCTCCCACTCACACCTCTAATGTAGGTTTCCTGGTTGAAGTGTTTTGAGGTTGTAGCTGTTATGGGCTTGTTAGACTGAGAGCACATCCACATTCTCTTTCTGTGTGTGTCTGGGTGTCCTGCTCACACAATCCTTCCCTGACTCTCTGTCCATTCTTTGCTTGTATATTCTCCTCCACTCTACCTTTTGCCGTCCTTCAATCCCCCTCCCTCCCTCCCTCCCTGCTTTTCTTCTTTCCCCCCCGCCCCCTCCAGTCTTCCAAAGTGCATGTGACGCGACCCGTGCTGGACATCGTCCTGGCCTTCGCCCGTTACCTTAGCAACCTGCAGAACGGCGTCCTGCTGCTCAAGCAGCTGTGTGACCACATCCTGTTCAACCCGGCCATCTGGATCCACGCCCCCGCCAAGGTACAGCCAATAAGACCCGGCGCACACACACACACACATATTCACACACTGACCTCTGTCCGCACGCACACACACACTTGTCAGAACAAACACCCATGCACACACTGACCTTAGTCGTGCCACACACACAATCACACCTCCGCTTTCCTCTCCACACTCTGCCCCTCGTTCCCCCCCCCCTCCCTCATGCGTCTGAACGCTGGCGTCAGTAAACAGAGAGGAGAAGCGTCTCATATTAAAATGGAAAACTCATTAGCCTCTGGTTAACAACAGTACAGTAACCATACACACACAGAACGGACATTTCTATTGTACCCCAGACTCATGCTGTGTGTGTGTGCGCGTGTGTGTGTGCGCGGTCCTGTGCGTGTTCCTCCACAGGTGCAGCTGACCCTGTACACCTACCTGTCGACTGAGTTCATCAGCACCGTGACCATCTACAACGCCATCCGCAGGGTGGGCACGGTACTGCAGGTGATGCACACCCTCAAGTACTACTACTGGGTGACCAACCCTCAGGACCGCAGCGGAGTCACGCCCAAGGGCCTGGGTGAGACCACACACACACACACACACACACATATCGTCAACAAGAAAGATAAAAAAAAATACATATATGCATATATACACACACACACACAAATATATGACACACAAAGATACTACACACGCATGTACAAAAGACACACTATTCATGATCTGTTGAAGTGGAGCAGGATGATATTTACACATGACTGGGCAGACCATCCAGTCCTTCTTGTGCTTTAGTGTACCTTCTTATACCTTAGCTGGCTCACACACCTCAAACCTATGTGTGTTGCACGCGTGTGCGCTTGTGTGTGTGTAGATGGTCCGAGACCCAACCAGAAGGAGATCCACTCTCTGAGAGCCTTCCTGTTGCTGTTCATCAAGCAGCTGATCATGAAGGTAAACATGGCCGCCGCTCGTCCATCGCACGGTCCTCACAGCTCTCTGACAGCCACGCCAAGTGGGGGTTTCCCTCCTCCACAACGCTAGCTTCTACCAGCTAACGATAGATTGATAGACCGTGTGTGTGCGTGTGTGTTCCAGGATTATGGCGTCAAGGAGGACGAGCTGCAGAGCATTCTGAACTACCTGCTCACTATGCACGAGGTAGGACCCAGCTGCAGTTAGACACACACACAGACCTGTAATACAGGAGGCGAACATGGCCTCTCACCCTCTTATCTAACCTCTCCTTATATCCCTCAGACCTACCAACACACAAATATCCCTTTTTTACAATGTATTCAGTTTTATCATCTTTGTTCCTATGTATAGAAGCGGCCACTAGGTGGCGCCCTAAGCTCACAGCTTCATCTCTCCCCCCTCAGTCTTCTCCTTGTCCTCTCTGCTGACAGACCGACCCTCACGCAGGGAAACTGCAGTGTATCACCCGCTGCCAAGCTTGCCCTCCCCAGCCCTCTAGACGGAAGCTGGAGTGTTTAGAAAGCACCCAAGCATAGAACAGTAATGAGGTTCTAGAACAAGCAGCCTTCGGCTCTCTAGCAGTCTGGGGGCAGAGGGGAACCCTTCTGCTGCAGAACGTAGCTATCTACAGAGACTTCCTTGGCCCGGTGTTATTCGTTACTTCCACCTTTCCTTTTTTTATTATTAGAAAACTGAGTGTGACCTAGTGCTCTGTGTTCTGTAGCATTGCGATGAAGAACCATGCTGACTTTTGTTTAAGACAATGTGACCTTGTCGTTGAATACTGAAATAAACTTCACAACATCCTTATGGGATACCTTCTCTTTAAGGAAAAAAAGAGTTATGAGTAGTTTTAAGTGCAGTTGTAAATTTCTGAATATACATATTAAGAAGATCCGAAATTATGCATTTTCTGAAAATTGTCTGCAAGTTTGATTTGCACAAGTCCCAATGCACACCCATGGATATGTTTGTGCGTAGGCCTTACTTTTAAACTTCCTTAGCATAATGATCAGACCAGTAGACTTCTCCAGCAATGTTTATCCCTCGGTGGTTTCCATGACATCATTGTGAAAGGCTATACTATGCTAATTGCGGGCTCCATTAGCCGTGGTGTTTATCATAGCGCTAATAACGCTAACATTTGACCCCGGCGCGGACCTCTGCAGGATGACAATCTGATGGACGTGCTGCAGCTGCTCGTGGCCTTGATGTCGGAGCACCCCGGCTCCATGGTCCAGGCCTTCGACCAGCGCAGCGGGATACGGTAAGCGTTCGCTCTGGTCTACGTCTCTAACCGTTAGCGGCATAGAGCGGCCTCTCGCTTCAGCGGTGAGGGAGTTCGGCTCGTGCGAGGTTGCTTCTCTTAACATCAAAATGAAGCCAGATGACACGAAAGCTAATAAAGTTATTTTACTGCTTTCATTTTAAAAACTGTCCAGATTATTGATATAATCGCACTCGGTAGCATGCTGAGTCATCCCGTCTTGTGTGTGTCTGTGCGTCCGTGTTATTAATGTAGTGTATCAGTACCGCAAGGGAAGAATAAAAATAGAATAAATATTGAACCAGTCAGCTGAAGCTTGATGTGTGGTGTTTCATTTGTATTTGTAAATAATGAATAAAGTAAGAAAAAAACGAGTCTTTGTTTTCTCACTATCTTACTGTCTGTTCCTTGTTGCTCAGGGTCATCTACAAGCTGCTGGCATCCAAAAGTGAAGGAATTCGAGTGCAGGCACTCAAGGTCATGGGCTACTTTCTCAAGCACCTACCAGCAAAGTAAGCAGAGCATCGTTCTTTGTCCTCTACTCTCGCAGATACAGATTTTAGGAGGCATATCAGGCTTGTCATCTGCATCGTCTGCAAAACAAAATTATTGTCAAACACAAAGTGATTAAAAAAAAATGTAATTATGTGGCCTACAATTTTCGCATGACATCTGTGTATTTCATACAATTCAATTATAGATTTGTTTTAAACTTTGTTAATAGAAATCAAAGGCACTTTTCAAAATGGTCGCCTCTCAGTAGCATATACAAAATCCCTTTCACCAAGTCGGAGGAATCTGCTGGAAATGTAGGCCTCGTTCAAGCAGGGGTCGATAGCTAATCCCCGATTGTGCACCACCATAAAATGAATAGCGTATTAAAGCCTTTCTCCTCCGGAGTCAATAACCTCCTCTTGCCGAGAACTGTTTTGATAACAAATTATCCACTTTAAAGCTCCCTTTGATTCTCCAAGCAATTAAGATCGCTGTCTGAATTTGTCGGGGAAGGGGGGGGTGGGAGAGGGAGAGGTTTTCTGGATGAGATGCAGGGTTGTGGTGGTGGTGGTGGTGGGGGGGGGGTACAGCTCGATTTCGCCGCTCTCTTTCCGTTTGATCTCCAACCTTTTGATCAGTGCTCATGCTGGACTCGGCTTCCAGGCCGAACCTCCTGGCTCCCGGTCCCAGATCTGCAGCACCACGCCAGACCCATCTGAGTCTCTGGTCCCAGTCCTTAGCTTCAGCTCCCCTGCCCCAGCCCTCTGGCCCTGGCCCTGGCCTTAACTCTGCTACCCTAGTCCTCCCAGCCCCGGGCTCAGCCATAGCTCCCGCCCTCCTCAGTGCAACCACTCTTACTCTGGGTGTTTGACATTCAGGTCCATTTTTCCAGTAATCTTCCCCAAGTATGTACAGACACTCTGGAGGAGATGAAAGATGTGTCTGGTCTGGATCCTGACGGGTCACTGGTACCCAGCAGGGTGCTTCTCCTTCATTTCCTCCTTCATTTACTACACTGGGTTCTGGAGCTCCGCTGAGTTATACGTCCGTGTGGGTCTCAAATTCCATCAAGCCCTTCTCGTCATTCACAGACCTCGGAAATTCCTTGTCACCGAGGAAGATGAATTATTTGTTTAAACCCTGAGCTAATTTAATATAGCTTTTTATTTTATTTGTTCAACGCACTGCAGAGTATTTTACAGAATACTGTGATGCATTGTATTATGGTACAGTAAAGTGGAGGTTGACCTTTGACCTGTTGTCTCCAACCACAGGAGGAAGGCTGAGGTCATGCTGGGTCATGGTCTCTTCTCCCTGCTCACCGATCGCCTCATGCTGCACTCCAGCCCCTTCGGCATGACCACCTATAACGTGCTGTTTGAGGTCAGTCTACCACTGTGTGTGTGTGTGTGTGGTGTACGCTTGTGTGTGTTACTGTTATCTTCATGGGTGTCTGTCTGGTGTAATACTTAGTTATTCATGTTATCCACTTTCGCTTGTTTTGTGCATTACTAAACTACGCAAAACAAATATTTTCCTAGATTAGTGTGTATTGTATGCAGAACCTTTTTTCGTGTTGATGGTTTGTTTGATTTGAACGTTATAGTTTTTGTTCAAATACCTTATCACCACATCCTGGAATTTTGCCATTGCCTGAAATAAACCTCCTAGTTTAAAAAAAACACAGAACATTTAAAACCCTTTTTAGTTCTGCGAAGAACCACATTTTCAATTGACAGATGTCTGTGTTTAATGTATCTAGCTATATTGTAATGATGTAGTAATGTTGCATCATGTCTTTGAACCCGTAGAACATATTACAGTGCATCAATGTGCCACACGCTGACCTGTAGTAAACCTCATTTCAGTCCAAAATCTCAAAACTTTTAAACTTTGGTTATTTTCCTCAAATCCACGTTTTGTGGATGTGGTTTGTGTGTGGCCCAGTGTGCCCACAGTGTCTGTGAGTGATCAGTGTTTGGGCTCGCTCTCTCCAGATCCTGACTGAACAGATCTGCACCCAAGTGATCCACAAGCAGCATCCAGACCCCGACTCCACCGTCAAGATCCTCAACCCACGTGAGTAGCAGCATCAAGTACAGCGTCCAAGTCTGTCTTCACAGGCTACATTTCATCTGTTTTACTAGTATAGATAAAGACATAATAAATAATATACATTTTAAATTGTATCAGAACTTAGCAATAGCAGTAGACACAAGCACGGTCCTACACACAATGCAGTCCTTAAACTTCAGTGCTGCTGCTAGCAGCTGGAGGTTTTTACAACACACTGTGGTAAACCCGATTCCTGTGGACCCATGCATGTACAGGGCACACTGTATGAGAACCTTTTTGTTCTTCAATATTTTGTAGCCATTGTTGCACTTCACTGTCCTAAAGTATGCAGTGGTCGTTAGAAGCACCATAAATGAAGCCAGTAATACGACTCTGTCCTTGTCTGCTTTTAATATTCCCATCGTGGAAAATGTTTTCAAGTAGTACTTCCAGAAGTTCCCACTGTTTTCTCTCTGCTGGACTTGTGTTTTTATCCTGGGCTCTCATTACAAGCAGAAATGGCATGCTTAGTTTCTGTATGATGCAACATAACAAGCTGGAATAGCAAAGCTCCCGGCTTTGATCAATGTTCACCGTCCCATCCTGTTCCCGCTCGGGTATTTTCAGACCATTACTCACCTCCAATTTGGAATGGCAGTTCTCAAAATCTTTTCATATGTGGAAATCAAAGTGCTTAGAGCTGCTCAGAGAAACGCACACACACACACGAAAACCTAAACCCGTCTCCCTCCGAAAAACTGAAACCTTAGCTTGCCGTAATCACGGCCGTGGTTTACTTTAAAACCAGCTCTAATCTGACAGGCAAGGTCCATACAGTCACACATTGATTACCCACAAACCTTTATTCTGTTAGAGTGCTCCCCATTTCCCAGTCTATCATGCCTGTAGATGTGTATTACCCAGCCAGCCAGCCAGCGTCTGCATCTGAGCCCCCCTGAGCTGGGAGACTGGAGGAGCAGCTGGGCGGTCTGCCTCTCCTCTCCTCCGTGTGCCTCCTGATTTCATCTGCGGCCGAGCCCCAAAATGGCCCCTGATTGCAGTCTTTAGTAACGTCAGAGCCAATCAAAAACTGCTCGGGAAGTATTGTTTTTCTCAAATTAACGTGGAAGGAGGGGGGGGACCAAGACCAAATGGAGGGTGGAACAAATCCACCCCCCTCTTCTCTTCACCTCCATTCCTCTCCCTCTATCCCATAGTGGTACTGTGTACATGCCGGAGTGATTTTCTGGCCGGCGAGTCTTCAGCGACTCATAATTTGAGCATCCAAAAAGCCGTCAGAGAGAGCGAGAGAGAGAGAGGCGATGGGGGTATGGGTTACTGCCAAGGTCCAGTGCAAGACAAGTGAAACCCAAGCACCCCCCCTTGGCCCTTCTCTCTCTCCCTCTCTCTCTCTCTCTCTCTCTATCCTCTCTCTCTCTCTCTCTCTCTCTCTCTCTCTCTCTCTCACTCTATCTACTCAAGCAAATGGACACTGACATTGTCTAGATAATTCATCTAAACAGCCAGTCTCATTGGGTTAACTGAAGGCGGCTTGCGGGGGTCAGGAAGGGGGGGGGCTCCTCCTCCTGATGGAATACCAAACCACCACACTATGATACAGATCACCAGGGATTTATCCTGCACATTTCTTTGGACTTCTGTGTGTGTTTGGGATGTATATATTGGGTTGTTCCCGCCAATTTTCAGATTTCTCCTGGAGACCAGAGGTGGTTTATGGCGAAGCTGTTTACACACGCTTCCATGAATGTCTGATTTTATTGTTGAGTTGAGATCAGATTTATTCCAACACTGACCCCCTGACACTGACAAACTATGCCTCCACAGTTAGCCTGTGCTGTAGTTTGGGAGGAGCGAATGCTCATTTCGAAATCTTCCTGGACACAGTGGTGAAACTGCGTTCAATAGAAACTTTGACAGTCTTTGGCTCTCAGCCTTAGCAATAGAGAGGAACCTTTTAGCAATACAACTCAATAACAGTATAATTAACCCTGTAACATTAGAACTCTAGAGCAATAGAACCCAATAACAAAACCCAATAGTAATATTACATGATTACATTCGCACTCAATTGCAATAGAAAACCCTAAAGCAATAGAACCCAATAATAATCGAAAAATCACAATTGAACCCTATAGCAATAGAAACATTAGCAATCCTGTTTTGGGAAATGGAATCCAACCTGATACCCAGTTGCTGTACAGAGCCCAGCTTCCCTCAGCCCAGCTCGGGTGCCTGTCTGTGTGCAGTGGAGCTAAGCAGTGTGTGTGTGTGTGTGTTTTGACAGAGATCTTGAAGGTGATCGCTGCCCTGCTGAAGAACTCTCCCCCCTCCCCTGAGACCATGGAGGTGCGCAGGATCTTCCTGTCCGACATGATCAAACTGTTTAACAACAGCCGTGACAACCGGAGGTAAGCACTCACACACGCACACATCTCCCTGGTAAACTTACACACACACATATCTCCCTGGTACACTTACACACACACACACACACCTAACAAACTTCTCTGACACAGACGCCCACGTTATACACAAACCTCTCTGGCGCATGCACACACACAGACTTTCCTCATACATACACATACACACACATAGGAAAACCTCTCTGACACACACACATGCAGACACACACACACACACACTGCCCGCCCTGGAGAACAGTGCTATACTGTTCCTGGTTTTATATCCAGGTTAATGCCTGCTCTGTCTGATGTGATAGCTTACATCTCATGCTGCACTAACAGTTTAATACTCATACTTTGTCCTGAAAGGAGCTCTCATATAAGTAAACCAGCCAATACTGAGCCATTCTTTTGAGGGGCGGGGGGTGGGGGTGGTTGCTATTGGCTCTGTTGACAAATATTTTCACATGCAGTGCATGTCATTCATGTCTATGAGCATCTTGTGCCTGTCACGGCCTAACACACATTGTGTGTGTGTCTGTGCTCATGTGTGTGTGTGTGTGTGTGCTCATGTGTGTGTGTGTGTGTGTGTGTGTGTGTCCTCAGGAGCCTGCTGCAGTGCTCGGTGTGGCAGGAGTGGATGCTCTCGCTGTGCTTCATCAACCCCAGGAACAGCGAGGAGCACAAGATCACCGAGATGGTGTACGCCATCTTCCGCATCCTGCTCTACCACGCCATCAAGTACGAGTGGGGCGGCTGGCGCGTGTGGGTGGACACGCTGTCCATCACCCACTCCAAGGTCAGAGCGCTCATTATCACCTACACACACACACACATGCGCGCGCACACACACAATCTGTCTCCCCTCTCTCTTTCCGTCTCTGTGAACTGTCCTCGCTCACTCCCCTATCTCCTCCACCCCATCTCCCTCGCTCTCTATTTCTCCTGACTTCTCTTTCTTATTTTCTTTATCCCTCTCACTCGCTCCGTCTCTCTCGCAGTGACGTGCGTCGGTCGCATGTTAAAAACACTCCTCCAGGTTGTACCAGGCCACTCAGACATCAAGTCTGAACTAACTCTCAATGGGAGCAGTCAGTGCCTTGGTTTACTTCCTGGATCAGAAGAACCCAAACCCACCTCAGGGGAGACTGAGGGCTTTATTCTCAGTCTCCCCTCGGCTACCCTGGTTGTGTGTAATGCACGCTCAGTAATATAGCACTTCTTGTTAGTGCTCATCAGATTCAGCTATGGGAAAACCAAACACTGTTTCGGATGTGAGCTCTGCAGCTTGGAAACCTGATTGGAATCAGGCCTGTTCCGTTCCTTTATTTAGGTCTAGAATTTCAAGTCTTTTGCACGGCGCACAGTTAAAAATAAACGCCTGGCGCTTCCTATTTCCCCCCCAAAACTCCATCTGAAAAGGTCGGTTCTGCTTAAAAATGTTGTGTTGATATTGTGTTACTCCACTCAGTTCCAGGGCGGTGAAGTAATTTCGCTCCATGTCAGATTGCGGTCTTGGGAATTTCGTAAACCTGCCAGTTTTTTTGGCGAGGTCGGAAAAGTCTATTTTCTGGTGGAGGTGGATGCGTGCCGTGTTGTGACGCTTCAGGGTGTTGTAAGGCATCTCCGCCACTAGGGGGCAGAGTTACACTGTTTAGCCAGTAGCTCAGGGACTGTCCTCAATCCTCGTATTTGTGTCCTCACCTCGGACCTGTGGAAGCAGCCCAGAATATGGAGGGAGAGGGTTTATTTGTTTATCCAGAGCGGTCTGGATGAGTTCTGTTATTGAGCAAGGGCAGCGTTTAGCAAAGCAGACGTAGAGATTATGAGCTAAGAAAAAGACAACTGCTTTGGACCGATGCAGAATAACACAGCACTCACTATTGTTTCCCGTTCCAATAGTATATCTGTAAATAGTATACATTTGTTGCTTTGTTTTACAGGCCACAATATTTATTGCACAAATAATTAAACAAAACATTTACAAAATATCCAAAATCAAACATATATGTCCAAATCAAAATGATCAGCAGTGAAGAAATAATGCATTACACTCCTTTATCACCAATTTCGTCGAAACAACAGGGTCTAAATATTTCACAATCGTAACAATTATCGCAACATTGCCTCCAAATAATGTCACGTCAGAAATCCCCAGAATGCAGCGCTGCGTCCTAGACGCTCACTTACTGGAGGCTCGTTCCAATTCCACCAGTGTCCCGAGTCGCAACAACTAACCCAAAGTGACTCCCAGTTTATAAACAGCAGCTTGCTCACGTGGGGGTCTCCACAGACCTCTGCTTATTGTTCTAGCAGGTTCCACACAGGGTGTAGCGCTCGCTGTTTACACCAGCTAACCTGCCGCTGCACAAGTGTGTAAAGAAATTGATCATTGCTCTCGGAGCGAGACAAGGCCTGTAATTGCCTTTTTCATATAATTGCACAAGATTAATGCTGTTTCTGCTTGGCTCTGTTTACAAAAGCCCAAGCGCTGATCTAAAAACAGTGGTACACACACACACACATAAACACGCACACACACGCCAACACCAAATATTCACATACGCACAAACACACTTTCCTTCACCATCCACACACTCAATGGCACACACAAACACACTGACACACACACACCCAGTAGGGCCCCAGCCTGGGAAATGGATAGGGGCAGCGGGCACTAGCCATCAAGATACATGCATCTGCTATAAAAAAAGCTAAAGAAACTCAATTGCAATTTTATTGTCCCGTTTGATAGATTTCCTGCCACCTTTGTAGCACCAAGGCTGTTTGTCACTGTTGCTCTCTCCTCCCACAGCTGCGGGGCCGTGTGTGTGTGTGTGTGTGTGTGTGCGCACATGTGCCTGCCCGCGTGCGTGTACATGCAGGTGTGTGTTGATGTGTGTGTTTTCTTGTGTGTGTGTGTGTGTCTTCATGCAGGTGTGTTCAAACACGTGTGTGTGTGTGTGCGCACGAGCAGTACAGACACATTTCCTTCTCTTGTGCTTTACTTCAGGGCTCCAGGAAGCCGTCTGTGAACACATTGACTATTCATCTGAGCTCCACAATCAGAGAAACAAGGCTTTGTTAATATAACAAGCCTGCTGGGAGTCTCTAGATAAATACATACACGCATTCATAAATACACACACACACACACACACCTCCCTCGATGCATCCACCTTCCACGTGTGCTGCTGCTGCTGAGAAATACACTGGGATATGTAGAGTGTGATGATTTTAGTCTGGATTTTATTGCTGATTTATTGCCTCTCAATGGGACTATTGCCTGTGTTTCGGTAGCAACAGACCTTGCCTGATTTAGTGCCAGTCCTAGACCCAGTCCTAGACCTGTCCTAGACCCAGTCCTAGACCTGTCCGAGACCAGTCCTAGACCCTAACACTAGACCCAGCCTGAGTTAAGCCAGATGCCAGTGTTTCGGATGGTTTACAAGCCTCCCTGCAGTTTGTAAACAGGCTGCATAGAGTAGCCAACAGTTGCAGGGGGCCATACCCAACGCACACAGGAGATGGGGCACAATGGTAACAGTTATTGACAGTGAGCGTAGACTCTTCACATGCATGTCCGTGTTGCCGAGCCAGAATGAGCCATGCACTGTACGCATGGACAGATGCTGCAGCAGGTGGACTTGCTGCTGACACCAACATCTCTCCCACACACACACAACACACACAAACACCCCCCCCAACACACACAGACATGCATACAAACACGCCCACACACACACACCCCTTTACCCTCCACACTCACAGCCACACACACATACAACCACTCCCCACTCTCACACACCACATCATCCCCACAAGGTGCCCCCTTTCCCCAGCTCAGCACACAAAGGAGCTAAACAGCCAGGAACAACTCCCCCAAAACAGAGGAACTGGTTGATGAAGGTCTCCCCGTCCTTTAGCCAGCCGAGGAGCTGTTTCTTATCACCGGTGATCATTGAAGATTTACAAAGGGAAAACAAACACCAACTGAACCCCTAAACAACAACAGTAGCTGAGCTGTAACGATCTCCATTGTGTCCAGTGCCGAACACACGGCTATCCAGAGCTCATTGGAAAGACAAGAAGTGTGTATGGATCTGGGGTTAAGATGGCTGCTGCTGTTATTGAGACGCGCCGTGTTCCTGGCAGCCTGTAGACTCGGGGTATTGTGGAAGCGTGGGGCGGCAAAGACAGATCGACAGGCCCACAAAAGAGGGAGGAAAGGGAGAACATGGAAAGACCATTGACCAGTGTCAGATAATGACCCCACACACACACACACACACATATACACACACACACACACCACTGGAGAAAGAATATCTCCATTGGCAGTAGGTGATGGATACACTTGTGCTCATCACTCTCGCCCATTTAATTTGTCAATAGATTCTTGTTTTAAGTTTGTCCATCCAGCATCATGATCACCATCCTGGCCTTGAAATGGCAATGCGATTTTAAGGGCTCACTTGATCTGGGTAATGGTCACAAAGTTAAGTCTCGCGCCATTCTAATCATGGGGTTGCAGTGATCTATTTTCTGGCTTCCAGTAGACCTGGTCTGCAGTCTTATTACCACTACAGCTTGCAGAAAAAGAGAGAGGAAAGAGGGGGAAAACAAGGCTCCAGAGATACGCCAGGGAGAGGAAGAGAGGCAGGGAGAGGAAGAGAGGCAGGGAGAGGAAGAGAGGCAGGGAGAGGAAGAGAGGCAGAGGACAGAGGGCAGCAGTGGTAAAGAGAGGGGAGGGTGGCAGGGGAGAGGGGAGGACAGAGAAGAAGCATGAGAGCTCCATCTTGTGTGGAACTGCACCAGCCGTCATTGATTTGCGGGTGGAGGAGGAGGGGGAGGAAGAGGGGGGATTGCATTTAGCTAACCGGATTAGCGCCGCACAGCCTTCCCCATTTTCCCCTTTGTTTTGCGGTCGCTCTTTATCTATTGATCTAAATGCAACTCCCAGACTCTGAACTGTTAAGCTCCACGTGGGCCAGGGCACAGCCACCCAGCTCACCCCAGAGACTAACACTAGGGGTCCACACTGATCTCAGACCAGCATTCAGCCACCCAGAGCCCTCACCCCACAGACTGACACTAGGGGTCCACACTGATCTCAGACCAGCATTCAGCCAGCCAGAGCCCTCACCCCAGAGACTGACACTAGGGGTCCACACTGATCTCAGACCAGCATTCAGTCACCCCCACCCCCATCTCACCTCATCAGACTACCATGCGTCAATGCAGTTAAAAGAAGATTACACTTAAAATTGGGGATTTCACTTTGTGGCGATCGATCTGTTAAGTTGTGACTCTTCAGATTGTCTTTCTGGACACGTGTCATCCATCCAGATGTGTGGGCTACAATGTGCATATATTTAATATGTGAATGAGGTTGTGGAAGAAGAATGTGACGGCCTACAGGTGTTCAGATGCTGTAATGTTTATCATAGCATTTTGTGTTTTTACTATGGACTATGCCATTCACCACACACTGGGAGTCATGTGTATGATTTGGCTCTAAGGAGTGTCCAGCTAATACCATGTTAGCTGTCACATTAGCAAAGCCTGCACTGTTTTTCTACTAGAGCACTGTACCATTTTTCCGTAGTCCACCTTGTCCCCGCCAAAACGTCGGTCCAGAATGAAATTGCATTAAAGCTGTGCTGACACATAGCCCACCCAAAGCTCCGTGCCCGTAGCTCTGAGCGCACATTCAAAACCACAGACGTACTGTAACGTAGCCCGGTTCTAACTGTAACTCGATCTCCACTGAACCCATGTAAGGCCGGCATACATCATCTTTATGCACAAATGCCGTCATCCCCGGCTCAGTGACTTAACTCGCTGCACCGCACCACTCTGCACAGTTTTCCAGCGGTGAACCATGCATGCTTTTATCGCTAATTGCTAAAAGAAAAAAATGCTAAATGTCACATTAAGCAGAAACTAATGGGGAAATTGGAAGGCTAGCTGTGTAATCACTAGCCCATAGATGGGCTGTGTTTGTGACTGTTGATGCATATAGTGCGGGCCCTGCACTCTGAGAAAACAACTATGGATTACCAATCACTGTTTCCCGCTAGCGAAGATTAATGGGCGGCCTTGTAGCAGGCTAATTTAGCACAATAACGGCTAATTAATTACAAATAATCAGGTTCTTTTGGTCTCCTCTCTTTCTGTCACTCTCTCTTTCCAAACCTTCTCGATCCATTTCTTTTCAACCCCCCCCACACCCCTTCTTCTCTCTCATTGAAATGCCCTGAAGGGGGAAATCTGTGTTCAGCTGCCCCCCCCACCCTGGGACCAGACTTTGACTTTCTGTCCTCAGAGCCTGGTGATTAATGCAGCCTGCTAAATTAGGAGCAGGAGAACTTGCCAATGCCAGACACACATTCTCCACACAACACTGCTACTGCACACACACACGGGCACATACACACACGTATCTGCTGATCATCTTTGATGGTTAACATGGATGGGTTCTTCCTCAAGTGCCAGACCAGTCCAGTCTTATCAGAAGGTCAACAGTATCACATAGAGACCGGTGTGAATGACATGAATTAATAAGAAAAAATACAAACAACAATCCTAACAGGAGTTAAGACTGTGCATTTGTTTTTAAGGCTTCCACATTCCTTGTACATCTAAATCACTGTAGAATGTTTACATTTACATAACATTTAGTCATTTAGTCAGGACATTCCCCCGAGCCAAGTAGGGTGAAGTGCTTTGCCCAAGGACACGTCATTTTTGCACGGCCGGGAATTGTACTGGCAACCCTCAGATTACTAGCCAGATTCCCTAACCGCTCAGCCACCTGACTCCTGTTTACCAGCTTGTTCCTGTGGTTTGCACTAGCAGACCGGCACTAACGACGTGTCCCTTGACCCCTTCCGTGTTGTCTGTCTCCAGGTGACCTTTGAGCAACACAAGGACAGCCTCTCGCACATGTTCCGCCAGTACCAGAGGCTGGGCTCTGACGGCAGCGACGCCCACATCCGGACCGTGTCCGGCGCCAGCCGCGTCTCCGACCTGCTGACCCGCGCCAACGGCGAGCTCCCCGAGGAGACGGCGCCCTCCACCATGATCGAGCTGACCGTGGACGAGGCTGGAGCCCAGAGCAGGGACGGGGCCGCCGCAGACGCCGACCCAGCCTCCGCCTCCGCGACGCCCTCCTCCACCTCCGCCGCCTCCAGTCCACCAGAGGGCGAAGGCGAGCGGGGACACACACCTGTCACCGTGTCCAACATCCTGGCCATGGCCGAGGAGGAAGAAGAGAAGCTGAGCACAGAGCAGGAGTCTCCCAGGGAGGGGGGAGATGATGGGAGACGAGACTAAGGAAGACAGACCAGCAGAAGATGGAGTTGGTTCTGAGGTCAGCGAGCACCAGGCTACCACTGAGACTGAGAACCCCTCTGACGAAGCCGCCGCCGATGCCCAAGCTGCCATTAGCACCGTCACCACCGAAACAGATGACACGGCAAACCACGAGGCTCCAGAAACGGACGACGACAAGGCAGAACGTCCACCTCGGTAGCAGAGGAGAACTCTCTGAACGAACCGACGAAGGATACCAAGGAAGAGGCGGGGTCTTCGGAAACCTCCGCCTGCCAGGATACCAGCGGGGTGGTGGGCGAGGATTTCGTGGACGCGTCGTCCGTTAGCGACCAGCTCCGAGCTAGCGATGTCGAGGACAGTTTAGAGGAGGAGTCCTACGTCTCTGCGTCCGGGACAGCCGACGACGAAGCAGAGGAGGAGAAGGGAGAGGAGGATGAAAAGGTGGAGGAGGAGAAGGGAGAAAAGGAGGACGATAAAGAAGGAGTGGTGAAGATGGAGCTGAAGGAAGAGGAGGTGAAGGAAGAGGAGGTGAAGGAAGAGGCGGTGAAGGAAGAGGCGGTGAAGGAAGAGGCGGTGAAGGAAGAGGCGGTGAAGGAAGAGGCTGGTGAAGGCAGAGGTGGTGAAGGAAGAGGTGGTGAAGGAAGAGGCTGGTGAAGGAAGAGGTGGTGAAGGAAGAGGTGGTGAAGGATGAGGTGAAGGAAGAGGAGGAGGTAAAAGCTGAGGAAGAAAATAAGACTGTTGTGGAGGAGGAGAAGACGGAGGAGAAGAAAGAGAGTAGGGCAGATGAGGGGGAGGATGATGCAAAAGTAGACAGTGAGGAGAGTCAGGTGACCCCATCAGCAGTACAGGAGAGTCAGGTGACCCCATCAGAAGAAACAGTACTGGAGAGTCAGGTGACCCCATCAGCAGTACAGGAGAGTCAGGTGACCCCATCAGAAGAAACAGTACTGGAGAGTCAGGTGACCCCATCAGCAGAAACAGTACTGGAGAGTCAGGTGACCCCATCAGCAGTACAGGAGAGTCAGGTGACCCCATCAGAAGAAACAGTACAGGAGAGTCAGGTGACCCCATCAGCAGAAACAGTACAGGAGAGTCAGGTGACCCCATCAGAAGAAACAGTACAGGAGAGTGCCTCACAGCCCCTCGAGACTGCCTCCAGCACTGACCCCCCCAACCACAGGACAAGCTCAAGACACCACACCGCCCCCTGCAGCTTCGGAGGCCACAGCACCATCAGACTCCAGTGTTCCGACCCCAGACCCAGCAGCCATCCCAGCTCCGGAACCGCTACCGGCAGAGACCACAACCGTAGAAGAGGTCTCAGGAACCCCCTCGACCCCCAGCACTGACGTCCAGAAGCCCACCTCTGGTGCTGCTGAAGCAGGGAAGGACGTTGCAGAAGCCTCCTCATCTTCATCTTCCTTCATAAAGACCAAAGAGATCAAGATCGCTCGGCTAGATGTGTCCAGCATAGCCTCGGACACGGAGAGACTGGAACTGAAGGGAACATCTACCAGCGTATGTGATAAGTCATATCTTCAGTCTCACCAGTAACTCGACAGTGTTTTATTATTTTCTGACTAATATATAACATTCATATTATGTGAGGTAAATTATAATGCCTAAGACCTACCAAACCCAACTATAAAACAACATCCACAAAGAACTTATTATGAACTTATTGTATAATTTTAGTTTTTTTTTACATCCACCAAAAAGCATGAAATTGACAATCTACAAGACAAACCACAACATCCACCACTGTAGCTTTGAGTTAGCTTTTAGGCTAACACTGACCATGCATCTCTATGGCATTTTACCTCAGGATGCTAACCAGGCCCAGGCTGCAGCAGCTGCAACGCCAGCAGAGTCCGCTGACCAGAGTGGCGCGGGTGCCGGCTCGACAGGCCGCTCGACCATGTTCCGTATCCCAGAGTTCCGTTGGTCCCACATGCACCAGCGCCTGCTCACGGACCTGCTGTTCTCCATCGAGACGGACGTGCAGATGTGGAGGAGGTACACCCTTTGGGTTTCACTTACCCTCTGCACTGACATTTAGAACGTGATGTTCTGTGGTGAAGGTGTCCGCTTACGATCTAAGTGTCTGCATCCTCTTTGTCGCTCTCGTGTCTCTCCATTGCTCTCTGTCTCTTGTCTCTCCATCCCTCCAATCATCCCTCCCTCTCTCTCGCTCCTCTTCCCACAGCCACTCCACTAAGACGGTGATGGACTTTGTCAACAGTAATGAGAACGTGGTGTTTGTCCACAACACGGTGCACCTGATCTCCCAGGTGGTGGACAACCTCATCATGGCGTGTGGGGGCATCCTGCCCCTGCTCTCCGCCGCCACCTCCTCCTCGGTCAGTCAGTGTGTGTGTGTGTGTGTGTGTGTGTGTGTGTGTTTCTGTCTATCAGTGTGGTTAAAAGGTTTGTGTATTTGTGTGTGTGTGTTACCAGCTAAAGTAGGTGATCCATCCACATTGACCTTTCCCAATCACATTAGGCTACCGTTAGTCCATGGCTAACCCAGTTAGCGTGTTTTTTTGTACTGTCTGACCCCTGTGACAGTACCAACATGATACCTCATGTCTTTGTCTTTCTATCAATATCTATACCCCCTTTTACTCCATTTAGTAAACTGATGTCCAGTCTGTACAATGCCTCTGGTTGAGTTGCATTCGACCATAATCAGTTTAAAACACCATTAGGTCCATTTCACCATTTAATCGGCTTTGTATCTTGATTAGACTGAATGTCAATATAAAGAGTGACGTATTAAGTTGCATGTGCGATTGTACTACTGTAAGTGGAATGACATGATCATATTCCCCCTCCCTCTCCTCCTCTCCTCCTCTGGTCTCTTAGCACGAGCTGGAGAGCATCGAGCCGTCTCAGGGTCTGAGCGTGGAGGCGTCCGTCACCTTCCTGCACCGTCTGGTCAGCCTGGTGGACGTCCTGATCTTCGCCAGCTCCCTGAACTTCACCGAGATCGAGGCCGAGAAGAACATGTCGTCAGGGGGCATCCTGCGGCAGTGCCTCCGCCTGGGTAGCGCCTCTCTTCTTCTCTCTGTCGCTGTCCCTCTGTTTCCACTGTCCCTCCTTCTGCCTCTCCTCTGTTTCCCCTCGTCCCTCCTTCTGCCTCTCCTCTTTCCCCCTCGTCCCTCCTTCTGCCTCTCCTCTTTCCCCCTCGTCCCTCCTTCTGCCTCTCCTCTTTCCCCCCTCGTCCCTCCTTCTGCCTCTCCTCTTTCCCCCTCGTCCCTCCTTCTGCCTCTCCTCTTTCCCCCCTCGTCCCTCCTTCTGCCTCTCCTCTTTCCCCCTCGTCCCTCCTTCTGCCTCTCTGTTTTCCCCCTCGTCCCCACTATTTCCCTAGGGTGTTTTCAGCCTCTTCTGTCTTTTCTCTCCCTTCATCCCCTCTTCCACTGGCTCCTGTCCTCCTTCTCCCCTGCGTCCCTACAGCCCTGTTCTTGTTACACACCATCTATCCTTCTCTTCCTTTTCCAGCCATGTCCTCCCTCACTCCTTCCAACTGCTCTTCTTTTCATTGATTCGCTTCATATCAGCTCGTTATAGCCTTCTAGACCACCTCCTTCTCTGCCTACATCTGTCTCGTCGCCCTCTGTCTCTCCCTCCTTCTCTCTCTCTCCCTCCCTCCCTCTCTCTCTCTCTCTCTCTTTCTCTCTCTCTTTCCTGCTATCAGTCCTCTCTTATCTTGTTATTATAACCCCTCGGCACGCTTGGCAACACTCTAAAATGGCCGTCATGATGAGTGGGTTTCTGTCTTAAAGACCCTGGTTCTAGCCCCTAGGCCCCTCCCTCCCTCCCTCCCTCCCTCCCTCCCTCCCTCCCTCCCTCCCTCCCTCCCTCCCTCCCTCCCTCCCTCCCTCCCTCCCTCCCTCCCTCCCTCCCTCCCTCCCTCCCTCCCTCCCTCCCTCCCTCCCTCCCTCCCTCCCTCCCTCCCTCCCTCCCTCCCTCCCTCCCTCCCTCCCTCCCTCCCTCCCACCCACGCCTTATGCTCCAGTCTATTAAAGTTTCCCAGTCTTTCCACAGACAGCTCAGAGAGCCCAGCCCCTACTCAAGCTGAATAAAAGATCTTCAAAGGCTTCAATTATTCATTTTACTCAGGCACTGCTGAGGCCCCCCCTCTCCTCTCCTCCTCTACACCCCTCTCTGCTCCTCCTCTTCTCCTCTCCACATCTCTCCTTTTCCCCACCGTAAACTCTAGTGAGACGATGCCGGCTGATTCAAATCACGAGCTGCTGCACCAGTATTTCCCTCATTTAGGTTGATCACGTGAAAGTATCCGTTTTAGCGTTCAAATTCCCATCACGTCAACATGTAAACCCAATGGAGGCTTACTGTATATATCACCTTGTTACACATACAGCCACTTTCACATACAGCCCCCCCCCCTCCCCCTTCACTGCCCAAATCCCATTGGTTGAGCTCCTGAACATAGCGAGCGATGTTGCCTCAGCGTCCCCGACCGAGTCCGACTCTTTTATCCCGCCGCCGTTATGAGATGAATATTTGATGAGGTATGCTCTACCGTCGCTGCCAGCGTAATCTGATTTGGTAGACGGTAACAAGGTTTCGCCTCTCCCTCTTCGTCCCCCCCTCTCCACCGCTCCCGCCCTCCTCCGCCTCTCTCTCTCTCTCGCTTTTTTTTCTTTTTTTATAAATGGCGGGAATGAATGAATGCTCCCTAATGGAAAAAGCGAGTCCATTTCAGACGGAATAATTCCCCCTGTAATCTAAACGGTTCCGAGTTAACATTTGTCAGTTGTCAGGTACTGAAACCACGGGAGAGAGGGAAGATGGCAGAGCAAGACTGGGGGAATAAAACAACCGAAAAGAAATCCAGGGGAAATTGTGCTGCTGAAAATTGCAGCCTGCCATATATCAGATTAGTGAGTCTAAGGGCCTGCTTGGTGGCTGAGAGACCCACCTGAAGTTATCAAACACTGTAATATGTGATGTTTTCAGAGGTAGTTTACTGTGGAGGAGACCCAGGCAATGTACACCCACACACCCACACACACACACACAACACACTAATCAAAAGCAGAATCGCATGCTCCATTGTACACAATCGCACACACACTACACACTAATCAGAAGCAGAATCGCACACAGCGTTGTGCACAAGGACACACACACGTGCGCGGTGCTTCTATGCTTGGTCATCCATTACTGAAGGCCCATGTGGAGGGGGCCATGTGGAGGGGGCCATGTGGAGGGGGGTGATACATACAGGTGCTGCCTCTGTGACCTGTGAGGAGAGGTGGAGCAGGGACGAGCGAAGGGACGAGCGAAGGAACAACGCCAGCGCTGGCTGGAGCTCTGACCTTGTTACCTCCTCCTCTCTCCTCCACCTCTCCTCTCGACCATCGCTTTCTGTTTTTTTCTTGTTTCTCCAAGCCCTAATTCGCTTTCCTGGCTCCCCCTGGCTTCTCTCGCTCCTGGGTTTCTTGCTTTCTCCCCCCTTTTCCTCTCCAAATCTCCCCCTCTCTCTCATGTACGCTATCTCACCATCTCTCTCTCTCTCTCTCTCTCTCTCTCCCTCCCTCGCTCTTACCCTCTCTCTCCTCTCTCCTCAGTGTGTGCCATGGCTGTGAGGAACTGTCTGGAGTGTCAGCAGCACTCCCACTTCAAGCCCGGCGCAGACGGCGCCCGCGGCCACAACGCCATGCAAGGCCTCATGGGAGCTGCTAAGTCCATGCCCGCGCAGGCAAGTCGCCTCTCCCCCTCTCACCCTGCCCCCCCCCATCCCACACTCCACCCCCAGACTCTTCTCTATCTCTCCATCTCCTCTCTCCATCCTCCCACACACTCACCCCGGCGCGCACACACCCTCCGTCTTGCTCTCGCTCTCCATGTCTCGTATCGCTTGTTGTTCAGGCACTTTCCCTAAAAGCCATTCTGCTATGTGTTGCAAAGAAGTAAAACCCAAACATAATCGATCACATCTCTTTGTTCGGGCTGGATGTGAAATAGAATCAGTCCGTTTAAGGACGAGGACGCGTCCTGGCTATTGTGTGCCGTCCTGTTTCTCATTCCAGCGCCCAGCCTGGGAGTGCTGCAGATCACGAGCCTTTGTATCCTCCACAACAATGGGCGAGCCTTATTAAATTAGCTGCTATCTCGTTTCTCATAGAGCCCAGCTCACTGCTGTGTGTTACTCTGGGACACAGGCTTTTCTCAGTGCCCTTACAATTTCCAGACTTCCAGTAAAATGGTTGTGTTTTTTTTGCAGCTGTGCATGCGCGCGTGTGTGTGTGTGTGTGTGTGTCATGGCATGTGTGTGTGTGTGTGAGCTCATTTATAATGCAGTGGCTCCATGGTAAAGCCATTATGTTAAGGCCCCCAGGTCTCTGTAGACACAGCTGGGCGGGGTCGTCCTGTGCACGTTGGCCATCCATGAACTTGCCCTGGGTTGGTTTGTCAACATGTTCTCTCTGGTGATGAGGAGGGACCTTCTGATTGGCTGTCAACTCCCTTGGGAGAAGTAGAATCTCAAGTGAAAAAAATTGGCAATAACAGCGTAACACTGTGTTGTGTGTGTTTCCTGCAGAGCCCTGTTGACGTGGTTACAGGTGGGATGTCTCCCATCGGAGACCTGGACCGCCTGCTACAGGACATGGACATCAACCGCCTCCGCGCAGTGGTCTTCAGAGACATCGTTAGTCACACACAGACACACACAGATAGTACTAGTAAACCTGCTTTTAAAATCGAATAAAACGTGTGTACTGTGTGTGTGTGTGCACGCAGGAGGACAGTAAGCAGGCTCAGTTCCTGGCCCTGGCTGTGGTCTACTTTCATCTCTGTCCTCATGGTGTCTAAGTACCGGGACATTCTGGAACCTCACAATGAGAGGAAGCAGCCTCGCAGGAGCCAGTCCTCCCGGAGCACAGGTACACTGGAGTCAACAGGCCCCTCACTGGTCAACAGGCCCCTCAGTAATACACAACAGGCCCCTCACTGGTCAACAGGCCCCTCAGTAATACACAACAAGCCCCTCACTGGTCAACAGGCCCCTCAGTAATACACAACAGGCCCCTCACTGGTCAACAGGCCCCTCAGTAATACACAACAGGCCCCTCACTGGTCAACAGGCCCCTCAGTAATACACAACAGGCCCCTCACTGGAGTCAACAGGCCCCTAACAATACACAACAGGCTCCTCACTGGAGTCAACAGGCCCCTTAACAATACACAACAGGCTCCTCACTGTAGTAAACAGGCCCCTTACTTTAGTCCCCAGGCCTCTTACTCACTTCAGTGGTCTATGTGGATGTTCCTGATCAGAGTGTTGTGTGTGTGATGTGTCCGGCAGACAGCGGCGGTCTGGAGCTGGAGAACGGCGTGTCCCTCCGCCGCCGTGACTCTGGCATCGGAGACGAGCACGCCTCCGTGGCCCCCAGCGAGGCAGACGCGTCCGCCGGCGCCGGGCCAGACGCCATCTCCGAGGCGCTCTCCACCCTGTCCCCCGAGGTGAGGCGCGGCCTGGACACGGCGGCGGAGGCCAAGGGCAAGAACGTGAGGGACATCCTGCGGAGCCTGGTGAGCGGGCCCGCCGATGACATCGTGGTGGACCCCAGCTTCCTGCCGCCGACCTTCCTGGACGCCGTGGGAGGAGGCACCCAGTCGTTCCGCTCCTTCGACAGGTCAGACACACACACTCACACAGGTTTTGACTTTGGCAGCTTAACATGTTTCTCAGGTTTTTTTACAAACCCCAGCCTCCTCGGGTGCAGTCCCCTCCTGCTATCCCCTGAAATAGCATTTTGAGAAGTCTTCAGAACATCAAAAGCATCTCTCCAGTCTGTATACCTGAGATGCAACATCAAACCCCCTTCACCACAAGCCTCTTTGTACACCCAGGGATCCCCGCTCCTCCTTTCCTCCTCCTCCTCGTCTTCTCCCCCTCCTCCTCTCCCTCCCTCCTTTCTCCCATGCTGCTTTAGCTCTGGCTGGCAGGCAGGCCTCCACACAAACAAAACAGGCTCACAGAAACCCTCTCTTCAGGACAAAACACGTCAGAACAACAGAGACGTCCGTCAGAGGGAGGGAGGGAAGGGTGGACAGAGAGAGTGTGCTTGGAAGAGAGGTTAAGACGGGGAGAAAAGAGGCAAAGGCGGAGACTGATAGAGTGAGAAAGGGGAAGAGGGGGAGAGAGACGGGAGCATTAAAAACGAGACTAACTGTAGACAGGAAGCTGTTTCTTTTCACCATGTCACTGATATTTAATGGCTCTCTTTTTCATCTCTCTCCTTCTCTCTCTCTCCTTCTCTCTCTCTCTCTCTCTCTCTCTCCCTCTCTCTCTCCTTCACTAAAAGAAGATAGGCTTGTTGGAAGTATAACCCCCTCAACCCCCATGGGGAGTGAGGGGGCGAGCGAGGGGGCGAGCGGTCATATGGGGCTGGTGTAGCCCAGCTACAGACGGGGCTAAGTTAGAGGGAACGGACAGACCGTCTGGTTTCCATTAGGGGTTATTGTCCCAGTAGCATACATAGACAAAGGGAGAGTCTACTGAGAGAGAGAGGGAGATGGAGAGAGCCTGAGATAGAGCGAGAGGGAGACATGCCGCTACGGTAGAAACACCTACAGTAGTCAGGGTTCTCATGTCAGGAAGAAAGACGTTCTCCATCTCTCTCACGTACTGACACACACACACACACACACACGCACACATGCCGCCACACACACTCCACCTCCTCCCAATCTGTGGGAATTCCGAGGCATCCCTGTGATCCGTGCTTTTTATCTAAGGAATGCTTTGTCAGGACTCCGGACGCTCCTCGTATCTGGGGGATTAGAGCGGCTCCTGGGGCAGTTAGAGAGGACAGGAGAGAGGAGAGGAGAGGAGGAGAGGAGGAGAGGAGGAGGAGGAGAGGATAGGAAGAGAGAGGAGAAACGAGGAGGGGAGGAAAGAAGAGGGGAGCAGTGGAGAGGAGAGAGAGGAGGAGGGGAGGAATGGAGAGGGGGGGTGGAGAAGAGACGATATGAGAGGCTACCAGTTCTCTTTGGATAATGCAATGGAAGGGAACTCGCTTAGCCTTCTACTTTCACACCCAAACCCAAACCCTCCTCCCAACCGAGTTATGAAGGCCTCAGTGGCTGGGGTTCTCAGGCTAGCACCCCTTCACGCACACACGCACACACACACCCCAGACACCAGCACTAAGGTGCCGAGTTATCTTGATGGCTCCTGCTCCAGTGGAGCTCTTCAGGTCTGGGGTCTGGCTCTGTATCTGGCTCTCCCTGTTTCTCTCTTTCTGCCTCTCTTCCCCTTCTCTGTGTTTCTGCCTCCCACTGTCTGTCTCGTATCTCTCTGTCTCTCTCTGTCTCTCTGTCAGTTTATTTCTCTGTTCTCTTAAGAATTGACTCATACGCCGACAGTCTTCTTGACACACTTACAGCCAGGTAGCACAAAAGCAAAGTTTGAGATCAATGTTTTACCGGCATGTGTTTTTACCACTATTCTGGATTCCCAGGTCCACTTAGAAATGAAAGGGTCATGTTAGGATTTGCTAGGTCCAACACATGACAGAGTTAGGGTGTCTTCAGTTACCTCAACTGTCTCCATAACCACCGAGTGGTAGGATGAGGAGAGGAGGGGAGAAGGGAGGCACTGCACTTACCAGTGTGATGCATGAGGACAAACCAGGATATTGTAGATAATGCTGGGGGGGTGGGTGAAGTGAAGTAGAAGGGGGGGGTCGGGGGTGAAGTCTCCAGTCAGATTTATGTTCTGATCCGGAGACTTCATGATCCCATCCATCCACCCCCGGGAGAATCCTGTTATGACATTTACATCATTTAGCAGACTCTCTTATTCAGAGCAACTTACAGTAAGTACAGGGACATTCCCCCTGAGGCAAGTAGGGTGAAGTGCCTTGCCCAAGGACACAACGTCATTTTACACAGACTGGAATCGAACCGGCAACCTTCTGATTAATAGCCCAATTCTCTAACCGCTCAGCCATCTGACCCCCATTATGACATATTTGCTGTTAGGAACTAGAGCCCCAGTAAACGGTGTCATTCGGCTAAGCCCAGCAGCAATGGGTTTGAACGGAAACATACAAATCCGTCTGTTAGTCTGTGTGTCTGTCTGCCCCTTCCTTTCATCTACCTGTCTGTCCATTCACCTATTTGTCCATCCATAACAACATTAACATGATGCTATCCACAAAACCACATAGGTTTCAGATAGGTAAGATACTACAGTCAAGGTGCTAGATTTGACAGGTGGTGAATTGTTTGAGACTTGTAGACAAGTGTGCACCTCCCCTCCTCCAACGTCCTACATTTGGGAGGGACCCTATAACTCTCTCTTTCTCTCTTTGAATTCTCTCTGTCTCTCTCTTTCTGCCACTAAATAAGGAGAGAGGCCAGCTAGCTGGAAGTAGGAATTGTGCTTCAGGCTATTCTCTCCACTCATAAATCACAAATGTCATCAGGGTCAAGCCCCTCCCACTCCCAGCCGTACCGACCAATCAGCACTCGGCGTAGACAGGAAGTGTTGGGAGGGAAGTGTCATGGGGTTGATTGGGTAGGGTAGGCTGTTTTGGTAAATGGAAATCGTTGTAGGCATTCACATGCACAGGGTTGCATGAAATGGGGGTGAGAGGGGAGAGATCAAAGCTGTGTGTGTGTTGGGGGGGGGGTTCTAGACAGCCTCAACCTAACATGAATAAGCCATGAGAGTAAAGCTCCAGAGAATCTTTACACACACATGCGCACATACAGTACGTGTGTGTGTGTGTGTGTGCGTGAGCGCATGTTGTGTGTGTGTGTGTGTGTGTGTGTGTGCGCGCACACGGCCGAGTATAAGACACATGCAAGCTGTGTGTGAGATGCCCCCCTCTGCAGATCACTGAAACAGCACCGATTACTGGAATGGCTGTTTTTACTAGGCAAGCTCAGTGTTGGTTAAACCTCTAAATAATTTATCCATTCTCTTACCCAAAACCTCCCCTCCTCTCTTCCACCCATCACAATTTCTCCCCCCCTTCTCACCTCTCCTCTTTCTCCCCTTCACTTCTCCACCCTCCTCTGCTCCCCCTCTCCCCCCAGTCCTCACATACCCCTCCCCTCCTCTTCTGACAGCTGATTAATCGACAGGGGCGTCCTCTCACGATAAGTGTGGCTAATGACCTGCTGAATAATTGAAAGGCCTGAGCTGGGAAACAGATGGAGCGAACCAAACTCCCAGAGCCTACACATGTTCTCATCCATGATACATGAGTCCACACACATTCACTCACACACACGCATGTATACGTACCTGCACATCAAAATACACACACAACCATACGTTCACACACTCGTACACACACGCGTATGTGGACTGTACCTCCACGGATCCTTGGCACATACGCACGCATACTCACCCCAGTCTATGTAGGTCACGTGACACACGGAGGAGACAAAGGCCAGGGGTCTCCCATGTGCCCCCTCCCTGCCGTCGACACCTCCCTCCCTGGGTGCTTCACGTCAGCACCACCCCTGAGACTGACCTCCAGACCCAGTGTGTCAGGGTCTGGCCCGAGAGGCCGCCCCAGATAACACTCCGCTGTGTGTGTTCTGGGACGCAGACGCTGCTGTCTCTGTGATCACGCTCTGGAAGGGTAGAAACATTAACACTTAAAGCTCAACACTGCTCATTCCAACCCCATTGATCATTTTGGACACGTGGAAAGGAGATGCATACGAGTGATTGTTCTTTATAAAGCACACTCTAACACAGCGAGGCTGACCCAGGTGCCGATTAGCTACTGTAGGCGTAGCGGGGAATGGCAGGTCACGGAGGGGAAAAACGAGCTAAGATCTTGAGGATGATGACATCAAGAGCTTTTGCCATTAATGCTCGATGTGTTAACCTACGCTGTATTATAAGAGTACACAGTCGATTCATTTGAGAAACAATTCATGTCATTCCAAAAAAGTTGATCTGTGTTGTTGCAGCCACATTACCCAGTAGCACACGGTACCCATAGATCACCACGGGGTCACAAGCGGTCAGTCTTTAGCTTCCAAAAGTAACTTCTCTCTCTCTCTAACATGTCTCATCTGCTGCCTTAAATCAGCACAGAGCCTTTGATACCCCGGCCAGCTCTTTGTCTCAACCAGACCCCTCTATCTTCTCTCTCTCTCACACACACACACACACACACACACTCACACACCACACACACTCACACACACACACACACACACACTCACACACACACTCACACACACACTCACACACACACTCACACACTCACACTCACACACACACACACACTCACACACACACACACTCACACTCACACTCTCACACACACACACTCACACACTCACACACACACGCATACACGCACACACACATACACAGGGAGTTCAGAGAATGGAGTATGTTTTGAGAGTGTGTTGTGTGTGTGTGCAGCAGTGGGTAGTGATTAGGGCCGTGCTCCCCCTGTGTCAGCACTGATAAGCAGGCCCAGACTCTCTTTGATACGGCCAGTGGTCTGTCAAGCCCTCAGCTCCATCTGACAGGTTTATCCAGACTCTGTCCCCCCCACCCCCACCCCCCCATCTGTCTACCGACATACTGTACTACAGCCCCGTCCACACACTGGCCTCTGGTCCTCACGTCCTGCAGAGAGAGAGCTCAGCTCGACCACAGTTTCATGTACGTGCTTAGGTCCTAGCATGCTAGCCCTCGCTTACGGACACAATGTCTTACACTAGGAACTCCAAGGTACAGTACTGCATGTTCAGTACACACGTGACCATGTTATGGTTTAGCAACAACACACAAATCTGTCTGGCGGCATCACTGGAGGTCGCGGCGAGAGCCGTCCCTCCGTCTGGCGGGCTGACCACTACGTGACGGCGTGGAGAGCGGGAGCGCCGTGTCCATGCACGTGGTCATAAAAGCGATGGATCTGGTTACCGAACGCCGGGCTCATAAATCACCGTGTCGGTCAGGGCCTGACTGACTGCTGCAGGGAGGCCATCGATTGGAGGGGAAGATGGATGCGTCCATTACAGGATGTTCTCTGTCTGGGAAATGGGCCCTAATCACTCCTCCAGTCTAAGAGGGCTCCTGTGTCACGCTGGTTCTGTCTGTACCACGTCTCATATGGAGTTTGGCCTTTGCTTGTATTTTTTTTACAGACAAATGTATAATATTGGTATGTAGTACATAGATAACAACCTGGCAATGTTACATGTTGTTTGTTTTATGACTATGTTTTGATTGCATTTTAATCGTCACCCACGACTCATCGAACCATCTTGATCTTTCTGTTTTCAGAAGTGTCGTCGTGGCACCCAAGAAGGTGGGTGGAGCCCCGTCTCCGGGCTCCTCCGTCGCCGCCACTCCTATCCCATCAGCCACCGCTGCCTCCGCCTCTGCAGGGACGCAAGTCAACGACGTTGCCGTGGTATCCACTGGCGACGTCCTCCCAGAGCTCTGCCGCCGAGGCAGCAGCCGGTGAGTCTAGAACCTCCACAGAACACACAACACACAACACACAACACACAACACACAACACACACACACTCACACACACACACACTCACACACACACACACTCACACTCATAGATACACACACGCATCACAAATCCTGCTGAGCTCCAGACGCTGAGCTCCAGACTGGAGGGACAGGACAGGGAGGGACAGGGAGGGAGCGTGTCTTCTGGGCGGTGGTGACAGTGTGCAAACACAGGGGCCACCAGCTCTGTGTACACTCCCTTTCAAGTTCTGTCATCCCTAGTGTGGGGGACAGGCTGCTCATTCAGAGGGCGAGAGACTATGTGTGTGTGTGTGTGTGTTTAAGGGAGGGGGAGCGGGGACAGTTGAAAGAAGGGTTTGTGTGTTTTGGGAGATTCTGCATGTCGTGTGATCAGATAGTGGTTTTATTGTGTATTTATGTGTGCGCCCACTTGAGGAATGTGTGTGTACTGTGTGTAAACACAGGGGTTAGTGAATATTCAGCAGGGTCTCTGAAGAGCGTGTTGTGTGTGTGTGTGTGCGCCTGGCAGTGTGCGGTTGGTGGACTAATAGAGAGATCAGTTCATTTACTCCTCTGTGTTTGAAGGAGGCACTTCAGGTTCAGCAGGGGCCTCTCAACAGCAGGCCCACATGGCCCTGCTTAGAGCACACACACACACACACACACACACACACACACACACACACACACACACACACACACACACACACCACACACACACACACACACACACACACACACACTGGCCTGTCAGGCTCGAAGAGTTATCCCTGGTTGGAGACTGTCTTGTCTGCAGGGCCGGAGCCAGGCCAAACACCAGTGGAATCCCCTCCATATTCTACTGGGGCATTATGTCATTTACGGGCAAACTGTGAAATCCAAATTTACGGCTAGATCAATCACACGTACTCTGTACCTCGTGTGTCTCTGTTTCCACAAGGCCGTCGTAAAGCACCTCAAAGTCATCTAGTGTCATTAGAGAGAAGAAAGTCGTTCTGCTCAAGTCAGTAAATGCCCAGCAACAACACTATTTAATACATTTAAAAAAAATATATATATATTTTCTACATTTGTAGTGTTCTTTGTTATATCGGTGTGTACGTTCTTTCAAAATCAGGTCAGCTTATAAATTCACTTGCAACATGCAGATTTACGACACAAGCACGAAAACAAGGATTTCCAGTAGCACTGAGTAAAGCATACTTTATTAAAGGATTTAAGGATCCTTAATTGGGATCCATCCAGTCCCCTGACCTCCTCCGACCCCCCCTGCAGGAGGAACAGTGCCAGCAGGAAGACGGATGACCAGCAGACTACATCACCCGCTATCTCCACATCAAATTACACTACACTTATTCCACACTTGTCCTCCAGGACCATAAATCCCACCTCTCCACACCATTAGAATGGAGACCACTGTATTATTTCATACAAGGACGTCAGGGCTGCAGATTTATGTGGCTATACGCTGTCCTTCAGCACCGTAATGTATCTCTGTACGCGTGTGCGTGTGTGTGTGTGTGTGTGTGTGCTGTGTCCTGTCCTGTGTCCAGACTAGTAATGAAGCTCTCTTTTTTTTTCTTCTCGCCCCCCTCTCTTTCTCTCTCTTTCTCTCTCTCTCCATCTCTCTCTCTCTCTCCATCTCTCTCTACCTCTCTCTACCTCTCTCTCTCTCCCCCCCATCCCCACCAGCAGCAGCCGGAGGGCCTTCCTCAGCCAGCAGCACCAACCTGCCATCTGTCCCCCCCACTCTCCCCCATGACCCGGGACGCAGCCCCCAATATGAGGTGATTCATCTTACGCCACACACACACACACACACACACACACACACACTTGCTCGCTCTCCAATACATGTGCTCTCTCTAATACGCGCATGTACTCTCTTACGCGTATTTTTACACACACCACACACACACACACACACACACCACACACCAATGTGTGTATGCTCTCTTTTTCATACACACACGTTTGACTGTCTGTCTCGGGGGCGCGCGCGCACACACACACACACACACACACACAGGCCTGCGGAATCAGCACTTGGCGGCACCTCTGCTCTCCCTCACCTGTTCATTCCTCCGTGCGTCTGGGGTCCTGTGTGATGTGTTCATTACGTCTGGTCCTGCTGACTGTGTGCCCTGCGTCCTCTGCTGGTCCGAGCACACGCTCCTCTGCCCTCCAGACCTGCCGTCCACCTTCCCACCAGCACGCTGCACAACAAACGCTGGCCTGACAATGTGTTCTTCTTCAGTTACAGCAGATTCAAACCCCTCTACCGATCCTATTCACATTTTTTAAATCCAGATCCCTAAAGCTTTCATTCGCACGCATGTTCTTTCATTGTAGGTACACATATACTTACAGCAGACAGCCGTGGTACATGTTTTGGTGTATCAGCGTGTGTGTGTGTGTGTGTGTTAGTATCTCCGACAGGCTGGAGCACGCTCTGGAGAAGGCGGCGCCCCTCCTCAGGGAGATCTTCGTGGACTTCGCCCCGTTCCTCTCCCGCACCCTGCTGGGGAGCCACGGCCAGGAGCTGCTCATCGAGGGCACCAGTGAGTCGTCACACACACACACCACACACACACACACACACACACACACATGGGTTAAACATGCCCACACACACACACACATGGGTTAGGTGCACATACATGCACATACACTCAGTTCAGTTTATCTTTATTAAGGCTGGTTTGGTCGGTTCCTAACTGAAGCCGTAAAAGCAGGAAGAGTACATATCCAGTATATCTGTGTGTGTTTTCTTCTTTTCTAAATGATCGAAGCTGGGTTCTGGGTTGAAACATGGTGTGTTTTACAACATGATGACGGGTGGAGGTGGGGAGTGCTGGGGTCAGGGGCCGGGCCACTAATAGGAGTGTTTGGGATGTCTGCCTGCCACCAAACAAAATGGAAAGTTGATTGATAGCTGGGGGGAGGTGGGGGGGGTGGGGGGAGGGGGTGAGGCTATGAGCTTAAGAGTGTGTGCGCGGGGAAAGAAACCAAGAAGGCAGAGGTCAGTGTCCCCACTCCCCTGGCCCCCCTCGCCCTCTCCGACCCCATCCCCCCCCTCCGCTAAGGTCGGCCATTACGGATCAATGAGACATATGCTGGCCACGTCCGAGCCTGTAATACAAGGCCCAAATATGTATTAGTTTACAGTAACATCATGTCTACTCATTAGGCACATCAATACTATCTGGGGCTCCGCAGATGGTGCAGGGTTAGTTTGTGTGCAGGTTTTTTGTGTCTTAATGGAAGTGTGAATATGAAAGTGTCTCTCCCTCCCTTCTTCCCTCCCTCCCTCCCTCCCTCCCTCCCTCCCTCCCTCCCTCCCTCCCTCCCTCCCTCCCTCCCTCCCTCCCTCCCTCCCTCCCTCCCTCCCTCCCTCCCTCCCTCCCTCCCTCCCTCCCTCCCTCCCTCCCTCCCTCCCTCCCTCCCTCCCTCCCTCCCTCCCTCCCTCCCTCCTCCCTCCCTCCCTCCCTCCCTCCCTCCCTCTCTCTGTCCCTCCTTCCCTCTCTCTCTCTCTCTCTCTCTGTCTCTGTCTCTCTCTCTCTCTCTCTCTCTCTCTCTCCTCTCTCTCTCTCTCTCTCTCTCTCCCAGGTCTGGTGTGTATGAAGGCCAGCAGTTCGGTGGTGGAGCTGGTGATGCTGCTCTGCTCTCAGGCAAGTCTGGGTCTTTATCTCTCCGTCTCCCGCTCTCTCCGTCTCCTGCTCTCTCCGTCTCCTGCTCTCTCAGTCTCCCGCTCTCTCCGTCTCCTGCTCTCTCTGTCTCTCCCGCTCTCTCTGTCTCCTGCTCCCTCCCCGTCCGTCTCCATCTTTCTCTCCCTCTCTGTGTCCTTCCATCTGGGTCCCGATCTTTCTCTCTGTTTCCCTTTCTCTCCGCCCGAGTTATCGTCCCCCACCTTGACTGCAGTAAATCCAGAGAAGTATAGAGGTGATGGTCCGGGCCATCAAAGTGTCTTATCTCCCATTCCACACCTCCGCTTTCACGCTCCCCCCCCCATCCTAAGCTTCCAGCAGACCTGGGGTGAGAGAGAGAGACAGAGAAAGAGAGAGCGGTAAAGGGCATCTTTAATGACGCCGATATTGGCCCGCCAGGTCAAGGGTTCCGACCCGTCGCCTGACCCCTGACCTTTAACCCCGTGCCCTCCCTCCCACCCCAGGAAAGGACCCACCGATGAGGAGGGATAATGTCCAATTGATGCTCCTCTGCATCGATTAGCCAGGCCTTGTGTTATTTTTTTGTTGCCAAGTTTATTTAGCGAAGCGCCCACAGTCTTCATGAATGCAGATGAGCAGGCCGTAGCTATGCAGTCAGATCAATGGCCCAAGATGTCGATGGGCCAGGTCGCTCGGTCAGCGATGATAAGCAGAAGGGGATTGAGATGAGTTTGTGGACATGCTGCCCACCCTTGTATTCTAGTGTACACACACACACACACACGCACACAGTGAACCATATATATATATATATATATATATATGCTGACGTACGCATGTGTATTTTCATGCATGCATACACTCACTCACTTGCAGTATAATACACATGCAGTAATGCAATTCCATAGCCATACATTGGCTTTGTTTGTTAGTTTGAAGCACAATGCT
This sequence comes from Mallotus villosus, assembly GCA_903064625.1. Lineage (NCBI taxonomy): Eukaryota > Metazoa > Chordata > Actinopteri > Osmeriformes > Salangidae > Mallotus > Mallotus villosus. The sequence continues at coordinate 89,490 of CAEFZP010001101.1, forward strand.
ATTTAAAGTACTTCTGGCACCCGAAACGAAAAAAAGGGAAAAGAACCACATATGGGAAAACACAACTGATTAATGACACCTCTCACACCAACGCACTGCGCTTTTTTATCAGTTTTATTTTCAAAAGAAACGGGGGGGGGGTGGGTTGGGTGCTCTCATCTGCCTCATTTCCCCTCCCTCTCTCCTCCCTCCCTCTCTCTCTCCCTCTCCCTCTCTCTTTCTCTCTCCCTCCTTTTAATTTCCTCTCCCTTCACCCTCCCCTCCTCTCTCTCTCTCTCTCTCTCTCTCTCCTCCCTACCTCCTTTTCCTCTCCCTCTTCCCCCTTCCCCTCGTCCTCCCTCCATCCTCTCTCCTCCTCTCCTCCCTCCATCCCATTTACTTCTCATCACTCACTTCACTTGCTCGCTGAAAAAAGGTAATACAGTGAGATTACACATCGTTCTGGTGTCACCAGGCCCTGCATAGATTTGGGCCAGTGGGGCACAGGGGGGCGATGGGGAGGGGTGGGGGGGGGTGAGGGTAGTGAACCCCAGCGCCCAGAGAGAGAATAAATGACACACTCTAATGCACCTATTTGTCATATCTGTCACAGCGTTGTTTAATGCTAATCTAATCAAAGGCAGAATCTGCCGATTGGAGCTCTGTCCGCTTCGACCCCCCCCCACATCCTCCCAACACACCCACCCCACAACCCGGCCCTGTGTAGCAGAGAGGCATCTCTTCCTCTCTCTTCCCTTCTCTCCGTCCCGACCTACCTCACTCCCTCTCTCGTTTTTTTTTCCTCTCTCCAAAAGAACAGTGGGGACGGCCATTGTGGCATTGATTGCTTCTATAAATCATCCAATGAAATTCTCGCACACCCAAATGCAAATGTCATTTTATTGTTGTTGTGGTGAGAGGTGGGGGGGGCGTGGGCGTCTGAAATACCTTCCATGAGGGGATGGAGTGGCTTACCTCTGATTATATTACAGTCAGACAGTGTCGGTGGGCGTGTCATCATGACTTTTTCTGATGTGTGTTGTGTGTGAGATTTGCGTGCGTGTGATTCCCACCCCCACCCCACCCCCTGCATCCTGAAATGAGAGATAGAAAGGGGCCGTCCCGTGATTGATGATGTTATTTAGCGTGGCCGGCAGGTCCTCCTGCAGAGGAAATGCTCAACAGGCCCACAGGAAGCAGCCTGGCGGCCATCTTGCTGACCTGCACCGGCAGTCAAACTCAGGAGGGAGAGAGATTGAGAAGATTTTGATTGATTTTTTTTCTCTCTTCTTCTTCTTTCTCTTCTCATTTTCTCTCCACGTGAGGTGATAGCATCTCTGAAAATTTGTAATTAATTTCCTGAGGGGTCAGGATGGAGTGGACCGCGGGTTCAAAGGTCAAGAGCCCATGGGGGAGGGAGGGGGGGACACAGAGGAGTTTTTAATCACTCCCCCAACTCCCCCCCCACATGAAAGATGCTGCTTCCATGTAACTTGTGCTCGGCTCCGAGACCAGATAGTAAACCAGCGTTTGATAGAGGCCCTTTGTAAAGAACGCCACCTCGGGTCCCAATTAAAGATCAATTCCGGACCAGGGCCATGAACTGCAGGGGGGTGTATTGCTTGGCGCTTACTTTGCGGTTTTATTGATCCAAACACGTCCACTGTAGAGGGATGGTCCCGGGTCCCAATAGTGCAGCGGCAGATTCATCTGTCTTGGACTGGACGCATGTCTGGGGAGGAGATGGTTGTAGTCTTATAGCGCTGACTCTGCATATGACCCTCCTCTCTGGTTGAGTGCAACACTCATTGTCTGTTCTTCAGTCCGCTAAGGAAAGAGCATAGCTCCCTTTGTCCCTAATTCGCTCTGACGGGCTTCTTCTAGCCGGCAACAACACTACCCACTCGTCTTCAGCGGCCCCCGTCCTGTCCACGATGGATCCCCTCCGCTCGTAAGCCAGCTCGTGAATAAGCAATGCCTAGAAACAACCATAAAACGACAACAACGTTAAAAACTATCCGGTCGGCTTTAAAAGGACCCAGTCATCTCAAGGAGTTTGTTTGCTTCGGGATCTCTGAGAGATCGGCTCGTTGGGCAGACGGACAGTCGACTATCGGAGACACCACCCCCCGCCCCCCCCGGCCCCACCTACTCGTGTGTCACATCAATCAAGCTGCAGCGGCGTTTGGTGTCCTGTAAATCAGCCGTTATTGTCCAGCATCATCCATTCTCCTGCCATTTATCTGAAAACAAGTATCCCGCATGCAGAGAGAAAGAGAGAGAGCCAGAGAGAGCGAGACAGAGAGCGAGACAGAGAGACAGAGAGAGAGACAGAGAGAGAGACAGAGAGAGAGACAGAGAGAGAGACAGAGAGAGAGAGACAGAGAGCGAGACAGAGAGAGACAGAGAGCGAGACAGAGAGCGAGACAGACAGAGAGACAGAGAGAGAGACAGAGAGAGAGACAGAGAGAGAGCCAGAGAGAGAGCCAGAGAGAGAGAGAGAGAGACAGAGAGAGAGACAGAGAGAGAGACAGAGAGAGAGACAGAGAGAGAGAGCCAGAGAGAGAGCCAGAGAGAGAGACAGAGAGAGAGAGAGAGAGAGACAGAGAGACAGAGAGAGAGAGCCAGAGAGAGAGACAGAGAGAGAGACAGACAGAGAGACAGAGAGAGAGACAGAGAGAGAGACAGAGAGAGAGAGCCAGAGAGAGAGACAGAGAGAGAGACAGAGAGAGAGACAGAGAGAGAGACAGAGAGCGAGACAGAGAGCGAGACAGAGAGCGAGACAGAGAGCGAGACAGAGAGAGAGACAGAGAGAGAGACAGAGAGAGAGAGACAGAGAGAGAGACAGAGAGAGAGACAGAGAGAGAGACAGAGAGCGAGACAGAGAGCGAGACAGAGAGCGAGACAGAGAGCGAGACAGAGAGAGACAGAGAGAGAGAGAGAGACAGAGAGAGACAGACAGAGAGCGCGGTGGGGTTGAAGTGGCTATGAGATGGTGGATATGGCACAGTCCTGTAAGCACGCACTGCAGATATACAGAATATTATTAGATTTAGATTTTTGCAAAGATAACATTTTACTTTGAGACCTGGAAAAACTCCGATATTAGCAATGAAGCCAGACAGTTCCAACTCCTATATTTATACTTGAGGGTTACATCTAGATACATGTATATTTAAAAACTTCAAGATGTGTAGGTCTTGCAAAACTAGTGAAATGTGTTAAATATTCAGGTGTATTGGTAAAACTGTACTAGCAATAGTTGCATTGTCCAATCCATCTGAAAGGGATCAATTGTATTGATGTATTTATTTGATCTTTGTGGCCCGAGTACACTACCTTGATCCTAACACGACTTTAAACAGCTTCCAACACCGCAACGCTCCATAATCCCTAACCCCCGGTTAATGCAACTCTCTAATCCAATGATTACTTGCAAATATGTTGTAGACCCCTTCTCTCTGCACTCTAACCTGGTTAATAGATGGACAACCCCTCTCTCTCTCTCTCTCTCCTCTCCTCTCTCTCTCTCTCTCTCTCTCTCTCTCTCTCGTCTCTCTCTCTCTGTCACTCTCTCTCTCTCTCTCTCTCTCTCTCTCTAGTGATGTGATTGGGGGAGCCATGGACTCCCCCCTCACCCTCTACACCTTCTCTCAGAGCACTTGGCAACCCTTGACCTTTAAGGGTTGAAAATAGCGAGCCCCAGGGCCCGGGGAGTTAACCCCCCCACCACTAGGGAGCACATTGCCACGGTTACAGGATCAATACCATCACTCTGGGAAACCTTGGGACTCACCAATCTGCCCATGTGACCGGTTCACAGTTCCTTCTCCTTGAACTCTTTTGCTCCTAGATGTTTCTGGTTCTTTTGGGTCGGTTGTTACTGAAGGTGAACTTTGTTAGTGTCTTGTGACTTTTATTTGGCCCAATTAGAGTATTGTGACTTTTATTTGGCCCAAGTCTTCTAGGCATGCGGTGACAGGAAGAGGAAGGAGGAGAGGAAGGTGAAAGAACGCCGTGAGGAATGCGGGCCAAACGCTCGCTTCTCTCAGTCGGGGTGGACACCCCGCCGCGTATCCAAACACACGCTAGGTTCAAGATCAGTGCAGTCCAAGTGTTAGTTCTCCTCCCCTCCCCCCGCCCTCCCCCCCCGCCCCTCCCCGCCCCCGACACAGGAGGGAGGCGGACAACAACACCAGCCTCTTTGAAAGACACTCTCCTGCGAGGAACAGAGAAAACACAGAAACACCAACCGCCACTTAATTCTGCAGACTCCCTGCTGACGCAAGCTATGCAAGGATAGGGGGCGCGCACTCTTCCTGGACAGGAAGTTAAGCCTAGCTGGGGACATAGGGGGGAGGGGGGGGAGATCTAGGGACGACGGGGGAGCCCTCTTAAAATTGAGCAGATTTTAATTTGCCCTCCAACTGTTTTGACTGAGTTGGCTCTGGGCTCAGAGACGTGACGGGCTCCAGCAGCGCAGACACGACTGTTGTTACATGAGGGCATCATCTTGTTTCAAGACATACAAACTGTATATATATATTTGGAATTTTATTTGTATTTTCTTTTTGCCTCCCCTCGCCTTTTTTGACAAACTTTTTATACACTGACAGACATTAACAGTGTTGATCTACCTGGCAGGATCCTGAATCACGAGGGTTTGGAATGTTCTCCATCTCTCTCCCTCTGTCTCTCCCTCCCTCCTGCTCCAGCTCAGATATCACGGTGTCTGGAGGTGTCTGCAGGCCTGGAGGGGGGGTGGGGGGGGTTGCGCAGTGCTATGGATCATTCTTTGACTAGAGTGGAACAAGACTTACACCTTGGTGAAAGAAATAATGAAACGTAGTGGCTGCCTTTGTTTTGACAATGTAGCTTGTTGGTCCACCAGTCAGCTACCAGTGTAAACACATTAGACTTTTACTTGCCATAAGTGCATTCTTAAGATTCACACATTGTGGGGGATTTTTTTTCTCTCAACCAATAGGATAGCTATGAAAAGATGATGTATAAATAAACTATTGTAATCAATTAATTTTCTGATTGGAGCTATTTAAAGCCATGACGGAAACATTTGAGTTTAGCACTACATCAACTTGTCAGGCCTCTGTTGAGGAGTTATACAGACTGTAGCATGCATCATAGTCCTCATCATAGAGAAAACCGTCAGAATGTTGTCGTAACACATAAACGTGCAATTTACATGACAAAACATTTATGCATAGCTAAATCACAGATTGATTCATTCTGGAATCTGAAACAGATGGACAACAATGGGAAGCATGACGCGTGTTGTGTAGAGAGCTGGAGTATTCAGACTGCCTCCATGTCACCATGCTGTGTGCTTCTGATCCAACCCATCTCCGACATGTCAGGACTGAAGACTCACCCTCCTCATTCGCCCTCCCTCCTCCTCATTCACCCTCCTCCTCATTTCACCCTCCTCCTCTCATTCACCCTCCTCCTTCTCATTCGCCCTCCTCCTCCTCATTCCACCCTCCTCCTCCTCATTCACCCCTCCTCCTCCTCTTTCACCTCCCTCCTCCTCATTCGCCCCCTCCTCCTCATTCACCCTCCTCCTCCTCATCCCCTCCTCCTCCTCTTCACCCTCCTCCTCCTCCTTCACCCTCCTCCTCCTCTCCTCCCTCCTCCTCCTCTCACCCTCCTCCTCCTCACCCTCCTCCTCCTTCACCCTCCTCCTCCATTCGCCCTCCTCCTCCTCATCCACCCTCCTCCTCCTCCTCTCACCCTCCTCCTCCTCTTTCACCCTCCTCCTCCCTTCACCCTCCTCCTCCTCATCACCCTCCTCCTCCTCTTTCACCCCTCCTCCTCCTCACTCACCCTCCTCCTCCTCATTCCACCCTCCTCCTCCTCTTCACCCTCCTCCTCCTCATTCACCCTCCTCCTCCTCCTCCACCCTCCTCCTCCTCCTTCACCCCTCCTCCTTCCCCCCTCCTCCTCCTCCTCCTCCACCCTCCTCCTCCTCCACCCTCCTCCTCCTCCACCCTCCCTCCTCCCTCACTCTCACCCTCCTCCTCCACCCTCCTCCTCCACCCTCCGCCTCCCTGCCAGGATTAACACTCATGTTTTTCCCATCCGAAGCTCAATCCTCCAGCCTTGCTTGGAAAACAAACAAATACTTGTGATTATGACTGATGGAAACCGAGCACACAAGCGATTTGTTTATTTTCGGTTGGGAGAACATTTGACTTTTTTCTTTTCTTCTTTCTGAAGACTGAAGGTTTTCTGAATTCTTTGTCTGGTACTGCAGCTCTGGGTTTCCGAGGTGATTGGCGGAGGGGCCTGGGGTTCGTCAGTGGCTGATGTTGATTATGGATAATCAGCCCTGATGATGGGTGGCTGTGGCTGCTGTGTTTACACTCTCTGCCCATCATCTTCCCAGACAGACCAAAACAAGACGCTGGCCTATCCGGCCTCTGATTGAGAGTGGCGTTTTCACAAAGGCATCAGAAACTCATAACTTTTTGTTTGATACACAAACGCACGCGTGATCTCACACACACACACACAAGCCTCCTCTCTTTCCCCTATCTCTCTTTCCCTCTTCCTCTCTCTTTCACACACACACACACACACACACACACAGAGTAAATAAAGAAACGCTACAGACAAACCGCAACAGAACGATACAGGAAACAAGTTCATTGTCCCGCGTCGCGTTCGTTTTGGCAGAATCGCATCGACCCGATCGTTCCCATCCACGGCGTCCCCCTTTCATCTTCCCCTATCGCAGACAGAGGTACCCCTCCAGCCCTCCAGCCCGCGGCAAGGGTCAGGTTACAGGGTCAGAGGTCACAAATGGCTGCTTGTATCTCCTCATCTGTGGCAGTATGGGATGTGCCCTATCACAGCCATAAAAGCCTTGACACCACTGACCAGGTCAGGCCCCAAAAATCCAATACCCCATCAGAGACCCCTGCCCTCCTGCCCTCCTGCCCTGTCCACCTCTTTGTCACCAGGAAATGCCCCCGCTGATCAGGGTCATTGGTTCCTTAATTCAACTATAATGTCATTTCTCCACTGGTAATGACACCATTAGTCTTGCTATCGGCTTTAGCCAACGTCATGAAGGACTGGCCAGAGGCTAGTTCATCACCTGGTCATAGGAAAACGCTGCCGTGCCTGCGTTAGCCTGGGAATTTAGGGTTTCTGATTTGTGTTCTTTCGATCCACAGCAGCCCAAAGCGATTTGAAGTTTGGTTATTTTTGTCAATGTGGGGGTGTTTCGGTTTGGAGCATTGAAGTCCTCACACAAAAAAAAACCCCAACTCAAATTCCCATGTAACAGGACATTTCAATAAGGAAATGGTCTAACCACAGGAAATGACCTCTAGTTTCTCTTTCTTCCTGGTTTCCCTGAGAGAGCGCGCCTCTGTTTACACCCCCCGTTTCCTGAGGTGTTTATTTCAGGCCTGGTCTGCGTCGCCCCTAGCCCAGCCTTAAGGATCCTACGCTATCTTAAACTAGCCTAACCTAGCATCTCCCCCCGTGCACTGCCTCGGGCAAGTAGCCAGCGCTCATGGTTAGTGTCCTTCAAGTCCAGTGGCCCTGGAAGACTGCTTTCACATACCTCAACTCTTAAACCACATTTCACACGCACACACACACACTGTTTCTTCTCCTTTCCCCACCATGAGGCCTATTCCCTCAGTGGCCATTCTAGTCGAGGCTCCGTAGTAAACAAGGTCAATGCCAATATGTTTGAATTGGACACAAACCACTTGTGAACATGGCTTAGTGTGAGTGAGTTGCGGCGTTGACGTACAGTTAATCTTAAGCATGACGATGTACAGGCGTGTTGGTAGAGCGGCCCGTGTAACTGCACGTCCAGCGTGGGTGATTGGGTACGCTACGATGGGCTCGCATTTGTCACGCTAGAGGGAGTAAACTCCATGTTGATAATTGTAGTGTTTGATAGACACACGCACACACACACACACTCTCTCACACACCACTCTCACACACGCACACACGCACGTGTAACTTCCGCTTGTCATGTTGTCGTCATGTCTCCCCTCCGGGCTTTCTGAGTTTACAAAGAGCCTTCTCTGTGTACATAAACATCCAGCTTCCTCTGGCAGCTGAAGAGATGATGAGAGCACAGTTAAACACACTGATAGACACACACACACACTCAGAGACTCTGCATGGACAGGCCTGTACCAGCACACAGACACACACACACCATGACAGGCATGTTCTGTCCCTCCACATGTTAACACAATCGAATCGTGTTTGTTTTGGTTGCAATTTTCTCCCACCGTCTGAATCGACCCCTCCTCTGTCCGTCAGCGTACAGGAAGCAGTTTGTTATCAGCCGCTCAGTTCCACTAACCACCACAGGAAATAGCTACTGATTAGAAATGAATTATTCAAGAAATGTGATTGTGGGCGAGGCCGGGGCACAGTAGCCGTGCGCTCCGTCCGCGGGCCGTGAGTTATGAGTTCAGGCGGGGGGGTACTTAGCTGCTTTAGCACTTCACCGTGTGGCTTTAATGTGCTCCTCTCCTGTTCCCCAGAGGAGAGGGAGGGAAGAGAGAGAGCGCGAGTTCCAACAGACCTGTGACCCGCCTGTTTTATAGTTCTCTGACGTTTGCATGAAGGTGTTGAAATATGGAACCAGAACATGAACGATCACGGCAGACGTTTTTCTCCCTCTTTTCCGAGCCCCCTCACATGGTAGATTTCAACTGGGTCGAGTTTCTTGAATTGACACCTTTGACCGTGATACTGCAATAAAATAAATAAGTACCTTTTACAGTTTCATCATCATACAGTCAGCCAAAGCCGGAGGCTATCACACGTGTCTCTTAAAGAAACCCAGCCATCTTTGTTTTCCCTCTCCCCTTCTTGCTCCTATGTTAATGGTGTGTCGCTTTTAAACAAACAAAAAAACGATCAATGTCAACATACCAATATGATGCACAGTAGCTAGTGTGTTTCTGGGTGTGTTTCTGGGTGTGTTTCTAGACGCTTCCGCGTGACGAGCCTGTGTTTCTGTCTGTGTTCTCAGGAGTGGCAGAACTCCATCCAGAAGAACGCTGGTCTGGCCTTCATCGAGCTGGTCAACGAGGGCAGGTATGTACCACACACACACACACACACACTCCCTGGTCCAGACCCTTTTAATAATCTAATCCTCAACTCAACCAAACTGCACACACACTCTTACAAACACACACACAACACTATTGCAAGGGTGTAATAACATAGTGGTACACACACACACACACACACTTTACCCAAACCCTAGGGCACTCAGCTTACGGGACTCCTATTGTAGCAAAAAAACAAAATCAATGGCTGTAGAAAGAGGAGCTGGGAAACTGACGCCCCAGAGTTCAAGGCTCCGTCAATACCTGCCTCTCCCCGAGGGAGACAAGGACGGAGGAGGTGACGCACAGCTTGTGACTTCCCTGACTCGTCCCACTCTCTCTTGTCCCCCCTCTCTCTTGTCCCCCGCTTGAGTCTCTGTCTGTCTGTCTGCCTGCCTCTCTTTCTCTTTTTGTCTCTCTCTGCCTCTCTCTTTGTCTCTCTTGTCCTGTGTGAGCTCCCCCCCCCCTCCCCCCCCTTCTCCAACTCCTGTCTGACACACACCGCCTATCAATATTACAGTTAGAGGGTCCAGCATTTACATTTACATTAACGATCCCCTCAGCCCATGGCATTAGCGCACGCTAATCCAAGGTAATGCTAAATAAGTGCTGCCATAGACTTCCTTGTCTGTCTGTGTGTGTTGTGTGTGTGTGTGTGTGTGTTTGTGAGATGAGAGGTAGCGAGGGCAGGGGCTGTAATCCACTTTAAGCAGAAGTCCTGATCTGTAACTCGGGTCACCTACGTGGGGTTGTGCTCCACGCAGTCTGAGAGCTAGACCAGTCAGAGTCCAAAGGTGTGTGTGTGTGTGTGTGTGTGAATGTTAGTGTATGTGCTTGTGCACACACAGTACTACATAAATGTGTGTGTGTGTGCGTGTGTGAATGTTGGTGTATGTCCTTGTGCACACACAGTACTACATGAATGTGTGTGTGTGTGTGAATGTTGGTGTATGTGCTTGTGCACACACAGCACTACGTGAATGTGTGTGTGAGAGGTGTGGTGTGTGTGAGGTATGTGTGAGAGGTGTGTATGTGTGTGTGTGTGTGTGAGAGAGGGAAGAGGCAGGCACCATAAAGAGCAGCAGCAGTAGAGGTTATTGATGGCAGGCTTCTCAGGGGCCAGAGAGGCTCCCGAGGCCCCAGCACCTCCGCTCCCCCGCTGCCCTGGGCTGAGACTGCAGGCTTGGGTTACAAAGACCCCTGCCCCCTTCTCCCCCCTCCAGCCCGCTCTCCGAGCCCCCTCTCCCCCTCCTCTCAGGCCCGCCCCCAGGCCTCTGGCCTGTTATTGTTCCACTTTGCACAGGCCTGACCTCTGAAGCTGGCGAGCGGTCCTTCTGACTCTGACACACACACACACCACACACACACACACACACACACACCTACACACACACACACACACACACACACACACCTACACACACACACACACACACCTACATACACAGTATCCCTTGTTCCATCAAGGCATGAATGTTTTATTAGAATAGATAAGGGGGCTACATGTGTAGCACCAGGAGCAGAGGTCCTCCTCCCCATGTCAGATCCATATCATTAACAAATCAATTAGCACCCCGGCCCCCGAGTGAAGCGACGCTCTCGTCCGCTACTCACCCAATTTTCTGGTCATTTTGCACGGTTGTTTTTGGTTGTTTTCTGGTTATTATGAGGTTATTCCAGGTGGTCCTCTGGAAGTTCCACGTTGAACAGGCTTTTGGTCACTATGTTGAATGAATAGCCGTTTTGTGTTGTTTTATATGCAGCTTGAAAAATATAAATGAAGTGTAATTATGGACAAACACTTGGTTCACAATGTTATTATTCATTCCAACCAATTATGGAAGAAAAAGACGAGACCTTATTTCCGTTAGTATGCATTAGCAGGATAATATATATTTTATATATTTTTGTAATCTTTAAACAGTACGGTGTGCATTATGATGCTCTGGAGGTGTTTGAGCATCTCTTGTGTTCCTCGTGTGTTTCCAGACTGCTGAGTCACACCATGAAGGACCACCTGGTGCGCGTGGCCAACGAGGCCGAGTTCATCCTCAGCCGCCAGAGAGCCGAGGACATCCACAAGCACGCAGAGTTTGAGGTGAGACACACGCTCTGCTGCCTTCCGTTTGAAGATCCCGACGCTGGGTATGACATCAGACCCGAGTTGATCCAGTTGATCGCACTGAAGAACCATGAGAACGTAGCTAGTATCAATACTTTCACTTGAGCCAAAACGTGTCATTTCCGACACTGGGGTGAATGCAGAATAATTCACAAAGATGACTTAATTGACTTAGAATGGCCTCTGGAAAAACATATTTGCAAGCTGCAGGAGCTCTCTTCAAAGAAGCCTGTAGGCCTGCGAGGGAAGGCCTTCGAGCCAAAATGGTGGCCTGTTTCAAGCGCTCATTGAGTCGATGACGTAAGAATAACTTTCTAACAAACGTTTACCCCTTTCTTCACCTCCTTCTTTGTGCTTCACAATGAAACATAGACAAGATGTATTTCTCTTAGTGGAAGCTGCAGGAGCTTTCAGCCTGCCCAGTCCAGCCCCGTCTGTTTGTAGCTCTAAGCCAATCCCATTAAAGCCCAGTTTGATAAAGGCAGTTGAATATTTTCAAATTCGCTCTAGAAAAACAGCCTTCCAGCAGCGCACGCTCTCGCCGGGGTCGTTGGCGTTGACCGGCTCTGAGCCCTCAACCTGTCTGTCACCTTCACTAGACCTGTCACACACACCCAGAGAACCCGTGTTTTCTTTTCAAACACAGCCCCACTCCGCCGGATAATAATGTCTCACACATACTGTACTGTCACCAGAGACGTGCGCACACACACACACACACCACACACACACACACACACACACACACACACACACACACACACACACACACACACACACACACACACACACACACACACCAGAGTGGGCTGAGCACAACTGACTAGCCAAACATAAAGGCATGTTCATTTATCCCTGTGCTTCCCGACGTAGCTGCAGGCCCCCGTAGCCCTGTTGGAAGACACACACACACACACACTCTGCCAATGCAAAACACAAACGCTGCCATTCTCGTGCAGCACCAGTGGTACCCCCTCCCCCCCCACGGGCACTCCTCCATGGGGCCCCTCCCTCTCTCTCTCTCCTTTTCTTTCCCCCCCCCCTCCTTTCCTCCCTCAATCGCCCTGAATCATTTCCTGCCCCTGCTGAGGCCCTGTCCGTTCTACTCCCACTGGGGGTGTATTTTGCCCGTGACAGGAATACGGCGTCCTTCCCCAAACCCCTTGCCCTCTCCACCTCCCTCGCTCCCTCCACCTCCCTCCACCCGTCCCTCCCTCCCCCCCTTTCTCAGGATCCTGCCATCACTAAAATCCGCAGACAGGTATGAGAGGTGCTGACCCCTTCCCCCCCTCCCGTGGTAACATGGTATGCCTTCTTTACGGGTTCGAGGCGATAAAGCCGTCCGCTGAGTCCTCAGAGCTCATAGGTGAGGTGCAGCTTGCGTGTCCGTGCGTTCTGCCTGCTAACCTGTTCCCCCGTCGGCTCCCACGCTCACCCTGGTCGGCGTTTCTGTCTGACTGACAAGTTTACGTTTCAGCCCCTCCACCACCCGCCCTCAGTGTCCAGGTGGGGGGGGTCTGTGCATGCTGGTGCGACGTCACGTGATGAGGTGAACACTTCCGCGATGTGTCTGTCTACAGAGCTTGGGCGTGTGTGTGTGCAAGCGAAGACACAGAGAATTCGGCCTTGTGGCCGAATTACTCGTCTTCAGAAAACACAGACATTCGACAGCTTGAATCCTCTCACCACACACACACACACACACACACACACACCTCCAGAGCCTCTTCTTCTCGGCTGTGTGTGAGTCTCATGGCTCTCCACAGATCCCTGTTCCCCGCTGAGCGTGGGGCAGGATGTGTCCTGGGCTGACAGCCCACTCCAGGGAGTAGTCCTAGCCGCCCCAAACCCCGTCTCATTGACATTGGCTTGTCCATATCATCTCTTGATGGCATGAAGAACCAAGCCAACACCCTGGCAGTGTTGCAGTCAGTGCAGCGTTCCTGAACGTCTCTGCTAGATGACACAGGAGATCTATGGACAGAACCACCTCCAGGTCTCGTCACAGTCATGGCACTTAAGCAATAGATTCACTCTTTTTTTTCTTTCTTTCATGTGTAAATGTCCCAGTCCCCGGCAGTCCTACTCTGCAGAATGCTCCCGTACACACACACAAGTTATTTGTCTTGACAGGTTGTGCGTCCTGCAACCCTAGACACTGTAGATTATCTCTGTCAAATGTTGGGTTGCGGAGTGCACTTGACAACCAAAGGCAGGCCAAGGACGACATGTCTTCCGTTGGATTATTTAGTAGTCGCTTCCCACGAAACATAAGTTTGAGGAAGACTCACATTCTCCCCAGAGACCCAGAGATGTGTGTTGTCTGGATTTCTGTTCTTCAGCCAGTCTTGTTTTCATCCATACTGTGGCTTCATGTTTTTTTGAATGTTCTAGTACGATGTGTTTTTTCAGTGTCGTCTTTAAGGAATGCTACACAACATGTAACTGTGTTGCCTAGTGGACGTGGACATTCAAATGCCAGTTATATTGTGTTTGTGACAGCTAAGGGCTGTCAGACCAGGTCTCTCTCTCTCTCTCTCTCTCGCACTCACCTCACACTCACACTCACACTCACACTCTGTGTTTGTGGCAGACCAGGTCTGTCAGACCACGTCCAGTCTGGCGTACGGCCTCAGCCTTTTTCACGCTCGCTCGCACCAGGCAACCGGCGTAACTCTCTTCAAATGTGTTTGTTAAGCACGTTAAATCATCAGATATTTCTTTGTCCCTCCCTGCCATCCCCTACACCAATAGTTTCTAATCAGATACTGCTGCAGTCGAAAAGGAAAACAACATGTTTCACAATTGAATTCCCCACTTAAACACTGGCCTGCTCCTCAGTGACCTCAGAGAGAGGCCAGCCACTGATAAGTGCGTGGCTGATATTGCCGTATTGATTTTCCCCCCCCCTCTCCATTCGAACCATGCTTTCATTTTGCAGCGGTGCTATAAAAATAACAGGCCAATGAAACATGCCCTCTGGGATGAGGAAAAACACTTTTATTCGTTTTTTTTTATTGTACTTAAAAATATATATATCTGTGTTCATCTGGCGTTTGGGTTGATGATGATTATGTGGAGATTAGGTTTTACGATGAGTTCTGATCGGTTGTGTCCGCGAGGGTCATATAACATCTACAAGTAAAAGTTGGAGAAAGATCATCCTCTCTCATCTCCAACTTCGCCGTCCCGTTGACCGTTTCCAGTTGACCACAGTAACCGATCACCCGGGTATTAAATGACCGTGCTACGTGACAATGGAACGTTCTCCACGGCGGTAATCTTCGTCCTCCAGAGAGTGTCCACTTCCTGGTTTGTGTGGTCCAGCCTGGTGGGGCTGTCGCTGTGTAACGTCTGGCAGGCCCTCAGCAGCCTCCTCTCAGCAGCCTCCTCTCAGCAGCCTCCCCACACACCGCTGCAGACACGGGAGAGGGGAGAGGGGAGGCCCCAGCCACACGGCCACAGTGAATTATTCAGCAGATAAAAGACTAATTTATGTTTGATCCCTGTCAGAGTTCATATTCACGGCAGCAGACGTGATGGAGGAGCCCTGTGATTTAGACACCGCTTGCTTTTGGAGACTCGAAACACATGCTCTCTCTCTCTCTCTCTCTCTCTCTCTCTCTCTCTTCTCTCTCTCTCTTCTCACCTTTTTTTCTCTCTCTTTTTCCTCTCCCTTAATTTCCTCTGTCTCTTTTCTTATTTGTCTCTCTCTCTCTCTCTCTCGCCATGTTTCTCTTGCTCTTTTTTTGTCTTCAACTGTCTCTCCACCTCCCTATTTTTTTCTCTGTCTTGCTCTCTCTCTTTCTCTCTCTCTCTCTCTCTCTGTCTCTCTCTCTCTCTCTCTCTCTCTCTCTCTCTCTCTCTCTCTCTCTCTCACACTCACACTCACACTCTCTCGCTCTTACCCCCACCCTCCTTCCTGCTCTCTCTCTCTCTGTCCCCCTCTCCCTGTGTAGCAGAATTGAGTTATCTCTGGCCATGAGAGTAAGTTATTGTAGGCGTCTGAGGGTGAAACAGAGATGAAGATAACTTGGGGGATGGATTGGGGGTGCAGGGAGGAAATCCAATTATCTTTTAGTGTTCTCTATCTAATGGGATCCTTAATGTGCAGGAGATCTGCAGATCCCACACCGCTCTACACAGCAAGCTACGGCCTCTGATATCTCAGGGTAGAGGGAGAGTGAGATGGTGAGAGAGAGAGAGAGAGAGAGAGAGAGAGAGAGGAGGGAGGGGGGACGACGACGAATGAGGATGGAGAAGAAGAAAGAAAGAGAGAGAGATAAGCAAAAGAGAGTGAAGGGGAAATGCAAAGGAAGAATGGGAAAGAGAAAGAGAGGAAGGAGAGAAATCAAACGGCTTTTGCAGCACCTTTCATTAGGAGTGAGACGTGGTGGGCTCCAGGGCAAAGGAGACGACCCAGATAGCAGAGAGTGAGCAAGACCCCAGGTCCATCTTCCTCCTCTTTTTTCCTTTCTCTCTTTTCTTTCCCTCTGTTCTCACAGACGACCCCCCCCCCACATCCCTTCCCACTGTAATATCAGAGTTATCCAATCGGCTGTCTTGAGAAACTATGGAAGCCAGACTATCACTGGCCTAATTAGCGCTTAACATAATTGTCCCTCTCGCACCTCATGGAAGAAAATCCACTCCTATACCCTTGACATCACCATCTAGCTCTCGCTGGTAATGACTGTGTCATAACCTTAACAATGAGAAGAAAAAAAGCCCATCTTTGCGATAGAAAGCGTCAGAGAGAGACTCCGTCTTCTCTGGGTAATGAAGTCCCAGGGTGCAGCCTCCTCCACAGCTCACATCGTTAGCCCCGGCCAGCTGACCCTGGGCTCTGGGAAGCAGCTAGACAAGGGCCCTCGTCTGCAGTCTGCATACACACACACACACTCACACACACACACACACACACACTCACACACTCACACACACTCACACACACACTCACACACGTAAACATACACACACACACCACCCTGGAATAAATAGATAGCCTGTACCATTGTTACAGCACACACAAAGACAAACATTTTATTGATTCGAGCTGAAATGATTTTTTTACCACCATTGCACAGGGTTCATATTAAGTTAGAACTATGAGTTTAGCGTTATGCTTCGAGGCGCTGTTCTGCATATAGCGCTCCATAAATCAGCTGGATGAAACGGAGACGCCTTAAGTTGTTTTCCTCTATTCTTTGTGTTTTCGCTCCCCTTCCATGTCCACCTCAAGGTTGGAGACATCAGCTCCTCCTGCTCTGTCCCAAACCTCTCCTCCTCGAGCCCCTCTCCTCCTCGAGCCCCTCTCCTCCTCCAGCCCCTCTCCTCCTCGGAGCCCCTCCTCCTCGACCCCTTCCTCCCAGAGCCCCTCTCCTCCTCGAGCCCCTCTCCTAGCCCCTCCTCCTCGAGCCCCTCTCCTCCTCGAGCCCCTCTCCTCCTCGAGCCCCTCTCCTCCCTCGAGCCCCTTCCTCCTCGAGCCCCTCTCCTCCTCGAGCCCCTCTCCTCCTCGAGCCCCTCTCCTCCTCGAGCCCCTCTCCTCCTCGAGCCCCTCTCCTCCTCAGAGCCCCTCTCCTCCTCGAGCCCCTCTCCTCCTCGAGCCCCTCTCCTCCTCAGAGCTCCCCTCTCCTCCTCAGAGCCCCTCTCCTCCTCGAGCCCCTCTCCTCCTCGAGCCCCTCTCCTCCTCGAGCCCCTCTCCTCCTCCTCGAGCCCCTCTCCTCTCGAGCCCCTCTCCTCCTCGAGCCCCTCTCCTCCTCGAGCCCCTCTCCTCCTCGAGCCCCTTCCTCTCGGGCCCCCTCTCGAGCCCCTCTCCTCCTCGAGCCCCTCTCCTCCTCGAGCCCCTCTCCTCCTCAGAGCTCCTCCTCGAGCCCCTCTCCTCCTCGAGCCCCTCTCCTCCTCGAGCCCCTCTCCTCCTCGAGCCCCTCTCCTCCTCGAGCCCCTCTCCTCCTCGAGCCCCTCTCCTCGAGCCCCTCTCCTCCTCGAGCCCCTCTCCTCTCCGGAGCCTGTGTGTGATTAGTCATCCCGCCACCTCATTCCTGCATTTGACTATTTTTCACACCCTGGAGCAGGACGATGCTTTAACACCTGCATTTTCAGCGTGCCGTTGACCTTGAGGTGCCGCGCCGCCCTGACACGAGGAAGCCGGCGCCGACAGACTGATGGTGGTGGCCGGAGGAGGGGGGAGGTGCTTTTAGGTAGAGGGGCAGGGAGAGAGGGGCAGGGAGAGAGGGCCAGGGAGAGAGGGGCAGGGAGAGAGAGAGAGGGAAGAGTGAAGAGAGAGAGAGAGAGAGAGAGAAAGAGTCTTCTGGGAGGAAGAGGAGATTGAGAGTGCTGCCAACCCACCAGGCATTGTTGACCAGTCCATTATATACTCTAACCATGGACCTGGGGAGACGAGGGCAGAGGGGAGGATGGAGAGAGGGGGAGGGAGAGGGGGAGGGAGATACTTTTGATAAGTGTTGCACCTGTGTTAACCTTGATGGTCGCTGTCAAGGGGGAAGGGGGGGTGGGGGTTGACTGTTTGCTCGGATAGATTATTTTTAGTCTCGGACAGATAGAGAGAGAAAGTGAGTGAGAGCGAGCGAGGAGGAGGAGAGAGGAAAATCAATAGTCAGCAGCGTGTCTGTGACCAGGGCATCATTTCAGGATGGAGGTGCCTGTCAGCCGTTGTCATTCGGTGACTTTTGTTCGCCCATTGTACTTTTTTAAGCCTTCATTTTTCTCCCCTCGCTCCCCTTCCCTTCACTCGCCATTGTCTGAATTCCCCCGGCGCTGTTCTTGATGGCGCAATCTTCCAACTCGGGCGGGGCACAGGGATCAAGTGCGAGGGGATCTCTTTGAAAGCAATTTGCTTTAGCAGCTCTTTTTTTGTGTTTCTGCGATCGTTCCCTCTCCTCCCCTCTACATCGCACATAACAAGCTCAGCCCTCAAACTACGCAGATCACCCATCGACTCATCATCCCCTCTCCTCTCCTCTCCTCCCCTCTCCTATCCTCCCCTCCCCTCTCCTCCCCTCCCCTCTCCTCCCCTCCCTTCTCATCTCCCCGGACCCGTGGCTCTCTTCTCCACGAGGGATTCCCTATTTGGAACATATTTGCATTCTTCTGAAACGAGACAAGGACAAGTCTTAACCACCCGCCAGACTCCCCCCCCCATCTTCTCGTTCTTAAATGAAACCCTCAGGGAACCCTTGTCGACAGACCGGGGAAACTGGCGAGGATTGCGGCCGTGGCGATAGCCCAACCTTCCATCACGTGTAGCCCCCCGTGTGCCACCACCAAAGTCAAGATGATGTAAATCAAGCTCTTCTAATAAGATCCCTGGGTTGGTTCTTCTTTTAAAATGTTCCTCCTCCCCTGTCGCTTCTCCTTTTCGCCGGCGTAACCTTGCAAACCCGATGTCAACGCCGGGGCCTTGGAAGGCTCGGTGAGTGTCGGCGTGAAAAACACACCTCTACCAGTCAGTGAGGAGAAACACAGGTTTACACGTGCTAATTAGATCTAGCCCCACTCTCACTGGCCCATTAGGCTACTTGGCCCCTTCGACACTGAGAGACAGGGAGGCCCAAAGCCTCTCACTGCCCTACTGAGAAATACTGTCTCGGACTGACGTCAGACAGCATTTAGATGGAGCCATGGCTTTTTGGACTTTCAAGTCTCAGTCGGGCCTGTGTGCACTCTCTTAAATAGAACCTGTGTACGGTATTTACTCAAATATCGCAGCCCCCTCCAGCAATATGTTTCCGTTTCATCACCTACAGTTGTTTCCTGTAATGTTCCACTGGCTCTCTCCCCGTCAGCCTCTCCACACGCCTGCAGTCCGGCCAGACCCGACACGTGTTCTCACGTTATGTACATGACCGGCGGAGGAATTGTTTGAGACACGACTCGATGTAATTTACTCGGATTAACGCCGGCCATTACCCCGTCCCCCCCCTGTCCCCCCGTCCCCCCGTCCCTGTCTTCTCCGCTTGGCGTTTGGTGGAGGGTGGGTGCCCCCGCTGTCCGACCCTGTCAGCCGGCCTGTGTGCAGGAAGGGCCCGGCGATGATTACGGTGTCGCTAGTCGTCAAGATCTCTCAGCCGGCCCGCCCTCGCTGTCCTCCCTGCAGAGGGGTTTACTTCATCGGCAACTTCCTCCTCCCTGCACCGGCGTGCCAACCCAACACACACGCTAACCCAACACACACCATCACACATGTACACACACGCAAACACTTTCCCATGACCTCTTCAGTTTCCTTCTGTAAGCAACCAAACGGTTTGGCTTTGATCTCAAACATCATTGAACCCCGCCCCACACATACACACACACACACAACTTCAGAGTACACCACCCCTTACCACCCCCCTTACCACCCCCTCTCCCATTGCTAATGGTAAACTGCACTTCTCTCACCGTTTCACTCCCCCAGCCACACGCTTCCTTTAGAGTAAGTGGAGGGGTGATGTGTGTCTCCTCGTTCAGTCCCAAGTCTTTGTTCTGTCAGCAGAGGGAATGGATAGGAGACGTGGTGGGATGAGGGTGTTCAGCTGTACAGACCCAGTGGTGGGATGAGGGTGTTCAGCTGTACAGACCCAGTGGTGGGATGAGGGTGTTCAGCTGTACAGACCCAGTGGTGGGATGAGGGTGTTCAGCTGTACAGACCCAGTGGTGGGATGAGGGTGTTCAGCTGTACAGACCCAGTGGTGGGATGAGGGTGTCGTCAGCGTGGTACAGGGTGTCAGCTGTACAGACCCAGTGGTGGGGGAGAACCATCATGACTTCTGTTGAGACGGCTCCATACTGGACCGTGACGTGCGCTTTCTGACCTTGAGCCAAAACGGCGTTTGGCCTTTAACGGGGCTAGTTATATGTACAGCTGTCCCTTTGTTATTTTAAGGGGGAAGTGGAACTATTGGACTTCACCTCACAGTCAGACTCAGCCAGAGCCAATAGGAAGGCACATTACATCATGGAAGGGAAAGACTCGCCCTATAGGGAAGTTCATGACATCACAGAGGTTTAGTTTGAGTCAATTAGAGAGCCTATTGCAGCACGGCTGGGGAGGATGGCTGAGCAGGCTAGCCAGGGGTGATGAAGTGTTTGCTTATGGTTATGGGCTCAAACTCGGAGGTACCTGGTTAGTAATGCAGACGCCACACGTCAGAGAGACTGGAAATGATGTTGCTCTGTTCACAACTGGATGTGAAGAACCC
Organism: Mallotus villosus; assembly: GCA_903064625.1. Classification (NCBI taxonomy): domain Eukaryota; kingdom Metazoa; phylum Chordata; class Actinopteri; order Osmeriformes; family Salangidae; genus Mallotus; species Mallotus villosus. The sequence continues at coordinate 109,910 of CAEFZP010001101.1, forward strand.
AGGACTCCCCATTGAGTGTGTTTAAGCATGTCGTACTTTTACTAGGAAGGACAGGTTGGGAATGATAAGAAATGGCTCAGTCTCTTCTTGTAATGGAGTCTCACAGTGTACAAAACATATATTTATTATCCAGTGGATCATCCTTTCGAGATGCACATTTGTGGAAAAATAATCAGGTTGAATGTAAAATATATATAAAATTATAATGTTTTGGGAGATTTTGGTGTGTGTGTGTGGAACCACTCAACCACACACACACACACACACTCATGTCCATTCTGGACGTTAAAACATCCCCCTCCTCATATTCCTCCTCCCAGATACATCCGGTCAAGGCCTTCCCAAACAGACATACATTGATAATTAGAGGCCAACAGCTAGCAGAATAGCCTCCCCTAATGTGCTTTATTCCTATCGATTTTCTGTCAGCTATGAAAAGTGGTCGTTCAAATTGGAGAGGAGGACCCATTAGAAAGCACTTTACTGGGAACTCTGAGCGTCCAGGTTGCGTTCCTACGCCCGTGTCAGCAGCCAGACGTATAAAGTAGGTCCTCCGAAGGCTTAGCTTAAAGGTTAATGTGATTTGTTGCGCGATGTTTTGGTCTCAAAGGGAATTCCGCTGCATTGTTGCTGGTGGTATTTACACACTAACCTTTTACCCCCCCCACCACTGAGCTGGGTTTCCTTCTAGAACTCACTGAGTTGCCGGGCAAGGAGGTACAGGCTGGGGTACGAGGGTTTTGGAGTATCAGTCTTTTTTTAGTCGTTGCATATTTGTGGTGCCATATTTCTGTGTTCCTCTTTGATGAGCCAAGTGTTTGAGATGAGAAAGTCAGTCACATGACAACCTTCAGCTTCTCTTTAAAGTTTGTATCTGGGTTTACTTTGTTCCTGACTTTCTGTCTTGTTTTGAATCGAGATTAGGACTGCCTTTTGATGCAAGAGTTTTTCTTCTCTGGCATAAGGTGCATTTGCTTCACCATCTCTTCTACAGTTCAAAGGCCTTTCCTGATAACACCCTGAGACTAAGAATAATGTCTCTCCCTGTGCATTGTGGATGTTTTCTGTTTCCAGCGCCCTGAGGGGAGAGCATTAGTAAATGCACAAGTCCAACATTATTAATCACCGTGACAACGTGACAGAAATGACCCTGCACTTTTCTATATTTTATTCTATTAGTTTTTTCCCCCCTTCCTCTCTCCCTTCTCTTCTGAGGGTAGGGATTCATGAGTTTTAACTCCAGAATCACATCTATTCCAGTCATTCACCCCTTAGTGCTAATATACCTGATCAAATACTGTGCTTAAAATCATAGAATAGAACCTGCATTGTTTGGGTCTTGAATTGCATCGTCGCTTCACAACGACATCATTTCCTGAGAAGCTGCCGGCGTTTTCTCTAACGGTTCTCTTCCTGTCTCCTCCAGTCCTACTGCGCCCAGTACGCAGCGGAGAAGCGCGACGAGGAGAAGATGTGTGACCACCTGATCCGGGCGGCCAAGTACCGCGACCATGTGACCGCCACGCAGCTGGTCCAGAAGATCGTCAACATCCTGACGGACAAGCACGGCGCCTGGGGGGCCTCCTCCGCCAGGTACGCTGCTCTGGGAGGGGACACACTGGGGGGGGACAGTCTGGGAGGGGACGCTCTGGGAGGGGAGGCACTGGGAGGGGACACTCTGGGAGGGGACGCTCTGGGAGGGGACGCACTGGGAGGGGACACACGCACCCACGCAATCAGTATGCAGACACTGTGTACAGAAATATAACACACACCAAGACGGCAGAGACACAAAGTTAAGCTGTGTAAAGTACACCTGTTACTCTAATGATCCATTAGTCAGAACAAGCACCATCCTCCATCCCATTCGGGGTGTTTGAGGGAATCAGGCGCAAGCTAAAGTAGACGTCAGGTAGACGACCCATGAGGTCTCCGGAGCGAGATGAGAGGTCTGGTGAGACAGCAGAGGAAACCCTATCACTGAGCAGCCAGCACTAGCCTGTGCTATTCTATAAGGATGCCTGTTTGTGCAGGCTGGAGGGGCAGACTGATCCTGATTCTAGATTATTCGTTGGAATGGGACTCTCCTGAGACGTGTGTGTGTGCGGCATCATGGGAGGTCTCTCGTACTCATTTCCTAATTTCTTCTCTTTTGTTGTTTTTCCCATTTTCTCTGTGACGTCTCCGTCTTTACCCCTTCGCTACTTCCATTTATCCCTCCATCCATCCATTCATCCCTCCATCCATTCATCCCTCCATCCCTCTCTCTCTTTACTTCTGTACTTCAGTGTTTCTCTGTTTCTAGACCTTTTTTTCTCTCCTTCCATCCTTCCACCTCTCTTTCTCCCTCCCTCCCTCTCGCTCTCTCCCCTCTCTCTCTCTCTCTCTCTCTCTCTCTCTCTCTCTCTCTCGGTACACACAACCATGCCATTAGCTATTGAGATTGTGCTCGGAGGCCCTGCGAGGCTCTCCCCATTACTGGGCTTCGGTTCGCTGGGCTATTGATGGCTTCGCTAATGGCCGCCGATGGGTGCAGGAGCCCCCTGGCATCGGGCCCGTGGGCGCAGCACAGCTTTTAATAAATCACAATCAGACCTGCGCCATTACATCAATAGCTTCGGTCAATTACCGGAGAAGGTCAGGTGGCGCAGCTCCGTGCTGGGGCCCTCCCTTTGCACACAGGCACAGGGAGGAACATCTGGTGTGGAGAGCTGTCACGCCACAACAAGGACAAACACACACACACAACCATGGTCGAACAGGTATTCATTTGTACCCGTATTGCTAATGTAAACGATGCATGGACGAAATGCTTAAAAATACATCTTCAGTGTCCTAGAAGGGGAGAGAGAGTGGGGAGAGGATGTGTGTGCACACAGGCACACGCACGTGAGAGTGGGGAGAGGATGTGTGCACACAGGCACACGCACGTGAGAGTGGGGAGAGGATGTGTGCACACAGGCACACGCACGTGAGAGTGGGGAGAGGATGTGTGCACACAGGCACACGCACGTGAGAGTGGGGAGAGGATGTGTGCACACGAGCGGGGAGAGGATGTGTGCACACGGGCACACGCACACATTTCTCCGTGAAAATGAAATCTGGGAGCACAAAGGCTACACACAACCATGATTACGACCTTTTGTCGGGTTCCGTAAAGACGTATTCCCCAAAGTTTCCATTCAATAAAGGGGCCGAAAATGAAAATATTATTTTCTCACAGGCTGATGGGAATTGTTGTTTTCCTCACGGCGGGCGTCTAATATCATGTGACACGCTGTGACCCGCCTGAATGCAATTTGTGTCTTAATATCCAGCTTACACCAGCCCCTTGCCCCAGGAGAGATAGAGGTGTTAGGTGGTTTTCTCTCTCCTTGCTCTCTCTCCATCTCACCCCTCTATTTCACTCCCTTATTTTATTTCTTTTTCACCACCCCATCTCTCTCTTTCTCTCTCCTTACCCCCCCCTCTCTCACTCCACCCCCCACCCCTCAGTCCAGTGTCCCAGGAGTTATACGGCTGCACCAAACAAAGAAAGGCATCTCTCGTGCTTTCGTCCTTCATTCCCAGATCTGCCCTCTTCTGTCACAAGGTGTCCAGACAGACAGACAGACAGACAGACAGGCAGACAGCCGCAATACGCATCTGATGATCAACTCCCCCCTAATGTACTTTCTTCTTCTCTCTTCTGGTTGGGTGGGGGTGGAGGTGCGGGGGAGGGGGGTCATGGTGCTCTCTGGCTGCTTGGTGTTTTTTTGGGTCAGGAAACAAATCATGTCTGATGTACATGACACCTGAGCAAAGTGGTCGGACCAGCGGAGAGATGAGATGGAGATGATGGAGAATACCTGGCCTGTTGCCTCAGTGGGTCTCACTCTCTCTCTCTCTCTCTCTCTCTCTCTCTCTCTCTCTCTCTCTCTCACACTCCCCCGCTCTCTCTCTCTCTCTCTCCGTTCTTTATCGCATTCAAATAGTCTGACTAATGTAGCATGGAAATACGTTATGGGTCCAGAGAGAGAGAGAGAGAGAGTGAGAGAGGGAAAGAGAACTAGAGGAGGTAGCTCTTGTGATGCAGTGTTGCAGGTGAAAAGCTGAGAGGGACTGCAAAGGGTGAACTTACAGGCAATCGTTGATGGTGAGGCGTTTGTTGTGGTTATTTCACATACATTTTTCAGTGGTTACGATTCGATGCAATTAACTATTGTATTACTTCACTATTATTTGCACCATTTTCTCCCCCCCCTTTTCCACTTTTAATCATCAATGATTTCAAATGCACTGGCTAGCTCTTCTTATATTCTCTATTGCAATTGTGTTATCTGTCTTCCATTTTCTCTCATCCCCATCTCTCCTTTTTCTCTCAGTCCCATTCTCTGGTGAACGCGTTCTCATTCCTCTCCCTCTGTCTACCCCTGTCTCTCTGTCTATCTATCTGACTGTCCCCCTCTCTCTCTCTCTGTGTGGGTCTACCTCTCTCTCCCTCCCTCTCTCATCTCTACTTTAAGCAGCTCGTTTCCCTCCCCTCTGCTGTGTAGTAATGGAGGCCCAGAGGGCAGAAGCTCTTCAGCCCAGGGACATCCATCTCCCTCCCTCCCCCTCCGTGTCACAGCCTCGATAAAAAAATAAAAAAATAATACCGGGGAGGGTGGTTTGAAAGAGGAGAGAGAGAGGGAGAAAAAAAACTGATGCTCGCTCCAATTTTTCTTCAGTAAATCAAATCTTCCTCCCCTTCAGAAAGACTGATGGTCCGAGGAGGCTGTGCTCCGGGGAAAATCAATGCAGGCAAAATTGAAACAGTATGCCCCCGTATCGATCGTCAGGGCGAGATCGAAACAGACAGCTTTGTAACTGTTCCGCCGGACAGTTAGCTGACCTGTAATGGACAAACTATTGATATTAGCATTACTATTTTATCTTGTAGTATGTCATTGGCTGGGCCTCAACCTTCAAGGCGAAGGCTCCTGTAACCCAGTGTTAGATAGGGGGGGGCGGGTCACTTCATCCATCCGCTTAATCCCACCCTTGTGTATGTGCTAGGTATAATCCCTTTGTGTGCAAAACAGGGCCATTGTTCTATTGTTAGATGTAACCCCAAGGGTGTTTGTGTCTTTGACTGTGGATACAGGGCAGTAGTTTGGTTTCATTTCATAAAAAGTATAGGCCTACTGTAACAGCACACTACTATCTACGTATGACATTAGAAGCAGACTGGATGTATAATCATGTCGCTAGAATAGTATTCCCTCTCTTCACCCCCTCCCCCCAACGCACACACACACACTTGAATCCCCATCAAACCGGCAGATGCAGACAAACACACCAACATAACAGGCCTCATTACCTGCCAGGCTTTGGCCACATCATTTTAACCATGCATCATTCCCTTGGTTAATTGCACCCAGTCTGTGTGCTGTGGCAGTCCCACTGAGCTCTGCCAACTCGCATATACCACCTTGATCCGCATCTGTTTTGAGCCAATGCACCGCTCGCTACAAGCTATGCCTACCAGATTGAACCTGAAGGAATAGTTGGCTGGATCTCCCGAAGCAGTTTTTTGTGTGATTGCGGTCCAGACGTATAGTATAGCTTTAGATCATGCTGAAACACTGGGCCTGCTCAGTGTCTGGAACCCACTTCTTATAAACGACAGCTGTGCTCCGAGTGGATAAGCAGAGCTGAATAAGGAAGTTAGGAGTCTGCTTGTCACGGGGGATTATGAGAGTTAGGAAACAAGAACATGACTGTTTACCAGTGTGGATGTTGGAGATGGAGAGATGGAGAGATAGAGGGTATTGATGGAGGGGGGGGCAGAGGATGGAGAGATGGAGAGGGGAACGAGGAGAGGAACAGGCTGGGAGAGATGGAGGGATACTTGCAGCCTCTGCCCCTCCTGTGTACCACTAAGCCTTCACAGATGAGTGATTCTCCGTGGCGGTGTGTGTATAGGTCTCAAGTGCTTGTTGCTCTGATGTAGAAACGAGGACCCCCTCGCCGACCTTATCTGTCCATCATATCCTCCGAGCTGCGTTTGGAAACGGAATAAACACCAGAGCGGCCGTTGTAATGGATCCTAATCCGACGTCATCCTGGAGTTTATATTTGAGAATCCTTCCGAAAATCATTAGCCTGTGCTTGAAGTTCCTCGACAAGCTGGCATGCACGTTTGGGGCTTTTATAGCACTGCCAGGGTTGAGGGTGCAGAAGGTCCAAATCAGAACTCCCAAGATTATTAGTTTTGTATGGTCTAATGTTCAGCTATTTCCTCAAACTTTGAAACAATAGTTTGAAAACGATACTAAAGCTAAGCTGAAAGCCACAACAAATCATATCATTTCATAAATTCCTCAAAATAGATTTTTACCATGTAGCCAATTTTCAGCAATGTTTTTCGTGTTTTTTTTACACTAATGGTTCTGGTTTGCTTGTAAACACTTATGGCCTACGTACAAACATGCGTGCCGTCCCAGAATGCCGAGCTAAAGCAGCTGTTCCTCCACTTGGGTCTCTGCAGCCTCTCGGTAGGAACACGGCATAGTTTCCTTCAAAGCTTTACTCTGAAAACCAATTAGCTCAGCGAGTCGTTTTCTCAGACGGATCTGCACGACTATCAGTCAGCCATAAACATCTTGGCATACGCTCGCCACTGTCGCCGACGGACATCAACGTAAATGAGCATTAATCGTGGCGAGAAATCTCAAGGCGTTTGCCGTTGACCTTAAAGGGATTTAATAACATGACCCTTCCACCCAAACACACGTATACCAGAGACCTTACAGTTGTTTGCGAAAGGACGACATTTGCGAAACCTCCCAGGAGTGGGCCTAACGTCGGGAGTTCTGACATGCGAACATTCCGATCCATCCGTTATATCAAATGATGTCGGTCTGCAGAACCCCGACCGTGCGGGCTGAGGTTATGGATATGAATTAGAATATGCCCTCAACGATAACATTTACCTCTGACTGTATATACAACACAGTGGCCGGGCTTGTACGGAATAGTAACAAAGTGTCATGGTGGAACGTATTAACGGTTGATGCTGTCCATATGTTAACGCAGCTAACCACTACCCATGCACTACGGAAATGAATGTTTTACATTCTAATGCGCTCACTCTTCAGTGGTTTGTGGGATACAGTTGAAGTCGATGCCGAATATTTGTATTTGATCGTTTAAGGCTGCGATGGTGATGTATGGTTTTGTGAATGTAGTATTCACTGGCAGGGACGGCCAAGCTCATTGTCGTGTGTCCATTCGTGTGTGGACAAACAGCTGAAGAGGCTTAAACCACACTAACTAGCTGAGACATCCCAAACATATCTGCAGCGATGTGGACTGATCTAGGATTCCCAGAACATCTCTCCTCTCTGGTGAACGTGTGCCGTCCTGCGTCCTTGTCTCCTAGAACATCTCTTCTCTCTGGTGAACTTGTGCCGTCCTGCTCCTGCTCTCCTCTCTGGTGAACTTGTGCCGTCCTGCGTCCTTGTGTCCTATCCTCCTGGACGTGGGACATGGAGTCCCTGTGATATTGTCAAAACAGGCTCAGCATCTAAGAGAAAGACCTATTGCACCAGCATTCCCTTCCACTCACAGCCACCAGTCCTGGCCGTGGGTGGGTGTGTGTGTGTAAGAGTATATGTGTGTGGAGCGGCTCCCAGATTTATGAGTTTCATATACCCTTAAGAAAGTATATGGCCTTCGAGGAGCAAGGTCACGATAAGGGGGGCTGATCAATATCTGAATGAAAAGCCATTTGGTAAGTTTTTAAGGCCCCGCTCTTCCAGAATGCAATATCTGGGGAGTATCGATTGTCAGGGGCCAGTAGTTAGTCAAAGGCTATCTCCTTTGACTAACCCCCACTGTGGCGTGTCAGACCCTTACTCCCCCTCAGTCTTGATAGATTGGTACGTTCCCCAGCCACTGTAATTACACGCTGGCCCAGTGGGTCATTTATTTTGCTACTTCCACCATTTACCACCAAAAAAAATCGCCTTTATCTTTCGAATCCAGCGCTTTCCTTGCTGCGAAAGCAGAAAAGGGGCACATAAAATACCTAGTGTCTGAGTGGGAAAGAGGAAGATGAGGAGGGAGGAAGGAGGGCTTACGGGGACTGTCCATTTGTATGGTCGGGATTTACATAGCTCGCTTCCTCTCGCTCTTTGTATTAAATCATACGCTTTGCATATTGTGTATATTAAATAGTATATGTTATCTAAAAAAATATAATTAAAGGACACATTTTTTGATATTCTGATGATGTCAATGTCTGTCTTCCATAATGCACAAGATTTTACAGGATTTTATTATTAGGGTCTAAATCAGCCACAGAGTGTACAGATACAGTACCCTCTCTCTCCTCTCTCTCTCTCTCTCTCTCTCTCTCTCTCTCTCTCTCTCTCTCCCGCTCTCCAAGTGTAGTACTTGACATGATTACGCGGCACACACACACTCATTGTGCCATAAGTGTTGTATAATGGGCCTCAGAGGCATGATGGAGAGAGGGGAGGAGGGCCTCATGAATAGCAGACAGCCGTGTTAGATGAGTCTGTCACAGTCCCCCCCCCGTCCCCCCGCCCGGTCCTGCATCATCACACACACACACACACACACACACACGGGCCACACCTCACAACCTAGAGGGAAGAGGCTGGCGGTGATTGGTTTTTATCCGTCAGCCGGTCCCCCCGTACCTGGATGTTTAGAAAAGGCTCCAGATGTGATTGTGCTCGTCTGGTTTCTCTAAGGGGGGGTGATATCACATGAAGTGTCATTTTGTTACGTGTTTCACATTATCTAATTGTGTTTTTACATTTAATTTTGAACGTTATAGGCCACATTTGTTGGATGTCAGAGGCTGTTTGCTGATGATTCTGTCCACGTGTAATAAATGGGAAGTTTCAGACTGACCTCCCCCCCCACCCTGAAGCTGAACACCATCTCAGACACCATTGGGAGCTTTTTTCAAACTATTTATTTATTTATTTTGTGTGTGTGTGAGGGGGGGGAATGGAAATTTTTGATCGTCCTATACCAGTTTACATTTGTCATGACATCCAAGATCAGTTCTGAAGGCTAGAGGTCAGAACATTATGAGAATAGACTGGTAATGGCAAAATTATGCATCTCTGGTCCAGAGGCTAGCCTCATTACTTAGCAGTGATGGTTGTGATAGATGGGGACAAACGCATGTTGTCAAAAGGGACGAAAAAGTAGTGCGGCTCATCAAAAACACCACTGACACCACCAATGCTTCAAAAGGATAAACAAATGTATTTGACTTATATAGCTTGAATAATGTTACTTTTCGTAACCTGTTTCTGGAGTACACCTTTTTTCTCAGTCAAAAAAATGGACTTTCGTTCAATCCTTACATTTTACAGTGATTTTTTTGCACATTTTTACTGGACATGGTTTCTTCCATAACAAACCAGTTTTTGGTTTACATTCACCCCCTCTTTTAACATAACTCTTCCTTCTCCCTCCTCCCCCTGCAAAGCCAAATATAATTAGTATTTAATTTCCATACCCCCCCCCCTCCCTTTTTGTCACAGAATGTACACTGAGTTTAATTGCTGCTAATTGGCGGCCGCATGATACTAAGCCGCCAGTAATTAGGGCGTATTAGCATTTTTCATTTGGCACTACAGAGTCCCGTCCAGACTGCAAACTCTCGCATGCTCGCCCCACGGGAGCCCCCGAGAGCAGGGCGATGGTACAGAGATGCAATATCACTCCCTCCCTTGTTAGTTTCAACCTTGTATGGGGGGGGCACTTTGCTGTTGTTATTGAATGTGGGCCAGGCACATGAGTTGTGTGGATGTGTCGTTAGCATGTTTGAGGCATGCTGTGATCCAGCAGGCCCAGGGAGGGATCCCGAGGAGGATCCAGAGCATTCTGCCTCCCGTCCTGAGAGACGCAGAGCGCCAGCTCGGGTCATCACCAGGCGGGGGCAGCGAGGCCCAATCGTGCTCTTCCTCTCCTCCTCTCCTCTCCTCCTCTCCTCCCTCCTCCTCTCCTCCTCTCCTCCTCTCCTCTTCTCCTCCTCTCCTCCGTACTAAAAGCACTACGTCTGCTCGAGTGTTTCAGAAGATGAAAACATTGAAGATGGAATCGCTTTGGAAAAAATATATAAAAAATAGATAAATCTACAGTTATATGTTTGCAAGAACATTTGTGTTCAGAAAGCACGTATTTGATTCAAGGTGTGCCCGATCTGATAGACAACATAGACCTAAAGCAATTTGTTGCATATGCAACACCGGTCTTAATTCACCCTACAGTATGTGGTGCAGGACAGATCGAGCACCACAGATCCAAATTGCTATTTAAATGAGCGTCCTCAGCCTTGTCATAAACAAACAGGATGAGCAGAGTCACAACAGGGAAGTCATCTAAGATCCCAGACAGAAGCCATTCTGCCTCACTGACCCCAAAGCTACCTTTGGGTAAAACACATAAACAACATTAGGTGCGGGAGCATTTACATAAACAACGTGGGGATGGCCTGGGCCCAGCACACATCGTTTGGATGTGCGTTTATGCATATGTAGAGCATCACTTGAGCAGGACTTAATCATGCCCACATCTCCGGAAAAGGCATTTGGGTCCCGTTTCATTTTTTAATTTGAGGCTAGAGGTAGTGGAGGAGAGATCGCCGTCTCCGCCTTTGACAAAGAGGAAGTGTTCACGCCGAGGCCCTCAACATGACAAATCCTCAACCCCTCCCTGTTTCTCTCACTCACACTCTCTCACTCGTTTCCCTCTAAACACATGGTTTATGCAAATCAAATGAAATGATCTCGCAGATAACCCCCGCGTTTAAGCAATTTGAAACTCGTCAATGAGGGCTTGCATTAATGAGGCAAAGGGAGAAATCTATTCTGCATATATGCAATCCTGACTGTAGCCAAATTAATCTGCACTCAAAGGTTATAAATGAGTGTTTGTCCTGGCCAAAGCGCCTTGGAAAGGAGTGATGTATGAAAGCACAACACACTCCTTCACACACCATGTATTCTGGGAATAAAGGTCATATTGGTATGATTTGCATAATCTCCACCCTTTTTAATAAGACCCTCCTCAAACGGCAATATCACCTCCTCTCTGTAGAACTTCCCCATGATCCCGTATTAGAAACACATTTTCGTTCATTTCACCTCGGCAGTAAATGATCCCGCCGCTCATCCCCAATGTTGTTCTCTTATTGCTCTTGAAGAAAAAAAAAGTGAAGTGCTTTGTAATTGGTTGGACCGGAAAGAGACGCTATGCCTGCATCCCGATTGGATCTTGATGGATGGCAATCGTTTGTCCTTGTCAGAAAAAGAACAATTTGGCCATTGAAATGGGAGTGCTATCAAACTTTCTGTGCCCGCTCAGGAAGAATCTATTAGCATTTTTTAACTGCGGTTGAATAGGGCGATAAGCAACGTTAGCTCCCATCCACAACTGCTTCAAGTCCCATTTATGTATAAGCTATTAGTAGGGGTTAATGGATTTGTCCTCTGTTGAAACGTAGGATTATGTTTTTTAGACTAAGCACATCTGTGTTTGCCAGAGTATCCTTTATCCTTAAATTAAAGCAGAGTACGTTTTTTATTCCCTTAACAATAAGTTTATAAATGTCAAATTAGATTTAATGTAATCAACAGTGTATTGACAAGGGCTCAAATGGGAGTAATTATATGTAAGAAGTGGGAATTTAGTCAATAACTGTCATATCATTGTGTCATTTAAACATGTATGCCAATAGTCTTTTCAGTCCAGTGCATGGTCAGTACCTAGCTGAGCTGAAAGCATGCTATACTCCCCTCCATGTTTGAACAGCGGTTTAAGTATTGATGGTCTTATCAGTTATCCAAAGGCACATGTCATCGCCTGACATATATCGGCTTGTAATTGATTGTGTGCCTACCACGTGGTGCTGGTGTCCAAAGACCAGGAGATTCAGGTTGGTGTGGAGACGAGCCCCATCCATGCCCTCTGTGTATTGGTCTCCAAATGAGTGCTTCATGAAGCAGCTAGCAGGGCCAGACTGTCAAATGAGTGCTTCATGAACCAGCTAGCAGGGCCAGACTGTCACACTGAGCACAAACGCCGGGAGGAAACCAGTTCCTTTATCACTCGACGTGCTTCTGCCACTCTGGTTGCTCTCCGTTTGTTGTGAATGGATTCAGTGGCACCAGTTCAGTTTTGAAGAGGCTGTGGGTAATACCCCACCGTGCACACGCACGTACCTCCACATGCTGCTCTGTTGATGCAAGGCCTTCGTGTTTATTGAATACAATGATCTGTTTTGATTGCGCTGTTTACTCTTCAGTGTGAAGCGGTGCCGTCTCCCTTCAGAGGAGTGCCCAGAGTGCACTATTTGTCTTGTCTGTTGGTAAACCTCGTCACGTTTCCAACCTGAACCCCTGAAGTGCATCCAGAGGACGGCCCGAGGCCTCTTTTTACCGCTTCACATAAATGTCGCTTTCTCATCGGTTGCAAATGTGGTCCATTTTAAACAGGTTTGGAGAAATCCCGCACTCTCCCCTAAGTGCTTCTTCACACACACACACACACACACACACACACACACACACACACACACACACACACACACACACACACACCAGCATGCTCACACCAGCATGCTCACACTCTCAACACGCTTTCAAACAGGCCTAACGAGTGGGCCTCCCCGACTCCTTTATGAGTAACCTAATGACTAATTACACCAGCACGCTCGTTGAGCCCCTGCCGTCTGGGCTCTGGCCTTTTGTGATTTTAATTGTTGTTATCTTGAAGAATGGCGGCGCCGTAATTCCTCCGATGCCACCGGGGCGATGGATGAGCCGCTGAATAATTTATCACAGTGGAAACACACTCGGCATGAGTCGCGGCGGGGGGGGGGTTGATGACGGAGAGCGGCTTTTCTCCTGTCCTTTCCTCCCGTCCTTTCCTCCCGTCCTTTCCTCCCGTCCTTTCCTCCAGTCCTTTCCTCGAGTCCTTCCCTCCAGTCCTTTCCTCCGGTCCTTTCCTCGAGTCCTTTCCTCGAGTCCTTTCCTCCAGTCCTTTCCTCCAGGCCGTCCTTCCATCTGCCCCCAGTCCGCAGCCCTTCATCAGGGCTGCTCTTGTCGTGGCGGCGCGGCCTGGTGGATGATTACGAGGACAGGAGGGTTGTTCCCCGACTTCGCAACTAATTACTCCTGCCAACAGCCGTAGCTCTGAGCGATGGATGCCTGTTGTGTGAAAGGCCCTTCCCTTGGTCGAGACGACAGTAGGAGCAGTTTCATGGCGGAGCGCCGCACACAGCCGTAATAATCATTTTGTTAGATGAATGCTTCGAGTCAGGATGATGAAGAGGCTGTTTGCGCTGGAAGACTATCACAGCTGAACACGGGCAGGGTCTTTGTAGCCCTGCGAAATCTGGGCCCTCGCAGACTTCTGGTGGCACACCGAGCCAGCTTCCTGTTCATTTCACACGTGTCCCCAGAGCCCTGTATCCTTGGCAACAATAGAACAGAACACAAATATCCCTAGAATCTTTATTACTTATTAACTATTGATATGACCTTAAAAGTTCTATAGGATCATTCAGGTCTTACATTGTTGGCTCATCTGCAAAGCAGCCAACGGCATGGTCTTGTAATGCTTTCTAACATTTGTGATTAGGGACTAGGAAGGAATGTAAGTGTTTGCAAATGCTGCAGAGATTTAACCCCATCCAACATAATACTGCAACATTTTCCCACATTTGTAGCTTGTTTTTCTTCCAGTCCACTCCAGAAGATGTGCATCATCCCTCGCCGCCTGTTCTCTCTCTGTCATTTCCTCATCACATGTCCTCCCTTGAAGAAATAACCCCCAACATTTTTAACGCAGGAGCTTTAACATCCCTGTCTTTGCTTGCGAGCCGAAAATGTTTTCCTGTGAAATATTTAACAGCGAGCCGCTAGCTATCCCCTTATGCATCACGTTAAATGTCCTCGGTGGAACGTCTGGGACCTGGAGCCTGTAGGAATCCAGCAGCGGCCGTCTATCTCTCTCTTACAACCAGCCCCCATTTTCCAGACAGACTTTTCTTTTTCTTCTTTCACCAGATAAATCAAGTAATTAATGGTTTTCATTAGCTGGGGCATAGAGGTCTTAAAGCGCCTGGTTGAAATTGTATTTATTTTCTTGTGTAAAGCCCCTTCCCCTTTTAAGAGGCCCCTGTGTGATCATTGGGTGTTGGGGCTGAAGATTTGTGGCGAGCCCCTGGCTAGAGTGGCATTCGACAGCAGATTGTATAAAACCCCACCAGGCAGGGTTCTGCCCCTGTGTGTTACCCAGGCTGATGCCTGCACCCCTCCACACTGCTTCCAAGCCCCTTACGTCAACATTCAGGGTGGGTTTGAACGTTGGACTCCACTGCCCTCTTCTAGTAGATTTTTTTTTGTGGGTTTTTACTAATGGTCATTATGTGCATCTCTCTGTTTCGCTTAGTTCGTTTTCCTGGTACTCGTTAAAGGTTTCCGCTGTCCAACTGTCTTTTGAACTTTAATATTTGTGGTTAGGGTGAGTCTGCATTAACATACTTGCTGTCCCTTAGTGAAATAGCCAGACATAAAAGCGTTGTGTATCTAGAGGGTGCTTAGGTGGCTATTATCCTGATTTATCTCTCTGGGGGCGTACGAGCCCTGTTGCACAATAAAACTTCTTCTCACTTCGACGGAGCTCGATGGACTTACAGACTAATATTTCACCAGGCCTCGATAAGTCAGGCCACAGAGGGGTTTTTGCAAGCACTGCTAAAGCCATTTGGTGGTAGACTGCAACTTCAATTCAACCTCAAAACAACCCCGACACATCCCTGGTGCGTGTGTGCGTTCCAGAGGCGCTCCCAGTGCATCACTCCAAGTCACTGGAGTTTGGGGCCGAGCTGAAACCAGATCATACTGTAGCTCTCTGTGGATTCAGCCTAACCACGTGTCTTGTATTCAGCCCCTCCCGAAATACAGCAAATCCATCACACTCTATATTTACATTTTCAACTACTTTTGCTGTCCACTGATTTCACTCCCAAATTCCAATTAATCAGTTAACCAGAGTCAACATAATTTTAAATGTGTGTGGGGATCCTTATGTTGTGCTGTGTGCCTCAGGGGCTAGAGGTAATGAATATTTTAGAAGATTGTTTTAATTAAATCCCTTTTACTTCAAATATGAATAATGCTTTACTCCTAAAGTCCTACTTTTTAAAACTGCTGTAGTGTCGACTCATTAAAAGTTTAACGCTTTCCTCACCCCGAAGACAAAGTCGAGATGATTGACTGACCCCGTCCAGCACGAGGAGGAGCAAATTGGGAAGAAAAATGATGGCAGCCGTAGACGTTTGATTAATATTGTTAATGCTACCCCCCTTCTCTCTCCCCTTGTATTTGTAATGGCCTTTTCCTCATCTTAACAGCCCAGGCCTGGCCCGGCACGGGATGCCCTGCTGGGTCTGAAATGAGCCCAGTATGGGAGAGCATGCCAGCAGAGTGTGGGGAAACTGATCACTCTGTCAGCGGCTCATTCCAACATGATGTATTTAGTGCATTTCAACCTTCTCCTCCGAACAGAGAGAGAGGAGAAAGAAAGAGAGGTAGAGAGAAATGAGAAACCTAGGTGCACCTTTAGTCCCCCGGACGACGGTTATGTCGTTTTCAAGGACGACGGATGTAGAAAGTGTGTATGAATTTGAGTGACTTTGAAGGTGCGAGCGTCGGTTAAAAAAAGAAAAGAGAAAAAAGACAGCAAAAACAAGGCCGGCTTTATGAACGGCCGGCGAGGGCCGCGGCCCGAAGCAGCACAGTGCTCGGCTGCTCCACGCTGTCTGCTAATCGCTAACACATGTGCTACCTCTGTCTCCACACAGCCGGCCCAGGGAGTTCTGGCGCCTCGACTACTGGGAGGACGACTTGAGGCGCCGCCGTCGCTTGGTCAGGAACCCCTTTGGATCCACACAGTCCCAGGCCACGCTCAAGGCCGCCACCGACCACGGTCAGTCTCTCGTTGCTCTTCCTAGGTGCGACTGTCTGCCAGCCTGCCCCGCCTGTCTGCTTGCCTTCTTTGGTGGCAGCAGGTATAAGCCAGTAAAAATTAGCCCTATGGTTGCCATAAAACGTTTTATAGTGCAAAGCATTGTAAAAGGGGAAAAAAAGGAAAAGCATACTCATTTGAATTTCACACCGGTAGTTTCACTTAGTTTCTTTGCATTAGCTAATGGGGTGCTTTGAGTTCTGCCTCTCACACACGTAGTGTCAGGGCCCCTGTACTTTTACTTTGAAAATGCCCTCCTGTGATAACAGTTAGCATAACATTTCAGTGGACATGAATGAATGTAGTTTGTTCCTTTCTTTTTTCCTGCATGCAGTGACTGGCATTAATGGTGAGTAACATGTCGCGTCTCTTCCCCCTCCCCCCCCACCCCCAAAGTTCTCCAATTGTGAATCTTTATGGGTAAATTTGGGAATACATTTTTTTTTCAAGATTTAAAATATTGTTTTTAATCATTAGGCTTCTTTATGTATTACTTTATGTATGACAGTACAGAAGGTTTACGGTCAGTTATCCCCTTGGAATAATAGCCTTACCTTTTATTCAAAGCAATCCTCACAAAGAGAAAGTGAAATGAAGTGGATGTAGTTTCAAACTGCCACATCAATACTGTAGTATTCTCTCGCAGACGGTTATGTCGTTAAAACCAACAGCATTGATTACCTTTCCCCATTCTAGTGTTGGAAATAGGGTCAATCAATTCTTATCTTGCTCTTCAGTTTCCTTGCACTTGCTTTACAACAGCAGGTGCAACAACCAAACCAGATCCCGGCATTTACTAACTTTTCATTACTCAAAAATGAAAAGGAGAAAAAAATGGAAGTTTCCGGTCGCATTGCGCCATCTGTAACCTGTGCTCCCTGGTGGGAGTAGGAGTCGCCTTTCCTGTGGAGCTCCCATAATCCCTTGTTTCTGCTAGGGTAGTATCCCGCCATTGCAGCCCACACCAGGGTTTGCTATCAGCACTGGGCCGGGCCTGTTCTTACCGATTTAACCTATCGCGCTCAACCAATAACGGGCCAAAACGTCTCCAATATGTCTCACAGGGCAGGTCTCCCCCCCCGACTCCCCTTTTAAAACGTGACATCGGTCCCGTAGACAAACGAGCAGTGTGACAGAAGTCAATAAGAATGTGATCTAAAAGCAATAAGCGTTCAGAATCCCAGCATCCTCAGAGACCAGGCGGTCCGCAGTAATGGCCGCTCTGTGCAGGCCGCTGGAGACACAGGGCCTAGTGGTCATTCTCTCGCTCTTTTCTTTCTCCGACTCTCCCTCTTTCTCTCCCTCTTTCGCTCTCTCACACACACACACACACACACACACATCTTTGTCTCTATCTTTACTCGCTTTCTGATCCATTTTTCCTTTGTTTGGTCAAAGAAAAATGTCCTGTTAATTGCTCTGATTAATAGTATTGGTACCCCAATGGGACGTTTTCAAGTCTCAGTCTTGAGATGAATCGTGAGGCAAAGCAGTAGATTTTTCTTAGTACAGTCACAATCAAATGATCCTTCATGTATAAATTGCATACTCAATTCATACTTAATTTATCACAAAATCAGGGACAGATTATATCACAGAAAATGTATTTTGTATGTAGACAGAGTAAAAGATCAAAATAAACGCTATCCGTCCATGGTAAGGGGACGTTACCTCAAGAGAGTATTGCCTAACGGCAGTTTGGCGAGTATATCATTAAAATTACTCTTTGACGTTGAGGCCTGCCTGACTCCATTTTGTGATGTAACCTTTCCTCTTGTTTTTGCCGACCCGACATTTGTTGCAGAAGCGAGGCTCAAGATGAGAACGCAGCCCCGCTTTTCAGGCAGAGTACAAAGGTCATATCTGGCTGTAATTATTTTCATCAGATGAAGAGGGAGAAACGTGAAGAGTGTCACTAGCCCAAAAGAAAACATTCTAGTGCATGATCAAGTCTGGATTTCACAGGATTTCTAGCTACTGGTGGTAACACCTTACCACAGGAAGTTAACATAAATAAGACTTAATGTAACTTATGTATTTGAAAAAACGTTTTCGTAAGTTTTTCTCAAATATAATATTGTCTTAAATCATACTTGTTTTCTTATAGTGGACATTTCTTGCAACTATTTGATTTGCATGCGACATTTCCTGGATTTTTTAAAGTAACTTTATTCATAACGATATCCTCTAAACATGAGATGTACGGGGGGGGGAAATCACGTACAACCGTGATCATTCATACTCAGCCAAAACGCAGAGGACAATTTCCACTCAGGAAAGCTTTGGCGCGTGGCGGCTAGTTGGTCGGTTGGTGAAGTGTGAGGGTGGGGGGACAATTTATGTATTTATGGCTGGAAAGAGCCATCTTTCCTGGGGGATTGATTTGGCACAGTCCTTGGGCCTGTGGACCAAAGGTGGCAGTGTAAATACCTGAAGACTAATGTCTCTGTTCTGGCGATCAATACACGCCTCACGACCACACTACTGGCTACACTCTTGTTAAAAACAAATTTGTTAATTCTGACAATTTAATTGCTTTGCTCACGCAGGCTTGGAGTCACATATAAACGGGCATTTGAAAGTCAAGGTAGAGAAAAGAGGTCTAGATTGTTCCCTTAAAGGTGAAATATGAGTTGCAAATATATCAAGCATATTTGGCAATATTTAATAACTTGATTAACATACAAATATTAATATACTGCAGTATTATTATTAATATGGATGAGTTACTGCTGATTTTCGTATCATGTAGTTGGTCGGTTTCCTATGATTTTTAACTCATCAATAGAAATGACAATAAGTAGCTGCAATAACGGTATGAATATTTGAAGTGTTATTCGTAGTAGTAGATGTAGTAGTAATTGTAGTAAATACAAGTATTTTTTTTAGGTGTCATTGTTGTAATAGTAGTAGTCTAACAATGACTAGTAGTTGTAGTATTATAAGTAATTGACATACTAGTAATATAGTAGTTGTAGTTGTTTTACTAGTATTTATATTATTAGAAGTACTAGTACGTCGTTGTAGTCGTGTTTTGCTTCTCCTTTGTGGTGACATCCGCATGCGAGGGGGATATTGAGTTTTGTGGTTAAAGTTACTGAGCAATGTTTAGGGTGGAATGTACAGAAGTTCAAATACACATGTCTGCTTTTAAAACTCACTCTTCTGTCAAGTCCCCCAGTCCACTCGCTCGGTGTGAATGCCGTGGCATGTGGTATGTATTAGGAAGCTGGTAGTGATTTCAGTGCCGCTAAGTAAAGAATCCTCAAGGGAGACTTAATTACAGGAAGACCATTCTAAATATCAGTGAGCTGCATATTTTCCATGACAAGAGATTTCTCAGCCTGGGCTTCTCCGGTCCCCAACTATATGTGAGAATGACTGTGCGTTTGAAGGAAATGCAGATGAATCCACCCTTAGGTGATGTTGCTGTGATGTGGAGGAGGGATTCTGTGTCCAGTAGTTCCTGGTGGGGTGTGTATGTGTATAAGGCCATCACCGAGTGGAAGTAATCACACACACACACACACACACACACACACCCAGGAGGGCCCGCATGAGGGACTTCCCTGTCTCGCCAACTGTGTTTACATAGATGGAAGCCTTGCCAGTGCATGTACAGTAGACCCATGTCTGTGGATCTTTACCATGCACACTGGGGAATGCAGGGCTCCGTAAATGTTTGCAGATTACCATTTTTCTTAAATAATCCATTCGGAACCTCAAGTCATGTTTGGTTGAAATCAAAATGGACAGCGTGCGGCCTTCGCTTTGTTGTGATGTGTTTGGCTCGTGTTCCTGAGTAACCGTCTGGCCAGAGAGATTGTATTTGTTTTCATGTCTTTTATACAAAGACAAAAAGGGAAATTAACTTTTAACTGTAATTTCTGGGTCTTGGTTTGAGCGATTCGTATCAGTTAGCAACTTGGCCCTATAGTGTTCCTATAGCCGAACTCATAGGCCACCATATCTGCATCAGAAAAGGAGTGCAGTCTAAAGTTTGCCTGAGGTAATAACTGTGAAATCTAACTATTAGATTTGGAATATTAGATTTGTACAATTAAAGTAAATTGTATGGAGAAAGGCAACATAATCTAGCATGGCGGTACCTCTTGCTATATGGGTATGGCTGGCACAACGCCACAGTGAAAGAACGGCATGATAAGATGGGAGTCCTGTCTGTAAATTTAACCAGGCATGTGTTCAGTATCCAAAGGCTCCCAAGGGTCATTACAAGTATCTCAGCTGTGTTTAGACATTATTGCAAGCTTGACAAATTTCGGTATATTTAAAAAAAATATATAGCCTACAACTGTTGTTCAAGTGTTGCCAGCTTTCCAGTAATCTAGTTTTGGTGTTTACATTCCTTGCATCTTGATGTGATATGTTCACAGTACTCATAGTTACTTGTTGGCATGTGAAGCACATTGCATCTGATTTTTGTTTTTGTTACGGTTTGTTTGCAATGTAATTTTTATTGCTGTAATTATACAGTACTTTATAGGCAATATTTCAAATGATACTGTATTTGTGGCTATAATTTAGTGGACTCCAAATCAGAAACTAAAATTTTAAGATCAATTGTGTCATTTAATTTACTGAAATAAGTCAACTAATTAATAAATATTCAATCATAATGTATGCTATAAGCAACTACATTAAATGTGGCATGACTTGAAATGATACATGTTGTTAACATCTGGTGTCCATGTTAAATAGTTAAACATCATTGCATGTGTATCTATTTTACTCTGTACATTCACAATCTTTTCATGTAGCATACTCACCTCTGCACTGGATAAAACACCAATTATGCATGACAGATTTTTAGAAAGACCTTTTCTCCTTTCAGCTCCCGAGGAAGATATTCTCAAAGGCAAGCAGTCCATTAGAAGTCAAGCTT
The DNA here is from genome assembly GCA_903064625.1 of Mallotus villosus. Classification (NCBI taxonomy): domain Eukaryota; kingdom Metazoa; phylum Chordata; class Actinopteri; order Osmeriformes; family Salangidae; genus Mallotus; species Mallotus villosus. The sequence goes on from CAEFZP010001101.1 coordinate 130,857, forward strand.
TGGGAAATCAGAACTCAGAGAGTGAGATATTGTTGGACGGGGACGATGACACTCTGTCATCTTTGGAAGAGAAGGAATTGGAGAACCTAACAGGTAATGTAGCTCATCCTTTCATCTCTTCCACATGCACGTCGAACACAGTATCTCTTCCATGACCCCTCCCCACGCGCCTTTTTCTGTCTTGCATCCTTGCGCGTGCTGATGAGGCAAGCGGGACTTCTAACCGTTAATGAGGGAGGATCATGTCCTCAGCGCCCGCCATTATCTCTGACAAGTCTCTCTCATTACAGACCCTCTGATCGCTTTGGCTTTGCATCTCTGCCTTTCCTTGCGAGGGTAGAGGTCAAATGCTCACATCGCCAATTAGACAACCGCCTTGGCAGCTTCCCTCGCGCATAGGCCTATATCGAAAACGCGTATTTTTCTTTTTCATCATATTCTTTTCATCAAATAAGTGTGGGACAAAATAAAGGGGGGAAAAAGTGTATAGTTGTGGATCAAGATTGCGTTCGTTCTCAGGAGAGAGACGTAGGCCTACATTGGCACCCTAATAAAGCCAGTGTTGCTGGGGGTTCTTCGCTATTGTTTAGGTTCCGATTCCCCATTTATTTTAAATGATTCAAATGTATTTGACGCTAATGTGGTGCCATTGTTATAGGCTATATGTTTGTGCCCAATTCTCCTTACTTAAATTTAAAACCTGAAAATATGCCATTACAACCATAAATTGAAAGCGCTATATTCATAGGCTATCGAAGGCTAAATACATTTTACTCTCCAATAGCAATGATCTAAATTGCATTCAAAATGTGTAGGCTTGTCGGGCTATTCTTAAGCAAAAATCATAAAATAAAATGTCGTAATAATTGAACGCCATTGTAAATTATTTCCGCTTTACCCTCGCTATCGAAATTATCTATTTTCTGGATTAACCTACGTGGCGTGTATTTGTTATTTAATCGGCTTGCATTCTAATCCTTGTTTAGCCTATATTATTTTTTGCTTATTCGGTAACATCATGTTCACTAGAAAATGGAGCATTAATAATTATATGAACGCCTCCGGATGACAATGGGGATTAAGCGAGGATCCTGCCTAATAAAGTGACATGGGTTCCAAGATGAAGTATATTGTCATGGGGGGTCTTAGACATTAGCCTCAGCGTCCCAGCACGAGCAGATGTCTGATTCAGGTGTAATTGAATGTCGGGGAGTGATTGAAAAAATGTTATTTCAACCCCCGGATCAGACTAAATGTTAATGCTCGCGTCGCGAGGACTATGGGGAGCGTTGGGAAGAGGAAAATAGACGGCAAATGAACATATCTGTTTATTCCATTCAGTTTGTGTGGGGAAGGGTGCTTTGGGAAATCAAGTCATGCAGCACCGTGCCACTGCCACACATCTGCAAACACAATGCATCAGCACACGTGGAGAAAGGGGCATGAGTTTACCCATGTCTCCCCCGAGCCTCACGCTCATTGTCATCATGGCATAAATTAAGATTGATGAGAGATTAAACAGAGCTCGCGCCAGCCCGCAATCAATGGAGTCTGATTGACAGATTCTATTTTTTGACAAGGCTGCCTTTTGGGTTACGAATGAGGCTGATATGTTATTTTATCCCAAGCCCAAACGTGCTCGTGCTGCCCCAAGCACTGACAGTAAGTAAACGCTCTAATTACAGTTATACTGTAGGGCAGTATCTATTTTCAGACCAAAGTGTCCAAGCTATAAATCGACATATAGCAACACGAAAATATAGGCCTATACGCATTGTAATAACATAAATGTAGACCTACCATAGCCTAAGTAGGCTACCCTGTAGTCTTGTCCATTATGCCTAGACTGTTAGGCACGTTGAAGTCCATTGTGCTAGTTCGTCTTTCTTGGGTGATTATATTTTATGTAGGCCTAGGTGCAATTAGATAACCCACCGACAAATCGCACATTGTGGAAGACATAGCCTAGTGTTTAAATACAATTATTATGGCCTTTTCACAGAGAGAGAAAATGGCCAGAAAAGTCAGCGCGTGCCCTTGTTGAGTTTATGTGTTTACATTTACGGCGCTTTAAAATACACTGCTTTTTTGCGTTGGGGAAGGGGGCTATTTTAGCTTATAGCGCTAATGTTTTGTTTTCTGACCGACCGCTGTCGACCTCGTCTGTCTCGCAGGTCCAGTAAACTTGAGCACCAGCGCACAGTTGGTCGCCCCAGCAGTGGTGGTGAAAGGGACGCTGTCCATCACCGCCTCTGAACTCTACTTCGAGGTGGATGAAGAAGAGCCCAGCTTTAAGACTATCGATCCAAAGGTAAGAGAGGGGCTTCAACTCCATTGATTTTGAGCGCCTCGAAATGTCATTCTTAACGTGAGCTTCAAAATGGTCAGCTTTCCTCGACCATGACCCTGCACACCCCCAGCGCTTTCACTACAAACATGAATGTCATGTCCTTATAAGTAGCATACATTAGCCTATTGCCGTGGTCTCACTGTAGCGGATTGTTTAAACCCATTGTTGACCATATAAAATTATGCATTTCATGTGTTGACGATATAGTTTCCAATGCATAGGCCTACATGGTTTGAAGCCACTTTAGCTTGTTGTCCCCTGATTTCCAGCTGGTTTTAGCCTTAAAAAAGGGGGAGAAAAAAGTTTTCCAATGAGCATGTAGTCCCTCCCTATACAACATTTAGACCCAATGCTAATTCGTACACCTCTAGTGCAAGCAATTAGACTAATATGCCATGTGTGATGGGACAGAGCTAATAGTTGGCTAATTTGAGCACAGGCTCTATACTTTGCATTTGAATATTTGAGAATGGACCTTCGCGATTTTGTAGTTGTTGAAAAAATTGTCTACTTGATTTAAAACATTGTTTTTCATGCTGGGGGGGGGGCAAATTGACTTAAATTGTGTCAACATTACAAACATGACAACATTAGGTCGCTTGTTGTAGCCTATAGACATCTGGGCGATACCGTTCTTGAAAAGCACTGCAGAAACAATTGCGTTGCGCCTTGCAAAATATAAGCTCAACCTTGAAGGCCTGTCGATTATTTTCTCACCACTGTCTGAAGAAGCAGAAATGTTTTCATGCTACGTGCATGTCTTGGTTCAATACGCATTAGTAGCCTAATATTGTTTTAAATATAGGCCTAAAATAGTTTAGACTTCAAAATGTGTATATCAGGAGACTATTTTGCGTTGTAAAAGAATCCATAGATGTTTCCAGTCAAACTATAGCCTATTGCTACAAGCGTCATGTGGTGTTGCATTTTGTATGCTAATTGTCCAAAATAAGTCACTGATAATTGTAATTGTAGTAACTAGATCATTGGGTGAGTTATCAATAAAACAAGTAAGCCTAGGCTACGATTGTGCTCAATAAATGTTGTGCCAAAGTGTCATTAATTATGTATAGGTTGTATAGCGGCCTAAGCCCTATCTAGACTTGTGTGGTGTAGGAAAAATATTTGTTGTCGTAAACGTCTCAAATGAACTTTTCTGACGTCTAGGCATAATCGTTTTGCTTTCAGGATATTCGTTATCAAGTAGCCTAGTCTGTTGTCTATATTTCAATAACGAGCTACAGCCTTAATCCCAAACTGTCCAGACATGTTGCAAACACAAGGCCAAGTTGTAATGTAATTTGCTTTGTTTTTATTAACATTTCATTTTAAGGTCACAATGAAAAATTTGAACTTGGCACTCTACATTTTTATTCTTTCACTTAAAGATTTTGTGCATATATTTTAAATAAAATTGTATTCACTTTGTGAAAACATTTAAAACAAGACAACCAAAAGTTATTAGCCTACATTTATCTTAAAAGGTACCTTCACTTTTCTTTTTTACTCTGCAATGTCCCATTTTTTTCCCATAGTATATAAATCGCCTGCATTTTTGTTTTCGTATTGTTTTTTCAATTGCTTTACATTGCTTGGAAAAACAGGATTTTCCTCCGCTCGAAATTGCTATATCAAACGTCCTTCCGTACTGTCGTAGCATTAGGCTATGAAAGTCAGTTTATAGTTTGTCCAAACTTTTAGCGTTGGTGAGGATTTCCCTTGCTAGTCTCCACGTCTGCTTAGCGGCTGCTTCCAGAGCCGAGTGAGGCTTTCCCTGAAACAGGTCCAAATTTGGTAAGAAGTAATGGGGACATCTGCGGCACTGCAAACACGAGATGAGCTGGAGGAGAATACCGTTGAGTCGGTCCCCGAGACAGGACTCGTCCCAGTCGGTCTCTCTCGGATGTTTCTCACACTCGTACAGGAGCAGGGTCTTCATGTGGTAGTTATTGAGGGGTTGCCCCGGCAGCTCAAGGTGACGGTCGCGCAGTGTTTTCAGGACGGAGAGACATTTCTTCCTGCAGCCCGCCATCAGAAGCCTGTTCTCGGCCTCGCTGAACTGCAAGACCCAGGCGTCGCTTTCAGCAGAGCTTTGTTTCCCGGTTAGCGAGTAGCACTCCTTGGAGAGGAGGTTGAAGCCCTCGGCTTTGACCTCTGCCACCCGGTTAGGGCCAGGCCAGGGGATGTGAGGCATGGGCCACTGGGCAGCGCTTCTAGGCCAGATGCCTGTGCATTTGAACGCGGGAGTAATTTGGACCACATACCTCTCCCTGATCCGTAGTCTCACCTCACTGGTGTCCGCTACCATTTTAACTACGTCTCGATAGCTGCATTTGTCCACCGCTTGAGCCACCAGAGTCTGAAAACGTGAGCGAATCTTTCTGGCGGAGAGGTAGCCCGAGGCGGTGATAAACTCGACCCACAGTGACATGCTCCTTTTGCGGCCGTCACTCAGTTTCAGCACCGCACAGCCGGGCAGGGAGCCGTCGTCCACAAAGTTGAACACTCCCATCTGGTTCAGGTAAAGCACCACCTCGAACTCGTTGGGGGCAATGACTTCCATCCCCTCAAAGCGTGCCTCTATCTCGCTCAGGGAGCTAATAAAACGAGGCTCTTGCACTTCGACCTCTTTTAGGACGTCCGACACCACCTTGCACACCTCCCTGATCGTCTTTGCAATGGCCGCTTTGCGAGTTTGGCATCTCTCGTTGTAGTATTTGTTTAGCTGGTAAACCAGCTTTGCCTGCGTCGCAATCATGTTTGGACAGAGGTCCGGGCTGTACACCGGAGAGTCGCAGTACGCTGACGGATCCAATGCTTACCGGTAAAGCCAGAGGCAAAACGCTTTCCTCAACAGTGAAAAAAATATATATATAATCAACTTTTTTTCCGTTCACGGCGGATGGACGTCAGTGTCAAGAGGAAATGGATAAAGATGCAACGCAATAGGCTACTATATATCAGTCCAACTCGGAAGCACTACCCAGATGGAATGGATTCAGTGGGCTCGACCGTCTGTGTCCTCGGTAGCAGACACTAAAGGAAATACCGCTTGCTTTGACCAGTCATCGCTCCGTTGCAAGTGCAAACTGCGCGGTATTCTCTCTTGCCCCTCAGTTTGTTCACACTCAGCTTTGCTAGCTGGACTTGTGTAGTTTATGAATGGTCCCTTAGCAAGAGTGAAAGGGGTCGGGCTTCTCCTCCTGCAATCAACGGCAGAGCTGTCAGTGCGAACAGCCAATCAGAGCAGCCGTCGTCGAGCACTCAGCAGGCGAAGGCACACTTTCGCCTTCCAGCGTCCTGAGCGCGGAGCCGATGCTCCCTGGTCGAGATAAGATAAACGTTGCGTTTGGTATCGCTTATATATTTCATTCTCCTTTGAGCAAGGCGTACATAGAGAAAAGAAAACATTTGTTTAATCGACAACTGCGTCTCTTTTCCTGCTCTAGCCCATTTCCAGGTGCGTAATGGGACATGGAGATATGGCATGTTGTTTTATACGGAGTTGTGTTTGAGCGATGTTGTACCTGCATGCTTGGCAAGGTGTTTGTTGCCTTTCATTCTCCTCTATAGGGCATGTTTCTGTCATATCTGACATATCCTATTTTCTAATTATTTGTGTACTTGTCTGAAAGCTTGAAACTGCTAATGTTGAATAAAAGTAATTGAGCCTACATTTCTTTTATAATAATATAAAAACGTCTCATTGGCTCGACGCTGTGCCAGACTTGTGTGTGATACATTCATGAATTACAATTGATTAACAATAAATTGAATAGCAATAAGAGTTATTTGTGTTGAAAATGTGTTTAATTAAATAGATATGTAAAACATGTAGGATATATCCTAACCTACAGTACATGCTCATTTGTCATGAGTCTAAGACAAGCCAGCTTTTATATTATTGACACGTAAAAAAACATATATAACCCAAACAATCGAGAATATTTATTGCAAACTCTTTATAGGTTATATGCCTGTGGGTGTTTTGCTTCCCCAATTGAAATTCATTTAACAATTAGTTTCACTTAAATAGTTGGCCGTTAGTTTAGCTTGTGAAAAATACAGTTGGTCGAATATAACTGCAACTATCAACACGTGCATAAAACACTTTATATATAGAGAGATATATAAAACGTTTTATGTATCGTGCCATACGTAGGCTATTTTAACTCTATAAGCATCTGTTTGTGAAATTGAACCTGAAAAGGTTCTTAATTGTATCCTTACAAAATGGTTGGGGACTTTAATAATAATTATAATAATAATGTCAAAATAAGCATTTTATCTTTTGAAAGCTTTATGAATGGCATACAATTTGTTGAAGCTCAGTGACTCAAATTGAGCTTGTTTATCAAAAGCCCATGTTTTTCAAAAGCGCATTTGTCCATGTTATCTTTTTCTTTGTTGGTTATTTTCAATATGATCATCGCTTTATAGAGGGTGAATAATTTAACGAGCAGCTTCCTCCGAGGTCGTTAATTGAAGTCCTCTTACCACTCGGACTTCATGTTAGATGATGGTCTCCTCGAAGTGAGGCGCGCTAAGATACGGTGGGCCGTGGGGCGCGAGACCGATTTTCAGCAGTGTTGCAAAAGACTAGCGACATTAGAAGCGGTAGCCTGTACCAAGTGGAAGCCGCTTGAAGTCTTTTCAAACTATTGATCTGTTTGAAGATACCCACTCTGCCTCTCGTTGTACTTGAGTTAATGAGGCGGAGCTCGTTTGGCGCTTGGCATTATATTCATCAGGGAGTCAATTGGACATTCTCTGTCTGGAGCCCGGTGTTTTTTACGTCATTCTCCCTCAAGGCGTTTTTGCCTTAATTAGAAATAAGTGTTTTAATGGGAAATACTTTGGACGTTTTGAGCAAGGGGAACTTTTTGTTCTTTGTTGGCTTTCGTATATATTTGTAATTGCACACAGCTTCATTTAGGCCACATTGAATTATTGGCGTGTATTTTTTCTGAAAAGGTTTAAAAATGGGGCATAGTAGAGTTTCTAAACCTGTGGCATCACGCAGTTGCAACGACGTTTCTTTTCAGTTTTTCCCGAGGGCTAAAATGTCTTTTTTTTTATGCATGTTTACCATATTCTATAGTTGTATGCGGTTTACAAACAAGTTGACTTGTTTAACAGTAAATGCATTGTTTTTTAAACCGAATGCTGTTTATATTAGGAGGGAGGTATAGACAAGCTGTACATTAGGCCTAAGCCATTTGACGTTGGTTTGCTCTAAAACCACGTAATAATTTGTTCTCACAGATTTGCCAGTGCTTAACCACAGTATTCGTTTAATACATGAAAATATGACCCATCCAGCCAGGCCCATCCTTTCACCCACAGCTGTTGGATGGGCATCACACTGGATCAGCCTGTTTGCAGAATACTCAAATACACTTTTAAAAGACTGTGTGAATACTGAAACAAGCCGAAGAGTTAAAGAAAATAAAGAATTGTTTTTAAAACATTTTTGTTGGAGATGCGTGCAACCAGAGCAATCCCACTCAGAACAGTGGTCAGAACAGTGAGAGATATAGCTCAAGCACACCGTGATGTACAGACAACTCACAAGCCTGATTTATTAGGAAGATTTAGAGAAATGCTAAACTGTTGAGATTTGACATTCTTTTCCTCTGAATCATACCCAACTGGAGAAATAGTCATTTTCAAGTAGCTTTGGCAGTGTTAACTGTAGCTTTAGAGACGGAAAGGGCGGAAAAAAAGTAGTGTAAGAGTCCTTATTTCAGTTTGAGACTGGTTCATATCAAAAGCACAGCTCCAGAAAGATGGATACACACACCAAGTCGTGAAAACGTCCACATTTAAAGCAACACGCTAACTGTAGCTTAATGAAATATATGGTGACAGGAAGAATGGCTATTAAAGACAAATGGTAAATACACTCGGAACCTTGACAAGGTCAGTATACACATTTCTTGAGAATAAATTCGCCAGGAACGAGTGCAATAACGTCTGAAACAAGGTTCGACTGATCTGTGTCCTGACAACCGTTAACCTGTTAAAACAATGCAGAGCTAAAGATACCTTTTTGTTTTTCATATGGTTATTTTTCAAGCTGATGTATTTACAGTACTAAGTTTGCACCATACCTTTTTACGGTCACATGCACTTGAGTCAGTGCACAATAATTCAAGTATTTATTTATTTGTATATATATATATATATATATATATATATAAAAGATATATATAAATATCTGTCTATTTGTGCAGCTGTGTGTTGGTATGTGTGAAAGTGCACACACCGGCATACTTTTTATCAGAAGATGTAAGTAAGCACAGCCTCATTCACAATCTTTTACTAAACACCAAAGATACCGATCGTGCAAATATTGGAGTGAATCCTTCAGAGGCATCCCTCACTCCCATGCACTCCACAGCCGTGTCTAATGCTCTTTTTGCGTGAGGATCCAAAGGGGGGGCCTCTTTTCTTCACGTTAATGCTCAACTCTTGGCAAAGGCAAAGATGGCTGCTTAGTCTTACAAGCTTGTCATCCTCTCCCGCCTCAGGTCAGCACCTTGGGAACTGAAACAAAACAACCGCACGCTTCACCCCCGAGCCAAAACAGCGTTTATTTCCGATAGCAGTTCTCTGCATCCATCATGCAAAACCATTGAGGTTAAGGCTTGAGGGCCCAGTTCCCTGTCTGTGTTTGCTCTCACATATCGCTCCACCTGACTGAACTGTTGTGTTTTGGAAACGAGTTCAGGTCTGTATTTTTGCTGACCAGACCTTTGATCTTAGTGACCTCTGGGTGCACCTTGTGTTGGCTCCGGATCAGCGACTTTGTGGTCATAGTAGGATGGAGGGCCGTGGAAGGCATTACTGCATCCTGTATGACAAGTCTCATGTTGGAACCAGCACAGACATGGAGGGCCTAGCTACTGGTCTACAGCTTTAGATCTCTCTCTTTCTCAATTTCTCTCTCTCTGTCTCTGTCTCTCTCTCCGTATCTCTCTCGCTCTCCATATCTCTCTAAGTCTTTCTCTCTCTATGTCTCTGTCTCTGTATCTCTCTCTCCATATCTCTCTAAGCCTCTCTCTCCCTGTCCCCCACTTTTCCTACCGCGTTTGGAAACATCCCACAGGACCTCATAAGCTTTGCCCATCTCCATGGAGAACAGAGGTGGAGACCCTAGAGCCTGGCTGGAAAGACCTCTTTGATCTGAGCCTCTGTGTGTCCAGTCCACCTCCATCCCCCCCCCTCCAGAGGCCCACAAGATGACGCCCATGCCCTCTCTTTCTGTCTCACCCCCCCCGACCATGGAGCCTAACTGGCCATCAGATAATCCAGCTCCTGAAGAGAGCTTCCAGATCCCTGAGCCCTGCCCCAGGTGGCTCCTTAGCTACTGTGCACACAGCCTCACTGTGGCCCCTCTTCCAACTCACCCGGATTACAGCACGCCTAGCCCAGACCAAACCAGCTCCTCACATTTGAAGTGAGACACCGGATTGATGTCAACAGTCTGTCCACTTGTTTTCGTGCTGATAACGCAGGTGCTTTTTGGTGTGTCACAAAAGTTATTTAGTGAGTATGGAAGCCTGCTCCAGGGTGCTCGCAGAACAGGAGGGAACATTGTCTTTCAGGTTGCCGTCCCAAAATGGATGTGGAACTTTTGAGTCTTTGAATGTCTTTGAGTTGCCCAGCCAAAGCCTCCACTTGAACCATATTGGAAACAATACCGAAATAAAGGGTCTTATTTTCAACTATGTTGCACCCCCCCCAAAAAGAGATATACTATTCATAATAAAAATATGATATCCCAATGATGACACAATCTTCTCTCAAATGAATATATGAAAATAGATAAAAGTGAATAAGTTCTTAAGACATGGGCGTCATGGCTGCAGTTCACCATGTCAGGACACCTCAGAGATCCAGGGCCTCGGAGATCTGTTACAGTAGAAGACATAAAGAGATTTGAAGTACAAACTCTTGACAGAAGGAATAAGTTCTCCCTGGTGAATACATTAAAATAAATTGGGTATCCTTTTATTGGGCAGATATAAATAAAGAATGCTGCATTGAGTTCAGAGGCTCGTCAGCGTACGGGAGAGAGAGAGAGATGGGGAGAAAGAAAATAAAAAAGTGGGCAACAGTTTTATTCCTGTGTCTGCTCGAGTTACCGTGCTTTGTACTTCCAAGTGATAGATAAGGGAGGGGGGGGTGTCAAAAAGAGGTGCTTTTTAACTGTAGTTTCTCCCACTCCCCCCCCCCTTTCTTTTTTTCCCCCCTTTTTCTTCGTTCTTTCTTCTCCATGGAAACATGAGAGAAGCAGGAAGCACACACAAACACCCTCGCACTCACACATGCGCACACGTACGCTGCACCCTTACACGTGTGACAGGATGAGATTGACACACGCACACACACACACACACACACACACCCTCTGAAGCGTGGTCTCCCAGGCCGCTGGTCCAGCTGCTGGCACTTGGAGGAAGCAGCCCAGAGAAATCAGCCTGGGGTACTAATTGCTTGGCAAGGCCTCTGCATCTGCCTGGCAGATCTCAGATCTGATGATGAAGTCATGGAGCAGATGTTTGTGTGTGTGTGTGTGTGCGCACGTGTGTGCGCATCAGTGTCTGTGTTCGTGCGTGTGTGTGTGTGTCTGTCGGCCTATTTTTCAAACGCATCTCCCTCTCCTTGTTTACCCACGCCAGGATCGTCTTTCTGAATGTACCTGGGACAACATTAGACACTGATTTAAAACGATTTGCTTAAAGTTGTCATCGTTATTCCTATTGGAGGATTTATGCCCCATTTCTTGGTGGCTGCCTGTCATAGTCATGGAGGTAGACTTGCTCCAGAAAACACTTGACAGGCGTTAGGCGTTTTGGGAGAAAATCTATGGAGGCACTTCATGTTGGCTGCTGTTGTACCCAACAGAAGATAGAAAATGTAATTGAAAACAGGCCAGATTTTCTTTTCCTGGTGATACGATGGTCCCATACAGGGGCGGGGCATGCGGTGTTGTGTACGTGCTAACGCATGGGATATTTCATCTTTGTCGTCATCATTCTTCCTGCTTTTAGAATGAGCCGGCTGTGATGCGAGAAGGAGGCTCAAGGTTTCAGTTCCTCCCAGGTCCTTAAATGTCACACTTGCTGTCTAACTGATTTCCTCGCATCGGGGCTGTGTTGCAGCTGCACGAGTGCGTTCCTTCTGCTCCACTCCAAGCTGCTCGTGGCTCCTACCCACTGCAGTCGACGGGGGGAGCAGAAGAGGTGACTTGTCAGGCAGTCAAGGGGAACTCCCCCCGGCTGGGTTGCTATGGGGGGGGCTGGGTTGCTAGGGGGGGGGGCTGGCTCTCTATCGTTAGACTGTCCTGAAAGCGTCAAACGGCTTTGACCGCATACTCTCACAAGTCCTCTCACACGTACGCGCACACACGCCCCCCCCCGACCCCCACGCACACACTCACGGTCGGTGGGGACGACCTTGGCCTGCAGCTGCCAGTCAGAGGGAGGGATGTTGGTCGGCCGAGGACAAGAAAAAGCCTATTGATTTCCAGTTAAGGTCTAAGCAGTGTGGGCTGTAGGGCTAACGGACGGCCGTGCAGGTATGTCATTATCAATGAGCCCCTTGGACACAGAGCCCGGTCACCCTCGCTCCTTCATATTTCCCTCCTTCCCTCGATCCTTCCATCTTCCATCCCCGTCTCCCTTCTTCCCGCCTGTTTCCCCGACCCTCGGCAGCTCTTGACAGAGTGCATCCTGGGACGGTCAATAAATCGCTCAGGCACACAGCGACAAGGACTGGGGCCTGAGTGATGGACCAGACGGCCCTTCTTTCTCTCTGTCTCTCGCTGTCTCTCTGCTCTCTCTCTCTCTCTCTTGCTCTCTCTCTCTCTCTCTCTCTCTCTCTTCTCTCCCCCCACTCTTACTCGTTTTCCCCAGTAATTACAGCACCTGGAAGACATTAAACGTTTCCGTCCCTACCACAGACACAGTCATTATCATCACGTCCCGAGCGCTGTCCTCTCCTGTGTTTCCCTCTCTTACCCTTGACATTATGTCCCTCTGTGTAATCCCACCCACCGTTCCTACGGTGGCGCGCTTTCGTTACTTTCTCTCTCTTTGTTATTGAAACCCCACCGTTAAACACGGCAACCCTCCCGCTCACCTCAAGTCACCCATCCGAGCTTCGTGGAGTTGCTTGACACACGTGAACAGAGTTATTTGAGTTATTTGTCATCAGGAGAGATGAGGCCAAATAAAGCTATGATGCTCCCTGAAATGAGCTGGATCTCCTCGTCCTGGTTTTACACGGCCCCTGTGTGTCAGACTCTGTTTTCACAGGCTCTGTCTTGCTTTCACCTCTCTTACAGGAATCTGTGCGCCTCTGGATTTCTCTCTGATTCCTCCTTTACTTCTTCTCTCTCTGCGTCTCTCCATCCCTCCCGACCTCCCTTCACCTCTTCTCTCTCCGTCTCTCCATTCCTCCCAACCTCCCTTCACCTCTTCTCTCTCCGTCTCTCCATCCTCCCGACTCCTCACCTCTCCTTCCTCTCACCTCCTCTCACCTCCTTCTCCTCTTCTCTCTCCGTCTCTCCATCCCTCCCAACCTCCCTTCACCTCTTCTCTCTCCGTCTCTCCATTCCTCCCAACCTCCCTTCACCTCTTCTCTCTCCGTCTCTCCATCCCTCCCGACCTCCCTTCACCTCTTCTCTCTCCATCTCTCCATCCCTCCCGACCTCCCTCACCTTATCAGCTCCTGGAAACCAAATCAGCAGCTTTGATGTACGCTCCATGCTTGCTCCCGGCTCCATGTCTTGACTTGAGATTATCCCCAAAATCTGGGGATTTAGTCCAGGATCATCAGGCTAGCGGCCTGCCATCAGAGTGGATGAAGGCCAGACACATAACGAGGGAAAGACAAAGTGGAGCAAGAGGGATAGTGAAGTGTTAATCATCCCTCAGACTTCATCTCATCAGCCACATAGGAGCAGTTTGGTCCTGCATGAACGTGTTGTCCAAGCCCAGATGGGATGTGACTTGAGTTCAAACACTGGAACCCAAAGGCAGTTTGAGTTCTTGTTCCACCACAGACAGTCCACTGATTGATTCTGTGTTGTTTCTCTGTCTGTTTTCATCAAAGGGGGACAAGCACCCAACCTCTCTTTCTCCTTCAACCCTCCATCCTTTTCTCTCGTCTCCAAATATTACATTTTCCTCTAATTCAGATATAAAATGGGATCTGAGGCAGCCGAGATGACAGTCTCCCCAGCAGATAGGCCTAATCAGATGGGGCAGAGCCCAGGGAAGATGATTGCCACTTGGTCATCACACAGGGAAGCACTTAAACAGCGTGTCAGCACCACCTCTCTCCCCTGGTAATGATGACTAATGTGCCCTCCGGAATCTCCCTCTTGCTCCTGCTCAGCTCGACACTATCTGCCTTTGTCACACACACACACCACTACACACACACACTACACACACACACACAAACGCGCGTCCATACCCCTGAATTTGGATCTTCAACCTGCGCCGCTGAACTGCCTCCACCACACCTCCAGACAAAGACTTCCCCCACCTCCTCCTCCTCCTCCCCCGCACCTGAGCCTAGCCCTTCCATCATGCTCCGTCTGTAGGCTGACTGGGGGGGGGGTGGCCGCAGTCGGGGAAGGGGGCATGTCCACCCTCCCCCCCCTCCCTGATTGATCCCCCTCCCCATCAGTCATCCCCTCCGTCGGGGCGCTGACACGCGTGTCAAAGCCAACACGCCAGCCTGATTGATAGGCCTGCTTATGGATGCCAGTCTGCCCGGTGGGCCTCTGATAGCAGCATTCAGCACCTGTGTACCTGCTGTTAGGTCCACTCCCAGGCCTTTGTTACACAGGGGAGGGGGTCAGGGGAACACACAATATCCAGATTGAAGGATCGATGTTTGGAGTGAGGGTGTGAAATAAGCTGAATATGAATTGTAAATGTGTTTTTCAGTCTGGGGTGATTCTGATTGGGATACCTCAGGGAACCTCACTCATTTCAGCTCCTTTAGGTTGAGACTCTTTAGAAGATACAGAAGACGAGGAATTCCTTTTGTTCCCTATTTCAAATCCCAGGTCAACTACACAACTTCAAAGCCAGATGAAGAAAGTGCTGCGTTCACAACAAATTTTAATAACCAGCACATTCCTTTTTAATGTACTGGACATGCATTAAAATACATTTGTCTCACTGCAAATGAATGACATTAGAAGTGACCTAATTTGAAGTTATTACACATCAGATGAGCTCTGAGGTAATATTGCAGTTGTGATGCCACTGCACGGGTATTCTCTCTCTGATACTAAAATGTCAATGTGTTGGCTTGTGGCGGTGCTACTGCCATTAGAGTTAATGACCCATCCGGTCTGGTTGAAATGGCACCTCTATGGGGAGCCAGTATAGCCAGTCAAGCAAGACCCCCTCCTGCACGTGACATGAACCAGAGAGCCTTTTATAGAGGCTCTATTGTAGAGACATGGAGACACATAAACACATAAACACATACTTGGTGCATCAGACAGTGTTGGTACTGACACGGGCTGGTGTCATATCAATGCTCTCATTTGAATTTGATGTCAGACCGATGTTGTCAAACCCACCCGGGTTATGTTGGCGTTTCTGTCATCTTCGTCATCTTCGTCCTAACCTCTTCTGCATTCATCTCTTTATTTGGATCCCTTGTTGATTCTCTGTCGCAGGTTATTTTGATTAACGCGATCAAATTAAATAAATCTGTTGTAGTTTTTGATTTGATCGTTTGACATTTTATAAAATGGGGTTCAACTCAAAGCACGGTCCATCAAGCTTTGACCCTCCTGTCGTCATGGTTTCCAGGAAACTCTCCCAAACAGAGATAGACAGGTTATCTAAACACCATCACTAGCTAGTTGACTCTCGTCTTCACTCCCTTTAAAAAGCCCTCAGACTCCCGTCTCTGGAGTAGAGGGGTCATTTATTAGGGTGGTTACCCTCTTAAAGGGATGACACTCAGCCCAGATAACCTCGCCTCCGATTGAGTCACGTAAGAAGCCTCTGAAATCCCCACAGGGTGTCCCTTTGAAAGGAGGCCTTTTCCTCTCTTGTCCTCCTCGCTCCCCTGCCCAACCCTCTCCCAAGTCTCCCTGGTCCAAATTCCCCTCGGAGGGGTGTACTTTCACCCTGCACCCCCTTTTCCAATCCAATTATGACGGCGACAATGGAAGGATTAAAGGAGAGTTTACCTCTGTGAAGTTCCTTGACCCCCCCCCTCCTCCCCCCTCCCTTCAGTTGAGGGTAAAAAAAGTGTCAAAGAGGGGGGGGTGCAAGCGGGGAGAATACGATAGGCGCCGGTTAGCCATCTGAACCTGTCTGAAGTAGGCGCTGCAGATTTTAGAGAAGAACGCGGGGGAGGGGGGGGCGGGGGGGACGCCCGGTATTGAACCGCTTTGCACCTAAAAACCTGGGCGCTGTCGCCTCGATTTTCTCTGCGGCTCCTTGAGGTCCCCCTGAAAAGACCTCCTCTGTGCCAGGGGGGGTTCAAAATCAAGGAATGTCTTTTCACGTCTGTTCTCTCCCATCACAACAGGTGTGCCAGGACACCGGGCATGTCCGACGGTTGGCAAAATCCACGTTTTTTTAGCCATCATGACTTTACTAGGAAGAGAGCCCCTTTTATGGATGACACCAATATAAGGAGTGGTTATCAGTTCACTAGAGCTTTGCCTCTTGTTCTGGGTCATCAGATGAAATCTCACTACTGACAGAAGTGGGTACTTTTTACCAGCCATTCGAATGGTTTAAGAGTGTTGCCATCGCAAGGTTCCCTCACGTCCACAGCTGCTGCACATGGCCTCACGTAGCTGTTTTATAGCCGCGCTCCTCTCCTGCAGGTAGAGAGGGGGGCAGAGAAGGAGTCCATCCAATTTGCGTATGTCTGCCGCATTTCACGCTTCTCTTCCCTTCACTTATGTAGCCTTATCCTCTTTTTGTTCCCTGTCACCCCTGAACCACCAACTCTGCCCTCTCCGGCCCCCAAGGTTAAAGCGCCTTAAGCCTAAACTGTAAAAGGAAGCACGGTGGGCCCTGAAAGGGGTTTGGAGAGGAGGAAGAGGGGGTTTGGAGGGGTTACCCCCTGGCATCCTGATCCCTATCTCTGTGTAATTACCTGCAAAAATAACGCTTTCTTTCCTTCCTTTTGAGGAAGAGACGGCTCAGGGTAACGCCACAGTATCGGCCTGATGGCCATCTTGCCAGGTTCCAGAAACCTTCTGATTTCCAGAAAAGATGTGCGTGTGTTATAATCCCACTGCTGCCACCATTATCATATACCGCTCTTGGTAGCTTATTATACACAGGCTCTCTCCTGAGGCTTTGTCCTCGCTCCACACGGCACAAAGGCTAAATGTTTCATAAGTCAAAGCGTTAAAGGCTTCACTTCTCCTCCAATTAACCCCAGGACCATTCCGGCATTTTCCTAAATCCACACAAGACTTCTTTTCTTTCTTTTTTTTTGTTCGTGCTTTAAAAAAGCTAAGCCCTCTAGCACCCAAGCGGAGGGAAAGTGAAAAGGCTAACCTGTTAGCAAACACTGTGAAGAGGGACAAAAAGAGTTTAATCCCTATTAGGGTAAATTCTAACTAAATGGCCCCAAAAGAGCCTTTGAATGGAGGGGGACTTCCTTCAAGGGGTATAACCTCAAACTTAGCAACATTGTCAAAGTTAGCGAGAGGCTTCACAAACTGGGCTCCGCACTCGACGTGAGCCGGGCCTGTTTATTTTCCTTTAATTCTCTCACACTCCAGCGACTTCTTAGGCTGTGTTTATTTTCTCAGCGTTTGCAGTTTGTTTGACTTCCCCTGAGGCAGATGGACTCCTATATTTGACCAGTGATCACAGCTTGAATCCTTTACATGACGGTAGAACAATCACTCCTATCAATCAAGGGCCAACCACACAAATCCTCCCCTGGCCAGGATTCATTGAAGGAACAGTTTTGGTCGGTAAGATTCCAGTGGAGAACACTGAGTGCAGCGCCTCAGTGTTCTTCACAGCTTCCTATGGTGGTACTGTACCTTTTCATCTGATGCTGAGCGGAACCTCTGGAATGTGAGAGTCGGGTCATGTGTTGGCAATGTCTGGAGGTCCCATGATTCCAAATTCTCACTGCGGGGGCACATTCTTTTCCACTTGGATGAGGTACCCCAGACACACACACACACACACACACACTCAACTGTTCTGTTTTGCACACTTTGGATTAGTGTGAAAGTACAGTCTGCTCCTACTTTTGCAGTGTTGTGTAAAATAAACCCTCCACGGAAAGACATTTCCACCTCCGCTTCTCTCTTTTTATCTCTCTTTTCCCTTTCGTCTTTCCTCTTTTTCCCTGGTATCACTCAAACTCAACAACAAAATCCATCCTAATTGGCTCCAGAGGGGTGGGGGGGGGGAGAGGGGGAGGGGGTGCTCCTGTCAGCTGCAACGTGGACCCCGCTCGGTCCTCAAGGCTGGGGCATCAGCCTCTCGTTAGGGGCCAGCTCGTTAGTCTGATGAACTCATTTACTGATCGGGGGTGACAAGACCGGGTGTGCCGAAGTGGAACGGAGATTGGGACGAGATGGGAGGGGCTTCCACCGGGGGGTTCTGAGGAAACGTCGCCCCCCCCCCTCCAGCTGACGAGCCTCGGAGGAGCGCTGCCCGAGCCGCGCCTGGCCGTCGCCTCACGTTAGCCTGCCCTTTCATATTCATTTGCACGTACAGCGGGGGAACGGGGGACGTGCTGAGATGGCGGCGTCCAGCCCGCGGCTGCCGTGATCACACCTGATTTGATATTGCAGGCAGTGAGGTGAGAAGCAGGAGAAGGAGAACATGAGTGGAGCTGCATGTATAATGCTGTGCGGTGCAGGCTCACTGCTGGAGGAGGCTCACTGCTGGAGGAGGCTCACTGCTGGAGGAGGCTCACTGCTGGAGGAGGCTCACTGCTGGAGGAGGCTCACTGCTGGAGGAGGCTCACTGCTGGAGCAGGCTCACTGCTGGCGTCTACTTTACACGTGGAGAGATTATGTTGGCGATTGGGCTGTTTCTAGATCTTTGTATAACTTGCAATGCAAATATGCATTGAAAAAACAAAACCAAAAAAAACGACACATGCGTGTGCATATCACAAATAGTAGTGGTGGTTGAGGAAGTAGATGTGATAAGAGTTTGGGAATTGCTTCGTAGCAGAGGCTATGGGAAAATGCAAAAAAGCAATTCCACACACTGATAAGTCCACAGGTTTTTTCTTCTTCTCCCCCTGCAATGAATTCTATCGCTCCCCCTCCTCCAACATTGCTCCCCCCTGTCTCCACGGTGATGTTGATGGATCACCCCTCTTCCTCCCGCTCATTAATTTCATCACCTTATCTCCCACACCACTTCATTTGACCAAAAGGTAATAATAATTTCCTCATCCGTTATCCTGTAACCACGGCAGCCAGGCGGACACGCTTAATAACAGACTACAAATTGAACTTCAATCACCTCATACGCGCCGCATTAAAACCAATCGGCCCAAAAAAATGCATCTTGTTTCTTTTTTTCCTTCTCTCTCTCTCCCCCCCCCCTCACCACTTACTCAGGTACCCCATCTTATCACCCACCCCCCCTCCCCAGACAAACACACTCACACCTTCTCTGGGAGAGGCCTGTGTTGGCACGTGTGTGCTCACATAAGAAACGCTCTTGCGTAGGTCTCAAATTGAGCATTGTAATGTTACCTTATTACATGTCTTATTAGTGGCTGGGGTGAGATCTACATTGGAGAGCGGGGGAGGGGGGGGGTTCTTATCTCTCCCAGCACACTTACCTTTGTCTGCCAAACGGAGGACACTGTTAAGAGCCTCATTTGTCTTGTAACCCACCTAGGGCAGGGCACTCACTTGTCCAATCCTGTTAAGGGCCATTTTCAATTAAATGGCATTCAGTTGTGTCACAGACACATTGTGGCCCCACTTGACAACTGCACCCTTTTCTGACTTTCTATACTTGTGTGTGTGTGTGTGTACTCAAGCTTGTCGGTGTACTTGTGCGTTGAGTAGTCATTTTGAAGTGTTGACATTGATAGAGAGTGTCCATTGGCAAGAATCGTCTTTGAGATTGGAGTGTGTTCCCCATACGTGTGTGTGTGTGTGTGTGTGTTGGGGGAAGCCAGAGCCACACAGCCCCCTCTTCATGTGTCCTTCTTCATTGTGCTGCTGTTTGGCCGTCTGACAGAGACAAACGACAGTGCTTCAGAAGCAAACAGCTCGGCCCAGCTCACACACACACACACACACACACACACCACACACACACACACACACACACAGGTTGACTGACCCCCAACGCTCCCGTGACAGAGAGAAAAACATCCAATCAAGTCTCAGGCTTTTATTTTCAGTTTTGCTGCATAACCTCTGTTGTGTGGCTGCAACGTTTGACATGAAAGTCAGAGAACTGTATCAATAGAAAGAAGAAAAGTGAAAACCAGTCAAATGTGGGCACAGCTTAGTCATTTGAAGTTTTGCTGCCTACACTTTTTTTTATCCTTGAAATGTCCTCGCTCACCTCAAGTCAACAAGATTGACTCATATACATATATCATGTATATATTTCATATTTCCGTCCCATTTACCACGTGTGTAACACCTAGACGCTCTTTTGCTGACGATGTAAGCTGTTTGTCTGCGGCGGTAGCCATATGTCACCTTCTGCTTGCCCTCTCTCCCTGCTCTGTCGGTCCTTTGAATTGTGGGAGAGCTGCCTGGCCATCGATTCAGTAAACGGAGGGTCAGGTCGACAGGCCAATCACCTGAGGTCTGTGAGCCCCCCATAGAGCTGAGAGAGAGAGAGAGAGAGAGAGGGAGAGGGGGAGAGAGAGGGAGAGAGAGGGAGAGAGAGGGAGAGAGAGGGGAGAAAGAATAAGAGAAGGGGAGATAAAGTGAGAGCGTTAAAGAGGATTAGGGAGATGGAGGAAGACAGAGGAGAAGATGGGAAGGGAGAGATTGATGTTCGCCTCCACAGTCCAGACCAAAGCCCGTCTATAACAATGTAGACTGGTAAAGCTTCATATGATGCACACTGACACACACCTGCAGCCTGCGCTGATGGGATCCTAATAAAGGTCACATGTCCTTCTGTGGTGTTGCATCAACGTTGGGGAAAACCCTGGGAATGTTATGGGGATCTTATCCTCTGACACAGAGTTTGCTTCCTGTACCTCAGTATTGAAGTGAGGCCCCAATCTACTCTTCCATCCTCTTGTCACTGTCATGTCCCTCTGTAGTGCTGCGCACATCCCGTCCCCTCACCTCTACAATTGTTCACTGTGAAAGCGTACGCAGACATAACCTCTTCATGTGCAAGGGGACAGGGTGGCGATGGCAGTGATGGAGAGAGGGGTCCCCGTGCAAGCGGAGAGTTATTTACGTAGCTCCGAGACTCATCAGTCCAACTTGATGTCAACTTGAGAAGCGCCTGTGCTCACTGTCATATCCATCTCGGCCCCCAACCAGCGATGTAACATCATCAAGTTCCTCTGTGTGCCAGGCAGACAAGCACCCCAAGCCTCCATCTCCAACTCACACACAGACAGACACACTCACGCACAAACACACGCGCAGACGCACAAACTCAACTTTACATGACTGAAACGGGCCTGTTTCAGTCGTAACCTGGCAGGCAAAGCTTGGAGCAGCAGGAGACCTGATAGCCACGCCCCCTCCTGTCCTCAGGGCCAGGCCCCCCCTGTCCTCAGGGCCACGCCCCCTCCTGTCCTCAGAGCCAATGGAGAAATCAGACTGATCCCCTGTCTGCACCGGTTTGTCATAACTCTCCCGTCACATTGGCGGACACTGCGATAGAGGGGGAGGGGGACGGGGGAAGGAGGGGAGCTGCGGGGGTGAAGGCCCACCCGCCGGCCGTTTGTGTAAGCCACTCAGGATCCGTGGCGAGGTTTTGTTTCGGACGTGAGCGCGGGCCTAGATGTGAGGTTGTGAAAACACTTGGTTACCACGGCGTCGCTGAGGCTTGTCTTGGCTACAGTACATCACTGCCTCTCCAGATCACTGTCCAGATAACGTGTGAATAAGACAGGTTCTTCATTCACAGGTCTTCTCTTATATCAATAGTGACATCAGTAGTCTTTCTCAGTCTCCCCCCCATCCTCCCCCATCCATGTTTGTGTCATGCTCTGCTGGTAGGTGGGGATGATGGTGGGGTGAAGGTGTGTACTGTGCAGTGAGTCAACATAACTCCAGCAGGGGTCATAAGTAGGCGTGTCTGGCGAAGGGTTGGAGACCAGCGGGTAGGCCAGTAAGAGATACACATGGAGAAATCAAAGCAAGAAATCATGCAATGAAAATTGTAGCCTACCATCTCTAGATTACCTTTTTAATGTACATATACATATATGTGTGTGCGTATATATATATATGTGAATGTCTAACCAAAAAAAGTATATTGTATGTATACACAAACCTTTGTTTTGATAGCAAGTAAGGAAAAGGCTTTTCTTGGCCACGTTAAGCCACTGTTTTGGGGTTGGGGGGAGCATTGTGACGGTGTTGCCATGGCAGCAGGCTGCCGCTGGCCTGGTACGGTCGTCTTGGGCCCCTTTTAGGGGAAGGGAGGGATGGCAGGAGTGGCGGATGGGTAGAACTAGGTAGCTTCTCCCAGCCCTAATCCACGTTTAATTGAACTCAAGAGACTTTGAAGTGAGGCTGCAGTGCAGTCAGATCTTATTCCCCTATTCCTCAGAGAGGGAGGGAGAGAGGGAGAGAGGGAGAGAGAGAGAGAGAGAGGGAGAGAGAGGGGGAGAGAAAGCGAACGAGAGAGAGAGAGAGAGGGGGGAGAGAGAGAGAGAGTACCAGTTCATTCCCAGATAAGGGCCCCAGCTGGTCCTCTCCACTGTCACCTTGCCTTAATGAGCTCCTTGAAGCGAGCTAACGCTAGTCTTGGTGCACACAAGCTTGAGGTTGAATATTTCTGTATTAATGCCAGCGCTCGCTCCCAGCCCCTCAGTGACAACCCTTAGTGACCCTGCTGTATCTCCAACACGTCCCTTCTCTCTCGGAAAGCCCAAAAAGGAGAGAGAGTGAAAAATGAGGTAAAGAATGTAGCCGACAAAGCTCAGTGCGTTAAGTGGGTTAGCGCAGGCGCTAAAGACGGGATTAACTAGTATATGAATCGCGGGGGCAGGGCCCGACATCTGGGGCTGTCAAGTCGTCTGACAGGCGTCAGGACAAGTCACTCTGACAACCGGTGCCGTCTCCATGGAGAGAGATTAAGCCTGGCTCATTTTAGCATTTTTTTTTGTGGTTGCGTTAGCTGTTTAACCTCTTGTGGTGTCAGTCCCCTTGTTAGCGAACACAAGCTAATGGACTGTTTAGCATAAGCTATACTCAGGACGCCGTCCTTTTAAAGCGCTGTCAAACTCGATATCTTACACTATTCTACAACTATCATTGCTGTGGTGTCTGTTTGCTATGTGTCCGTTATTGTGTGTGTCTTCCAGTCATATCACACAAGAATCTGTTTTTTAACTGAGGATAACCGATAACGTCTGTCTGAAATAGTGATTAGTATTTAGTGAACTAAACGCCTGCCTCCCCTGCCCTCCCTCCTGCTGAATGGGCCTCATTCTCTTCATAAAGGAATCTCTTTTTCATAGAGGCTGATCAATAATAAACATTAATCGTGTCGGGCCGGACGACACGTCGTCAGGGCGTGATGAATGAACTAACGCACGGCCCTCTCCTCTCCCCCCTCCCCTCCAGATCCTGGCCTACACAGAGGGGCTCCATGGGAAATGGCTGTTCACCGAGATCCGGGCCATCTTCTCCAGGCGCTACCTGCTCCAGAACACCAGCCTGGAGATCTTCATGGCCAACAGGAGTAAGAACCCAGGGGAACCGGACAGGACTCTAGAACTCTGAGAACTGGGACTCTAGAACTCTGAGGACTCTAGAACTCTAGTCTCCTCTGTTTACTCTTAAGCTCCTTCTGTCTTTTGGAAAACAGGACTTGAGATATTTCGAAAAGCAATTTTTTGGGCCACTCTTTACTTGACATTACTTTAACAACCATGTAGCTACACAGCAATACATATAGTAATAATTATAGTAATAACAAAAAGTTGGAATGTTGCAGTGGAATGTGGCATGGAGACTGGTAGTTTTCGAACGTTCTGGTCCCTTACCACACGTCTGGTTTCTGTCGCTCCGCAGCCGCGGTCATGTTCAATTTCCCAGACCCGGCCATGGTCAAGAAGGTGGTCCACTGCCTTCCTCGGGTTGGGGTGGGCACCAACTTTGGCCTCCCACAGACCAGGTGAGCACACACACACACACCTTAACATGGATTTTCAAGGCGTTATTTCCGGTCTCTGCTCTGACTCTTGTCCATTGACGCTCCACACACTGCTCTGGGGAGGGGGAGGGGATTAGTGTGTGTATACACTCTCATACCGTCACGCTTCAGTGTGTTCTGAGATAACAACCAGAGAGAGATATCTAGAGTTTGGCTTATGCACACAAACACGAGGTGTGTCGTGGGGTTAGACGACACACCTCCCCCCTCCCCATAGCAACACACACAGACACACACACACACACACAGACACACGCACACACACACACACACACACAGAGGGGCTGGTTTCCCTTCTCTCCACACCCTAGGTCTAACGTTAGCATAATTGGCTTCACACAAACACAGTCCACTTCATTTATTTATCTCCCTCCATGAGAAATAAATACCCGCAGTGGCCAGACACCCTGCAGGGCAGAACCCTCCCCCCCCCTCCCTCCCTCCCTCCCTACTAGCCCACGTCTCCTCCCCCTCAATGTGTCAGATATTGGCCGTAGCCTACTAGCTCTTTTGCTGTTGTAGCTCAAATCTCCCAGCATGCGCCCCAGTTCTGGTGTGGAGCGGCCAACGCTAAACACGTCCTGCCACATCAGCTGTTGGACCGACATCATCTGTTATGTTCATGCAGCATTGAACACATATTCAAATGACTCGTTATACTCGCTGAAATGTGCCACTAATGCAGGAAGAGGCCGTTCAAGAATTACGATAGTAGCCCGAAAATCCAGACGCCAGTGTGTAAGATGATGGTGTCGCGGTAGCGCTTGTTCAGTGTCGTGAGGTAAACCGTGTAGCAGCAAAGGGCGCATTTTGACTTTCTAGAGGCCTAATGACTATAATCTCACACTCCTGACAGTGATTAATTCCATCATTTGCCTTTGTTTTAATTGGATTGGGGGTCATTTGTTTTAGTCCCCAGCACACATCATGCTCTGGGGGCCTTCGTGTGTGTGTGTGTGTTATTGCACGAGTGTGTGTTTGTGTGTGTGTTATTGCACGAGTGTGTGTGTGTGTGTGTGTGTGTGTTTCTGCCTTGGGAGAGAAGAAATCACCAGTCAGTCTGTTTACTGCACATTTTTCATCTTAATTAACTATATTATAACATCAATAAATATTTCATACCAGAGCATTTGTATTTGAAGGTTTATTAGTGCCTATGGCTTTTTATGATCAAATTACAATAGTTACAGTACTGAAGTCTTAAACATGCTTGCTTCATCAGTCATTTACAGATATCATTAGCAAGTTCTTCATATCCATTGCCAAAACAATTTAACTAACAACCAGCAACTTTCTGTCAACACACACACACACACACACACCTACACACACACACACACGTTCACCCCCCCCCCTCCCTCACTGTGTCATTCACACTGTTCTCCTGTGTTGCTCTCAGACGTATTACCCTGGCCAGCCCTAAGCAGCTGTACAAGGCCTCCACCATGACCCAGCGCTGGCAACGTAGAGAGATCTCCAACTTCGAGTACCTCATCTTCCTCAACACGATCTCTGGTGAGACGGCCTCCACACACGCCGCCCACCAACACACACGCCGCCCACCAACACACACACGCCGCCCACCAACACACACACCGCCCACCAACACACACGCCGCCCACCAACACACACCGCCGCCCACCAACACTCACTACAGTGTCTGTGCTATTTATACAACATGTAAACAATACCTCTCTCTCTCCCATCATCCCAGGTCGCACGTTCAATGACCTCAACCAGTACCCTGTCTTCCCCTGGGTCATCACCAACTATGACACAGAGGACCTGGATCTCACCCTGCCCAGCAACTACAGGGACCTGTCCAAGGTAACCTATCCCAGGCCAGAGTCCTCTACCCTGGGGTAGGATCGCAGACATTATCCCTGTCTGCCCCAACCTCCAGCCCTGCGCATCCAGCCTGTTATAGAAACAGTTGTGTGTGTGTGTCTGCGTGTTCGTGTGTGTTAATGACTCTCCTGGCCTGATTGGTGGCAGTGTAATTGCGATTGATCATTGTTTAGTGAGCCGCCTCTTTAATCACTGCTGGCTGATAGCCATCTCTGTTCAGCAGTCTGTACACGAGAGACCCTGGGAGACAAGCAACCACTGCTCTCCTACCTGTCTCTCCCTCTCTCCATCACCCCCCACCCCCCTCCTCTCTCTCATTCTCCCTCTATTTCCTCTCTCTCTTCCTCACCACCAACTATCAAGCGAAAGCACTGAACCCCCACTCCTAACCCTAATGTAAAGGAATGCTCTCCAGAGTGCCTCTATGCTGCCCATCGAACAATGGAATATGTCTTACAGTACCCGCCCCCCCCCCTCCAACACACTCACATTCACACACACACAACCACACATTACGCCCTTTAAAAGCTACCACACCCCATTACAAAGCCCTGACAGTGTCCGGCACCCAGTCTGGCCATCAATTGTTCTGTATACTCCCCCCAACCACACACAGCCATACACACACACAGAGACGCACATCAGTCTCCCAGC
This sequence comes from Mallotus villosus, assembly GCA_903064625.1. NCBI lineage: Eukaryota > Metazoa > Chordata > Actinopteri > Osmeriformes > Salangidae > Mallotus > Mallotus villosus. Next base: position 157,092 of record CAEFZP010001101.1, read on the forward strand.
CCCGGGGCGGGAGGACAGAGAGGATTACCCTCAGAGCTAGATGACGGAGCGCCTGTCTGGTTCCGGCGTGCGGCTAAAATGGCCGAATAAATCAGCTAAGGGGTCCAGGAGGGACCCCCGGAAACTAACGTAGGAGTTGGGGTGGGGGTGTGGGGGGGGGGCTGTGGAGAGGGGCAGGAGGGAGAGATACCTGGATACCTCTTAGTGAAGATACACCAGGGCCACCCTGGTTCAACATGGCCAAGTAGTTCTCTGTCCACGCCAGGCTGGAATGCCAAGGTGTCTGGTTCATGGCAGAAGGGGAACACCTTTATAACCTTTATATGTTCATTTTATTGGATTATTTAGATCGTCAATGGTTTACTATAATGGATATGTAATCTAACGGAGAGGCAGAGAGAGAGAGACAGGCAGAGACAGAGAGACAGGCAGACAGAGAGACAGGCAGACAGAGAGACGGGCAGACAGAGAGACAGGCAGGCAGAGAGACAGGCAGGCAGAGAGACGGGCAGACACACTTTCACTCTCCTTGTCAAAACCGCCCTCGCAACACGTAAACACCACCTCCCTTCAGTCCTTTAAGCTATCCTCCTTTGACCAGCATTCTCTTCCCCTCTTTCCTCCATCCCTCCATCCCCAGTGTACCGTTCCCCACTGAGCACGCTCCCCCCTCCTTCCTCCGTTTGTTTGGCCTTCATTTTGACCAGCAGGCTGAAACATGACAGCCATAGCTGCTGCTTCCCTTCTTTTTCTCCCCTCTGTCTCTGTCTTCCTCTCTCTCCCTCTTTATCCCTCCCTCTTTCTCCCACTCTCTGTCTCCCTCTCCCTCTCCTTACACGCTTCCTCCTATGTTTCTCTCCCTCCCTCCCTCCCTCCCTGCCTCCCTCCCTGCCTCCCTCCCTGCCTCCTTCCCTCCCTCCCCGCCTCCCTCCCCCTCCGGCCTGGACAGCTCAGCCTCTGTACTCAGTCAAGCCTCAACGCCCCAGGGAGCGACTGAACAAGGAACAGAGAGAGAGAGCGAGCGAGAAAGATAGAAAACCAGAGATCAAGGAAATAGAAGAGACCTCAGCCTTTTTCATACCTCTCTGCTCCTCCTCCTTTCCCCCCTCTCCACCTCCCTTCCTGTTCTCCTCTAATAGCGAGGGGACTGAGGAGAGAGAGGAGGAGAGAGGAAAGGAAAGGGGGGTCGGACAATCTTTATTACATGTGTTTTATTCATGCTGTTGACACGCGTGATATCAGTGTATGACCAGCCGAGCGTGTCAGACAGACGTGTCTGGAAAGGGCAAACGCCGCTGTGCAACACCCCCGATCATTTCAGCTCCTCCTACACGCTTTTGTTGTTGTTATTTCAGTCTTCTCCCCCTTCCCTCATTCCTTCCTCCTCTCTCCCTGCCTCCTCTCTCCCTGCCTCCTCTCTCCCTTCCTCCTCTCTCAAAGCTACCAGAATCTCTCCCTCCATCTCTCTTTTCCTGCCTTTGCTTTTTGCTCCTTTTACTTATCTATATGTATTGTTTCATACCATCTGAGAGATTTTATTTTCCTGCATCCCGTCCTTGTGTCTTGTTCGTTCTCCCACCGCTTTCTCCCTCCCTCCATCCCTCCCTCCTTACCCTCTGATCCTTCCCTCTCTCCTTCACTCTCTCAGTGCTCCCTCCGTCCTTCCCTCCCTCCTTCCCTCTCGTCCTTCCCTCTGCTCCTTCCTCCCTCCTTACCCTCCCTCCCTCCTTCACTTCCCTCCCTCCTTCCCTCCCTCCATCCCTCTCTCCTTCCCTCTCTCCTTCCCTCTCTCCTTCCCTCTCTCCTTCCCTCCCTCCATCCCTCTCTCTCTCTGTCTCTCTCCTTCCAGTCCACGTGTGAGTCCCTCTGATAGAAACAGGTCTAGTCAGACCTCTGCTGTCATTGAGAAGCAGGCCTGCCGTGAACAGCCCGGTGTCACACACTGTCAGCTCGCCCGGTAGGAATTCGGCGACGCAAATTTATGTCCCCGCCAGAGCTCTCCTGACCCCCCAGAGGGACAGTCTTATCATAAAACTCTAACCTCGCCCCGACATCAAATGCTGACCCCCCCACCCCAATCCTGCAAGATAACATAGTCAGGATAATAACATGGTTTCATTCTGACAGACTTCAATGTTCGGGTACTGTGTTCAAGTTACGCAACACTGATTCTCTCTCTCCATCTCTTTCTTTTTGCTGGCCTCTCTCCCTTTTCTCTGTCTCCCTGTCCCGTTCGTTCGAGCTCCACAGAGAACATTTACAAACCCAGCAGATCGCACATACTGCAGCTGTAGTTACTGTGGACCCTGCCGGTTAATTGGACATCATTCTAGAGAAACATCCAGCTCCAAACAAAACCATTGATAAACCCCGGATTAAAACGAATCCCAGATTGCTTTCCAATTAAAGCCCCCCCGCTCCCCCTCCCTCTCGGGCGGAGGCTTCCTCTGTCGTCTAATTAAAACTTGTGCGATTGCTTCATCCGTCAGGGCGCTCTTCCTCACCAGCCGCCCCGCCACATATTAGCCCAATCGGCGGGCGGCGACGCGGTCCCTCCATCAGTGCGTTGCCAGGGACGACCCTGATGTACGGGCGCTGTCAGCGGCGCTCTATTGTACCGCCGCCACGCCGGGTAATTTACGGCGGTAAACAAAGTGGTGCTCACACACACACACACGTGCACACACACACACTATAGTCATCTTCCTACCCCTGCAGCCAGGACACACTCTCTCTCACTCTCTTTCTCTCTGTCTCTCTCTCTCTCTCTTTTCTATTTTCTATGCCTCCTCTTCCCTTTTCTTTTAGTAATGAGCCCCATGGTTATTACAGCTATAAATCAGAGTCATGTATAATTCAACGTGTGTACTCCCACCCCCAGTGGCCCTGAGTAAGCCCACAGTGTGTCACTGTCAGCCCTGCCCTGTGTGTCGGCATGAGGCGCTGCTCCGCGTGTGTGAGAGTGGGTGTGTGTGTGGGGTGTGTGTGTGGGTGTGTGTGTCTGGGTGTGTGTGTGTGTGTGTGTGTGTGTGTGTGTGTGCGCCTGCTTGTGTGTTCTCTCAGTGATTGTGGGAGTGGGAAGATAATTGGCAGTGGTTCTGAGCATCAGAGAAGACGTATCGCCACAGACGAATACGCACCACACACACCACACACCACCACACACACACACACACACACACACACACACACTGTGAACACATTCACAGACGCACACAGCACTAGATCACACAACACAGTAGCAAGCAACGCAGATCAATATCTATGCTTTGGCCCGGATGAACCACACACACACACACACACATACACACACACTCCCGACAGCCCTATGATATTAGAGAAAGGCAATCGATCGCCATAACAGGGCCCCCTCATCCTCAAAAGGCCATCATTCCATTACCATTGATCTGGAGGAGGTGTGTGTGTTTGAGAGAGAGGGATGGTAAGAAGAGAGAAAGAGGAGGACACACACACTGAAGGACTAATAAAAATTGAACTGGGTGAGGGGGGGGGAAAGAAAGAAAGATAGAGAAAAAAATAGTGATTTCTGTAAATGAGCATTTAAATAATGGCCAGCTTCGGCAGGGTTATTGGTTTTTGGAGATCAATGGAAAATTAATGCAACCGATCCATTCTGAAGACTACAATGGCACTGCAGCCTACCAGTGTATTAGCTACAGATTGATAAATAAAAAAGGAACCCACCTGCTCTGACTATTGATGTTCCTAGGGCCCCTTTCATCGCAGCACATTTGTTTTCTCTGACAGAACTGGCTGCAGGGAACTCTCCCTTTGTTTTTTTCCTCCACTGCCGCTCTGAAATGTTCTCTGTTGAAAACGGATTGATCTTTTAAAAAGCAAACAGCATCTAATATTCATTTGAGACTACGGGAGAGGTTGCCGTGGTGATTTGAAATGTAGACTTGTCTTTCAAGGTTTGCTGTTTGAATGTGAACGAGTTTCTTTCATTTTTTGTTGTTTAATTATTAACTTGCCCTTTTGTCATCTTTCCTTTTTTTTCTTCTGTTTTTCTCACCATCTCTTCTATCTGTTTTTCCCTTTATCTATGTATGTCTCTTTGTCTCTGCCTATCTCTCTATCTCTCTCTCTCTATTCTCTTTATTGTTGTGCCTCTCACTCTCTCTCTCTCTCTCTCTCTAGTGTCTCACTCTCTCTCTATCTCTCTCTCTCTATCTCTCTCTCGTTGTGTCTTTCTTACTCTCACTCACTCTCGTTGTGTCTCTCTCTCACTCTCTCTCTTGTCGTCTCTCACTCTCTCTCTTGTCGTCTCTCTCTCTCTCTTGTTGTGTGTCTCTCTCTCTTTTCTCTCTCTCTCTCTCTCTCTCTCTCTCTCTCGTCTGTCTCTCTCTCTCTCTCTCTACTCTCTCTCTGTGGTCTCTCTCTCTCTCTCTCTCTATCTCTCTCTCTCTCTCTCTCTCTCTCTTGTGTTGTGTTTCTCCCTCTTTCTCTCCCTCCTTCTCTCTCTCCCTGCAGCCCGTCGGTGCTCTCAACCCCAAGAGGGCTGCGTTCTTCTCCGACCGCTATGAATCCTGGGAAGATGATCAGGTGCCCAAGTTCCACTACGGCACACACTACTCCACCTCCAGCTTCACCCAGATGTGGCTGCTGCGCATCGTAAGTCATCACACACACACACACACACACTCACACACAAACACACACACACTCACACGTAGGACACCCAATCACATCATAAGGAAAAGGAGAGGAGAAATCTTTATTACTTAATTTTATTTTTATATATTTATATATATATTATTTATTTAAATCAGGCACCTGGCCCATATGAACAGATACAGACACATACACAAAAGGAGAATACATAACATCTCAAATCATTTGCCTAACATACATGTCACCTAAACTAAACTTGACCTAACTAAAAAAAGGAGAAAAAAAAGCTACCTCTTGAAGGCCATTTTTACATAGTGCCTCCAGAAGGAGCTAAGATTGTAAGAATCTGAGTGGACAAGTGTCTGGATGATGGCATTATTGGAACAGAGTTAGTCGAGAGACAAATGCATGTGTCAGTTTGCGGCGTCTAGCGTCAAAGGTATCAAGCCTGCTACCGGCAAATATGGCACTGGTGCTGGTCTGTCTACTGACAGCAAGCAACATCTTAAAGGCGCTATGGTACATCTAGATTTGAATGTATTGGTTTTCCCCCAGCTTTCCACACCAGATTACACTATGGATTTGTAATGACACAGTCTATATATACCTGTCACACATACCAGCCATTCATCATGTGGCTTGTACAACGCTATGTTGCAGGCTAATTGTTGTTTATAATTGGGCCAGCGAACACAAAGGCTCCAGTAGATTGATGTCACTGAGAAATACAGGCCTTATCTGCATGCTAACTTATTCACAAGTCCCCATCGTGTTTTTATTTGTAATTTATTTATATGTTTCTGTGCATAATAACACGGAGAGAAGCAGTGCATGGGATCGGGTCATTAGTTATGATATGTGGGATTAATACTTAAACAGTAGGATTACAATTTAAACAGAAGTTATCCTACTTAATGGATATATTACTGCAATCATTTCTCCATTAACGGTGATAGAAATGAAGAACATTACATTTTGATTATTGTGCCAACCCACAAACACTCAAACACTTGCACACACACACACACACACACACACACACACACACACACACACACACACACACATTCAATTTGGTTAACCCTCATCACATTGACCAAAGATATTACAGACCCCATATTGAACACTTTCCTTTTCCACAATACCACACACCAGGGACTACTTTTTACAGAGGAGGGTTACTCACCCCTCTCCAGGCCCTTCCTGTAATTGTCCCTCCTGCTCACTTTCTCAACGGCTCCCCGCGGAGCTGCCCATTGATCCAGCCACATCATTAGGAGGCTTACTCTAAATCCACTTTAGCGAAAGCCCGTTGTTTTCAAGTGTCTTCAGGGTAAAGGCGCCCAAATCAGCAGCGTAACGTACGTGGGTGGGGGGGGGTGGGGGGGTTGGGGTGGGGGCCAACTTGTCTCTGACCTGGACTTTAATTGCCTCTCTCTCACCCTAGCTAATTGTGTGCATCTCACTCTGGGTGCCGCTTGTCTCAGTGAGACTGTATTGATCGACGCAAACAAGATTAAGCGTGATTAGAAACACGACAGCGACGTGTGTCTCTTGGCTCTACCCAGACCGGCGGTAATTGGGCGCCGAGGAACTCAACGGTTTCAGTGGTTCTTGAAAAGGGACGTGTCAAAAGCCTGTGCTATAGACTGTCTGTCGCCACTCGCTCGCCTCGGCCCGTGAACATCAAAGATCGTCCACATCTGAAAGATAATCAGGATTCCTACGTGACAAGAAAGTATAATTAGACCCAACCCTGAATTTTTACATTGTGGATGTTAAATAAACGATCAAATTGTATTTAGTTATCTTAGAAACATGCCGTTGGTTAATAGATATTTGTTTTCCGCAGGAGCCCTTCACCACCTTCTTCCTCAACTTTCAAGGCGGGAAATTTGACCACGCTGACCGTACCTTCTCCTCTGTGTCGCGTGCCTGGAGGAACTGCCAGAGAGACACGTCTGACGTCAAGGTAGGCACACGTCAACACACACACGTCAACACACACTCTCTCACACACTCTCACACACACACACACACACACACACACTCTCACACACACACACACACATCAACACACACTCTCTCACACACACACACACACACACACACACACACACACACCACACACACGTCAACACACACGTCAAACACACACGTCCACACACTCTCTCACACACACACACAAACACATGACACACCACTCACACACACACACAGACACACACACACATGAACACACTCTCTTTCACACAGCCACACATCGAACACACTCTCTTTCACACAGCACACACACACTGAACACACTCTCTCTCTCTCACACACACACATCAACACACACTCTCTCTCTCTCCACACACACACACACACACATGAACACACACTCTCTTTCACACACACACACACATGAACACACTCTCTCTCACACACACACACAAACAATCCCCGTCATGGTCAATGTTGGGGCTGTGACGATCACATGACCAGACAGGAATCCAGCCATACTTCCCCTTGATTTGTTTTGTGTTGAAATGGGATCTTTCAAGGAACCAGACACAGCCCAACTAGGGAAGGAGATACCCAGTGTCACAAACTATCCAACATCAGACAGACACACACAGTTTTGGTCACAACCAATCCACATCATAATACCCATGAACACTGCAATGCTGCTGATCAAAGCCTCAGTGCTAATCCTGCCCCTGCCCCCCCCCCTGCCCGAACTTTCAGTCAGCCTTAACCTAGACTTGAACCTTTGTCGGCGGCGAGGGCACCCATACCCTGGACTTTCCGAGGTTGTCTGAGTCTGACTGTTCAGTCGTCGTCCCCCTCCCACCTTCGAGGCCCCAGTCAGCCCTTTAACAAGCTACCCCATCTCCCTCCTTACAATAAAAAAACATTTACGACTACAGGCGGCGGCCATCTTGTGTTGAACGTGGATACGGGCCCCGGCAGTGGGTCACTGGGAGGGTGGGGGGTCGGACTGGAGAGCTAACGAGCATTCTGCTCCCCTGCAGCCCAGTGAGAGTCAGTGTGTTCCATGAGTGTCTGTATCTGACGCCCCAGGGTGGAACAGACAGTGTTCTAACACACATACAGGTAGAGCTGCTCAGACTCAAAGTGTGCTCAAAGTCCAGGCCCCAACATAAGCTTGAAAACACACTCGAAATGAAATTCTGACTACTTTATTTGTATGGTTTCTCCCGTCATACTCGCATACAGACATAAATTTGCAATGAGAAGTGTCAACCGAAAAAGCTAAATAGCACTAACCTCAGCGCCATTTATATAAAACCCTGTTGTCAAAAAAGTCCTTGGTGTTCGGTTTTAAAGAAGGGGGAGGGGGGGATTATAGGTTAGCTAAAGCCCCCCTCCCCCCCCACACACCCAGTCTGTCTGCAGCCCAGGCGACGCTAGCCTGACCTCCAGGGCCACATCCACCCCCCAGCAGCCCCTAACCCCCTGCCTTCGCCCCAAAGGCATCGGAGGGTGGAGGGGGGACTTGGAAAGACAGTGGTAGAAGTGCTGGGGGGGGGGCGGGGGGGCAGGGGGGACTTGGCCCCTGCGCTGACCCGTGACAGGACAGGATTGGGGATCACAGTGACTGGCCCCTGACCAGGCCAGAGCAGGGGCCACTGCACATAATGGGGCGTCAGCCCACCCCCCCTCCCCATCGGAATACACCCACTACCATATTTTCCCCACCTTGTTAAGAGGTGTGTGTGTGTGTGTGTTTGCCAAGCTAAGGAGAGGGGGACACATTTACAGCAGCCCTGTGTGAGTGAAGCGGGTGGAGCAGGAGCCCTTGTAAAACACATGACCTTGTGTCCCAGGTCATCTCTGCTGGAGTGCCCTGGGTTCACGTGTGAGGAAGTGGTTTGTTGGTTCAAGCCCAGTGTGTTTGTTTGCATCTCTGATTGGTCCCTTTCTCTGTGCCAGTAAGTGCAACTTTCAGATGCTCTTTTTGCCAGTTTGATAGCTTATTTCCGACCACCAAATATTTCCGCTGAGGATTGTTGTTTTATAAGCCATTGAGGCCAATAACAAATTACGATAGCTAAGTTCACAAATAGTTTTTTTGCCAATTTTTGCTTTCCTGGTATTTGACATTGTGCCCGGCCTATCTGCGTGTAGAGAATATTCTGGGTCAGATCTCCTCTATGACCACATCTGCTCGTCACACACACACTGTCCATCAGCTCGGCCACCGCCAGTCAGCAAACTCCAGCAACACTCACTCTAAAAGCAAACTGAAGACTGTAACACAATATGGATTAATAACTGTTATTATCTCCCCACTATTGTTTTACAGTGGAATTAAAGGAGAAGAGTTACTAGTCTGTTGTCTCATGTGTACGCCTTTCCAATATATGAATGCAATATGGATACAAATCTCACCCCATTGTTTGGTTACGTTCAAGTCGGAATATGACATAGCTCACACTTGACAGTTGTTTTTGTGAACGGGGGGGGGAAGCAGTGCGTTCCACTACAGGAGATGTACGCGATTAGGACCACAGTTTACATTCGGCGGGTCTTCTGGGTCACGGTTTGCGTGTTCCAAGTAGCCGAGAATTACGATCATTCAGGATGTGCTTACGTTGGAGGGCTTTGCCAGCTACGCAGTGCCCACACGCAAACACAAAGGATGACACTCAATATTGAATTTACCTTTTTGTATCTGGGTGATTAATTTGAATATGTTTTGGCTCGGACACACATTTGCAGCCTACTGTTTATGTTCATGCAGATTGTGATGGAGTAACGAAGAAATGTTAAACAAAGTGTTCCTGCAACATCCACATAGGCCACGTTGATTGTGGTGCATATCCATGAAGAAATAGAACAGGAATTGGACTGGGCGTAGGCCATTTTCTTTTAGCATATCATACATTTTCTATTCTGACAGAAAAGAAGAAGAAAACTACACACACAACATTCCAGGAGCCACTGTCGGATGCGTGCGCCCGTGTTTTTGAAGTCTTTTATCGCGTTGACGCGCGCTAGCAGCCAGCCAGCCTGAACTTTGAGATGTAATTTCCATGAGTAATGGCACTGCTCAAACCGCCGCTGTGTGTCTGTCTGAGGGACAACTCTGGCAGCCCAGATTAAAGGCCCTGACACACACGGGCAAACATCAACACACACACACACACAGAAACACAAAGCAGGTTAGCGCACACTCAGGCTCTCAGACAGACCCATTCATACAGCCTCTCACACACACACACTCACACACACACACACACACACACTGCACCCACCCCCCAATTAATGATCTCTGTCTGCACTCTCCACACGCTTCCTGCTTATCAGGGTTCAGGTTCTGCTCTTTCACGCGATAGTGATGAACCCAGGGTCCCTCGCCGTCACTTAGGTTCAATCTACCTTTATCTTCACCTAACATCTTTCTATCTGAACATGTTTAGGAAAATGTAACCCGTCTTTAAACAATCTCTTTTTACTTGTGTGCGTGTGTGTGTGTGTGTGCGGTGCAGGAGCTGATCCCAGAGTTCTACTACCTCCCGGAGATGTTCGTCAACGCCAACAACTACAACCTGGGTGTGATGGAGGACGGCACGGTGGTGTCTGACGTGGAGCTGCCGCCCTGGGCCAAGAGCCCAGAGGACTTTGTCCGCATCAACAGGCTGGTAGGCAGCACACACACACACTCACATGCACACACACACACACACACACTCACACACACCACACACACACACACACACACACACACACACACACACACTCACACACACACACACACACACACACACACACATACACACACAGACATACATACATACACCCTCACACACACATACACACACAGACATACATACATACATACCTACACACACACAGTCAAAACACTGAGCCCCAAATATTAGGCAAGCTATATAAGCACACGTTAAGACCCTCACTACCACAGAGACAGTGCAGAGTCAGTTTCCATCAGCCCACATGTATGTAACACCCCTCCCCCGTCTCTCTCCCTCCCCCTGACATCAGAGCTGGTCTCTGAGGCTCAGTCAGGAGGCTCTGCTGTCCTCACGCTCGCCTAGCAGGAAGTGCTAATGCATAGAGACATAGTGCTATTTCCTGTCTGTCTCACCCCCCTCCGCTCCGTTACCGGAGACCCTCACTCCTTGGATATGCTTCGGCTATTTGATTGCACTGCTGGCAAAACTATCCAACATCGCCCCCATGTCCTGTGTGTGTGTCCTGTGTGTGTCCTGTGTGTGTCTGTGTGTGTCCTGTGTGTGTGTGTGTCCTGTGTGTGTGTCCTGTGTGTGTGTGTGTGTGTGTGAGAGAGAGAGATGCAGTATCTGATGTCTGATCTCTCTATCTCCCTAAAGCACAAAGCACACTGTTTATATTTAGTTGTTGTCAGACCTGCTGTCAGTTCTCTAGCACTGCAGTCTCTCCCTTTCACACACAGGGAAAGCTTAGACAGAGCTTCGGATTCCTTCCAGTTTACGATGTGGAGAAGGTCAAAAGCTCACAGGATCAATGCACTGTTTTTACAGTGTCATTCCAAAATGGATATCTGTTTTAGTGTTGTTTAAGTTTCAAGAGATACCAGAAAAACTGAATGTTTAACTTTTAAATTATTAAGTTGGTCGAAGACAAACAGAAGTTTGTTTTATTAAATGCTCTGCACTCAATTGACTTGATTTTTGCTGGTAAAAAATGGAAGAAAAATTATACTTGGAAACTACCAAATTCAAATATGTATATATATAAAAATATATTTAATTGTTCCTGAAGATTATAATTTTTCTATATGTCTAAGCTGTACGTCCACTGTGTACTCCACTATCATGGACTAGCCAAGCTCACCAGCACTCACTACCCCAGCAGAGTGCACTGCTTCCAGTCACTAGCCAAGCTCACCAGCACTCACCACCCCAGCAGAGTGCACTGCTTCCAGTCACTAGCCAAGCTCACCAGCACTCACTACCCTGCCTACCACTTCCTGGCCTCTCCACTGGCAGGGATGGGCACCAGGCATGTGTGCTGTAACCTGCCATCGGCTGTTCATCCCTTCATTCATTTCACCAAGTCTCATTAATAACACACACACACACGCTGTGTCACGTTCGCCATGGGGAGAGCAGAGAACAGGTCTGTGTGCATGTGTGTACGTTGTGTTTTACACACCCTTCTGTGTATACTGTGTCCAATTTGACTGGAAGCACTATGCACAGCTAGGCATATGGATTTGATGTCATGTTGACTGACACAGGAACACGCACATCCACACTCTAATATCCCTCCATACTGCAGATACACACACACACACACACACACACGTACACACAAACACCCGCCCCCCCCCAAAAAAGATGCATTCTCAAGCATTCTCTGATCTCTTGTCCACATGCAAGCGGAAAACCACCCCCCTCACACACACACACATCACACCCACACACACCACACACCCACACACACACACACAGCCCCCCCCCAGGCTGTCAGATGGCCGCTCTGCTCCGACAGGACTCATATCTGCTCCAGCCCATCTGCAGAAGCAGCAGAGGCACCACTGGAACCCACAGCTCTGCTGGACACATGATCTATGCTTCTGCCTTGGAACTGCTGATGCTACAGTAACAAGCCAGCCAGCTATCCAGACAGTCTGGAAGACTCTTAAGCCCTACAGTTAATTAGCCCCAGGGGGGGGTTAGGGGGTGGGGGGGGACGGTGGACGACTGACAATTGGACTGGCCACACTTACTCACACATGAAACGGTGTAGCACAGGGGGGCTCTGCCACAGGGAGGAGAGGGAGTCGTGGTGGTTGTGGTCCTTAACGTGTCGTGTGGGCAGAGCCCGCGGTGCAGCAGAGCCCGCGGTGCAGCAGAGCTCGCGGTGCAGCAGAGCCCGCGGTGCAGCAGAGCCCGCGGTGCAGCAGAGCCCGCGGTGCAGCTTACGCATGTCTTCCCTCTGGGGGGTTTCCAGCTCACCCCTGGGTGTTTGACACCATGCCTCTCCGAGGTACCTTAAATGCAATTTAGCCCCATCCAAAGAGTCTACACACACACACAGACACACACACACACACACTGAGATATGTTCCTGTGGTAATCGATCCTGCCCTGTCCTTGCTGTGTGCAGATATTGATCCGTTCACACAGCCTAGCAGGCTGGATACATGGTCTGCTTGCCTCTAACAAGCATTCTCACAAGCAGCAGCCGGATCTCACTAACAAGCTTTTGTTTGGAAACCTTTGCTGAGAGTAGCGTTGGTATTAAACAGCAAATTTCCGCATTTAGTTGAATCAAATGTTTTTAGATTTTTGAATTATGTTTTTCCATTAAACAGCTCGATACTCCGTCGCTGAGAACTGTTATGTGAAGGTAGCAGGACGACCCTGCACTTATCCTGTATCAGCCTGCATATATCTTTACTTTTTTTTTACCTGCCCATTTAGGGGCCTTCCCCCTCCGCTTCCTGTGTCCCTGTGGAGCACCGTATGAGATGAACACTCACACACTCACACTCAGCTGGAAGGTTCTATCTGACACACCAACACCCCAGGGACTACACACACCGTGAAGTCTCCCACTCTGGAATGCCATACTGTGAACAATAATGTCTGTTGTTTCCAAGTCTCAGCTTCACGTGTTCAGACCTACTTTGCACACATGATGGAGGCCATTGGCTCATCTCCGCAGCAGTCCAATGCTGCGCTGTAGTGTCACTGCACGCTGGGTGTCGAGTCCTCGAAATGACAAAGATGAGACATCTTATCTTTTCATGTTTATTTCAAATGTGTTTTGGTTGTTGTTCTTGATTGCAAGTAGCCATAACACGAGTAGTCTTGAAGCAGAATGGGCATGGCTTCTCCTTTTCTGTCTCGACAGAATCACTTTTCAAACTGTCCAGCTGAACGGAAGCTCCCAAACTTTTTCTTTTTTCTTGAAGTACTTCTGTCCACATACCGCACATACTGCCACCATTAGTCCCGCCCCTCCCTGGAGAGGTGGATGAAACGGGGGATGAGTGGAGGGGTGTGGGGCCGACACAGTGCGCATCATGACAGATAGCTGGCATTAGAAGCTGTCAGCTGGCTACTGTGGCACTACAGGGAGAAATGAGAGGAGGGGAAGCAGGAGGAGGAGGACAGAGGGGGATGAGGGAGGGAGGTGTAGAGTGAAGGAGAGGGAGAAGAAGAGGGAGAGAGGAGAGAGAGGGAGAAAGGAGCGATGGAAGGAGCTAATGGCCTATTTGGCTCTCCAGCATGTCTGGCCCTAATGGCCCAGCAATACAGGCACAGACTGCATCCGCACATACACACATACACACATACACACATACACACATGCACACATGCACACATACACACACACATCCTCTCCTGCTGTCTCTTGAGTGTTAGTGTGTCTCCTCTCTCGTTATGAGCCATAGATGATTAACAGCTAATTAAAGCCCAATCTGGGAAAGCAATTAAAACCCACTCACGGTAAAGGATCGAAGCACTGCGCTAAATGGCAGTTTGTTTTTGTTGTTGTGGAGAGGGAGGGAGAGGCAGGGAGAGAGAGAGAGAGGGAGAGAAAGATTACCGTGCAGGTTTTATAGCGTGTGTGTGTGCGCACGCCTGCGTGCGAGCATGTGTAGTGGAGCTGTGATAGCGTTAAGACACAGGTGCGGGTCCTCGCAGAGTAAAGAGATCTCCGCGAGGTGGAGAACAGGAAGCACTTCAGGGGAAGGCCGGCTCGTCCACGTCCACAGCTCTGAAGCACGGAGCACCCCGCGTGCCTTTGTCTAAACGGCACGGCATTCCACAGGCCGAGCGCACGCTCGCACACAAACAGACAGGCGCACGGTCTCCTAAACACAGCTCCTTGATTGACCCTGGCTTACACATCCCCAGGATTCATTGCCTCGTGTGTAAATACATAGGTTTGGGATGTAGAGGGGCTTAGTGGGATTTTAAACAGAACTGCTGTAGGGAAAGTGGACACGCGCACGCACACACACACACTCACAGATATGTAGACTCACACACACTCACAGATACGTAGACTCACACACACACACACACATCCTGATGTGCCGTGACACAGAGATTGGGCTCCGATTGTTGTTTTTACCGTGGGGTCGAGGGAAAGGTTAAGAACTTGATCCCCCTTCTTGCCAGATAACTAGACGTCTCTGGGCTCTGTCATGTCCTGCAGGCATTCCACAATATATGACGAATCTTCTGTCCGACTCTATCTCTGTCTCTCTCTCTCTCTCTCTGGCTCTGTCTTTCTCTCTCCTGCCTCTCTCTCTTTCTCTCTCCTGCCTCTCTCTTGCTCTCAGGTCTGTTTACCATTAGCAAACTAGCAGGTGATCATGTGCTCCAGCTTAACTTTCCAGAGACAGGGAGGCTACTGTCTGGTGGGACTGACCACAGAACACAGAAACTCTGTCTAGCACTCGTACGTCAAAACATCACATCATTCCGCTCGGTCAACATCTGCGTTATACTCGGAATAATACACTAATAAGGAGAAGGAAAAAAACGTATGTAGTATTAACATGTGGTATTGATATCCGTGTATATGTCTAGTATAGTTTGTTAGACATACAGTACATTGTTATTAATACATGTCTTCTTATTAGTAGTTATTGGAGGAAAAGAATGGTCTTTATTTCTCAGGAGATAAGGAGAAAGAAGAGAGACAGAGATGAAAGAGACAGAGAGAGAGAGAGAGAGAGAGAGATCCGCTGAATGTGCCAAACCAGTTTGAGCGATTGAGCAGAAGCTGAAGCAGAGACAGAGTTGAACACAGTTCACCATCACCTAACAGCCTCTCAACAACTTTCACACAGCCCACACACTAGCCCACGCAGCCCTCAGACTAGCCCACACAGCCCACACACTAGCCCACACAGCCCACACACTAGCCCACGCAGCCCTCAGACTAGCCCACACAGCCCACACACTAGCCCACACAGCCCACACACTAGCCCACGCAGCCCCTAGACTAGCCCATGCACTCCTCAGACTAGCCCACACAGCCCTCAGACTAGCCCACGCAGCCCCGACAGCTCCACACAGCCCCACACTAGCCCACGCAGCCCCTAGACTAGCCCATGCACTCCTCAGACTAGCCCACACAGCCCTCAGACTAGCCCACGCAGCCCCAGACAGCTCCACACACAGCCCAGGTAGCCCTCAGACTAGCCCAGGTAGGCAGGTTACTTTCCCGCTAGCCAGTCCACGGCAACCGTGGAGTCCAGCAACGAGCGTGATGTCCGAGGCAGTTACTCCTCCTTTCTTCACAGCTGTCAGTTGAATGAACCCCCCCTCCCCCCGTAATAAACCTAACCAATGCTGTGGTGCTCGCCATTTCAGTGTGAGCCATATCATGTTAGCTCCCATACCCTCGAGACCCCCCCCCCGTCCCCCCACACACCTCCAACTCGGGGCAAAGGCAGTACAAAGTTGAAGTGCGTCAACTCAATATGCTGACAGCTCCTCGCACTTACGTGACTTTGACATTCCAAAGTTGGCTGTCCTGCATTCCTACATGTTTCAGGACAAGGGAGGGGGGGGCGAGTTCTGTGCTGCACTTATTTATTGCTTATTATTTATTTCTTTATTCGTCATATCTCTTATTTTCAAGCCATGTTTGCTTTCACTGTCGTACAGCGGCTATATCTGAAAACACCTCGAGCTAACCTCCCTCCGTGGATTTACGACTCTACCCTAAGGTATCACAAGGGGTTGTGTGAAGTGTCATCGAGAGATGTCGGTGCGGGAGCGGGGGGAAAGAGGGAGGGAGAACCATTATGGCCTTTTTCCCACACAACCAGGCATAGCAGCTCCCCTGGTAAGACCACCAGCCATTTGGGGTCAAAGTTTGCTGCTGTTTACATTCGCCTCTCGTCCCCACAATTCTCTCTCCAATCAGGCACCAGCTGGGGCGCCCGTAATGCTTTCTTCCCCTTGCTCCCAGGACCCCCACAGGGACTGTTAGAGCTGAGGTAAACCACAATCGCTAACCACAGACCTGGCTTCTGTGAATGAGTGAGTGAGTGAGTGAGAAACAACGCAGATACCTTAGCCTAGCTTAGCTTAGCATACCGAAAGTAACCAGAGCTTAATGTAGCATAGCCTAGTTTAGCGTAGCCTAGCGCTAATCCAGCTGTGGGTGTCTGGAAGGCTCTGGCTAAAGGTCCACTGGATGGGAAAGGGCTGTGGGAGTCTGGTCAACGTCAGCCGGCGCTCACTGAAGGGGTATTGTCATGCGTGAGGGCAGACATGTTTACTGCGTGCTCTGTGTTTTACGACCCTCCTCCTCCTCCTCCTTTGCTTGGTCTCTCCTCTTCAAGTGATGTCATGGAGCAGACTGAGGGAGCATGAGAAATGGCGTGATCTACTACAGCTGACACTTTCGCTGCTAATGCCATCTCTTTCTTTCTCCAAACTCTCGTTCTCTCTCCCACTGTCTTTCAAAAAGATGATTCTATTTCATATAAGGTTCATTTCTGCCTGCCCCCCTGCTTTCACTATGTCTCTTCTCTCTCTCTGTCTCCTCTCTCTTTCTCCCTCCCTCTCTTAGTTTCAGCCTCTGTGAATGTTAGAAGGACAGGTGGCGTCTTCACCCTGGTCCGTCCCCAACCAAGGTGCCCACTCAAGCATGCAGCGTGTGAATAAAGGCCAGAATTAATGTACCACACTCACACACACACACACGTACGCACACCTCATCTACACGCAGGCCTGCATTTCAAAGGGCTGACGGGTGACAAGGACGACAAGTTTAGGGCATAAATATCAGCCCCTCCACCAAACCCCCAGACATCAATCATCGGCGTGCGCATTGCTCCCTCACTGTGCTCTCTCATCGTATTTGAGCTTCCTTACTCCCTAAATTCACCCCCTCGTGCGACCGGAGATGGAGGTCGCTTTAACTTCGCTCTGCAGGTGCATGAAAGCGCACGTATTAATATTGGGTTACGTTTTTTCCTTTTGTACGAAAAAAAAAGGTAGAACCTCATCAAGTAATTACAATGAATCTGTCTTGTTAAAGTAGAGCAGTTTGAGAGCAATATTTTGGGTTGAAACTGCACATGCACTGCACACACACCGCACGCGCACAC
Source organism: Mallotus villosus (assembly GCA_903064625.1). Lineage (NCBI taxonomy): Eukaryota > Metazoa > Chordata > Actinopteri > Osmeriformes > Salangidae > Mallotus > Mallotus villosus. The sequence continues at coordinate 174,829 of CAEFZP010001101.1, forward strand.
ACACACATGCTGTACTGCTGCTATTTCCACCCACCCTCACTTAACAAATCATTCAGTTGAACACCACATAGCTTTTCCAGACAGAAATAACTAGGCTTAGACTGCAGGCTAATCACACTAGTCATCTATTCTCATCATCTGTACTAACTGTCTGTCTCTGTGTGTGTGTGTGTGGTGGGGGGGGGGTGGGGGGGGGCTTAGGTGGAGAAAGACAGAATAGGAGAGCCAAAGGCAGTTAAAGAGAGAAAGTGGGTAGTGTGTGAGGGGGGCACACACCCCTCTGTAGTGGACAGTCGCCGTGCCAAATCCTCCAATCACTGCAGTCCACAGTTATCTGATACACCCAGTCATTCTCTTTCAACAGCTATCTAAACAACACCCCATCCAACCAACTCTCTAACTGCACACCCTCACCAGAAATCAAGCCTCAATGTTTATCTAGCTTTTATGCATTTCAAGCTATTGTTGACGTAGCTAATAATTGTCCCTGATAAATGTGCTAGCTTGTTAGATTGTCCTAAAGCAGATTGATAGTTGTTCTGCATGTGATTGTCTTGGGAACCGGAGACTGTTGGACTTCCTGCTTGGTTTGGACCTCTGCTCAGGTTGCGGTTTGGACGGCTGGCTTTCTGCGTGACAATCTTTTGTTGGCGGGATCCATAGCCTTCTGACATGTATTTTACAGCGTGTTTCAAGAAATCCTATTGTTCACACATTTCCTGTAACGTAGACTTCTTGACTGTTGTGCCGCGTTTGCCACAGTCTTTGTAGTGAGTGTTTACGGCATCTACTATAGATATCTACTTTCTGCGTTTACGCTAAAGACCTTCAAAATGTGTGTGCGCACCTCTAACTGGCGGTCTAAGGGGGTGCTTGAAGGGGGGAGTACATTTGAAAGGCAGGCTTATTGTACAGTTTGAGTTTTATTGAATCAACCCCCCACACACACAGACATACACACCTTCTCTTTCCCTCGCTACGCACTGTCTCTGCTATGAATCATGCCACTTAGTCTCTGCTTCCAACCTCACAGAATGCCAGCTCTCAGACTCAGGGCAAATCCCCCATGACATGTTTGTTTTGGGGAGATATTTACCCCAATCACGGCTCATTCTGCTTCTTTTCACCCAGCGACAGGATATTTATTGTGCTCGGCGTGTGTGTGTGTGTGTACATGTGCATACACATATACGTGTCTACAGTGCATTGGGCACAACTGTATATGTGTGTGTGTGGTGAGAACTAGTGTCAGGTTCCACTTAGCCAGCGAGGGCCTCCTCTGACCCGTACCCAGACCTTTGGCTGGTTTGAGTTGGCTGATTGGGGGAGAGAGAGAGAGAGTTGGGACCCAAAGTCAGCATCGGTGTCTCTCGCCCCGCTGTCCTAGCCTCTGCATATGTGAAGATAGGGCTCGTACGTCTCTCGTTCCTTACGTCATCCCCCACTGTTTTCCTGCCTCTGTCTCTGCTGTGAGGACCCCCACTTCTCTCTCTGTCCCTTTCTCTCTCTCTCCCTTCTTTTTATTGCTCTATCATTCTCTTTCTCTGTCCCTATCTTATCCTCTTTCTCCCCCCCCCCTCTCTCCCTCACTCGCTCTCCCACTCTCTCTCTCTCCTTCCCTATATCACCCTTCCTCTCTCTCCCCTCTCTCTCACCAGCCCATTCCTCCTGGCCACCGGCTGACAGAGTGCCGGGGCGGCCGGGCCAAGCTAACAGGGGCTTTAATCAGAGCACATGTCAGAGGCAGAGTAAGGAAACCCCAGATGAAAGACCAGAGAGAGAGAGAAAGAGAGAAGAGGGAGAGAGAGAGAGGAAGAGAGAGGGGTAAAAGACAGGCAGGGAGTGAGTATGGAGTGGAGGGGGAGAGAAGGGAAAGGAGTAAAGGTGAGGATGAGAGTGTGAGGGAGATGGAGATGATATGAGTAAGATGAGGGGGGAAAGGAGAAGAAAGCAAGACAAATGTTGGGAAGTGGTGCCTTTAGGAAAGTTGACAAATCAGTCATTAGTTAGCAAACTGACTTTGATTGATACAAAACAAATTGGAATGAAAATGATTTATTAAGTATTTTTTTCATGCATTTTTTTTCTCTTTCTATTCAGAGTACCAGAATTTCTAGATCATTTTCCACTTTTCTATGCTGCTCCCAGAGCAGCTAGCCTGGCTGAATATCTCCTGTTGAATGTGCAAAGTGTATCTGATTTCCAGCTGACAGTTGTGTTGTCTAGCTTGTTCCTGCAGAAAGTAGTGCCCAGGCTTGACGTGTGTCCGCCCTAATCTCCTCTAATCAATACACAGCAGCACTGGCTGCCACTCACACTGACCCACGCACGACATGTGTGTTCCATTATACACCCACGCGTGCACACTCAAACATGTAACCCCACACACACTCACAAACAGACCAATCAAACACTTGAAGTGAAGACACACACACACACACACACACACACACACACACACACACACACACACAGTGTGTTGGCATGCAAATGAGTGGATTGATTTGTTAAGTGACGTTTTCTCCTCCTTACAGACAGGGTGCGTAAGGCCTTAGAAAGGTTTTTTAGGGCCTGCAAAGGAAGGGGGAGGAGCTTCCTAAGAGCCACCTCGTTACTGACACCCCGTAAAGTCATCTTCACACACACACACATCTAGACTCTTGTGTGTTAGACTCTGTAAGCCTAGCTAGCTGGTCCCAACTCAACATGATTGTCTTATGTTTTGCCACACTTAAATGTTCAATTGTGTTGAAGAAGCATGTGCCCCCTGATATACACGTATATTCACTTACAGTAGATGCTGTACCCCAACCCTTCTGACTTCCAAGCAAGGAGGAATTACATCTATTTTTAACCTCAGCATATGATTATATTGCACTTTAGTGCATACCTAATCTTGTGTTCATCCGTGCATCTTGGCTGCACGTGATCACAATGATGATAACAGCAAACACAGGGTTTCCACTGACTTTTACCCCCCCGCCAACCGTTTGGGTAAAGGGCGGTTGAATTATTCATTTATTACCAGAAGGTTCCACCCCACGGTGCCTGGATGGCACACACACTGGCTGGCTAATTGGCCTATCAATAACCCTCGTGACTGCCCCTTTAAGTGTCCCTTTATGTGGCACTTCATCCCTCTTCAGGAAGGTGTGGTCCTCACCAGCAATGTTTGTTGTTGTTTTTTTCTTTTTCCTCCCCCAGACTGATTAGACTATTGTGTTTGTGAGAAGGCGGGGCTAAGCCACAGATCGTTGCTGTTTTAACTTCCCCGCCACAGGGCTCTGATGTGACCCTGTTCCCTCCACCTCTGCAGGCACAGGCAAACGCTCCCTGATTCACTGATGAGTGTAGTCCTCGGAGGGGGGCCTGATTCTAGGCTCAACCCAACGATCCCCACAAGGGCTTTTCCACCTCAAAGGCCCTTATGTCTCAATGCAGACGCACACACACGTACATAAACACACACGTACACAAACACACACACACACAAACACACACGTACATACAGACACACACATATCACCTTTCCTGTCTGCACCCCCTATCCCAAATGCTGGATCCTGATTACCATAAAGGCGGGCCTCTGGAGAGAACGTTTCAATAACACGGGGCCAGCCTTTGTTTCCACGCCCTGATTGACAGGAGATTGCTCCGCACATTAAATGCCCATCAGAACCAGCATTAGTTTGGAAACAAGCGGAGCAGGGCCTGTCAAAGGTCAATCTCAGCGCATAATGAACTGCTCTCCTCGACACACAAACACACACTCAGGCACGCACACACACGCACACACACACACACTCAGGCACACACACACACAGGCCCCATTAAAGACAGGGACTAAAGAGACTTGCCCCGGACTATAATAGATATGTAGCTCTAATAAAAGGTTCAGTCTCTGACATGCAAGTCTGAACATAATGACATGGGTGTGCTCTTACTGGAAGGACAGGCAGACCCCCAGTCTGCTCTCCACATGACTCTGGGGGCTCTGGGGGGCTCGGGGTTCTGTTTGGGCTCAGAACAGTTAGCCTTGTACTCATGGGGTTCTCCCATTCCCTCATAGCTCATTTTGAAACATCAAATGTTGTGTTTTGAAGTTGGAGAAATGAAGAAATGCGGAATAAATCAGCGGCTGCTAATTTCATCACGTCTTCGGGTCTCCGAAGAGTAATTATATTAAAGTGGAATTCTTTTTTTTGTGAAATCACTACGCTTCATAAACCAGAAGCCCGAGCAACAATTAGGTCGACTCTCCGATGAGAAATGTGCACGTCGGACTATTTTAATAGCATCCTTCCTTCCCCCACATTAAAGCCCAGGACCTTTCAACGCTGCCTGCTCCGCTATTCTGGAACCTTCAACCTCTTTATTGATATTCTTCCACCTCTCATAAACTCATTATACGAGAGCCGCTCCACCCCACCACCCCCACTTTCTCCATCAAAGCCTCCTTCCCCGTCAAGGGAAAATGTCATTGCACGTCAGTTTTCTGATGTCTTTTCTGTATTTCAACCCCCCCCACCCCCCCCTCCACCACCATCCTAATGTTCAGCTCTTCTTTACCCTAAATGAGAATGTGTAATTAAGAGAGTGGGGAGAGAATGAGATGGAAAACGACCTGTCACAAAGTCACATTTCAGTGACTGATGGAGCGCTCCCCGGCCGTAAACACTTAAATGATATAAATGGCCGCTTAAGCGCGCCGCGGCTTAATGTTTTGTCGCGAATTAATGCCACACCAGGCAGCAATGACAATCAAGGCCTCCTCATTCTAATTTGGACGCGTCAGGAAGCCTTTGTGTGCCGACAGCTTTGCTGGCAAATTACCACAATGACTTGTTTTTATGAGAAACCATAAATGTTGTATTTTTTTTCCCCTTCTTCGGTAGCTAATGAGGAGACAAAACAGCTTGTGTGTCAGTGTTATAGTGATGCCACATGACGTGTCGGGTCTGATGTGTCTAAAAAGTTCCAGGTTCCTGGATGATCATCTTGGCATGAGTTCACCCTTAAGGTTTCGATCTTTCATGAATAAAAAAAGCTTTTTTGCTCATTATGCTGGAAAGCTTCTGTAATTAATGCATTGTCTCTTTGATGCGTTGAAGTGGGTTAGGTTTAGATCATTCTGCACGTACAACAGTGCCCGTGCATCCAATACACTGATCTCAGATCAATCTGGCAAGGTCAAGGTCCCCGCTTCAAATTAACTCAACATAGACACGTTCTCACACACACAACACAGACACGTTTCACCACACGACACGTACTCACACAACACACGACACAGACACATACTCACACAACACACAACTTCACGATCCAACCCTTCCGTCAGAAGCTCCTCTGCATATGGCTACCTCCTCTGTCCCTAACCAGTTGTCTTCTTTCTCTCCATCTTCTCCCTCTCCTCCCACTCCTCTTTCCCTCCATCCTCCTCTTCCTCCTCAGGCTCTGGAGAGTGAGTTTGTGTCGTGCCAGCTCCACCAGTGGATCGACCTGATCTTCGGCTACAAGCAGCAGGGCCCCGAGGCCACCCGCTCCCTGAACGTCTTCTACTACCTGACCTACGAGGGCGCCGTCAACCTCAACTCCATCAGCGACCCCATGCTCCGCGAGGTGAGGAACGCCGCACAGACACACATGCTTCAAACACACACACACACACGCTTCAAACACACACACACACGCTTCAAACACACACACACACACGCTTCAAACACACACACACACACGCTTCAAACACACACACACACACGCTTCAAACACACACACACACACGCTTCAAACACACACACACACACACGCTTCAAACACACACACACACTTTCCAGATCACAGACAGCTTCAAGAACTTACCTCGGATTTATCTCACAAGCACAGACACATTCACACTCACAGTATAATGCTGAATCGACTTCATCTAATCCAACATATGGAAATACCCCATATTACTGGTAAATGCACACAAAAGCATTATCCCTTCCCCAATCCAATTAGGCAGAATCAGTACATTTCAGCATGTTTACTATAATGCTCTGAGCTCCAGATTATGGATGCTATTAGCAGTGTTACAGCACGTTTGACTGTTAGCCCTTTTCTGTGGCAGCGTAAGAGGGCCGTTCACTGGCAGCCGTTCTCAGTGTAAGCCCTGCTGAGAGCTCCGTTTTGAGTGCTCCATTTGAACGCTTTAAAGCCTCTCTCTGCTCTCATTTATAATTTATGCCCATTCACTTTGAAGCACTATACACACACAGACGCACACACAAAAGCCCACGAGCTAGCAAAATAGAAAGCGGCTAAATCCGCTAGCTGACAGGCTAGCAGATCTGCGGTCAGCAAGCAAGAGTAACTGTTTGACCCCCTCACCCCCCATCAGACAAGCGTGACTTCTCCTCCAAACAGCCATTCTGATGGTGAGTGTCTGGGCGCCAGACATGGAAGCTAGCTCGCTAACTCAGACAGGCCCTGCTATGTGGAATGCATACAGTAGCCTCTAGCTCCACAGCTAACCCATAAAATGCTAACCCCAGAATGTGCTGCTGGTGTTTGCATTTACTGAAAGCCGTGGTAACACATTGCGCCTACCAAGGTCAACTCAATACCAGATTTAAAACGACCCTATCAAAGGGTCTGACCGTATGGTCAAGCCTGTTTATTTGGAAGCCCTTTTATCATAGATTCCCCTATCATACTTTAGTTCCCTTGATGGGAGAATCTTATCATGGGTGTGTGTGGATGGTGACAAGGGGTCTCTCCAGCCCCTCCTCTAAAGGAGAACAGAGCGTGCTCAGTGAGCGTGCTCAGTAGGGTGGCGGGGGCGTGGAGCTGCCCTTCATGCTCAGTGACTGGAGCATCGCCGGGCACAGAGGGCAGCGCCCTGATTTACGACCTCATTCAGGTTAGTCCCATCCAGATGTGCTCTGGACACACACACACGCGCACGCACAAACACACACGCACGTACGTACACAAGCACTCATGCACCCACACAGACTCACACCCCTGCCGTACACGCACACCTACACATTCCAAATCTGTTTCACACACACACACATGCACGCACGCACACACACACACATGCAGATTCATTACCAGAAGGAGGGTGGGCTGATGCCGTCACTGCCCCTCTGCCCAGCCTGGCCCAGCACATCACCATGCCGACTGGTTAATACACACACCGGCAAATTGGATCCCTGACACCCCACTATTTCCAGGAGACGCTTCGGCGACCAGGAGATCGATAAATACACAGACACACGCGTGCGGGTGTGATTTGAAGGTGTATTAAAATTCGTCCCCCCCCCCGTCCCGTTGCATGCAGAGCACGTATGCATGAAGGTGGATATGCACGGTGACCAAACGTATGAATAGAAAGCAGTTCTCCCTTCATAAAAGGACAGATATGAAAGAGAGCGTTGTCCTCGCGGACGCGGTCTCCTCCTCATCCCCTGAGAGCCCAATCAGCTGGCCTCTTCTCACACACACACACACGCACACACAAACAGAACCTTGAGCGTTTTAATTAGTAAAATAAACCAAGGCGAGCTGAAGCCAGGATCCTACTGAGTGTTTGTGCAGGAAGCAGGCCTGTGGAGCTGGAGGAAACGGGCCCCTGGTCTGGGCCGCGTCAGGGGCCGGGGGGTAGGGGAGAGGGGGGGTCCAGGGGACCCTCTCCACTGAGTGACAACTGTTTCAGCCAGAGGTCTGGCCTGGGCCTGGGCTGGGCTGGGCTGAGCCACGCCAGACTAGGCCCACGGGCTGGTTAGTGTCAGGGGAAGAGGGGGGGGGCAGCTGGCTCAGTATTCCTGCCCGCTTGGCAGCTGGAGGAGACACACACACACACACATACACACACAGACACATACACACAGACTCTAGGTGCACAGGCTCTGCAGTGGTGCGGGATGTCTGTGTGTTTGTGCGTGCTTGTCGCTAAGGCATTTGGAATGTCTCAAGGCAGATTAGGCTACGCTGCGGAGACCGCCGGCGTGTTTTCCCAGACGATGATTACTTCCTGTCCTGCCTCCACCACCAAGTGAAAACCAACCCCCCCTCCGCCTCCCCCTCTCTCTCTCTCCCCATCGAACTCTCTCTCCCGTTCCCTCCGAGCTCTCTGCGTTGACTCACGCCAAAGAAAGGGAGACACAGTTACCCCGCCTCGCCCCGCCTCACGCAGGGCTTCCCCTTCTTCGTAGACGGTCACGGAAACTCCCATGGCCTCTCGCGCCGCCACCGCTCCCCAGAGCACGTCCTCCTGCATCTTCTGGAGCTTCTGGGGAACTCAAACTCTGTGAGTTAGTGACTCTGTGACCCCCAGACACACCAGGCCCCTAACACACCAGGCCCCTGACACACCAGGCTCCTGACACACCAGGCCCCTGACACACCAGACTCCTAACACACCAGGCTCCTAACCACACCACCAGGCTCCGACACGCCACAAGGCCGCGTTCATTTATTTCACATTCATCCGAGGCAAACGCATTAACGGAGATTCGATTTGCATCCGCGGGGAAGCGTGCGTTTTTACACGGGCCGCCTTGTCAAGGGGGCGGAGTAAATCAAATCAGCGGAGCCGTCGCCCGGGTTCAGAAGGGCGCTCCCGTCATTTAAATGTATAGAATAGAGAGAGGCTCTCATCAGACACGGACGAGCGAGCCCCAAAAGAGATTGGCCTCACTCGTACACCCCCTGACACACACACACACACACTCACACCGCTGTCACATAATCACCTCTACATTACATAGGCATACAATCCTAGGACACTCTGACCTAGATTCACCCGCCCTCCCCGACACTGGGACGACGTCATAAATGTCAGAGCAGGGATTTAAATGAAGACGGGTTGAGTGAGTGAGGACGAGGCGTTTGTTCCAGTCAGCCTATGCAGACGTGAGCAGTGTGTGGGTGACCTTCGGGCGGAGCACACACACACACATTCCATCCACGACCCTGGGAAATGTTATGTGCATCTCTTCTCTTTAAAAGGCGATACTTCAGAGTTTTGTTGATGACGATTGGTTGGTGATAGACGGCGATAAGGAGTCTTGCCATGTGTGCTGTTGATGTGTTAGACACATGCAAGGAGATGCCTGGGCACGTACACATCTCCATGACCACCTGGACACCACACATCTCCATGACCACCTGGACACCACACATCTCCATGACCACCTGGACACCACACATCTCCATGACCACCTGGACACCACACATCTCCATGACCACCTGGACACCACACATCTCCATGACCACCTGGACACCACACATCTCCATGACCACCTGGACACCACACATCTCCATGACCACCTGGACACCACACATCTCCATGACCACCTGGACACCACACATCTCCATGACCACCTGGACACCACACATCTCCATGACCACCTGGACACCACACATCTCCATGACCACCTGGACACCACACATCTCCATGACCACCTGGACACCACACATCTCCATGACCACCTGGACACCACACATCTCCATGACCACCTGGACACCACACATCTCCATGACCACCTGGACACCACTCCTGACCACCTGGACACCACACATCTCCATGACCACCTGGACACCACACATCTCCATGACCACCTGGACACCACACATCTCCATGACCACCTGGACACCACACATCTCCATGACCACCTGGACACCACACATCTCCATGACCACCTGGACACCACACATCTCCATGACCACCTGGACACCACACATCTCCATGACCACCTGGACACCACACATCTCCATGACCACCTGGACACCACACATCTCCATGACCACCTGGACACCACACATCTCCATGACCACCTGGACACCACACATCTCCATGACCACCTGGACACCACACATCTCCATGACCACCTGGACACCACACATCTCCATGACCACCTGGACACCACACATCTCCATGACCACCTGGACACCACACATCTCCATGACCACCTGGACACACACACATCTCCATGACCACCTGGACACACACACATCTCCATGACCACCTGGACACACATCTCCATGACCACCTGGACACACACACATCTCCATGACACCACAGCCCTTCACCTCCCACACATCCACACACACTCCATCAGAATATCTCCAAATGATCTCTATGACTCTAAAAGTGAGGCCGTGCTTTATGTGCTTTGAACTTGGGTTGCTTTGAATTTAACATACCGGTATATTCATGAAATGATGGAAGAAGAATTTGGTATACAAAAGATTCTATATGAAAGGAATAAATAAATGAATGGGGAGCGATGACTGTCATGTAAAGGACAAGTCAGTAACAATAGAACGCTTTTCCTGCGACCATCTTTTCCTGTTGTTACCCACATCCCCCAATCATCTGTTAGTGATTGACGACCCCGATCGTCTCAGATGTGGATTTACACCATATAAAGTTTACAGACGGTTCTGAGCCTATTGTTCTCTTTTGGCTGGAGAGAGAGAGAGAGAGTGGGAGTGAGTGAGAGAGAGAGATGAGATGGGAGACAGAGCTGAGAGTGAGACGAGAGAGAGAGGAGAGAGAAAGTTGGAAAAGGGATGCAGTGCTGTCGAGTGGTGGAACTAGGGACAGAGATGGAGAGACAGACATGGGGAGTGAGGCAGAGAGAGGAGCAGGAGTTTTAGACAATAGGATTAAGCAGGCATACTTCAGAGGATTTCCTTATGGAAATACCATATGCAGGACTGCAGAGTGAGAACACTGTCAGAGGCCAGGCCAAACCTAGCTTAGACCAGCCTACGCACACACACACACACGCTCACACACACACTCACACACACGCTCACACACACAGTCTCCTGTCATAGTACAGTAGCTTGTGGTCAGACTGTCTGTCTTTTTTCCTCTCTGTCACACACACACACACACCCTATCATTTATATCTTCCCGCCTGTAATGTTGACCATAGTCTTATATAGTGTGTGTCGTCCTAGCTGGCGTTACCTTGACTCCGCTGCCCTGTGATGTTGTCCAGAGACCCTCTGCTCTGACATTTATAGTCCTATACCTCTTCATTATAGCACCACCTAACCAGCCTGCCTGTCCTTCCCCCTCCTCTCTCCTGCTCTCCGTCTGCCTCTCTGCTTCTCCCTCGCTCCCTGCCTCTTTTCTCTCCTTTATCTGTCTGTCTGTCTCCATCTCTCTCCCTCAATCTCCCTCTCCACCTTCTCTCCGTCTCCCTCTCCCTCTGTCTTCACACCCCTCTCCATCTCTCTCCCCTCCATATTTCTCCCCTCCATATTTCTCCCCTCCATATTTCTCCCCTCCATCTCTCTTCTCTCCCTCTCTCTTCTCTCCCTCCCTCCCTCTCTCTCTCTCTCTCTCTCTCTCTTTCTCTCTCTCTCTCTCTCTCTCTCTCTCTCTCTCTCTCTCCCTCTCCCTCTCTCTCCCTTCCCCTCTCTCCCTCTCTCCCTCTCTCCTCCCTCTCTCTCCCCTCTCCCTCTCTCCCTCTCTCTCCCTCTCTCTCCCTCTCCTCCCTCTCCCTCTCCCTCTCCCTCTCCTCTCTCTCTCCCCTCTCCCTCTCTCTCCAGGCGGTGGAGGCTCAGATCAGGAGTTTTGGGCAGACCCCCCTCTCAGCTGCTCATCGAGCCGCACCCACCCAGGAGCTCCGCCATGCAGGTGGTGAGTCACACACACACACACACACACACCACAAGCAGGAGGAGGCTCCGTCCAGGACTGCCTCTGATAGCTAGTGAAGCCCCAGTCAATCCCTTGTGTTTCTTTCTTTTTTCTATTCCTCCCTCTCTTCTCCTCCACTAACCCTAACCCAAACACTGGGGAACTTCAGCTCCAGGATTTGAACTTATCTTCCCCCATCATCAGTGGAGGTGTGCGTTTGTGTGAGAGAGAGAGATGAAGGCCATGCATTAGCATGTGTCCAGAGACAAACTCCTCCACACCTGAGTTAGAGTGCAGACAGCCAAACCCAGGGAGACCCGGAGGGGTGCGGAGGGAACAATGGCCCAGAGGTGACAGGCTTTTAGGGGCAGGGGGGTGGCAGGCAGGGGTACTGGGTGGAGGCAGGAGGCGGTGGAGGCAGGAGGCGGTGGATGAAGGCCCAACACCACTGATCCCCCCATTAGTGTGGTGTGCCTGCGGTGCTGACAGCTGGAGACCTCCTCTCACACACACACACACACTTCACTCTTGGCCCCCTATTTAACAAACGCACATTACCAGCTCGCTACTTAGTGAAACCCTCCATTACTGCACACTACCAGTGTATAGGGTTTCATCAAGGAACACTACCCTTTCTAATGAGTAGATGAGAGCAAAGGGGTTAACTCTCCTGGATCCACCTCTCTGCATCTCCCTTCCCCCATCTCTCTCTCCCCCCCCCTCCTCCCTTCGTTCCTATCAGTGTGTGTTGTTGTCCTTCAGGCATTTACCAGCGCTGCTAGTAATAACATTGTCAGCGTTGTCTGGGAGCCTGTCATACACACATACTATCCCTCCATAGCACACTGCACACTGTCTGCTAATGGCCGTGTGTAGTGTAATGCTGGTCTTAGTTCCCGTCATGTCAGGTGAATGTGGATCGTAGCAGGCTAACAGGCCGACAGCTCTCACACAGAAAGCTAGATCATTATGTCAGTATGCTGTGCAGTGGGTTCTAGATTGTTCCGTTAACTTCAGGCTAACGGCCTCCGCTGTGGCGCTCTCTGGCCTCGCTCGCACCTCTTCGCTGCTTGTTTGGCTACATGCCGTCTGCTAACTTCTTTTCTCTCTCTACCTCCCTCCCTCTCTTTCTTGTCTGCACACGCCACCACTGACCGCTCTGTCCTTCCTCATCCTACATGCCTGTCTTGTCCTCCCGCCCTTCATCCTCTCTGTGCTCCTCTTCCTCCTCTCTGACCCCTCCTCTCTGACCCCTCCTCTCTGACCCCTCCTCTCTCCTCCTCCTCTCTGCCCTCCTCTTTCTACGCATCTCTGTCCCACCTCTCTCCTTCCTCCTTTTCTCCTTCCTTCTCCTCCTCTCCTTCCTCCTCCTCCTCTCCTTCCTCCTCCTCCTCTCCTCTCCTTCCTCCTCCTCCTCTCCTTCCTCCTCCTCCTCTCCTTCCTCCTCCTCCTCTCCTCTCCTTCCTCCTCCTCCTCCTCCTCTCCTTCCTCCTCCCTCTCCCTCCTCCTCCTCCTCTCCTTCCTCCTCCTCCTCTTCCTCCTCCTCTCCTTCCTCCTCCTCCTCTCCTTCCTCCTCCTCCTCCTCCTCTCCTTCCTCCTCCTCCTCCTCCTCTCCTTCCTTCCTCCTCCTCCTCCTCCTCTCCTTCCTCCTCCTCCTCTTCCTCTCCCTCCTCCTCCTCCTCTCTCCTTCCTCCTCCTCCTCTCCTTCCTTCCTCCTCCTCTCCTTCCTCCTCCTCTCCTTCCTCCTCCTCCTCCTCCTCCTCCTCCTCCTCTCCTCCTCCTCTCCTTCCTTCCTCTCCTTCCTCCTCCTCTCCTTCCTCCTCCTCGCTCCTCCTCTCCTTCCTCCTCCTCTCCTTCCTCCTCCTCCTCCTCCTCCTCTCCTTCCTCCTCCTCTCCCTCCTCCTCCTCTCCTCCTCCTCCTCCTCCTCCTCCTCCTCCTCCTCCTTCCTCCTCCTCCTCCTCTTCCTCCTCCTCCTCCTTCCTCCTCCTCCTCCTCTCCTCCTCCTCCTCCTCCTCCTCCTCCTCTCCTCCTCCTTCCTCCTCCTCCTGCTCCTCCATCCGCCGTGTCCTGAACAGTATCTCCTCCTGCAGACACCCCTCATGTTCACGGAGCAGATGCAGCAGGACGTCATCATGGTCCTCAAGTTCCCCTCCAACTCTCCCGTGGCGCACGTGGCGGCCAACACCCAGGCCGGCCTGACGGGGCCCGCCATCATCACCGTCACCGCCAACCGCCTCTTCGCCGTCAACAAGTGGCACGGCCTGGCAGGTGAGCAGGGAGGGCAGGAATGGGTGAACCGGATGTGGGGGGGGATGGTGGGTGGCTGTTTTCTAAGGCGGTCGCACAGCTCATGTTTGAATGTTCCCAGCTGCATACTGACCAAGCCAAGTTAGAGCTCCTTCAGCCCTCTTCAGTTCACTTTCCCTGGAAATACAGAGTTTCACGTCTGGATGATCAACTCTCATCATATGCGTGCCAGTAATTGCACGGACCTCCCCTGCAATGATGTTCGTGTGTATGCAGTCTGGGATGGACTGTAGCGGTTGTCAGTTAGGAATTGGCACACGTTCACAATATAGCAGATTTTCAAGATAACCGCAGGCCTCAATCCACTAGACATGTGGTCTGTGTGTTACTAGCTGCACCCAAAGGCAAGTACACTTCAGGGCCATAAACCACAATATTAATGCAGTCTGTCTTTCTCTCTCTCTCTCTCTTCCCCCCCACTCTGTCTGTCTCTCTCTCTCTCTCTCTCTCTCTCTCTCTCTCTCTCTCTCCTCTCTCTCTCTCTCTCTCTCTCTCTCTCTCAGGTCATCAAAGTTCATCCGTGCAGCAGGACCAGCAGTACCAACTGCCTGTGGAAATCGACCCTCTGATAGGTCAGTTATGTGTATGTTGTCCGCCCTCATGATGCCCAGCGGTCGGTGGTGATGTGTCCCTGGACAGTAGATAGTGACTGTTCCTCAGCTCTAGCCCACCCTCCTCTCCTCCCCTCCCTTCTCCAGTTCTGTCCTCTCGTCTCCAGAGGAAATTGAGCCGGTCCTTTCACTAAAGCATTTGCATGCAAATTGGAATGCAATGAGCTGTGGCCTGGGCCAGCATTTCATCATCAATTCCCCCTCTCCTCTCTCTCTCTCTCTCTCTCTTCCACCCCCTTTTTTCACTCTCTTTCTCTCTCTCTCTCTTCTCCTCTCTCTCTCTCCTCTCTCTCTCCCACCCCCTTTTTCACTCTCTCACTCTGTCTCCCTTTCTCTCTCTCTCTCCCCCCCCTCTCCTTCTCGTCTCTTCCTCCCTTTCTCCTCACCCTCTCTCTCTCCTCACCCTCTATCTCTCTCTCTCACTCTCCCCTCCCCCTCTCCTCCTCCCTTTCTCCTCACCCTCTCTCTCTCTTCCTGTCTCTCTCTCTCTTCCTGTCTCTCTCTTCCTGTTTCTCTCTCTCTCCTCTTCTATGGTTTCACTGAATCGGGGGTGGAGGACCAGTGTGCGTGTCAGTGAAGATGAATATGAATGGGGTAATAATGTGAGATGGAGAATACACACCGCCCGGCTGTCAGGGCAACATGGCCGCCGCTCATCACTCAGGACTTGTTGATGAGCAGGACAGGAAGTGAGGAGAGGAGTGTAGGGGAGCGTGTAGGATGAGGAGAGGAGTGTAGGGGAGTGTGTAGGATGAGGAGAGGAGTGGGGATGAGAAGAGGAGTGGAGGGAGTGTGTAGCATGAGAGAGGAGTGTAGGGGAGCGTGTAGGATGAGAGAGGAGTGGAGGGAGTGTGTAGGATGAGGAGAGGAGTGGAGGGGAGTGTGTAGAATGAGGAGAGGCGTGTAGGGGAGCGTGTAGGATGAGGAGTGTAGGAGAGCGTGTAGGATGAGGAGAGGAGTGTAGGGGAGCGTGTAGGATGAGGAGAGGAGTGTAGGAGAGCGTGTAGGATGAGAAGAGGAGTGTAGGGGAGCGTGTAGGATGAGGAGTGTAGGAGAGCGTGTAGGATGAGGAGAGGAGTGTAGGGGAGCGTGTAGGATGAGGAGAGGAGTGTAGGAGAGCGTGTAGGATGAGGAGAGAGTGGAGGATGAGAAGAGAGTGGAGGGGAGTGTGTAGGATGAGGAGAGGAGTGTAGGGGAGCGTGTAGGATGAGGAGTGTAGGAGAGCGTGTAGGATGAGGAGAGGAGTGTAGGGGAGCGTGTAGGATGAGGAGAGGAGTGTAGGAGAGCGTGTAGGATGAGAGAGGAGTGTAGGGGAGCGTGTAGGATGAGGAGTGTAGGGGAGCGTGTAGGATGAGGAGAGGAGTGTAGGAGAGCGTGTAGGATGAGGAGTGTAGGAGAGCGTGTAGGATGAGGAGAGGAGTGTAGGGGAGCGTGTAGGATGAGGAGAGGAGTGTAGGAGAGCGTGTAGGATGAGGAGAGGAGTGTAGGGGAGCGTGTAGGATGAGGAGAGGAGTGTAGGGGAGTGTGTAGGATGAGGAGAGGAGTGTAGGGGAGCGTGTAGGATGAGGAGAGGAGTGGAGGATGAGAAGAGGAGTGGAGGGGAGTGTGTAGGAGAGGAGTGTAGGGGAGCGTGTAGGATGAGGAGTGTAGGAGAGCGTGTAGGATGAGGAGAGGAGTGTAGGGGAGCGTGTAGGATGAGGAGAGGAGTGTAGGAGAGCGTGTAGGATGAGAGAGGAGTGTAGGGGAGCGTGTAAGATGAGGAGAGGAGTGTAGGGGAGCGTGTAGGATGAGGAGAGGAGTGTAGGGGAGCGTGTAGGATGAGGAGTGTAGGGAGCGTGTAGGATGAGGAGAGGAGTGTAGGAGAGCGTGTAGGATGAGGAGAGGAGTGTAGGGGAGCGTGTAGGATGAGGAGTGTAGGGGAGCGTGTAGGATGAGGAGTGTAGGGGAGCGTGTAGGATGAGGAGTGTAGGGGAGCGTGTAGGATGAGGAGTGTAGGAGAGCGTGTAGGATGAGGAGTGTAGGGGAGCGTGTAGGATGAGGAGAGGAGTGTAGGAGAGCGTGTAGGATGAGGAGTGTAGGAGAGCGTGGAGGATGAGGAGAGGCGCGTAGGGGAGCGTGTAGGATGTGGAGAGGAGTGTAGGAGAGCGTGTAGGATGAGGAGAGGAGTGTAGGAGAGCGTGTAGGATGAGGAGAGGAGTGTAGGGGAGTGTGTAGGATGAGGAGAGGAGTGTAGGAGAGTGGGAGGGAGGAGGGTGGGAGCGTGTAGGACGAGAGGAGTTGTAGGAGAGAGTGAGGAGAGGAGAGGAGTGTAGGGGAGCGTGTGTAGGATGGGAGAGGAGTGTAGGGGAGCGTGTGAGGATGTGGAGAGGAGTGTAGGAGAGCGTGTAGGATGAGGAGAGGAGCGTAGGGGGAGCGTGTAGGATGAGGAGAGGAGCGTAGGGGAGCGTGTAGGATGTGGAGAGGCGCGTAGGGGAGCGTGTAGGATGAGGAGGGAGCCACAAACGTCGCCGGGTTCTGACGATGGGAGGGATGATGCACTGGCACGAGCAGGCCCAACTTCATCCATTCATCCCTCCTTTTTTTCCCTCATTCTTCTCTGCCCCTTTTGCTTCATTAGACTGGTACGGTACTCTGTTTATAGGTCTGTCTTGGTCTCTATACCCCTGTCTCTCTTTGGCTCTCCCTCCATCTTTCTTTTCTCCCCCTCTCTCCCCCTCCCTCCCTGACCCATGTACACACCCAGATATGTAGTTCTTCTCAAACTGTTGACTGGTGAAGTTATCCAGGTTCACTCCTGCGTGTTCATCTTCACCACTATCTATTTCTCCCCTTTTATGGAGATCCTCTACACACAGAACACATGATCTCTGTGTGTGTGTGTGTGTGTGCATGTTTTTGTTTGGTGTGGGTGTCTAAGGTGCTACACTAATAAAAAACGCACCTTTTTAACAGGTTTATATGTTTCTCTTTGCACTAAAAAGCAATGACTGCTGTCATCTAACATGTAATTTTCTTCGTTTTTCTTGTCTAGTGAAACCAATGTAGTGTGCGTGCCTGTGTTTGTCAGTTATGTATTTAGACTGCTCACATTCCAGCGTGAGCTCCGTCTAAACACAGTAAATTTGCGTGTGACTGGCGTTCGTGACGGCTACGGGAAATGTTGATAATCACTTGAAATATTGGCAGAGAGCAGTGGGCTGGTCTCTGTCAGGGCCCTAGGGCCAGCCAGGGTCCTCACCTGTTCTGTTACACACACACACACACAAAGTAGCTATTTATTTAGAAAAGGTAATGGTATTATCATGACTTTAATTACAAACCAATTTATTACATTTGCTACTCAAGCACATCAAGCGTATAATATTACAGCTGTGCCTGAAGGTGAACACACACATGTCCTTTTAGAAGGCTCTATGGGACATGTTGTCTAGTAATCTGTAGAAATTGGCCAGTATCCATAATTGATTATTAACCAATGTCCATATTAGAGTTTGGCATAGTTTTTGTCTGGGTACTGTAATCCTCCTCACATTAGTGGAGCCAATTCTACTGGAGACGTTGGAACAAGTCATGTTCTTTGAAATTACAAAATTGATTGCGCTCTATCTTATTTGTCCTCTCTTCCCCGCCCGCCCTCTCTCTCTCTCCTCCTCCTTCCCTCCTCTCCCCCTCTCATCTCTCTCCTCCTCCTTCCCTCCTCTCCCCCTCTGTCTCTCTCCTCCTTCCCTCCTCTCCCCCTCTGTCTCTCTCCTCCTTCTCCCCTCTCCCCCTCTGTGTCTCTCCACCTTCTCCCCTCTCCCCCTCTGTCTCCAGCCAGTAACGTGGCCGCCCACCGGCGCCAGATCTCCGACCTGCTGGACCAGAGCATCCAGGTTCACGCCCAGTGCTTCGTCATCACCGCCGACAACCGCTACATCCTGCTCTGCGGCTTCTGGGACAAGAGCTTCCGGGTCTACTCCACCGACTCGGGTACACACACACACACACACACACACGCAGAACCTTGCTCCCACACTCACACTAACACAGAAGCATGATCACAGAGACACACACATACACACACAGAACCTTGCTCACACACTCACACTAACACAGAAGCATGATCACAGAGAGACACACACACACACAGAGAAGAGTACGCTGACACACATACAAACATAGGAGCGTGAACACACAGACACACACACACAAGCCCTGACAGCTCTATCAGGTAGGTCACAGGGTCCTAAATGAGACCAGCTCCCTACTCCAGCTCTCTAAGACCCCACCCCCCCCCATCCCATCTCCCAGCCCGTTCCAACCCTCACGCATGCATAGGGTCCCCCAATTCAATTTCTCAAAGGGCGAGATCTGGCTCTCAATAGAAGGAGGAAGCGAGGGACGGAGAGAGAGGGGGAGAGAGGAGAGGGGAGAGGGGAGAGACGGAGAGAGAGGGAGAGAGAGGGGAGAGAGAGAGGGAGAGAGAGGGGGAGAGAGAGGGGAGAGAGAGGGAGAGAGAGAGCCCTTTGTGTGTCTGCCACCGGGGAGTTGTGCAACCGCAACGCGAACACGTTTTAATCAGGCGCGCTCCACAGCTGCTGCGACCACCACGGTCCCCGAGGCGACGCAGGTTAAAGAACAGAGCGACTTGATCAATTACAAGACGGGATTGGTACACACACACACACACATCAGGATTGGAAAGTCAGATTGATTAAATTTGCGTGCGTGTGTGTGTGTGTCTCAGTCATGTCACATATGCATGTGTTTGAGATTAAAACACCCATAGTCACCGCAGTGTAACTTATGAGTCTGTTAATTATTTTTTGAGTGTTTATGCTGACTGTCAAACACTCGCACACTTAGCTGCGTCTGAGCCGAGCTGTCAGGGAGGATTTGAACCAGGCTGCTTCATAATTGTCCCCTTTTTTACAACAAAAAGACGTTATCAAACCGACAGGGATGTTGACACCCTGGCTTAAACAGTCATGTAGCAGCACACCACACACACACACACACACCCACACCACACACCACACACACACACACACACACACACACACACACACACAGACATGTGGGGGTCACTCACTGACATGAGGAGCACGCCTTCTGACAGGCTTCTGATCCTGCAATTACACACACTCAAACTACGACACACACACACACTCAGGCATGTGTGCTGAGACACACAGCACATATTGACACCTTTGTGAACATCAAGCGCGTGCTCGTGTTGAACCAGAGCAGATCGGCTAACGGACCTGCAGCACACCAAGACAAACAATACAGTCGTATCCTGACAACACTGAGTTTCTGCAAGACGTGGTGGGGTTTGGATTTTCTATTGAGCCGAATCAAGGCGCTACAACATTGACTTAGATTGTCATTGCAATGTGTTTGTTTTTGTGTGTGTCCAGGTAAGCTGACCCAGATCGTGTTTGGTCACCGTGACGTGGTGACGTGTCTGGCCCGGTCTGAGTCCTACATCGGGGGGGACTGCTACGTGCTGTCTGGCTCCAGAGACGCCACACTGCTGCTCTGGTACTGGAACGGCAAGCACAGCAGCATCGGAGAGAGCCCGGGCAGTGAGTACACACACACACACACACACACACACACATACACACTCCCTCCAGAGCTCTCTGAACATCCCACTGCATAAGCATGCCATAGTGGATTCATAAGCATGCCTGGAGCCACACACACACATACGCACACACACATACGGACACACACACACGGACACACACACGGACACACACATAAGGACACACACACACGGACACACACACGGACACAGCATCATCAGAGAGCAGGAAGTACACACACAGACACAGGAACGCCACCCCCTGCAACACAACACAAGTCATTTCAGCTAAAAGAAGTCCATCCTCCTGCAGAGATGTGCCCTTCAGATGTCCATGACTGATCTCACCATACAGACTCACACCTGATATCTGCAAGCCCAGTTTGGCATTTTAGTGAAGAAATACTGAAGGCTAACCCTGTTGTATGAGATGAGGGAGTATAGGGAACACACACACTCACACACACACACACACCACACACACTCACACACCACACACTCACACACACACACACACACACACACACACACACACACACACACACACACACACCACACTCACACACACACACACACACACACACACACACTCACACCACACACCACACACACACTCACCACTCCTGGCTGACAGGCCTGACCGTGTGATTTACGGCCCCTATGTACGGAGTAACAACTAGTTTCATCTGACCAGACCAGACCTCTTTACACAGATTGGATTTCTAAGGACTGTTGTGCAAGATACAGGATCCTTCTAATGTGTTTGAGAGTGTGTGTAAGAGAGGGAGAAAGGGAGCGAGAGAGTGTGAGGGAGAGAGTGAAAGTACCAGGGCCACTTAGAGACAGTCATGTGACACGGGGGGTCGCCGACACATGAAAAAGTTCCATTCTGGGGTCACGGCACTCGATAAAAGTGAAAGATGTCACAGGACGCCCTTCCTTTACCATAACATGTGGTTCTGGCCCTGATCAAAGCACGTAACACACACACACACACACACACACAGAGCACTAAGCCCTCATAGTGCTAATTTGACCAGCTCAGATACCCCGACATGCTGGTAAGTGCTCTCCAACAAATGGAACGACAATTTATGACAAATTGTGATTTAGTAAATAAGACCCCATCGGTTGTTGGTTAGGAGGATCTGGCTGAAAGGACAGGTTTGGAACTTCACAGCAGACACACTGCAGCCTCGCCAACACACTCCCCATGGGGACAGTTTACCGGAGGGGTTACTGGGAAACAAGAAGAATATAAGAAAATAAAGACATTCTGGTCGACAGTCCGTGTGAAATGCACCATTGTGAAATCTGAATTGATGAACTGGACGTGTATTTCTGTCTTGTTTGGGCAGTCTGACAGCCAGGAGGTTGTTGCTGTGCTCTGTGAACGATCACTTCCATTGGCCGTCAGATGCATATTTATTTCTCTATTCTGAGAATGAGCTCATCTGATTTATTAGGTGCTATGTACATGTGCTGGGTCACAATGGAACAGACTGAGACATTACTGAGATGGGGAAACCAGCAGCATTGTGGGAATACCTGTTCCCATATCTGGCACAGTGGGAAAGGGCATCGCATTGTTCTTCTTTCATAGTGTCTGAGTGTTTGTGTGTGTGTGTGTGTGTGTGTGTGTGTGTGCGCGTGTGTGTGTGTGTGGGGGGTGGATTGAGCCCAGTTAGCTCCAGTCCCTCAACAACACAATATGAAGCTCCATTGCCCCATACTACATGAGACGTACAGACACACACGTTACACACGCGCCCAGTTTCCTTTATTCTTTTTTCAAACAGTAAGTGTATCCCACACACACACACACACACACACACACACACATACATACACTTCTAAGTAATGCTCTCTGAATATCGCACTGTTCCTACGCATTGTTGATTCCAGGGCCCTGAGCCACACACACACAAACAGTTATCTGGTTCACCGAAAGGCACATTGCAAACACAGTGTATAGATTGTATATATGTTCTAGATCTCTCAGATTACACTGCCATCTACTGGCCAAACGTGTTTTTCAGTTCCCAGAGTGCAGAAATGTGTTTAGGAGTAATCTAGCGTGTTTCTGTCAGATCTCCAATTATTTGAACCCTCAGATAACCGTGTGAGTGTAGAGTTTGAAACCTGGTAGATAAAGAATGAGAACTCTCTCTCTCACACACACACACACACACACACATACACACACTCATTCCCTCCCCCTCCTCCCCCAGGTAAGCGATACCCTCCTCAGTTTCCCAGCCTGGTTATATATAGGTATTAGATGGTAATCAGATGTGGCTCTAATGCAAACCTGATGACCCCCCCCCCACCCCACCCCTCCTCACAGAGAGGTTAAACCATACACCAATATATCAGTTTTATTGATCCTCCACTGGACAAAACCTGACAACGAGTTTTAATCCTCACCGTTGTCGAACATCAGTCAGTTTTCCACGCAGCCTTGAGGACTCTGGGTTTAATGACACCGTGGACACTGACCTGATGCACGGTCACTATGTCACAATGTCACTATGTCACATTCCCCTGGACCCAACCCTTCAAATGTTTAGTGTTTTTTGTGTGTGTTTCTTTGGTCGCAAATGAACGTCGCAACTTCCAAGTCGTGGCCTGGTTTACGAGCAGGGGGTCAGACTGGGTCCAGTGGTTAGTGTTGTATCTTTGCTGCGTGTGGAAGTTAACCCAGGCCTCTGGCTGGGCTAGTGAAAGTCTTTTACAGAAGCAGCGTTGTGTTGAGGTGGGGGTGTACCTCAGAGTTCACGCGTCAATCAGTCGAAGGGACCCGTGTCGGGTTTCTGCGTTCAAAGTGGCGTCTGCTAATGAAGTTCACTGGAGCGCGGTCATCATGGCTGCTGCGAGGGGTCTCTTGGATCTCTTGAAGAGGCTGTGTGTTGGATATCCACACTAGTTCTTCTATACACATTGTTTGGATTTGTATAAGATGAAGGGAGAGACTTTAGACTGGGACTCCCAAGTCCCCGGCCTGTCTCTTATTGCAGGATGTACAGGACCCTCAGTAACACACACACACACACTTCCCTTGGTGTAGTAGACCCAGACCAACCTAAGAGAAGCCCCCCCCTGTCCTCTGATAATCATTTCTAATGACCTTCCCATTAGACAGACACACACACACAGCCATGCCCCTGTGACACAGAACAGTGTCAGCCAGGGTTACTAGCTACCTCAGGACTCAGAGTACAAGATGAGGATGTGAGGAGAAAGTTGGATGACCCAGAAGAAAAGAGTTACACGAGGGAGAGAGATGTTTTCTTCTTTCAGACCTAGATCTGAAAACCAAGATGGAGTAGTCGTAAGAGTAGAGAAAGGATGTAGTTGACTGGGCATGGTAGGTGTTTTGTTTAGTGACTGTAACCGTGGACACTGAGCATGGCTCTCTGTGTTATTCACCACAGCCAACAGGTACAGTACTACCCAGACAGAATGAGGGTCGCTGCTCATGGTCATTGTGTGGTGCACTCACTCACTGTGGTAGTCTATACCCTCACTGTGGGTGTGTGTGGTGTGTGTGTGTGAAAAGAGCAAGCAGAGAGCTTGTTTTGGTCTGCATCTGACAGCTCAACCATCACAAGTGAATCATCCAGTGATCAAGTGCTCATCCTGGATCAGTTATCTCTTCTTTCTTTCCTTCTCTCCCTTTCTCTCATTTAGTTTCCTGTCATGTCACCCTGCCTCAAACCCTATCCTCTCTCTCTTTCTCCCACCCTTCCGTCTCCCTCCTTCCCTCCCCTCTCTCCCTCTTCCTGTCTCACCTTCCCTCTCTCCCTCCCTCCCTCTCCTCCTCCTCTCTCTCTGTCTCTCCTCCGCCTCATCTCCTACCAGGATCCCCTCAGAGCCTGGCCTGCAGGCAGCTGGGTCTGGTTAGCCAGGGGAGAGAGAGAGCGCTGAATCGCCATCAGATGATGATTCGGCTCTTTGGTCCAAAGTTGTGTGCGCGCCAGGGATGGAGTAAGGGGATATCAGTTCAATCTCTTATGTGGCCTGATGCTGTTTCTCTCTCTCACACCCCCACACACAGTGGCTGAAACCACTGACAGCCATGAGAGCACATCCCAGTCACTCCGCTCCCCTCCCTCCCCTCCTATCTCCTGTAGTCGAGCGCCCACACTGTGTCAGCCAGAGGTTGATTGTTATTTTTTCCATTTGGTCTCTGAGGTAAAAAATCCAGCCTCTGTTCCTCCGGTTTTGGGGAAGTGCGGTTATTTTCACGAGGTGTAATCAGTAAGGTATCAGTCGAGAGCTCTTTGCGGTTTTTCTTTTGGATTTTTATGCCATAAAAATCAAGTTATTGTTCATTCA
The DNA here is from genome assembly GCA_903064625.1 of Mallotus villosus. Classification (NCBI taxonomy): domain Eukaryota; kingdom Metazoa; phylum Chordata; class Actinopteri; order Osmeriformes; family Salangidae; genus Mallotus; species Mallotus villosus. The sequence goes on from CAEFZP010001101.1 coordinate 199,302, forward strand.
TGCCGCTTTGACTCTAAATCTACTGAGCCGCTGTGTCGACTAATGCTGTGTTGTTATCGTGTGGCATGACTACCCTCTAGTGGCTGGAGACTGAAAGTGCACTTGTGTTTTCAATGCTAAAGATGCTCACAGCTTGTGTGTGTGTGTTTGTATATCCAGCAGAGTTTGTGACGCCACGTGCCATCCTGACGGGCCATGACTGTGAGGTGACGTGTGCCAGTGTGTGTGCCGAGCTGGGCCTCGTCATCAGCGGCTGCAGAGGTGAGTGTGTTTGTGTGTGTGTGTGTGTGTGAAGCACACATGTACAACATTGAAGTGTTTTTAAGATGCAGCTATGACGACACACTTCAAGTGCACGTAGTTGTATTAAATGAATGTTTCATTGAAAGTAAAGCCCACGTTCATTTAATACAACTATGTGCACTTGAAGTGTGTCGTCATGTCATACTCTCTTTTACTCTCTCATGAAGGCAAATGCTGTCAGGTAACACAAGCACACACCTGTAACATGTGCAGTCAGGTAACACAAACACACACCTGTAACATGTGCAGTCAGGTAACACAAGCACACACCTTTAACATGTGCAGTCAGGTAACACAAGCACACACCTTTAACATGTGCAGTCAGGTAACACAAGCACACACCTTTAACATGTGCAGTCAGGTAACACAAGCACACACCTTTAACATGTGCAGTCAGGTAACACAAACACACACCTGTAACATGTGTGTTGTTGTGTGTTCCCTCAGAGGGACCTTGTCTGATCCACTCCATGAACGGCGACCTGCTGCGGACCTTGGACGCCCCGGAGCCCTGCGTGCGGCCCCGCCTCATCCACTCGTCCACCGAGGGCCACTGCATGGTCTACTACGACAAGGGCCACTTCTGCCTGTTCAGTGTGAACGGCAAGATGCTGGGACACCTGGAGGTGGAGGAGAACATCAAGGTGAGGGAGTGTGTGAGAGAGTGTGTGAGGGAGTGTGTGAGGGAGTGTGTGAGAGAGTGTGTGAGGGAGTGTGTGAGGGAGTGTGTGAGAGAGTGTGTGAGGGAGTGTGTGAGGGAGTGTGTGAGGGAGTGTGTGAGGGAGTGTGTGAGAGAGTGTGTGTGCACGCTGGGTGTGTGTGTGGAGAGCGAGGGAGGGACTTTCTGTTCTCCATCACAGTGGAGTCTGCCCACTGATTAAAGGGATAGCTGGCCATCTGAGAAGGGTAGGGGCCCGCCTGCCTCAGGGCACACACTCACACACTCCACTCCATCATAGGGAGAGGAAACTCCGGGTCAGGGTCTGGTCCCCCACCCCTCGCCCCCCGACAAGCCCCCTTTGATCCCCTCCCCCCTCCGTCAGGTCGAGGTGAAAACTAGAAAAATGGCGGGGCGCCGCCACAGGCCCCAGATCCATTAACAACGGCCAACCAGACAACACTTTCCACATTTCCTCTCCCGTCAGCCGGGGTGTCACAAAATGGCCGACTCTCTTTCCCCTTTCCCCCTCCCCTGCTCCGCCAAGGTCTGGGAATTGTAGGCTGGGACCTGACAGGCCAGTTACACCTGCTTCCTATTTGATCAGGCTGAGTCTGAGTCTGTCCCCTCCCCATCTACCCTGTCACCAAGTCCAGACACAAGCCTATCCCACCAGGACCGGACGGAACACAAACATCAACCCCTCTGTTTACTACATCAGCCCTGGTTCCTATTTCACCTACATGTAAATACAGTAAGCTGAGCATGGTGGTTTGGTGGTCATAGCTGCTCAATGAATAGCGGAGTATAATTAACGGAGCTTGAATAAATGCAGATATGAATCTCTGCGATTGTTCTATTGAGGAGAGTCAGTCCAGGGTTTGTTCCCCAACATGAGCACACGTCCATGGCTTCCTCCCCGGGGGGGGGGTCCCTCCAGACATTCTGTGCTTTCTACTTCAGCCAGAGCCCCAGCCCAGAGCCCCAGAGCCCCAGCCCAGAGCCCCAGAGCCCCAGCCCAGAGCCCCAGAGCCCCAGCCCAGAGCCCCAGCCCAGAGCCCCAGCCCAGAGCCCCAGCCCAGCCCAGAGCCCCAGCCCAGAGCCCCAGCCCAGAGCTCCGAGCCAATGGCCCCGGCTCTCCACACGGCAGTCGTAAATTCCTGCCCCGTCGGACAGAATTAGGGAAGTCTTAACATCTCTGAGAGGGCCTGTGAGAGCCCCGACTCCCCCCCCATCTTAACCCTGGAGGTGGTGGTATTTAATGCCCTACTTTAGACAGGAGTATCAATCTCCAGCTCTCTGCTGCAACCCTCTGCACAGTACGACTCCTCGATAAATAAGTGTTTGTCCTGGCCCGGGCTGGTATCCCCTTACTGTGTGTGTGTGTGTGTGTGTTTCTATGCCACTCAGTGTGTTCTTGTGGACACACGTATGTGTGTGTTTTTGTTTGCGTTGTGTATGTACCCGTTTTTGCATAAGTGTGTGTGTAATGGCCGTGCGTCAGAGGTTAAGGCAGAGGGTGACCAGGCCCCAGCTCCAGCCTGACAGCAGATTCATCCAGAGCAGTTGAAGCCATGCTGAATGGATTACATTCTTTGAGTCTCTAATATAACTCAGCCAGTGTAACCACTCCAGCACATTTCTTTTCAGTGTCTCTGCACATGTAATGGCAGGAATTAACAGCCCCATAAATTCTATTTTTTTTTAACCTTTTGCCAGACATTCTCTCGCCCCCCCCAAAAGGAGGAAATATGGGCATAAAACCTTCATGTGGTGCAGTAATGTGGCGCTCTGTTGCTGTAGTCATCCCTCAGTCACCTGAGCTCAGCCAGCCATCTTGGATCCCACAGAGCTGGCGGCCATCTTGTTTGGCCTCCCACCCTCAGGGGGAGGCGGGGGGGGGTAGATTTATAATGTCTGTCTGCAGTCACATAGATGGGTCTCCTTCTACCCCCCATGACTGTGGAAGGTTGGTGAGTCAGCAGATGCTGAATACAACAGCTTGTCACACGGGGGGGGGGAGTTACAAGAAGTGAACACTTTGTAGTTGAGGCTACAAAGGCTCAAATTCAGTATTTTAATCAGAGATTAAAATCCTCTTGGTTTTAGCATTGAACTAACAACTGTCGTCGTTAGTTAGCGCTCTTCATTGATTAGGATTACTGCTGTAACTGTTAGCGTCAATTTAACTGACTAAGTGAAACTGACACAATTACAAAGATCAGACCCACACCAAACAGATGAAAGCAGAATACCCCCCTCCCCCCTCCCCGCCCCTTCCTCACCCAAATCCTCTTGGAGAGAGATCTACCACAGCACTCAGGAGAGATTGATACCACAGCTTCATCACCAGTGTGTGGTGCGCGCTGTTGAAAGCTTGTGTGTGTGTGTGTGTGTGTGTGTGGGTGGGTTCAGACTACTAAAGCTGTACAGTTGGTGCATCTGAGTACAAGGACTTACTCAGAGCATTTGATGTAATTGAATCCAAGGTTGTCCGTTTAAAATCATCAACTTTAAGAACGGTGGCATGTGAAAACTTGCATTGGGAGCGATACTCAAATGTAGCATTTCTGCTCGCTTTCGACACCAGTGGTGTAGAATAGACAGCGATTGAAAGATGTTAAAGCACTTATAGCTTTATAGACAACATTATGAACGAGCAGCCTCTGCCTGTGTCATGATGGATGTCTGGGACTGACTGGTTTCCTTTACACACCGTTAGTGTAAATATACCCCAACACATGTTGAGTGTCGTGTATCCACGTTTCCCTGGAGACCCGTTAGGCCGTAACACAGCCCATAAGAGAACAGGAAAAGGGAGATGAGCTGTGTAAATCTCTTGACGCTCCATCCGGCCTCACAGTGGGGAGCCATCTGTGTTGCTGTTCAGGTGTGCTGCTGTGTGGGAGCGTGGTCAGCTGACTGACACTGTATCTCTCTCTGTCCTGGTCTCTCACTCTCTCTGTCCTAGTCTCACTCTCTGTTCTGGTCTCTCACTCTCTCTGTCCTGGTCTCTCACTCTCTCTGTCCTGGTCTCACTCTCTGTCCACGAGGGAGCAGTCACTATGGCGACAGACTCGAGACTAGATTCCTGCTATTCTGTAAGATTTCAGTGCAAAAACCTTTAAAGCACTGTTGAGTATGTCAGAGTACACATTTTTCATGTTAATCACTGGGACACATGGAGGTAGAAATCAAGGTAGGGGAGTCTGTGTGTGGAATGACTGAGTTGTGTTGATTCTTACGAGTGGGAATCGAACCTTTTTCCTGTCCCATCAGGCCATGCTGCTGAGTCGTGACGGTCAGTACCTCCTGACGGGAGGCGACGGGGGCGTGGTCTCAGTGTGGCGGGTGCACGACCTCAAACAGCTGTTCACCTACCCGGGCTGCGACGCAGGCATCCGCTCCATGGCCATGTCCAACGACCAAAGGTAAACACGCACACACACACACAAAAGACATCTGTATTGTACCATACCATGAACAGCTTCACCTTGGATACATTTATGCTGTTAGTCACAAAGAGAAACACACACTGCCTGTATGTGTGTGATGCTAATATGGTAGACTGTCTTTAACAGAACTTTAAACCAAGCTGCTGTGACCTGACCTTCCTCCTACCTTCTGCTACAGGTGTATCATCACAGGCATGGCTTCCGGAAGCATCGTGCTGTTCTACAACGACTTCAACAGATGGCACCACGAGTACCAGACCAGATACTGAGCCAGCAGCGTGGATCCTCTCCAACACCCAGCCCTGACACAGCCACTGTTGTCCAGGACGCTATCACTATCCTGCCACTTGACTAAAGGCACTACTTCTACAGTACTGATATCCTGAATGTATCAAAAAGAGCTGATCTAAAGAGATGAAGGGGGAAATACTGTCTGACTGTCTAAAGTCTGAATTATTTTTAAAGAAGGGCATTGCTATATTTTGTAGATGATAAGAATTTCATATCAAATCTTCGGGTGGGGGTGAATTACCTATGGTTGAACACGGGGAAAAGTATATTTTTAGCTTGTAAGAGTCTATTTTCATCTCTTTGTGAGGGAAATGAGTGGAGGTAGCTAGAAAACAATATATTTGCATCTACTGTCTTAAGAATCCATATATGTGTGTACTTTAGGGTGAGTGATTTTACTGTAATTTGTTTTCAATAGGGAGTGAATTGTGGGGCTTTTTTGTGTTTTTGCAGTTTTGTTTATCAAGTACTTTTTTTCAAAACCTTTCATGTCTGTGAAAATTTAATGGAATATCAGTTATTGAAAACTGACAGTAGTCCTAAACATGGATACACATGAGTAGCCTATAATTTCTATTTAAATGGTGGACAGAAAATGCATTTCGTCAGGTTTTTGGTCAACCGAAATATCGCTTTCCTATGTGGTTTGACTCCGACGTCATGAAGCTAGTCTAACAAAGATGTTTCAGAAGAAGCTGTCTGTTGTAGGTTTATCTATGTTAGTCTCAAGAATAGATGTCCTATAAATAGATGACTGTGTTACACATACTACTAAGATTCAGTTTAAGCCATCATCTGGTTTGGTGTAGATGCCAGTTTAACCACAGTCGTTAAGACCTTCTAATCATGGGCTGTGTTCTACACGCTCTGATTGGCCTCCTCTCCAAGTGATTAATAACAATGAGTTAGACAGCGGAACACATTGTGTCAGAGAGGGGAACAAGGGAAAGTCCAAATGGAACATGTCCATAGATCTTCTTTATGGCATAGCTGTACCTGTCGCTTAACACGTTTACAGAGGACATATCATCGCACCTGTGCCCCCACCATTTTGGATCTTCAATGTCTTCGTCGACAACGGAGCAATCACCCCCAGCAATTGCAGTAAAGACATCAACCAATCACATGTTGCGGTTAATTGCTAGAGTAAAGAACTTGGTAAACTACCCTTTCCTGATTCTTGAACATTCCATTAGATTTTATATGAGCATGGGTGGATATGACCACGTCAACTACCGTATTTTATGTATCGCTCAATATTTTGGCCATCCTTTGGAACGAGTGCTTTTTGTGTGATGAGTTCTGACAATAAAACTGAATTTTGTAATTTATATAAACCTCATTGGAATATTTTGTTTCCCAAACCTACAAGTTGTGATTCAACTTTTAATCGAATCGTGACCCCAAAAGATTTGTGAGTTACCAAAAGATTCCTACCCCTACTACCAACCTATCTGACCATAAAAAAATGATTTAAACGGATGAAAACAGAAACCAAGAAAAGTTTAAACAAGGCCTCATGATCTTGGAGACCAACAGTGCCACCTAGTGGTAAACAAACAATACTTTCTATTTAACTCAAATTACTTTAAAGGTTTGATGGATTCATCTGTAACGATATCTGAGTGACAAAATCACAATATATGGATATATTTTTGTAGGGGAGAGGGATACAGAGGAAAGGCCCTGGTCAAGCCGAATTTATTTTTAAATATGCAACATGCACTCACATATTAATAATGACAATGACACATCGCCTTGACAGACATTTATTGCATACTTAAGTTATCAGAAGTATTCCTATTAGAACATTATAAAGCATTAGAAGCAGCTAAAGTTGCCAATGGCAGCTGCCTAAACTATAACTGTTGCTGAATCCTGACATTGTGGTGCTTTTCCAGGTTTGTCTTTTTCTTACAAATGTTCAAGACCAGATCACAAACCAGATTTAGGATTGAAGGAACATGAGCAGAGGAGCTAAAATTCTCTAAAAGTATCAGCTTGCCGTGTGTTTGTGTGTGTGATGAGCCAGAGACGAAGCCCACAACATGCCTACTAAGCCCATAAGCGTGGGCACTGGAGCCATTGGCAACATCAGACTCCTATTGTGAGGAACTGCAGCTACAAGACAGCATGAGTATGCTAGAGTATGAACTTTAAAACAAGTACATCTAAAGAAAGTCAAAAAGAACATATTCACATGATGTCTAGTCATGTGTACAAAAAATGTTTTTCATGAGGGTGAGGATTCATTTCCCAGGATGTTTTTTTGAAGTCAAGCTGGTTTTAGGATAAAGGCCTCTCCAAACTGCTAAACTCCCATCAAGTTTACAGGCACACCTCTTCTTGTCAACACGCATTCGTCATGTTGTTTGTTTCTATTGGTGAACTCCAGTACAGGGATCATGGTACAGGGGCCATTGCAGGTCAATCACAAGCTGCCTTACTGGCAAAGAAAAAGAGTAACATTTGTTCAACTAAAGATTTCTCCTGATATACAGCTACAAACATGTATAATAACAACAGACTACACTCACGCCAAAAATCTTTTTAACATTGTGTCTGTGTTTGTGTATGTAAAGCATGCGTGTACATGTACCAACAAACTCATCGTCAATATAGGGCGGACAATAAATAAGTAAAATAACAGTTTTCATTCTTCATCACATCAACCACACGGAACTCTCACAGCAGTGAGCAGTCAAGAAACCCCTCAGGTATAAATACACACATACTGTATATACAACCAGCCAAACATACAAAAAACCTCAACATCCTTCTAATTGCCTGGGAATTAGCTATGAACACGCTGGGGTTTGGGAACAGCAGTGAGGGTTCTGCTACTGGGATAGAGGAAGAGGAGGCGGGGGTGGAGGTCCTTCTAATCCCCTACATGCAACACACAGTCCTAGGGATTGAGGACTGGATTAAGGGTTGACAGGGTGAGGGAGGGAGAGGCACTGTTGCCACTCCCCCCAGCTCAGGGCTCCCTGGCAGAAGCAGCAGCTTCAAGCTCGATGCCAACTAGGGGGGACAAGGGAGGGGTGGCCTGGCCCCAGGACTGGGTGGTGTTTGGCAGGGGAGGAGTAAGGGGGAAGTCAGGGCTCTTGGGCGTGGTAGGGGAGGAAGGGGAAGACCTGGTGGGTTTGGTGCCAGGGGAGGAGGGGGGGCAGGAGATTGTTTGGGTAGGGGATGTGGGGGAGGGACAAGTGGCGGGACAGGGTGCGGCCGAAGGGGAAAGACAGGAAACAGGTGAGTTAGGGGCGGAGGGAGAGGGGCAACTGAACAGCAGGGGTGGGGCAGAGGGCGAGGGGGAGTCAAAAGGATGGGTGTAGGTAAGACACAGGGATTGGCTGAAAGGGGAGAGGGTGGTCACTGGAATCAGAGGGGCAAACGGAGAAGAGGGAGATGTTTTTAGCTTGGAGGGAGAGGAGGGGGATGAGCTTATGGTAGGAAAAGACTGGGTGAAGGGAGGAGGGCAGAAATTCAGCCTGGTGGGGGAGGGGCACCTGATGGGCGAGGACTGAGAGGAAAGTGGCATGAATGTGGCCACAGGGGTTAGAGTGAGCATGGCCATCCCTGGGCTGAGGGGGGCCATTAGAGGGACAGTCTTGGGGGGAGGAGCCAGTTTGGTGAGCGAGGCTGGCGTCAAGGGCGACCCAGGATTGGTGGGCGACACTGGCAGCATGGGAGAGGCCAGCTGGGTTGGTGAGGCTGGTTTGAGTGGCAGGGGAGGCGGGGCTTTCTCGCCAGACAGAGCTGGTGCTCTCAGACCCTGGCGCCGGACATTCAGCTGGATGTTCTCCTTATCGAGAGCTGTGTTCTGGAGAGAGGGCAAAGAGTCAGGCCACTCACGCACATACACCCACACACGCACTCACACGTGCACAAAGGAAAAAACATACTAAAAACACAAACCACAAGTCCACACCACTCAATATTAATTTGAAAAGGCAAACAAGAGAAATAGTGAATGGGTAAATCTCTAGTGAAGAGTAATCACATTGCCTAACAGATCACTTTTAAAATCTTAAGAGCCAACAATTAACGTTTACCAAAATAACTACAATACAATCAAAAAGAACATGAAACACACGACAATGAGTGAAGAACAGAGAGAAATGAAGTAGCTAATGAGATGTGGACATTCATACGCGTAGCGTGGCGCTAACGACGTGCTAACGTGCTTCACAGCAGAGTGACCCAAGCAGAAAGCCAATCCTAGCATGTCATCAGTGCTGCTCAGCATGCTAATAAGGGAAAATGAGAAGTGTCTCCAAATAGATTTTTGCAACGTAAAAAATGCAATACATCGAAATTGCTATTGTGCTATAATTGCAGACAGACGAAAGCCTGACTAAGTTGAACTGTTGGTGTTTAATTCTCATTTCCCCTTTGATGAGTCTTAGTGGCAGAAGAGAAGAGGCGTTGCTGGGGAGAGTATTAGTACGTACCATTGCCTTGGAGCTAATTCAGAAGGGTGGTAAATGCAGGTGCATGGGATGGGGGTGGCAGGAGTAGAGGGGGGGGGGCAAAGGGACAGAAACTAGTCTTACTCACAGCTCAACAAAATAAAGTCAACAAACACGCACAAAAAAAGCACAGACGCTAGGCGACAACAACCGTGGTCTTGGGGACAGTCGAGACTTGATTGACTGAACCAGAGAAAGGATTCATCCCCAAGACCAGGGTGGGTGACCATAGACGTCAAGCTATGACAAGCATCAAAGAGCACTAGATCTAAGGGTGACCAGACGTCAGGATTTCGTCCGGACAGTCCGGTTTTCCAGCCCTTTGTCCGGACCGCTGTTGCGTGTCCTCCTTTTCGCCCTTTTGTCCTCCTTTTTGACCCTTCCTTCCCACCGTCGCAATTTGCCAGTCTCATAGGCTTTTAAAAGCCAAAAAGAAAGACCTCCTTCAAACCTACGTGGAGTTCAGAACTCTACTTTGCCACCAAGAGCAGCAAAGATCAATATCATGCCTTCTGTAAGCTCTTCGCATTGATGTAGACGTGATTAGTAGGGGTAGAGGGGCTTGAGAGCGGCATGCCTGCACTACACAAGGATAATGCTACTTCTGCCGGGCACTCTTCATTAACATCATTTTTTGCTCGGAACACAACAACAGCAGATGATAAACCACAGATAAACCACTGCTGAGCTAACCTAATTAAATATTGTAAATTATATTACAATTTAAATCGTTTGGGGAATGGTACTCTTTATCTTCTAATTTATCATTTGACAAAAATGTATCATTTGAAAATCAGTGAACTTTTATTGAAGTATTGAATTTGTATTTAAATTACAAAGGTTGACTTCCTAAAATTACTAGTTAATTAAGACTCTTAATTTCATACTAATTTTGTTAGTTCCGTTGTCACGTGATAGGGAGCTAACTAGCGTGCAAAGCTGATATATAACATACAAATTGTAGTTGCGGTGGCTCTAAATATTCGGTGGGTGCTACCAAGTAAAAAAGTCCCTTTCGAGACCTGCAAGGCAATGGACATTGATGTGCAGTATATAATGTGGCTTTTCCTGTAATAGCGCAGTTTTCATTTTGTCCACCAGGTGGCGATGGATCACCACGTTTAATTAACTTCAATGGATTTAATGAAACAAAAGGGAAAAAATTCTCCAGATTATTGGGCAGTTCTAAAATCCAAGAGCTACTGTTAATGCGACAGTGATTGCGATGAAAGAGAGGTTGGCAAAGTAGGTTTAGAGCAGCCTTAAGCGGTGAGTTCTTTCCAATGTAGTGCCAAATATCCAGCCCAAGTTAAAAAGAAAAACAATACACACAATGCAATGTGCACATTTTAAATCAGACAACACTCTGAACACAGCGATGAGAGTTCTGTTGAAAGTCTGGCCACACAATGTATCTGAGGTGAAGGAGTGAGGCACGAGTGGAGGACGAGAAAGAGATGATGAAGAAGAGGAAATGAAATAAAAGGGGAGAGCCTGTTTGTGAAGAGCAGCGATGCAGAGGACGCTGCAGGAGAGTTAGGCCTGTGTCATTCAGGGAGGGCAAGACGTTACTAATCTGACCGCCAGGGAGGGAGAGAGAGAGAGAGAGAGAGAGAGAGAGAGAGAGAGAGAGAGAGAGAGCTATAGGGCAGTCCAAGGAGGCGGGGGTGGGGAGAGGGAGTTGTACCCATTGGTCTGCTCCAGGCTTCTCCCCCGTGGTCCTGGTGTGGGATGGGAGGAGGGAGGGAGGAGGATGGATTGATGGAGGGAGAAGAAGGAGGAGGACAAGGTGTGCAGACCAAGCCGAGCCAAGGGGTCTGGCCCGTGGCTTACACCTCAAACTGTCAAATGAGATTTATAACAGGTGAGCTGGGCCTGAGGTTTGATGGAGACATTTGCAGTTTGTTTTGCAGATGTTGTGGAACCCTGTTGTGGAACCCTGTGCTTGCATGCGTGTGTGTGTGCATGTGTTTGCATGTTTTGTCAAGAAAACTGATGACTGACGGCAAAGAGCGAGAACACAGGAAGTGTCTGTTCACAACAGGAAGTGACCTAACTGAAGGGGCGTGAGCTCAGGAATCAAGACAATTAAAACAACAAAACAGACAGGAAGCAGTGAGAAGCCTAACACTGTGCACTGCGGACCAGACAACACAGTTAGGACACTAAAGTCCATCGGACAGGAAAATAGGAGATGATGAAATCAGCTTTGACTTCTGCTTAACACCGGGGGCAGAGATTACAAGGGCAGAAGTTTTCCATTACATTCCCATCAAGCTGGATAATCTTATATGGTCTTTTTGAACGAAATTCTTATGTAAGAGATGTAAGACTGTGATGAATAAGTCAGGTTTTAAATGCTGGTTCTGGTTAGTCCTATTCAGGATGTCTGTCTCTGTGTGTGTGTGTGTGCGTGTATGTGTGAGAGAGAGAGCGTGAGAGAGTGAGAGATGGAAAATGTGGATGTGAGGATGGCAACATGTGATGAGACGTTTGTGGACCAAAAACCATGAGAGACCGTACTGGGACCCAGTTGTGTGAGTCCTGGGTGGGTAGGGAGGGGAGCAGCAGCTTCCTGGGTAGGTGGGGAGGGAGAGGAGCAGCAGCTGGACTCACCATGATGACAGACACGGCTGCAGGGATGTTGTTGTGCTTTGGTGCTGCGCTGAAGTGGCTCCTCAGTTTACCTGTGACGTCTGACTGCATGTCGTTCTCCAGCGGCGCATCATCCTGTCAACACACACACACACGATTGTTGGAGACGGGGCTCATACAGTAACACACACATACAAAGGTCATACACACGCACAATAGGTTATACAATGGCAAAGCACACCCACACGGACACATATTGTTGATAGATGTGTGTGATGTGAGTTACCGTGACCCAGGGGTGTATGAGGACATCCTGAGCCGTGTAGCGAGCCTCCACGTTCACCTGCAGCATCTGGCCAATCAGCTCCTGGCAGGACAACAGGGAAACGCTAGGTCAGGGTGACATCATCATCAGTGGCCTCTGCACTCTACGAGGACCTTTTTTGTTGTTGTCATTGAGAACTCTCCGTGCTGTGCCACAGACAGGCTATTGTGTGAGACAAGGACCGCTCGGACACTACACCACTATGAGCTCACAAACAGACACACGCAAACACACACACAATGTCTCTCTCTCATACACATGCACACAGATATTCACTGTGATTTCAAGCTGTTGATGTATCCTTTGTCTTTGTTTGAAGTAATTAGAGGAGAGAGAGACAGAGAGAGAAGAGTGTGTGTGTGTGAGAGAGTGGGAGAGTGGGAGAGAGAGAAGTGTGTGAGAGAGAGAGAGAGAGAGAGAGAGTGTGCGTGTGTGTGAGAGGGAGAGAGAGAGTGTGCATGTGTGTGAGAGGGAGAGAGAGAGAGAGTGTGTGTGATAGAGAGACCCCTAACCTTGGCTGAGTCGGTGATGTTGTCCCAGTAGGGGGAGGGGAAGTCCAGCCGGCCCACCAGGATCTGGTCAAACAGGTCTTCCTGGAGGTTATTCTCACTGCACACACACACACACACACACGCGCACACACACACACACACACACACACACGCACACACACAATTAATCGACCGCTGGAACATTACCACTCCAGGAAATAATCCTGACCCTGGCTTTAATACCAAAGGTTTCAGAACCCATTGTACTTTTCTTTCTTTTGTGTGCGTGTTGTATACCTTCTGAAGGGAGGGAAGCCACACAGTAAGATGTAGGTGATAACTCCTGCTGCCCAGATGTCCACCTTCAGACCATACCTGAGGAGAGGGGTGGAGGGAGGGAAAGAGGGAGAGGGAGGAAGAGAATGGCAAACAGGAGAAAGAGGGAAAGAGAGGAGGATAGATTATGATATGTGCTGAATTGGTTAACAGCGGTTTACAATCTACACACTCAAGTTATTATTAACAATCAGAGCTTATAACCTGATATCTAGTCAACCACAGAAGTGGTGTCAAATGTTCAAGGTGTTGATGTTGATTGAATTTCTTCAAACTACGAAGACATTTTAACATGGAAATTGCCTGTATTTAGTTTAGTATGAGCATTGTTTGTGACATATAGTATCCTGACACTGTTTTCATTGTTTTCAACGCTAGTCAATAAATATGGATACCATCTCTGTTGCTATGGATACAGGCGGTCATGCTGCTTCCTTGGCAACTGTGGCCTAACGTCTGCACACAATTCTGGGAAATATTCACTGCCTTTCGGTGAAGCCACTGAAAAGCATGGAAGACACAATTCCATCTTCAATCCCTCCTTCGCTATCCATTCATCTTTCTCTCCTTCAGAACTCTCAATCTATCTCTCTGTCTGTTTCTCATCACACTTGTGGATAAAATTAATAAATAATGTGAGCGAACAATTGAACCATTGTTTCCGTCTGCAGCCTGTCAAAGGGCCCGGAAGAGAGTGGTACTCACCCGGCCTCGGATATGATCTCAGGAGCCACGTAGGTGGGGGTCCCACAGACGGTGTGCAGGGGCCCCTCCACCACCGTGGCCAGGCCAAAGTCCCCCAGCTTCAGAGACTTGGTGCCGTCTGGGTGCTGACACACCTGTCGCACGCACACAAATGACAGGCAACGTTGATTAGGTTGGAAACACCAACAGCATTTCCTGCATTTTCCAGATTGCCAATGATAGTTTTATCAATGAAACTTTCTACAAAAATAGTAAATTGCTTGTTTACAATTCACATGAATAAGTAAGAAATAGCTCTTGATTTTAGTCTCTTGACATTAGAAGATAAAACATCTTGCAGACTTACCAGAAGGTTCTCAGGCTTGATGTCCCTGTGGACGATGTTCATGCTGTGTAGGTACTTGAGGGCCCCGGCCAGGTTGAACACCATGGCGCTTGCGTCTCTCTCTGTGTACTTGGTGGAGGACGTGATGGCGTCGAACAGGTCTCCTCCCTGTGGGGAAGGTATAGCTTAGTGGTTAGAGGATTGGACAGCAGATAAAGAGGTTTGTTTATAAAGTTGGCGTGGTTGGACTGAGGTTGAGGGGTCGAGCGCACCTTGACCAGCTCCATAACCAGGAAGAGCTCGCTGGTGGTGTCCACCTCCTCGATCAGCATGATGATGTTGGGGTGTTTGACCCTTCTCAGCACTGCCACTTCGTTCTCTATCAGGTGCTCCTGGACACGCACACATACACACACACACACACACACACACACATACACACACACATATCCCCAGAATATCCCCAATATTTGTCAAGTTGGGCAATATATACAAAAAATGATATCTCAATATTGTCTAAAAAATTACGATATCCAATATACAGTATATCTCGATTGCATTGGTTTGCATTTAAATAATAAAAAAAACAAGATTTTTGCCCCCATTAGAAAACAAAAAAACTATTTAAATAGAACATCTACTGTTACAAAGTACAAAATGTGTTGTGCAAATTTAAGCAGTTGCCATAACATGGTACTTGCAAGTTGCAACTTGACAAACTGGACCTCACATGGAACAATTCATGCAGAGCAGAGGTCCTTATGTGACAGGACAAGAGAGCAAAAGAGTTTGAGTGCAATTTTCAGTTTGTGCACATAAACACATGAATTAAAGGCAAAATGTCCTTTTAAACTTAGTAAGAATTTGGTTTGGTGGCCCACGTGTATTACAGGTTAGGAATCGCTGTTGAGCGTAAACAGCTCAGCAAGCTTGGGGTTAATGTGACAAGTGCTCTCGAGATCCAATACAGTGTACTATATCAATACAGAGTCTGTCTATTTACCATCCCTAAGGAGGACACTTGAACATGAATAGCTATTCACTGGGTCTCCATCATCATCCTGGTCTGGGATGAAAGTGCATCCTCTTCACCCTCAGTGCTGTTTTTCTGTGTGTGTGTTTGCATATGTGTGTTCATATGCACTCGTGTATGTGTGTGTGACCAGGACAGATTAGATGAGAGACTCCATGAATAAATCACATTGAGCCTATAATGTAACTCTATAGGATTAGAGAATCAAAGATAGAGACCTAGAAGTCCTGCTGTGGTCTTAATAATGCAGGGTGGAATACCACCTGGTGTGTGTGTGTGTGTGTGTGTGTGTGTGTGTGTGCGTGTGTGTGTGTGTACCATACCTTTCCACTGCACTTGGCCTTGTCAATAATCTTCAGAGCGAACTCTTTCCCAGAGGCCCTGAGTAAGACAGAAGCACATGGTCACTAAACAATCCTCTGAACACTGGACTGTTAACAAGCTGAAAGACTGCAGCTCGAGCATTAAACAACTCTGGACAACTTTGAAATGCTAACCAGCTTTTGTTACTCTTTCCATCACGCACACGTACATATTCTCACACACACACACACAGACAGACAGATGTGCACATGCACGCTAATGCAGACGTACAGAGACACACAGTCTCTCCCTCCGATTAGAGGACTCATCTGTATATCTGTAACTGAGACTGCTGAGTCAGAGAGAGAGAGAGAGAGAGAAGAGAGAGAGAGAGAGAGAGAGAGAGAGAGAGAGAAGGAAGGAAAAGCCTAATGAAGCAGATTTCACGGGCTAGATGAGTGTTCTGTCTGCTTGTCACAGAGTGCTTGTCGTCCGCTTCTAGGAAGCTCCACCAAGTAGTTATGACGTGTGACGTGGAGCTTGCTAAACTGCTCTGAAAGCTCCTGATGACCACGCGAAGCATTTAACCTCTGGCCAATACATTCTTATATGACAAGCTTATGTCAGACAAGTGTTTAATCGAAAGGAGAATGTTTTGCCTCCCCTTTCAAAGGCTTAGCGGTTGACTTTGCGGTTAGCACGGTCAGTGGACAAGGTCATGATCCGTACCTCTCTACGCATTCCTTGACCACGGCAAAGTTTCCGTCTCCGATGATCTTGCCCACCCGGTACTTCTCCAGCACGCTGGAGGACACCAGACATCTGTTCCCGTTTACTGTTGGAGAGAGAGACACTGCATTACGACGGGGCAAGATGCCACTGGACGTTAAATGTCAAGCATAAACGTCAAAGAACTGCAGATCCCACACTGCTTTGTTGCCAAGCTCAGAGTGACCAGCATGTTCGTCTGATGGAGTCTGTCAGCAAAGCTGCTGTGTTTGCAATATAATAGAGTGGGCTGTGAGAGCAGGGCCAGAGGTGTTATGCAGACAAGCAGCCCAAGGACATCCTGGTTCACCCAGCACTATGGCAGGCCATTGACTTTGTTTGACTCGGATGTGTGTGTGCGTGGACACACACAGACACACACACACATCACACACACACACCTTCTCAGCCTGTGTTGCTGAGAAAGCAAACGTGACTCAGACCCTTTCATGTGCCAGGATTTGGGAACACATTGACGAAGGGATATGATGAGTTGGCACCGGGACAGTGTCCGTGCTGGGGGTGAGTGAGTGCAAGGAGATGTGTGGCTGGCAGACAGGCAAGGTAATGGAGGTAAGGGAGTCAGGTGGCTGAGCAGATAGGATATCGGGCTAGTAATCAGAAGGTTGCTGGTTCAATTCCTGACTGTGCCAAATGACGTTGTGTCCTTGTGCAAGACACTTCACCCTACTTGCCTCGGGGGAATGTCCCTGTACTTACTGTAAGTCACTCTAGATAAGAGTGTCTGCTAAATGACTAAATGTAAATGTAAAAGGTACTTCAGAAGAGAAGAGAGGAGAAGAGAGGGAGAGATACCCACCCTCAGGGCTCAGGTGGTTGATGTGCTCCAGGTGGTTACTGGACGACCTGTTGATGTTGGGCGCAGACGCGTGATGCGAAGGAGGGATCTGGCGGAGGAGGGGAGCGAGGGATGAGAAACAATAGACCTGGAAGGGCGTCACTGTGGCAACCGGAGGTTAATCAGCGCTCAGCGGATCAGATGTCAAGATTGGCCAACCTGGCGACATGCACTCCCCACCGTCGACACACATACGGCAATCAACATAAGCCACTTAATGGCAGGGGACAATGGTTTGTCATCCTACATCTATGGGGAATCAAGCTGTGGGACTTAGAGAGACAATTACTAATGTCATTTTATTTAAGTAGCTTGCAATCTAATTCCATTACCCGCTGTGAAGTCTAGTCTGACAGGCTATCACCCCTAAGTATCCCTTACATGATACAGTCACAGCATACATCACTCAGTGTGCAATATAGTGGATCAATTACAAGCAATTGAACAATGATTGGTAATTAAGACAAATAGATGTTAAATACCAAGAAGGAAACCAAATCATTTTTGTAACACCGTTGTAGTTTGATAGGAAGTTATGAGTTGCCGGACAGCTAAGGCAGGTCCATCTTCTGTTGACTCAAATCACACCAAACTGTGAGCCAGCTATCTATAGAACTAAGATGGTTGCATTCTGCCTTTGGAAAGGATGGCCCGAGGCAGTCAAAAAGAAAAAGGTGTTCAAGAGTCTTAGTAAAGGATCTCCTACAAAAACACTTATCGGCAGAGCAAAGGACAGACTAATGGCTAGAGATGAATAATTTGTGGGAGTGGGATTTTTCTTGAAACACCCTGTCTTGGCTCTTTAAATAGGTTGGCCTTTTCATGACAAGGACATTTTGAGACTTCTTGGGCCTAGCGACATACTAGCCGAGTCATCTTTTCTATAATGCAGGGGCAAGTTCTTCAACACCTCCAGGGGTACAAGGACCATTAGAGGTGTATCCTATAGCTTGGACGAGGGGATGGGATCTATAATTCAACATACAGTACTGAGTAGAGATAAATATATCAGGCGCACTGGGTGAATTCAATCATCTTTATAACAAATCTTACGCAAGAATTGCAAGCTGCAGCAATTCTTTATGGATTAATGTCATAGTCCACTATTTACTATTTACAGTACCAGTAAAAAGTTCAGGAAAACTTTTGACTGGTACTGTACGTCTCTCCCAAGACTCCTGCACTGTACAAATGACCACGTTTCTGAAGTTGTGAAAACAATTCCAGTTGGTGGGATAATTGTTCTACAATCATGCCCAAATCTATGCGGATGGATAAGACTGAGGACTTAGCCTGGAATAGCTTTTTTCCTGCCAGCTGGCGGAACGGTTGGAGTACTATTTCTAGAATCCGGCAAGCCGCTTACTTTCCGATAGACATTTGATTAATAAGGTCAATTAATGTGGCTAGCACAGAGAAGCTAATCTGATCGGGAAACTTGTACGTTCTGTATGAAGCACGTGACTGATTTCTAATTGAAGATGCATATCAATAAATATGATGATCCATAATGATGATAGTAAAAGTGTGTCACGGAGTGTGATTTACCTTGAAGCTTCGGGAGCTGCCAGTGGGGGAGGGGGTGGAGGACTTTGTGGACTTTGGGGTGGTGATCTGACTGCTAGACAGGCCATTGACTGGAGGGAAAAGGACAGGAGAGGGAGAAGAGGAAGAGGAAGAGGAGAGAGGAAGAGGGGTACCCATCATTTAAATGTGTCAGACACAGTAGGAACCTCTGAAAATGACTTGAGTCCATTCAGCAGCTGTTGGTCATGTGACCTCTACCAAGGCATGCGTCGTCTTCACTTCACAGCAGGAAGTTAAAGCGTATGCATGTGTTTGCATGGTGTGTGTTGCCTGTGTGAGCTGGTGATGTACAGTACACTGTGGAGTGGTATGCTAAGAGGTGGTGATCTGCAGAGAGGTGTTCTGTAGAGGGGTGGGGTGCTCTGGACAGGTGTACATGTCTTTGGTGGATGAGAGTGTGGCATTACACTGTAGATAAAGTAGTTAACCACCCCCAAAATACACACACACACATTTTACAATCTTGTGTGTCTTGGGGACCAGAATTCAATTAGAGGAGCTAAGTAAAGTCAGATGAAGGATGCTAATTTGGTATATGGGCTTGGAAGAGGCGGTCCAGAGCCAGCCAGACTGAGATTAGATGACTTCAATACAGGCGAGCACTGGTAGCTGGACCAGGGCCAGAAAGAAGAGGATGAAGGAGAAGGGAGGGTAGAGAGAGGGGGAAGGAGAGAGAGGGAGAAGGAGAGAGGGGAGGGGGGTAGAGATAGGGCGGGAGGGTAGAGAGAGGGAGGGAGAGAGGAAAAGAGAGACGGGAGGGGTGGAGAAGGATGGAGAGAGAGAAGGAAATAGAGAGTGGCAGGGGGTAAAGAGAGGCAGAGTGAGAGTGAGAGAGAGAGATATGGATCTGGGTAAGCAGAGAGGGAGTGTGTGCTGGACAGAGGGAAAAATGAACCAGAGGGAGAAAGAGGAGAAAAAGACTTGAATAAAAAAGTGAAAAGAGACAGAAGGCTGGATGTTCGGTGGTCCCGTCCTTCCACTCTCACATTAAGTGCTGCAGCGCCCCCGGTTAGTCTCAGACCAGCCACCAGGGGGCAGCAGACAGTGGTCCAGAGGTGACACTCCATCAGCCACAAGGTCAGCCTATGGTCACGGGTGTAACTGAGCTGGAGATACATCACTTGCACTGGGATCTCCAGTGGTGTCATGGGGTATGATTGGTCGGTTGAGAGGGTGGGCGTGTTATTAGGTCAAAGTAATGGCGAGCTCAGTCGTGGGACTGTGTGGCTCACCTGGGGATTTGATTGGAGACTGGCTGGTGGAGTAGTGTACTGTTCTTCTGGCTGTGAACGGAAATAAAGAGAATGAGATACTAAAATAGAGAGAGGATGGAAAATAATAATACTGTTGTATTATCTTCTAAACTCTTAGGTCCTCTGGGGCCTTTTGCATGGTAGCTCTTGACAGTCTGGAAGGTTCCCAGGCCCTATGTCCAAACTCCTCACAGTCTTTACTCTACTGTACAGTAGCCCTGACCAGGTGCAAGGCTTGCTTAGCGGCTGGCCTACCCTCACCAGGTGCAGATCATCATGAGCAGATTGCATGTCCACAAAGACTAAACTAAGCCAGACTCTTGCTCTGCAAAACTGAATGTTCAATGTCAAATCTAACATCAAAAAGCTAAAAGATTTTCAGCAGCCATTCGAAGGTTGGCCTGTCTAATGGAAAAGCTCAAGGTCACACATTTATTATTTCTCACTTAGGAATTTGGAAGAAAGAGGTTTTGACAGAGTGCCCAACATTAATTAAAGTAATTGTATACTTCTCCGTGCCATGCTCTGTGTGTGTGTTGGGTATAATGTATGTATGTATGTATGTGTGTGTGTGTGTGTGTGTGTGTGTGTGTGTGTGTGTGTGTGTGTGTGTGTGTGTGTCTGTGTGTGTGTGTGTGTGAGAACGTACTTGTGCCCGGGGACTTGACACGGCGGGAGAGCCCAGGGCTCTTGGACCCAGCAGCCCGTATAGGAGTCGGGGAGCGAGCAGAGTAGGAAGACTTCAGCACCCTGCATTCTGCAGAGAACACAATATGATCAATACCACACACACAATACCACACACGCACGCAGACAAATACAAATACTTTACTGGCACATGTAAAGAGATCAAAAAGGAGCAGTCAAAGTTAAAGTGAGGAGAGGAGCATACTCGCTAGCACAACAGACACATCCAGACAGAGAACTGTCAAAACTCTGCAGGCACAGAGTAAATATATTTATTTATTTATAACTCTGTTTATGTTGCAATTCTCACTGATGATTCACATGGTAGGACTCAGCTCTTCATAAGTGTTAAGCCTTGAAAAAAAGTGTAACATGACAGTTTGGTGCGACACATTGTCCAAAACAAGCAAGCAGCACATGTGTGTATGAGCGAGGCTGTTGTAAACCAGTAAAATATTCACGTCTGTAGTTAGGGTACGGTGACTTAAGTTTCCTGTGTTGAACGCTGCTAAAGTGTGCTGTGCATAACAGGGTAATGAGGGCCGGTGGAAAAAAAGAATGTCAAATGGGTGTTAATTAGGCTGTGATGGTGACAGTGACTCAACGAACACCCAGGCACACACATACACACCCGAGGTAGAACTAGCAGTTTGTCACATCTGGAAAGGAAGATACTGACCCAGCTTAACATGAAACTTTAATAATTTCCTGAGCCTTGTAGTATTTTCTGCACAAGGACAAGTCTGGAAGGTCCAAGGTTTTTCTTGATCATGTAACCACACCAGTCTATGGCACTATGTAGTTCTCTGTTGATGTGTTTGTCTTGGCAAGAGAATAAAGAAGGCCTTTTCTTTGTAAACTGACTGTAGAATTACTAGTAGATACAATGACTTTCAACAGCGCCGGTAGAGAAGCGAAGAAGTCAGAAGGAACTTCCTTCTTATTTTTTGTGTGTCACAGACCTAATTCCTCAAAGTAGATCAAAGCAGGAAGAAGTGGGACACAGGCTCCAAACTGATATACAACAGTATCTGAGCCCTATGTATCTGAGCCCTACGTTGTATAAACTGTGTTTCTACTAACACAGAGGTGTGTGTGTGATGTGTGTGTGTCTGTCGGTTAAAAAGTTAAGGGCGCTAAACTGACTTAACAAAACAGGATGCCGCTGCTTGGGAATAGTTTGAGACCTGAACACTGGCTAAAATTAGCTTCTCTGTTCCCCCAGAACAGACTTGGGTATTGGATACAGTACAGCCTGTACACGGTCCCACCTTATCTAGCACAGCGGGGAGGGAGAGGGGACCGCAGAGAGTGGTGGGAGGTGGCAGCGCCCTGCTTTAGATAACAATGGATCGAGGCGCTAGGTCGCATCCTGCGTCGGGATATCTCCTAGGCCATCTTCTAAACGATTCTCAAGAACGAGTTCTGTGAAGTTCTTTTGAATAGTGGGTGTGTACTGCAATACGTACATGTATGCATCTTTACACTCGCATAGACTGCTGCAACCGCACCCACACACACTCAAATAAAAGGTGCACGAACACAACACCGTTTTTTTCACTTTATCAAGAGAAGGATGGAATCTTGATGTTTTGAGCAAAATCCCATGACAAATTCAAGTTTTAAAAGAGTCGGTTTACGATGAGCCATGACCGTAGTCGCCTCTTATTCTGACACACACACACCCACACACACCCTCCTGTGCTTGTCCTCAAGGACCCAATCGGCCACCATGGAGAGATGAGAGAGGAGAGAGGGAGGTGGAAGAAGAGCGAGAGCGAAGGAAGAGAGACACATCTTGGTTTTCCACACTCACACAGATCGGCCACGTCCCGACACCCACGCTAGCATCCTAGCGTACCACAGAGCCACATCCGACATGTCCTGGAGTAAAGATGGGGCGGGCTGGGTGTGGCTGTCGGAACGTGCCCTTAGGGGAGGGGTTAGTTTCAAAGTCAGGCCTACCGGTCACGAAGGCTGCAGAGGCCTTCCCGCTGTGGTCCAACAGAAGTCGTCCTGGGCATAGCGGTGCTTCTCCGGGCCGCACGCAATGAACACGTCGTCGTTGCCGAAGAAGTCCTGCAGACAAATAATCTGGAGGGAGGGATGTAGGGAGACAGAAAGAGAACAAGAGAAAATGAGTACGTTAAACTTGAAATTTTTGCCCTCTCAGAAACCATAATCATTATTGCACGATAGATGGGGTAAGATTGTTTCAGCTCCCACTCAAGTGCAGCTCCAGTGTCATCGCTATGCCTCCCTATTGGGCTACAGGCTAGTAGTAGCCTAGCGTACAGTGGGATTGGGGGATTGGGGGATGAGGGGAAGGGACAAGGAAGTGTTTCACGAATCAAAACACTGAGGGTCTCATGTTGTCATGTTACACTACTGCAGTGTCACAGTGAAAGTGGCCATTTGTCTGTCTGTCTTTCTTTTCTTTTCTTTCATCACTGTTTCCATACCTCTGATTTTCTCCCATTATCTTTCTCGCACTCTTTTCTACTCCTTCTTTTTCTACTACAAAAGATAGACTTTAATTACTGTACGCAGGCAGACACACACTCATTAGCTCTTCTCCAGTGTTCTTCCCAGGCATGCGCTAGGTAGTGGGTGGACATGCAGGATTAAGATCTCGTTATCATCTTCATAATCCTCATCTCACCAACACACATGGTTCAGAGAGTGGGCAGATGGGACCCACAGAAAAGCTTGGGGGCGGTATGTGTGTGATGTGTGGTGTGTGCTAGTGTGTGTGTGCTGGTGTGTGTGTGCTGGTGTGTATTGTGTGTGAGCTTGTGTTGTGTGTGTGTGCTGGTGTGTAATGCGTGGTGAGGGGCTAGGGTGTAGTGTGTGTGTGCTGGTGTGTAGTGTGTGTGTGCTGGTGTGTAGTGTGTGTGTGCTAGTGTGTAGTGTGTGTGTGCTGGTGTGTAATATGTGGTGTGTGCTGGTGTGTAGTGTGTGTGTGTTGTGTGCTGGTGTGTAATGCGTGGTGAGGGGCTAGTCTGTAGTGTGTGTGCTGGTGTGTAGTGTGTGTGTGCTGGTGTGCCTGAGCTTGGAGGCAGCTGGAGACCAGACTGTTGAAGCCACCTAACCAAGTTCCATATCCCTGAACCGCGTCACTTGGAAGGGAGAAGCCAAATGGGGAGAGAAGAGAACAAAAGAGGGGAAAGAAAGAGGGGGGGGGGATGTTGGGAAGTGTGGGCAGAGCCATAGCTGTACCATTGTGACATATGCTGTATGGCATATCTACAACACAACAATGTAAGTGTGCTTCACTGAGTTCACTGAGTGCAAGTAAAAACAACAATGGCCAGAACTTTCCCTTGTTCTGCATGCTTGTAGCACTAGCATCGTTCTAGCTCTGGTTGTAGCTCCAGTTCCATCTCTTGTTTGGGCTGTTAAGTCTCGGTCAAAGCTCTCGCATATTGACTTGACAGCATGTTGAAAGGAACAACAAAATCAATAGTCATAAAAGGCTTGTGTGTGTGCGTGTGTGTGCGTGTGTGTGTGTGTGTCCAGCAGGTTATGGCAGCTCATCAGACAAGCCCTTGGGTGGCATTATGATCAGATGGAATGGTAGCCATTCCTCAGTCAGGCCCCATTGGTGGAGCCTGGCAGAGGACAGCACCACCATATGTGCAGAGTTGCCGGTGTCGCCATGGCGCCGGCCCCACGTGGGGGAAGCGGTAGACGAGGTGAGAGGCAGAGCGCCGTTACTTGGTACGCCTCTTCATTGACCTTACGGATTAGCATAGGTCTACACGTAAACAAGTATGTGTTATATTATGTGTTACGTAAAGGGGTTATATCCACACACACACAAACAGGTACGGCTGTACTCACTCCTAATCATATGTCAATGTCAGCGATCACCGGTCTCAATGTAAAGCTACTTTCCTGACTCCTTCTCAATGACTCTCTCTCGGTGAGAGGACTCTGGGGTGTCACAGTAAGAAGCAGCAGTACCCGAAGGCTTAACTCCAGGCCTCTGCAGTGTGGACGGGCAGGCAGTCCAGGAACACGCTGCAGTATTTTTCCATTCACTCTAACAAAGTTCGAGGGGGAGGGGGGGGGAGTGGTTGGGGACATGGTGAGACAGGGCCAGCTCAGATTGCTAAGGCAACCACTGTCCCCACCAGAGAGGACACATTGACTGTGATGGCATCAGCAGCCAGGGGACCTTGGGGACGGCAGTGCTAACGTGCCCTCTGTGGATGTCACGAACCCGGCTCAGAGGCTGCAACAGACTAAAGGGGAACATACGCGAGAGGACTATCTGCTGTGGTGGTTTATTAAATAATACTAATATTTAACATAACCAAAGATGAGATATGTACGTCAGTAGGTCAGTGGTATACATGTGTGTGAGTGACTCATGATGGTGAGCAGTGTTAAAGGATGCATTAACAAAAGTCCAAAGTTTGCCACAACTCAAAACAAAAGCGTGCTGAGGACAAAGGAAGGATCCTGTCTCTGCTTCCGACGTCCTCTTAAAGGGGAAGGGACACCCCGGCCCAGGTGTATCCACTTAACGGCCGAGGAGGAGGAGGCCGTCACAGTGGATTACATCACGACAGAGTGCCCAATGGGGATATTACCTGAGGGGTAAGGCTCAACAGATTTCAGATCTACACACCGGTGTGTGCAAGTACCGCAAAATTCCTCTGCTCTACGTGGAATGACACACGTTGTTGATAGAGTGGCCCAACTGCCACCTGGGAAATGTTAGTGGGCAGCAGCTGGAGTGTCTGGAGGCGGGTCGCTAAGGCCAGGGCATGTCTGTCCCCCTTATCAACCACTGCCTGGATGAACAGCCAATGGCTGAACTGTCGCTTTTCTGTGTACTGTAAAGTCTGGGACATTTGGGAGGGTTGAATGGCTGGGGGTGGGTTGTGTGTGTGTGTGTGTCTGTGTGTGTGTGCGTGAAGGGAGAAAGGGGGTTATGTTGTGGCTGTGATATCTCTCTCTTTTCTTCCTCTCCTTGTTGGATTCTGCCCTGCCCAGCAACAGAGTGAATATGGGACGAAGACTTGAGGGTGTGTGTGTGAGTGTGTGTGTGTGTGTGTGCGTGTGTGCTAGACAGTACAATAGAGAATAAAGAGAGAAAGATTAAGAGTGCATGTGTACACTACAAAGATAATAAACAAACAGCCATCAGTTCCCTGTTGTCTCAATATCAGATACATTTAGTAGTGTTCCAATTAAATGGTAACATCTCACGCCAATTTTTTTTTACAAAACATTAACATTCGATGTTTAAGCCATCATTGTGATTCAAGCCCATAAAGGCTAATCAATAATAATAATCAAGTAGTGGAGCGTGGGAGTCATGAGTGTCCGAACTCAGAATCCCAGGAGGTTTTTCAACTAAACACTGATCTAAAACACCCAATCAAAACCTGGGCTACACCATCCCCAACAGGCAAGTGGAGTCCCTCTGAACTGTCAATGCTGGAGGCCATTGAGCTAACTGTGACTGAAGGACAAGGGCAAAAAAACATACGAGAGATACGTTCACTGATAATTAGGAAACACCCAAAACTTGCCCATGAATACACCCAGGACAAAAAAGATAGTTTACTTTAGACAGAGTACTTATATATATATTATTTATTAAATGTATTAAACTAAATATATTTATTCAGCAGGCTTGAGTGAAGACAATTGGGTGAGTTACTGCTCGACCATGACCAACCCTCCCTCAGTGTAATGGTGTCGGTTCCCCCAAACGGTGATCCTGGCAGGTCGTGATTAGAGGTCGTGTTGGGAGCCTGAGAGGCAGCGAGGGGGGCGGAGGAGAGACGCATGAAAGTACAGATCACGTCGCCTCAAGGCTGACAGCCTGATCGCTGTAATCACTGGGTACCTCCCACCCCCACTGCAAACACACACGTACACACACACACGTACACACACATACACACACATCATGATGCTGGTTCACATTTGGGTGAGGGTAACGAGGGGTAAAAGAGGTCCCTGTGTGTGTGAGAGAGTGAGACAGAGACACATATGGAGAGACAGAGTGAAAGAGTGAAACAAAGGAAGAGATAGAAAGAGAGAGAGAGATAGAAAAAGAGAGAGACAGAAGGAGAGAGAGAGAGACAGAGAGAGAGGAATGCCTGGTTCCAGTGGCCTTCAGCAAGGTCGCAGCAATCTGCACAGCAACCTGGAAGAAGACAGGGTGCATTGTGGGACGAGGGTGTCGCATGAGGGGAAACCACATTTTCAGAGCCGGAGGGTACACCCATGAAAACATGCTAATTCATGCACATAGCAAATGATCCATAATTGCATTTCTCATGATAAACCATAGCTAGATACTTTGCTACTTATACTGGGCGGATTTGCAGAGTTGAAAATGCTGTTCACAGGCATATTTTATCAGCCTAAGAATTCATTCTTAAAGAGGATTCCTTAAACTCAGGCCTACGCAGCTGCATGAGATGGAGGGAGAGAGAGAGAAAACCATGGGAGTGTTGAGGAGGGCTAAGCTTGTCATTAGCTCGCTCCCTGCATTAGCGATTAACTGCTAAATACTGGATGGAGTTTTGGAGTTTTTTCCCCCCAAGCTCAGATCTAATAAGGCTCCCAGGATGGCTGGACACAGGACGGCTCGTTGAATAGCAACTGCTGGGCTTAGCTTTGGTATTCAGAGGATGTTCCTGGTAAGACTTCCCCAGCAGCAGCAATTAAGCAGAGATGACTCGTCTCTCATTTGTCTCGTACTTGAGGGAACATTTATCATGAGAACCTTTAAAGGCGTCACGACGAGTCCTTTAAGATGCATAAGAGGCCATTCATCACATTGTCAAATCCACAATATATACATATATACATATATATACATACATATATATATATATATATATATACATACAAGCACTGTTTTGAGGAACAGAACCATGGGGAAGGAAAACTAAATAGGAAAAAGCGATGATCCATCCAACCCAGCCACACCACTATCATAGGAGGTTTGGAGGTATCATATACCTCCCCTGGGTCAGAGAGGGAACCCTGGCTAACACTAGCTAGCTACAGCCCTGGGGCCTAGAGGCACTCTCTGCAGCTGGGTCTCCCTGGTCTCTCTGAGTCATTCAGCATCTCTGCAGAGGGAGATGTGGAGCCTGTGGAGTACACTGTACCGCACCTCCTCTGGCTGTCTGACAGGAGAGGAGGGAAGAGGAAAGAGGGTAGTAGAGGAAAAGAGAGGAGAGGAGGGAGGTGGAGAAGAGAGGGTAGTAGAGGAAAAGAGAGGAGAGCAGGGAGGAGCTGTTTGTCTGGCTGGCTACACATGGTTTAGGAAATTGCTAAACTGTTAATAATTGACACGCCCTGTGTCGTTCGAAAGAAAGGTCATTGTGTTTAGCCCGTGTGTGTGCCGTACGCACTGTAGTATCCGGCCCTTTTCACCGCTCTCAGTCTCAAACATTCAGTCTCTGACTCTGCTCTGAATCGCCCACAGTCCTCCCTCACCCCCTACTGAGTCCGCATGCTGCCTGCCCACACAGCCCCTCCCTCCTCTGCCTCTCTCTGCCCCTCACACAGGCCGACTATGGAGTCTGAGCACGCTGTGAAGACATTCCACCTCTACAGTTAAAGCTGATTCCATGGTTTTCCAAATGGTAAGCAGTCTTGTTTGTTCAAAATTGAATAATTTCCATCGAGAAGCACAACTGGTATGACTATGTTGAATCGAGTTGAATCCATAAGGGACCATTGTATTGCACCAACGCGATTGCTGGAGCACCTCTTTCAAGCTCAAATCTAATTGGACTGTATTGCTGTAACAGGACGGCTCATTGGATAGCAACTGGGGAGTTTGAGTTTGATGCTGAACAAACTAACCCTGGTGTGGATGGCGGGGCAGGGACTAGATCAGAGCCTCATGTTACAATGGCAACCTTCCCAGAGCGAGAGGGAACAGAAACAGGGCTCGGTGGATAACACTGGGCCAACCAGCCAGGGCTGGACAAACTCAACTAAACACTGGTTTGAGATCAGAAGACAATGGCTTGCTCACCCGCCCGCCGGACGCAGCCACGTTTTGGAGGTCTTCCAGCCTCATGCCAACACACACACACACAATACAACACAAAGACACCCCCCCAAAACACACACGCACACAACACAAAGACACCCTCCCTCCACACACACACACACACACGTCCGGATGCCTAAACTCTCTCTCTCTCAGTCCAAATGTTTTTTTTGTTTTTTTTTAGACAAACAGAAGTTTGTTATTGTGCGTACTGAAGTGTGGTCTCTGTTCTGTGCCCACTGTCCCCCGGGGTGGAGGCTGGCCCCATGTACCAGCTGCGAGGAGGCAGGAGGGGCTCTGGGTCCTTCAGAGAGATGTGTACCTCGTCCTGGGCACTGCCAACAACGTCCTGCCCAGTCCACCATTGAAACAGAGCTTCTGGCAGTGTTGTGACTCGTATTTCCTCTGACAGACTTTGTAATCACATCCTGACTCTACGTTTCATCTTTTTTTGAATAAACTTCACATACTGCACATTATTGATTCCTGAATTGTATACTGTAAATGAACAAGGGGCTGTAGTAAGCACAACACAGTGAGCGTCATATGGCCCATTGTGGCCTCACTACACAGCGTTTACACAGGGTGAACTCCTTTTCTCAAGCCTGTGTCAGGTGGATAGTATCAACATGCTATGATTTGTGTGTGGTGTGGTCCATTCATTACGCTGGTAAACAATAGAGGCTATAGGCACAGTTGCTGGCTGTTGACCTAAATGGTGCCGTTTAATCCAGCCTTGGCCCTGAAAACTACTCATGCCTGACAATCAAACAAGGGCCCGGTGCCTGTTGTACCCTCCAGCTACAGGGAGGGAGAGAAGGAGGGAGAGGAGGAGGAAGAGGAGGAGGGAGAGAAGGAGGGAGAGAAGGAGGGAAAGAAGGATAATCCTTGACCTATTCCATACATCTTCAGTGGTGGGGAAGGGGAGGAGGGCTGAGTTTCCAATCAAAACAAATAGAGAGCGTTATATTCTATATTCTGAACCAGGATCAGTTAAGGGTGTGTGTGTGTGTGTAGCAGTGTGTGTGTGTGCATTGTTACAGGGTGAGGGCCCCCCACAACCAAACAGGCTGAGCCATTCATCTCCTTTCATTGCAGATAATCCACCCCTCTGGATGGCTCAGTCAGCTTCCCTAACTCGAAACATGCACACTTTAGCACGCAGACACATGGATATCGGACAAAGAAACACACACGTGCGCCCGCATTTGAAAAGAAAACAGTCAGACACAGACACACACACCCACAACGAAACATGAAAGACATCTACGAAAGGAGTCACGTTGTAAACACAGAAAAAGGGCTTGTCTGAATCTCCCCAAAACTTTATTTTTCATCCAATTATCAATCCAGAAACGAACGGTCCCATTAGCTTGGCTCCCGTATGTATTCATACTGTTTATAACAGTGCTAGGGAGGCACTTCAGAGGGAGAGGAGACTGCAGTGGCCTCGATCATCCCAGGCCTCTACAATACAGTCCCCCCTCTGGATAACGAGCTGAATGTCATCCTGATTACATCACACAGGGACATCCATTCATTCTACCAGGGTCATGGAAGAGTGGCCTATTACCAAGCTGTTCTATTCGCTTAGAATGGGGCAAGGTGGTTGGAAAGAGAATACATCAGTTTGAAACTGAACCAACCAGGATGTCCAAGCGTGCTCTCGGGTTCAGGCTGCTCGTGTGGAAGAAGCTGACAACCTGAGGAACTTGAACTGGCTGAGGCCGTCGCTCTCTCCTCATTGGCTGAGGAGGTGTGACCCGTCCAGGGCTCGAAATTAACTTTTTGGCTTACCAGCCAAAATGGCTGGTAGATGAAAAAAGTTACCAGCCAATAATATTTTTTACCAGCCAAAATTAAACCTGCCATTTCAGACATACTCTAACATTGTTTGACATAAACAACCTTTACGTATGATTTAAATATCATTCTAAATCACTCAATGGACAAAATAAACCAATTTTACTTTTTGAAACTATGTATTAATTCAGGGGGTTCCAGGGGCCTACTACTAGGCCTACTCTTGCTCAATGTGAGATGGGTTGTCCTTGTCCATGAGGTTTGGTCTTCGCATCCAGTGTTTCCCACACATAGACTAATTTAGACACTTTATCCGGATTTTTTTTTACGCTATTTAAAACACGCAGCGTATTCGTTCAGCTGCATTTCCTTTCCCTGCTCTTCCTCCGACTCTGTCATTCACGTGTCTCTCACATACACAGTCACAACGTCATCACACTTTAGCAACGACGCTATGCTATATCAGCGACCCTTCAGCATTAGCATCGTAGCTAAATCTAGGAAAGTTGAGGTAACTTTAAAATAGGTACATACGAACATGTCTTAATCTGCTAGACAAGCTTCCCCATCGTTCTTTTGGTGAGGTGTCTCACGAGCCCTACTTACCCGGCCGTGGAGCCGACCAGCTAAATAGTTATTTAGCACTAGCGTTGCTATACCTGCACATATGCAGAAATTGTTTAGAATATTTTCAGGCTTCAACCAGTGCTGCTCAAGCATAAATACAGGGTCAAGAGATAGATTCGTTAGGCATTGAAGAAAGAGTAGGAGAGGAGGACAGTATCCAACATAGCTAATACAAATATATTTAATTTAAAAAAAAGTTATGTGTAACAAACCTGCCGCCTAGACTGTGCGGTCTATCTGGCGACGCACTCACTCAAAGACACTTTCAAGACTTTCGTGACCCAAATCAAAATTCTGATGTGACAGATCGATGGGGAAGTTTTCTCTCTTAAATGCTGTCATCCTCGACCTTTTTTGTCTTTTTAAATCTAACTATTTGTATTATCCGTGTCATTCTCTAGCGGTTATAAAGGCTATCTTCCCAGTTTTCTGCCACCTAGATGCGCGCACAACTGTTCGTGTTGGCGTTGCATGCTTTTATTAACCATGACGGGCGCGGTAGTCGGGAGCTATACTCCGCAATTTCACCCGCCAAGTGGCGGGGCATCGAACACAATTTAATCGCCAGCCCAAAAATCTACACGCCATTGGCGCTCGGCGGGTGCCAATTTCGAGCCCTGGACCCGTCTAGTTAGCGAAAGGGCAGTGCCGGCCTACGATCAATGTGCAGGATGAGACACGTTTGTCGATTACCCATGCCTTTGTGTATTTTGTGGAAGTAAATTGCTCATGGACGCTGACTACATGGACCGTTACCTCTGGAACCTGCTTTAGCTAACTTAATGCATTATGGTTGATGGCTCTAAATCTGGCCTCTAAGTGGATTTATGTCTTTACTGTTATTCATTGTAATAATAAATGACGGCGGAAAACACATGGAATATGAAGTCATTTGGACCTACAAGTCAGACTAGAAACCACTTTGTTCCCATGGATATAAACCACGGTGTCTCCCGAGGGGAACAACATTACCCAGAATGCACCGGTGTACAGACTGCAATTGGATCCTGTCACTTGAGATGTTGGTGAACTAAGCACTCTAGTTACCTGTTTCCAAAACCCCCAAGATAGCACCCCTAGTGCTTGTGCTGCTCTGCAAATTGATTCTATTCTGGTTGTAGCCGGACTGTCTGGGAATTAAATTGTCAGCACTGAAAAAGACCAAATAAGCAGGAGAAGGTTGTGTACTGTGGATATTGCCAACTCTGTATCCCCTGAAATAGCCTCATGTCTAATCGCTGTCTACATGCTCCCTAATGCATCACATCTCAAGGCCTCGCACATTGCAGATTTACGGAGGTCAAAGGTTTGGATTCATTTTCTTTCCTAACGAGAACTGTAGCTCCAAAATTGAGCCGATCTGCTAGTCAGCTGTCTAGCACAGTAGGAAACCGGAGAGAGGGGGAGGAGAGGGAAAACAGAGACGTGGAGAAGGAGGGGGAGAGAAAAGAAGAGGGGGAGGAGCAGAGGCTGGGGGTGCAGTTGGATGTGGATCCAGAGATGGGGGTAGGGAGACTCTCTCCATCCCTCTCCATCCCTCTCCCCCCTCCTCCTCCTGTGAGAGCAGTGCTTGGCCTTTGCAGGGTCCTTATCTGAGCTCATACAATCATCTGGGTGCAGTCAGGCTCATTATGATCCTATAGTCAGTTGTATGTGATAATCATAATGTCATCATAATGTTACCAGTCAAGTCACCAAGGGGGACACTGGGGGCGTGTAACACGGTGGAATGACTTGCATCTCAGTCCAAACAGAAGGGTGATTCTGAAAAAGGCTACCTATACTGTCACCATGGTAACGCTTTGGGCAAACGGTTCTGAATTATTTTGTCTTGACAACAGATAAAGTTAGTACTGTATGGCATGAGCAAATAGATAATAAAGGGTTCCTATAAACGGCTATGGAGACTTGCTGCTGGTCCAGCAGGCTAGGCTGGAGGTTTTTAACAGTTTCTCATTCTCATTCCTTTCCTGACCCAAATTGCTTGTATTCTCTTGCAGCCCATGCAGCTTTGAGATGCTAAACAGCCCAGAGTTTACTCACAAAAGCAGCAGCTGATTTTGTTGGTTGCCATTGGCGCAGAGATATCAATTAACATTCGTTCAGAGAAGCAGCTTAGAAATCGACTGGAGAGAGTGGACTGAGGGCTGCATTGTGTAGAATATGCACACACACACACACTCCCACACACACACCTGACAGCTGCACTTTAACCCCCGCCTCCTCCCAGCTTATATGTCTAATTATCCGGTGCTGGTCAAGATCCCGGTAGGGGGGCTAGTGGGGGTTGGGTTTAGGGAAGGGATGGCGGAGGGTTTGGTGAGGGGGGAGGGGTGTAGTTGCCGACTGGGACCTTGGATTTCATTGTGGAGGAGCAGATGGCAGGCAGTGCTGGGGTGGCGTCCTTCGTCTGGTGCGCACCGCTAAAGGGGTGAAGGGGTTTTCATCAACTCTCATTTATTCAAAGGCCTCTGTCGTATTTTTGGTGCCGGACGTTGTTAGCCGAGATGCTAGTGGCTATGCTAAATTGAAAGCTCTTATTTGAAGGACTTATGGAAGTACTTACACTGACAAAAGCCTTGCGAAGGCTCTAAACGCAACCAATCCAATGTCTTTTGGAGGGAATTCAATTACTTGAGGGGGACTTTGAGATTTGAAAGTACATGCCAGAAAGTCTTGCTTAGCCATGACAACAACAGCACCCAGTTAAGGAGTCTTGACAAGAAGGGCTAGCTGAAATAACTCTTCTCCGAGGCCCCGTCTCACACCTTACAAAGGACGCGTCAGTCTTAATAGAGCATGACGTTATGGCACGACATCCAAATATGCCTTGGGGAGAGCCTTCACAGTACAGTACAGGCCTGTCTTGTGGAGTGTCACTTTATTCTTTTGTTGCTAGGCGGATGGGGAAAAGATGAGGAAGAGGGAAAGGAAGCCAAATAGTACTAGTATTCTTTTGTGTGTGTGTGTACGTACACAATGCATTTATGGCCAAATACATTAGAAGACAGGAGAACTTTGAGAGAGGTTATACAATTATAATTCCAGAAACGTAGTTTCTAGTTTCAAATGGTTCTGGTTACAAGCCTGCATGGTTAAACCTCAAAACAGACCACTGTAATTCAATTTGAGTACCTTTGACGATGTTAACAGGCAAAATGAGATTCCTGTCCACTATGATATCCTCTCAGTGTTTTATGTCTACTTTAAGTCATGCAACACAATTATTTAGTTTAGCTGTTTCGATGGATACCGGGTGAAAATAGCAGACAGACCATTGCCTCAAAATCTCAACCACATTTGTTGATCCAATGAAGACAAACAAGCCAAGCAAAAACAAATGTTCCAGGTGGACAGTGTCATGTTGGACAGAATGCCTCAGTATGCTGAGAGAGGGAGAGAGAGATAGAGAGAGACAGAGAGAGAGAGAGAGAGGGGACAAAGGGACAGGAAACGAGAGAGATTAAGAAAATATAGAGACAGAAAGGGACAGAAATACAGAGAGAGGAAAGGGCTGCTTGTTGGCTGAAATTCGTTCAGATCTGATGGGTGAGAAGGACATCTGTCACGTTCTCTTCAGCCCAGTCATGCCAGGCAGGCACTATTGGCTGTGTGGTGCTGGGATGGTGGTCACATGGGCAGGTGGGAGAGGCTGATTTAGACCTCCTCCGTTCGGTTGGCAACAACTGTTGGGGAGAAATTCTTGGCGGAGTATCATGACTTTGGTTCCTGAAATAACATCGTGCTCAATGTTGATGTGTCAGCAGTATGGGTCTAATGGTAGGTCTACATGTAGGCCTATTCGTACCACAAACTCACTACATGATAACGACGTCACGCCTCGGTGCATGCAGTCAAAGAATACATCTTCAGTCAGTAACAGGCATTTCTACTTTATGGAGACAAAACCGTGACATCTGTGCACATTTACACCCCTAGTAAGCAGTAGTAATTGTTGGGGCCAAGGACATTACCGAGCTATCAACACAAACCTTTTGAGGAACCTGCTTTTCAGAACAACTCTGTGGAACATGTAGCTGTAACCCGCAACAGGGGACTCAGCGCTCACCATCAGTGTATGAGAGTAGTCACAAAGATGTCAATCAACTAATGGAGTTGATCATTAAGGGGGGAATAGAATGCACGTGACACACCCTGACAGGAAGCAGAGTGATCCATCACAGGAAATGAAAGGTTGGAGCTAATGGGGTCTGTGTGTATCATTAACAACCCATGGTTCTAATGCAGTCTGTCATGTAGGGAAGGCTCGCACAAACAACCTGTCAACAAGGAGCTCTGTGATTTTATATCACAACAGACATCAGCGGGACGAATGTAGATTTCATCAATTCAAAATCAAGTGAATGAGTGGGGTGCTTAAAAGTAACTTCTGAAAACAAAAATGTGATATGGGTGAAAGGCTCCTGCAGATGCAAATGAGCCCTTCTCTCGGCCAAAGCGCAAGGAAAGTGACGGCGTTCATTATGCAAGAAATGTTGGTGTGGCTGCAGTAGCAGTGGCGATCAAGCATGTTGTAAGTGCTTTAGGTACATTAGCCTTCCTGTGAAGCACCACTGGTCTAACGCCACCATTAAGGCTGAGCCAACAGTTTTTAAAGAAGGATATCAATACCATAACAACCTTCAGTGTGATGCACACATATGGCAACAAAGTACAGCTCATAAAATATTCTGATAGAATATTTAACAAGTAGTGGTGGGAAGGAGTGTTCAAGACATTTCCATAATATTAGAATATTTGCATATGAATAGGAGCTAGCGGGCGATTTTTTGCGTAGCTCGGATAAAACAGGAACCCATGCTTGAGGAAGGTGGGGGTTGGGGTTTCCTTGGGAAATTCCAGGGATAGACAGCATTCCAGACAAGCCTGGGGCTCCCATCTGGATTCACCACTGGCATGGAGGCAAATCCCCAGTGACATCATCAGTGTGAGACGCCAACCCCACATATTCTAGCAGACACCGGTTTCACAGGATCTGCGTGGCTGAACCCGTCCTTGGGGACAACAGAGGGAACGTACCCTCCTTTTTCCTCCCTCTCGCTGTGCCTCTTATCTTCCAAGTATCCAGGGTTCATCTAGTTTCTGTGTAGTCTGAATCAATGGATGAGGGGAGTCCGTCAAATAGTATGGTTGTCTGGGTGGAAATGGGTGGCTTAAGGAATCCTCATTTGAATATAAAATCGTACTGAAGTTGTTAAGCTTGTCAGTCTGAATGTGGTTGGGGTGATTCCTGTGGGGATCGGGAGAGACAACCACTGTCACATCAAAGCTTTTTGTCATCGAAATTGGGTGGAATTAGTCCTGAAGGGGGATCTGACGGCATCCATCACAAGATCGGTCCAGGTGAGCCATCTGCATTTCACAGACTTGGCAGTTCTGAGGGAGCAGTCAATTCAGTTTAAGTGACAAGTGATCTTTCCTGGCAGCGATGTCCATAATTGTCTTTCCCTCCCAATCTTCTGATGGAAGAGGAGTATCAACCATCTCTGTTGAAGGCTCTTCATGGGTATAAACATATTTCAGTCTTGCTTTCACCGAGGTTAAAGTGAATGTGGACAGCTAATGCACGGTCACAGATGACTACAACAAGCACTTTCTTCCTCTAAGATGTCATAATATTTGCTCTCTGCAACCACAACAATTCAAAAGGACATGCAGGAGGATTCATCATTTTGTCAAAAAGGGCTTTGCTGAATAGGTGTCTGCCTCTCCTGCACTTTGTGTCGTGGTGACAGGAGCTGTATGACTTGTCAGGAGATGTCAGCAGTGTTTTCCTGTCCAGGACACGGATGGGTTTGTCTGTGAAGAGTGGCCTTTTCGGGCCGTCAGTGTCCGAGCAGATAAGAATCGTGGCCCTAGTGAGTCACTAGCATGGCCTGTCTGTGAAGATTCTCCACCGGATGACAGGAAGGAAGGGTCAGCTGGGTTTGTTTTCTGCTGGCGGACGGTCTCCAGACTCAGCTGTTTGGAATGTGAGGAATGGTGCACTCTCACTGTACATCCTGTGGTCCGTTGCTATAACCCTTACGCACTCATTAGCTCTATGTAGTTGTCTGCATTTACTTACTTTAAACAATGGGTCATTGTGGCTAATAATGGGAGGTACCTGGCTACCTGATATGACCTTCACATAAATCTGGTTTAGACAAAATACAGGGGAACTATGTATGTTTGTAACAAGGTCTAATACATGAAAGGCGTAGAAGGGATACATCCATGTGCTTTTCGGTGGGATACCAACAGGGTATGTTTCAGTCCTTCTGATCACAAAATCCCCTTCTCTCCAATGGCAGACAATCTCTAGGAAATCCCTGGACCTAATCTACTGGACCTAAATATTCATGATGGGTTTTCGCTGCAGATGGGGCAGCATGTTGTATCGACCAAAGGCATGATGGGATATTAAAACAGGGACCATGTGCTTCTCATCATATCCTTGTTGTGTAATATCGGCAGGGGTCTAGATGAGATTTTTAAATGGGAACATTGATCATGACATAAATGTCCCATGTGGATGCTTGCTCCAGAATCTTTTTTTTATGGCCTAGCCTTGCATGACTAAATGGAGGTCGGTGAGGTAGAGGAGGATACGGTAATAAAAAATAGTTTGAGGCTGCTGTGCTACAACACATTACCCGAGTCTTACCAAATAATTGCTGCATAAAAGCGTTTCGTTGATTAAGGGAGGCATAATTACCTAGACTGCTGACACAGCTGAACCAAATAAATCTGAGAGCCATTTTAGAGATGAGGAATCTGGAGAGTTCTCATTGGCCGTCCCATCGGGGTCTGATATTGCACGTTAAAATATCCCGTTCAACTTGATGTGCTGCAGTAGGGCGTGTTTGAACATACTGGAAAGAGACTATATCCTAGCCGCACTGGACATGAGTTTTGCTGAATCATCTCTCTCTCTCTGCCCCTCTCTCTCCCCCTCTCTCTCTCTGCCCCTTTCTCTCTCTCTCTCTCAAAATTTTTATATTTTCAATAAGATTAAGACTGGATTAAAGGGAAGGATAATGGATATGAAAAGCTGGATAACTCATTGATTTCAGTGGTATTTTCTCCACTTGCCGGGTCATGAGTTCAATGGCCACGCCCTTATGAACATATAACAGACACTTCAATATTGAATGTGAAAATACATGTTTTTTTGGTGGACGACTGAGTGTATATCTGCTGACCACATCAAGCCAGCT
Source organism: Mallotus villosus (assembly GCA_903064625.1). NCBI lineage: Eukaryota > Metazoa > Chordata > Actinopteri > Osmeriformes > Salangidae > Mallotus > Mallotus villosus. The sequence goes on from CAEFZP010001101.1 coordinate 237,439, forward strand.
CATCCCGTTCCTCCCCACACTACAAAAGCTCTCTCACCTGTTTCCCCTCCAGTGTGTAAAGCCTCTTCACCGCCCCGGAATCCAGCTTTATGGCATCAGTGATGTCGGTGAGCACCTGGTCGAAGGAGTGCGCCGTCTTCTTGTTGAGCAGGATGCGGACGGCCTTGCGCGGCTTGACGCCGCTGCGGATGACGGTGACCAGCTTGGGCTTGATGAAGTCCTTGGACTCGCGCTGCAGCTCACACTTCACCAGCGTGCTGAGGGACGAGAGGGAGCGCGACGCGCCCCCCTTGATGCCCACCGCCCAGTTGGGGTTGGCGTTCTTGGTGTAGTCCACGAGGCGGTAGGGCTCGTTGGAGGCACACACATAGCTCTCACCTGGGGAGAAGACATGGGAGGGAGGGGAAAGGTGATACAAAACATGAGGAGTTTGGTCAAGGAACACAACAGGCAACATAACAGCCTCAAATGTAGTCCAACCTATGCTTGCTTCCAGCTAAAATGTTTTGCAGATCGTGTATTCTACACAAATCATGTCAATCCTCTCACTATAAAGTCGAAAATCACCTTCTACTGTCCAAAATAATAAGTTTTAGTTTGACTAAGGTCTTGATAGATAACTTTACCCTGGGCAACAAAGAGTTAACATTCTTCTGCGATACAAAAAGTCACATAAAGGGCCCTATTTTGACGATCTGAAACGCAAGTATCAAAGCGCAAAGCGCAAAGCGCAAGTGGGCGGGACTCCGGTGCGGTTGCTATTTTAGCAGCGGGATAAATGACTTTGCGCCTGACGCAAATGTAAAAGAGGTAGCTACATTACTAATGGGTGTGGTTTGGGCGTAACGTGCAATAAGCCAATCAGAGCGTCATCTCACATTCCCTTTAAGAGCAGCGCTTGTTCCATGGCGGATTGCTATTATAACGGCGGATTTGCCAGGCGCACGCCAGCGGTTCACAGGAGACGGACGTTCTTGTCAGGACCGTAAACGATAGAGAAGTGACATTGTATGGGAAAGGCAGAGCAGTGTCATTGCACTAAGTTGCCCACTCATGCTGCTCATTCAAATGTAGCCTATTTTGACATATATATATTTTTTTAATTAGGCCTACTTAGTTCTTAGAATTAGTGTAACTGTTTTTTAACTTAATTTAAGACCTGTTTGCACCTTCCTGCCACAGTAAATTGAAAACCGAATTCTGATTCTGATTCTGATGTGCATGGGAGAAGAAACCTACCCAAATTAGCTTCGGTTAAACAGGCGTAGGGGTAAATTGCCACATATTTCATACAGATTTCATACACATACAGATTTCTCATGAACATCTTATTAATCATTGACATGAACGAAATGTAACACAGCTAGCCATACAATAAATCAAAACAATACGTAGTTTCGCAGGAAGAATACCCTGGCTTCGCCAGCAGTGCGCACGGACCAAGCTTGCGCCGTTAAAATAGCATCTGAATAATGCGCCATTGTCTTTAAACCACCTTTTTCCTGGTCAGTGGCGGAATGGTTTTTCGGAAACCGCAAGATAGCACCAAGAACGTTTGCGCCGGAACACGCCTCCTTTTTCGCTAAAACCGCCCCCGGGAGCGCAAGGTCATTTCGACGTGCGCCCGTGGAGGGAAAAATCCGCTTTGCGCCGAGTGCAAGATAGGAATGATACTTGCGTCACTGACAAAGTCAATTGCGCTGGGTGCAAGATAGGGCCCTGAGAGTTCAAGCCAGTGTAACTATCTATCTCTCTTTCTCTCTCTCTCTCTCACAATCACTTTATCTTCTCTCGTTCTCCCTTCTTCTCTTCTCTTGCTCTCTCACACACACATTGTCCCTTATTGTCCCCCCCCCCTTCTTTTATTTTCCTCAAGCCGTTGCATTGGACTCGCTCCAAAGCAAAGTATGTTTGCTTTATTCGCAGACGTGCCATTGTAGCAGTTACAAAGTGGGTGCTTCCTCTCCATGCAAGACTGGTGTGATCACTCCAAGGACTTCACTGGTAAATTAAATCGCGAGGAGGGAGGGAGGAAGCCATGCCTGCCAAATGTTTACAGTGCTTGTTTGTAGGATAACAAACGTGGTTCCCATTTGGTTGTCAATGAGGCAAGTAAGGAGAGGGGAAAACGGCAAGAGAGAGAAAGAGAGAGAGACCATGACAAAGAGAAAGAGACGATTGCCTAGACACATTGTCTATATCTCTTGTGCTGGAGGGATCCCCCAGGCAGCACACAGAAGCTGAACATGATATGGATGGCCTTTCCTCTGGAGCTGACAGCCTCTCCTGGCTGACCCCATCCATGATGACGCTCTTCCTCTGCTGTATAACATTAAACATCCCACCACAACATGCCGTTCTACCCAAGGTATTTTCAGTGAAGGATAGGAATCTGGAGTAGTCTGGAGATACCAAAAATCGAAAATGATTACATTGTTTTATAATGTCAATGATATGGTGCTGTGAACCAATAAGCACAGCATCCATTACCTAATTACCTGAAAAGTGAAAATAAAATCATGAAGGTGAAATAATCAGCTAGTTAATGCTAAAGATAATATGACTAATATCCTGGCAACAACACCACTTTAGAAAATGCAACACATGAAATGTGGCCGTGAAAAACACCTGCTAGCTCCAAAAGAAAACAGGTGTCACCCCTCACGGAGCTGAGAAGATAATCATCTGGCTCGGGGGCGGTGTCAGAAGGTACCAGGAAAGGCACACGGTAGAAACAGAACCAGAACTGGATACATTTGATAGGGATTTAGAGTGTTTGGGAATTATGGAACGGTAGAGACAAGATTTAAATCCATGGAGAGGACAGATTTAGGTTCAGAACATTTCCGTCCTAAACCAAGGTGAACGACTTTGGATGGGTCACAAGGCTGACTTTTGGGGATGGTGTTTGTGCTGCTGTCCATGGTGCTGAGATTAACACGACATTAACTGGCCTCAGGTCGACATTATTACAAAGTGTTCTGAAGTTTCACTTCCGCTCTCATTCCTGGGCGACGAGGTCATCTAGTATTCAGTTCCCTTTCTCCCGTCTGCGTCACAAGCCAAAGGCACCGCGAAACAGAGAAGGACTGAGAGAAACCGGGAGCGATAAAGGGAGTTAGAGGTCTGAGACAACCCTTCCCCTGATACTTACCGTTATGAAGCCAGCAATTAACCAAGGGCTAATTAACCAGCTAGGCCACAGCTGGAGGGACCTCCCCACTCAGAATAGTAAGATGGATGGAAAAAAAGAGGAGCTGCTATTAATTCAGTGTCTGACAGAGCAGAGGGGTCCCTCTATGATATGTGACCGGTGACTGGAGGTAGGGGTACCCTCAGGGGTAAGAGGGCTCAGGTGTGACATCACTGGAGAGGTTAGGGGTCCCCAGGACTCTCTTCGGTGGCCTGAGCTCAGATGAGGCCCAGCTGAGACCAACGTTTAACAAGGGGCCTTCATGCGCAGCCAGCTGGTGACTGGAGGAACCCATCACTGTGGCCACTCATCTGTCACTAAAGTAATACACACACCATCACTCACGGGGGAAATGAGAGACAAGGAGGGTTAAAGAGCCCAATAATATAGTGGTATGCGGTAATGTTTGTAGTTCTTATAAATCAAAGTAAAATAAACTCCAAAATAGTTAAGACTCCCATTGCAAATGTACTGGAAGTTAACCTTTCCATGTGATGTCGTATGAGCAAAGCAGCACAAAGTGCAGATCTAGATGCACAGTCTAGATGCACAGTCTAGATGCACAGTCTAGGGGCTCCCATTACAGCTGGAGGCAAAGATCTCTGCTGCTGACACCCACTCATCCCACTCTGCCATGAGGGATTACATGTGAATGGGCCTTGATTGGGTTCACACACAAAAGCTCCTCCACCCTCCTGCAGCCTTCAATCAATTGGGGCAGGCTGAGCTGGGCAGTTTCTGCAGTGTCTCCCCTCGACCAATTTGATAGCTGAGTAAACAAAGACAAGACTCTGGTGTTTGGCCTCCAGCGTCTACAGCCAGGAAAGCTTCTGCTGGGCCGAGACAGTCTGTGACTACATTCCTATTCCTCCCACGAGACGGACCCTGACTCGGACTGTGCCCTATTTCCCTCAGCCACAGCAGGGGGGCCTTAAGGGGCTACTTGTGTGAGACCGTTGGGTCACAGTGGGATGACTGCAGATTGATCTCCAGGCTTTGTTTTACAATGAGTAGGGAGAGTAGATATACTCAGTTGCAGCATATGCCAATATGTTCTATGTGTATGTATTATATGGCATTGGCTCCACTATATTGGTTTGTGAACATGGTTTAGGCGGGTGTGAATGTATTTATTTACCATTACTGTACTGTATCTCATTAAGTGAGCCAGAGGTACTTCTTTGACTGCAAGTTGACCACAATCTCTCCACTTATCCCAACCCAGAAGAGATGCTATGGGTCTCTCTGGGGCGAACAGTGACCTATATCTACCCTGATGGAATCTCTCTGGGGGACGAAAGAGGAACAAGTGGTGCAGAGCATCCGATTTGGGAGGATGTCAGTTGGAAATAGACTGGTGAGGTGAGATGAGGGAGGGGAGAGGGAAGGGGGAGTCTGCAGTGCGGAGGCGCAGAGGAAGGTTTGCTACCAAGAGAGTGCTCATCTTTGGCTCCTAAAAGAGGATTGGCTCTAGAGGTCACGGTGCAGACTGGATGGCAGCACCAAACATGTAGATTAATTGACTAACCCAGAGATGCTACTCTCACTGTATGCTATGCAGCTCACATGGAGAGAGACCATGGGAACAAGAGAGAGACATGCAGATTGTATCCGTATGATTTGATCACAGATTAGATCAAACTGATGCAACAAATTAACATTAACCCTCAATGGATGACTTTAAGTCCTTTTTTTATCATTACACTCATCTCAAGTCTGTTTTGTAGTTGTGATGCTAGTATTGACAAAACCACCATGGCATTCATTCAGGGTGGGAGTCAGGGCAGAAGATTGATTTTCTTTCAACATTTAATAGGTTATGAAGCCTGCAACGACCACATGAAACACATGCACACGCTTTCTCTCTCTACCCCAAGTGAAGTCAATAAAGATCAATGCATATTAACATGGGGTTGTACGACAGCCCAGCCCAGCATTCCATGGGTGTGTCTGGCTGTGCATTCATCATTCTCTGACTGCTGCAAAGCACTGGGTCACACGTGTCAACATTGCTTTGTCAAACTGGGAGCCCTACTGGTTCACTGCCGGAGTCACTGAGTTCAGTGTTCTTATGTTCATGCCAAGCATCTAAGGTATAAGAATTGATTATTTTTATCTTATTGATCGTCACATGAACAAAACAAAACTTTCACTCTTTGCAAGTCACATGGAATGAGGCCCCTTGCAACCATACACAGTATTTTAAACCAGGAGTTATATATGTAGTCTAGTAGTCCATTCATCTAGCACTCAGAGGAAAGCTGATAATGCACTTGACAATTCTACTCACTCATCAATATGTGCATTTAGAGTTGAAGTATTGATCTCCCCACATGATTTATGTCTTTATATGGCAAGAGGCTAGATTTAGTCAACTTACCTTCCACTAGCTCATCTAGGTTTGTGATCCTTCTGCCGCCGTCCACCGAATACAGAGTCCGAACACCTTGGGGAAGGTTAACGTTGTCCGAAAGGGACCGGGTGAGTTCCATGAGCAAAGCGTCCAATGACCTAAAACGGTCGTGGGACACGGCGTACACCACACCTTTAAAGTATTTGTCTCCATTTCTGTAGAAACGTACTTTCTTTGCTTTCTTCTCCGATGTCAAAGACTGTAGTGTGCGCGTACGATAGAAGCTACAGTGCGCGCTGTGAGCCGGGCTCGGCACGAGACCGTTACCTCTGGAACCTGAATGTGAGCCCGAGCTGTTGGCCCGTGATGACCGGTGCGTCTTGTCCCGTTCCTCGAAGTGTTCAAATTCAATACTTCTGCTGAGTGACATGTTTGTGTTTCTTACAATGTAATCCTAATTAAAACACACGCGTCCGTTTAGCTTTTGTTTTCCCAATGAATTGTGCCAAATACGTTGGGTGATGCAGTAAACTGGTCTACCCAGAACACCGTGCACGTTATCTCCCACCGCAATTATTCAAATACAAAGTACAATATTGATTGAAGCCACGATTACAGGCTAGAAATCTTACCGTTCCCTGGAAAACTTACTAAACGGAAATAACTAAGAGGAACGATTACAGCTTCATAACCTGACGGTCACAGCAGTTTTCCGAAAACCTTGAATCAATACCAGGTGTAAGTAGTCCGGTCTTGATTGATACAGTAGCCTAGGGATGGTTTATCAATACCAGCTTTTCCGTAAAGAGAAAGATCCCAAAGATATAAATGTATCCGATTGTAAATGCGGATGAAACGTCATTTAGCAAATAAACATAGCATCAGAACCTGCGTCTAATTCCACAGAATTTAACAAATCCGCATGCTTGACACCGCAAGCCTCCTCTTGTTTTCACATCCTCCTTGTGACAGTCTGCACTAGTTTTACTGTAGCAGTAACACGAGAGGCTGTCCTGTCACCCAAATCAACGGGGAGGGTGGAGGATTGATCTGCCTCAGGGTCCTAACGCACTCCGATGACCCTCTCTATTGTTTTGCAAATGCGCATCTGAACTACACATTACTCTGGGATGACTTCAATATATAAACATGTTAAGTAATCAATAGTTCATTTGAAATATGCTGATGCAGGCTTTAAGGATTAGTTATATTGCTCATTACGTAAAGTGTAATATGAGTACAGGTAAAGAGCAATAATGTTTGATTAGACAGTCAAATAAAGACTGTAGATAGCTAAATTAATGGAGGGGTTGAACATTTAAACCTGTGTGATAGTGTGCGTGTTTAGCTAGTCAGCTGGTATCTACCAAGGTCACGACTTACTGTGGCAGTGGATTACATGCTGTGTGGACGCCACTTTCCTTGTGCCACTCTGTCCCAAACACCTATGTACGTCACCACCTGGCACAGCACCGATACTCGTGTTTCACTTTGCTGCTACAGAAACTGCAAACCAAGCTGCATCCCCGAATCACAGTAGCTATGCTACCATTGTTTCTTTAACCTGTGAAGAAAAAGGCAATTACATTTTTATCTAAAGCTCAATTATAATATCTAAAAAGAGGACATAATTGAATGCAACCACCATGTCAATATAACCAAAGACTCCCATCAGGGCTGTTGGGTGTAATGTAAACAGAACACTCAGGATCTTGTTCTATACTGTCTCCCTCTTAACTGACAATGCCTGGATGTGAGTGGGTGGGGAGAGAGAAACACATGTGACCTTAACTGACATTTCTCTCCTCAGAGGTCAGGCTCTGCATACCCATGACACTGACAGAACAATAGGACTATACAGACTAGTCTTATTACGTTCAAGAGTACATCACTTATATCTTTCATTCACAATCATTTTCAATTGATTCAATGGATTATGTTGTATATATTATATTTTAAAGAGAAAAACAAATTTGGGAAACAAAAAAAAAGGTAGACAATTGTTTTAAAATGAAAAATCTGTCATCTGGCCGGAAACAAATAGGAAGTAGTGTGTCCCATGAAGAGAGGAAATCCTGTTGACAATGACAAAGCAGAAAATCGCCCAAAAGATAACAATCCAACTCTTGAAAATTAAAAAGAGGGTAAAAGAGGGTAAAATTGGATAACAATAACTAGGAAGATAAGCAGTAGGCCTTCCTTCATAGCTGCCATGCTGTTTAAAAATGTACTTTTTTTGTGAATTTAGAGGAATATACTCACATGGGGTATTTGCTTCGGAATCACTAAGGACAACAAGCACGTGGAAAATGTTGAATTGCTGGATAAAAGCATTTAAAAAATGGTTTTCCGACTGGAAAGGGTTAAGGTGTATTCCGGAAAAAAGCAGCACTTGTTTTAAATTGTCCTATGATTTTATGCATGGTGAGATCATGGAACACATACAAACATGCTTCTGAGTAATGTGCCTCTTAATGTCTCGGGGATCAGAGGTCCAGGCACATGTGTGTTTGTACGAAAACACTTCATGAACGTATCAGATGCCAATTTTTCTTATATATACAAAATGTGTTTCAGTGGCTCCATCTAGTGAAAAACCATCACAGGTACTGTGCTCCTGTCATCGAGAAGCTGAGGTCCTCGAAGATTGTTCATAATGTGAGATTTAGAAAATTATATTTCAATACTCATTTGATAATTCTACAGACAAAATCACATTCATGATAGAATGAGAACATTAAGAATAATATATCCATGTTGTCAATAAATATGATCCCTTGTTCTCCATGTTAAAGATAGCATCCGGCCATGCTTGTGTTGATTCTTCCATGATTTGAAGTTGAGTTACCGAGTTACGCAACGTTGTTTCGTCCATGGTCCCCCATCAATTGTATTAGTTTATAGTCTCACATACCTAATCCCCCCATTTTTTCCAACCACTGCCAACACAAGCCTCACAAGATCCAGGACTTGTGTCGAATGTTCTTGCACAATGTAGGCCAGTTGTCGACCAGCTGGGTAGGACGTCGGCTGAAATGAAATAACCTCCCCACCCCTGATCACTATCAAGGCTAATTAAACTATAGCGGGTTGTCTCAGGTTTTCTACTACTGGGACATCTGTGGAAGAGGACCGCATTTCCCATGATGGCCCAGTTCTCTCACATTCCATTAACGGCAGTAGGCTGTGGTGTCATCGTGAGGTGAGCCGGCACGATGCTAAGCAGTGTGAAGGGGACTCCAAAGACCAGCCGTCTCTTGAGCACCAGGGCTGTGGCAGGGAATGGATACAAAATAGGCCTTAATAATAGGATTCATATTTTGATTTTGTAGTGATGTTCGACACTAAGGAATATAATTGTAACCACAAGATGGAGCTATTCCACTAATGCATGTCCAGCGCAACAGCACCAAAATTGCAGTGCCCAGATATAATTCTTGAAGCATTACTGCAGTCTCTGCTTAAAGGCACATTTCCTGCAATTTTTGATTGCACGTGATGTACTGTTATGATAACTGAAATTAAGGACTGGTCACATGCTACTGAAGGGACCACAACTATTAACTAATATTAATCATATTCATTCTGGTATGAAAGAAAGGGATTCATTTTAAATAGCATTTCAAATAGATTCATCTGTCAAATATTCAACAACTGTTACCAGACCCAGTGGAAAGATAAGGAGACTGATGATAATCTGCTGATGGTGAGAAAGCGATAAAGTCCATGATTGCTATTTGTGTAGCCCTCCCACTTCCTCCTTAACCCCCCACCCCGCCAACGCACACACCCACAGATAGCATGTGTGTCAGTGGATTACAAGTGTCAAGGATGGCCTTGGTATCCTATGGATCATACAACATTCCTCAAGCCGGAGGACCTCCTGCATCATAAATGGTCCTATTCAATCAATAACACACACTACCACACACACACACACACACACACACACACACACACGCTTCCATATGAAAGGAATCATTACCCATCTATGAACGCCGTTGTGAATCCGTCAAGCCAGGTATTCATTAGGGAAGGTGTAGGTGGGTCCATTCACTGCACTGAACTAATCGAGGTTGACACACGACAGTCAATCGAAGGCTCAGCCTGGATCTGTGCGGCCCCATCTCAGAAGCTCCGAGTCTCCCCAGAGAAATCAGCGAATGCATGTAGCTATCAATGAGCTATGCGGCTATTTGCTAGCATTGATCCTCTGCTGGATGTCATGGCTCGCTGTATTGCTTTGTCTGAGTACATTGAGGGTTAACAAAGGCAAACGTTTTGACTGTGTCAAATGGTTGCTTAGCAGTATTCCTGGCTTCCTCACAAGCACCACAGAAGGTCTCACTGCACCTGCATTGCTATTAACACAGTAAACGGCCCTTGAAAAAATCTGACCTTTAGCCAAATCCTAAGGAAATGTGTTACCCCTTTGTAATAGTAGGCAGACCCTCTGAAAAGACAAAACAATGGCCTAAAACAAATTTTAGGTCAGAAATAAATATTTTTGACTTCATGGACTTACAGGATGGAACCCATTTAATATTCCAACTGTTTCTTTTTAGTATTTATTTTCTTCACAGAGGGCTCCCTCCCCTACATCAACAGAGATCATCATAGAACACTCCATGTTGGGGAGAGTGTAGAGTACATCTTTAACAGAGGAAGGGCCTGACGAAGATGTGAACAGGACAGTGCAGCAGGCTCTCACCAACAGGCTCCTCTCACATCCGATGTGTCACAACATTAGCATTGTGAGCAGTTGGGCCCATTGACGACTGCGATTCGCGGTGAATATCAACCACCGTGTGGGTGACCAAGTCCACGCTATCCGGTCATCAGCACACCGACTCCCACGGCCTTCTCGAACGCCATAGCCCATGTGTAATATCCGACACCCTCTTCTCTCACAGCCAATGTGTCAGATAGCTCATTGGTCAATTTGTAATTCATCATAGATCTGCCTACATGGATTTTACAGTAGAGCGCGTGAAGACATGTCCACAGGATCCTTGGATTGACTGATAAGATAAGGCCACGACTCGTTATTGATTCATTTGGTTCAAAAGTCATGACTGTGTCATCTCTCCAAACAATTGTGACAGTGTGAGTTCATCTTAAACAAATAGAGAGCTGTGTACGATCACAGTTAGGAGAGAGCAGTGTACGATCACAGTTAGGAGAGAGCAGTGTACGATCACAGTTAGGAGAGAGCAGTGTACGATCACAGTTAGGAGAGAGCAGTGTACGATCACAGTTAGTAGAGAGCAGTGTACGATCACAGTTAGGAGAGAGCAGTGTACGATCACAGTTAGGAGAGAGCAGTGTACGATCACAGTTAGGAGAGAGCAGTGTACATCACAGTTAGGAGAGAGCAGTGTACAAGCACAGTTAGGAGAGAGCAGTGTGCAGTTTTCCCTTCTCGTAGTAAGCAGGTTCAATGAGGACGCTGGAACCATGTGGCGAATGACAAATGTGTCCCTAAAGAGATGCTTCAGTGGTCATTTGTTGAGACTAATGAGGTCACATCAGACTGCACTTCAGATCACTCACATGTTCCGCTCAGGATTTGGGGGTCAGGGGGAGGATCGGTCAAGTAAGCTGTTCCCACGGAGGATTTCCAGGTAGAAGGGTGAATGTTTACTTGGAGTGGCTGCCACAGTGTCTGGATTTAAACCCAGGCTATACCTTGTTGCCAAAAGACCATTTGAACCTTCTAAGCAAAAACCTTCGTACTGTTCATGAAATACAGTGTCTGATAAATACAGCCGTTGATAATCTGTGAGCTATTCCCTATTCCTAAACCAACCCACCCAGGTCACAGTAGCTACATGTAACAAGCTACAAAGGCAGAGAAATCCCTGCGGCTCACTTGTCAATATCTTACATAAGCTTCAAAGAACTTTAAAGGTGGGGTTTTGCACTAGCCATTGATCTAGCTCATCCCAGAATCTGACTTTAAGTTTGTACAAGCAGTAGTGAACATATCTAGCTTAATATGACTTATCATGGAGACAGTCAAATGGGATGTTGTACTCAATAGATGGCAGTGTTATCCAGGCAAGGGCTTTTGTTTTGACGCAAGCACTACAGTAGACTATTTTCCTCAATCCAGTGGGAGAGAAGCGAAGAATTTAAAACTAGACATGCTCTTTTCTGGGCTTCAGAAGTCCAGTGAAAAGAATGTTGGGAAAAGATACAAACATGAATAGCTAGCTTGACTTACACAACACACTAAATAATCACATACACTGTATTTTCAATTGCACAGCAAAACAAATCACTGGTTATTTTGTGGAAGCATACACACAAACTGTAGGACTGTAGAAGTGTTTTTTAGGTTCTCTTCAGAATACAGAGACAAAATCTTTTTATGATGGAGATGGTCAGACTAAGAGCGGTCTATGCTACCCAGATTCCTATGAATGGTGCCATTTCTCTTCCCATCCCATCCATCTGTTACTCATTCAAATCTGTCCCTCCCCATCCTGGCCCAAATACATACTCGATTTAGACAGGATTTTTCTTCTCTTTTCTACAGTTTTGTATATGGAGTCTCCACATCTCCATGCCGTTCTTCTCCAGGTTGCTTCGTAACGGGAGTGCAGGAGAGCCAGAAGCGGATGGAGAGAACCCTCATCGTGCTGATTTAGGGCAATGCAGTGCCAGAGTCTGGCTCCGGTGGCACAGCTGCTCTCGTTAAATGTTTTGATATCCCCAATAAGTCTGTGGAGCTGGGCGCAGCGTTTTACTGTGATTAAATCCCACGGCCGGTGTGCAGTAAATGCGTTGAGCTCTTGCTCTTCTCTTCTGGTGTCACGTTCCTAATTCTCTCTCATGCTCCCCCATGTCTCCTCGCAGCCTCTGTCATTCGACTTTTTCTCTCTATGGCCCAGACTCAGATAAAGAGATCATTGAGTTGATGCCTGTTTATCCTGTCGAGGGCAAGGCCTAAATCCCTCCTTACTAACCTCACCAGAACTCTACTCAGGTAATAATACAAAGAAAACTTGCTTTGCACAATTACCATCTCCCAGCAATTTTTTTTACTGATACTAAATTGCTTGGTAACACTTTACTCTTGGTAACACGTTACTCTTTTTTTGTAGACATAATGGAAGAGAAGGTTTTAAAACCAAAGACATTTTGATTAACTGTGTGATCATTTCTTGCATAGCTGTTCATTATGCTTCAGCTCAGTTACTACAGGGAATAGTAACAGTTACATATCAATCCATGTACATAAGGCCTTTTTATGAATTCATCTGACAAATAGCTAATTGCTGAGATGGGTCTGCCCACAGCCCAATGACTCACCATGGCAAGATCTCTCAAATGATGTCAAATTACATAACCTAGTTTGTAGAGAACTGTGCAATTGCCACTTTTTCCATTCCCACAGTAAAAGTAGGTCAAGCCATCATTTGACACACTGTCAAACCTTGAGTTTGTGTCTGGACTGATGTTACTTTGACCTTTGTCCTCCTTTAAATGCACAGTCATGGAAGGGGGGAAAACAGACCTAGTTCCTCTTCTCCTTTCAGCTGAGCGCCCCCCTGGTGACTGGCTCCTATAGCCTACGTTTGTCCTCTGACAGTGACTGGTCGTTAACCCAAATGCCCTAATTGTTTAATTAGGTTGAGTCCAGGGAGATGTGACAGCTGCCGGGTGATTCATTCCCCCCACGTTTCCTGCTGGAGTAATGGGCCGTCGTGGATGACAGGGCGGCCGGAGTGTCGGGCGGGCGGGCGGGCGCGAGGAGTGATGCGGCCTTTGGCAGGCGAGCTGGCATCTGTCACCCATGTCAGCGTAATGGGGGAGAGAGAGGATGCCCAAAAACACTGCCAGGTGGACAAGGCTGGCAATTTCATTTATAGTTTTTTTTTAAGCTTAAATTCTTATTCCTCTTGTTTTGCATCCCTCACTCCATTTGACTGAGCGTAGGAGTGAAAAGACAGTTGGGCATACAACTTCAAGTTGGCTGTGCTTTTAAACACTGATTTTACGGCACCCAAGGTAGTGTGTGTGTAATGGCGTTGTCACAAGTAAATATTCATGGCACAAGTAAATATTCATGGCATTTCTTGAATATTTCAAAATGAGACGTGATGGGAAAAGATGGTGTTCCTTGCTGAAGGATACATTAGTGTACCGTTCTATGTCCGTCCTCAGGGCATGTAGGCCAGACGGAGAAGAACCCCTTGAAGAAACTCCCCATTCTGCAAGAAGACTCTCGACACTGGAAGACTGGCAGACACAGCCTACTAAAAGAAGATCATTTCCAGAATCACATCTTCCCCTCTCTCTCTCTTCCTCTCTCTAGGGCAGAGTGAGACCAAAATTTGGAGGCGATGGAAGCGATAATTTCTGTGCCATCCTCACTGGATGTTCACTTTGATTTGAATATGACCTGATGAGATGCCACGAGTCTCTCCCTCTCTCTCTCTGTCTCTGTCTCTCTCTCTCTGTCTCTCTCTCTCTCTCTCTGTCCCTGTCTCTCTGTCTCTCTCTCTCTCACACACAAATCAAAGGCACTTCACATATTTCTGTTGGTGCATTCCTGAGTTCTACATTCTGGGGCACATAAGGTAGCTATGCCAACCATAAGTAGATGTACAGGTGTACAGTAATAAAGTTAGTATCGTAATTAAGTACGCTGTGCTAATTAATGCTAACATCACAGAGTGCAAATTACACACAGCGCTAACAATATTCGTTGTTAACTGAATACAGAGCCAACTACACACAATGCTAACAGTGCACAGAGCTAGCAGCTCTAGTCTGGACTGGCACATTTTGCATGGAGACAGGTAGTGCGGGGTTGACAGTTTTGGTAAACACAAGGCTGCAGATTGATTCCGATACTGGAGGAGGTGTGTGATTTACTGTGCCCACTGTATATTACAGTTGTAACTCCCCAGAGCCAGTGGAGTCATGCCAATCTGATGCCTGGCTGTAAATCTCCTGACTCCAGTCACCCTCAGTTACACATATTGGATATTGGTCTGGGAAAATGTGTGGTCTGTGCGTGTGTGTGTGAGAGAGATAGAGTGCACATACATGCCCCTGGGTTTCTCTCCCATGAGAAAGAATGAGTCAAATTTCTGGTCTGTCAACTATGCCACATACGTACCGTACACAGTATAATACCTGTACAGTGCAGTGAGCATAGTAACAGCGTAACAGCAAGGTATTGAGAATCCTGTAGACATGTTGCTGCAAAATGCCATAACGAGTTTAACATGTTGCAAGTTACTCTATCGCATACCTGTCAGCGGATGAATCTTCCGCTTTGTTGTCTAAAGGAAAACTCCTCATGACAATATTGATTCTGCTCATCAATCACATGCAAAAAATATGACTAAATCCCATCATAGCAAAGTTAGAACTACTGTACTCTGAATATTTTACTATGAAGTATAAGAAGGAAGTAGCCTTGGGAGAGAGCTGTTTGGACATATCAAATATTATATTACATGGTTTCTGAGGAAAGGGGATGATCACAGAGATATATGTCAACAAGCAATTTGTCAAAGGGTCCAGTACAAGGTGAGAAAAATAAAACACCTTGAGAGAACATTCATTGTTATCTTTCAATCTGCAAATTATGATAATTAAGCACAGTGAATTTTACATAGTGCACGAAGGCAAAGCCATGACCAAGGATAAACATTGGTGTCCTAATATATTGTTAGTGTCAAATTGCAAGTCACTCCAAGGCACAGTTGCTGAAGACAATATTTTTCTAATGCTATATGGCACACGTGTATGTGGGAAAGCAGGACGAACAAAAACAAAAGAAGATTATTAAAACTGTAAAGTCAAATTGTGGCTTATGTGTAACGAGTGTGAATCTGTGAAACTCACTCCTCAAGTATATAACAGGCCACCGTGTCAACAGAGCTAGCTTTTTGTTGGCGCGGTTGGTAGTGGTCGCGCTTGGCAAGTCAGAGGGGGCGTGTTCGAGCCCAGCGAGTGGCGAACATCGGCCCGTAGACCTTGTGACGGAGCGTGGCCACGTCTGTTACATATGCAACCATGCACAATGTAACACAGTCATATTTAGAGTTGAAAGAAGAAATGTGCATGTTGTGCCTTACTGAAACCAATGACTTACAAGGACGCAGTCACCACTGAGAATATTTTTATATATAAAACAATTCCCAAACAAACAAGTGGTCAGTCTGTGAGAGCAAGAGGGAGAATTAAGCCTCTCCTGGCACTCTGGTGTATAATTGATCACACAGACTGTTCACAGAAGCTCAATAACACTGAACTCTCCAATGGAGCGTCCAAGTGACGAAGGAGTAAGACCTGCAGTTGAAACCCTGCAGCGTCCCCGACACACCTTGGAAGTGGACCAAACAACAGCTCATAATACGTGTGAGAGGGGAGTCAAGCCTGTCAGTCGCTAAAATGAATAGAAGGAATTCACAATATCACACCAAGATAAGTTTAATTCAGAATCTTCTATTTACTGCATGTCACATTGAACTCCCCCAAAGCTACTTCCTGTCAAAAAAAAATCGTTAATTACGAAACCTGAACAGTCATATATGTTTTAACATGTAAAATATAAGATAGATCAAACTCAGGCTCGATTATAAATGGGAATAACTGTAAAGAGCATTTCTTAAGGCCAATAGCAATAGACTGAACTCAACTGGCAGCTCTAAGTACTGCGGACAGTACAGAAGTTCTTCCCTCCCGGCTAAAACAGGTCTAGGACCCAGTGTGGGTTTGCTAACACACTGGAGGAAGTGGCCTAACCCTGGCCCGGACATCTACACCCTGCTATTGTGGCTTCCCTGGTGGACTGACTTCCCCCACAACAACCTTTTCTTAGTCATGTATCAACTCCAGGATAGGTGTGAAGGAGGAAGGAAGGAAGGACGGATGGAAGTGGGGAAGTAGTATTTCCCATCAGAGGACAATCGAACTCTGACAAAGGTGGTGGTTTTGGAGGGCTGCCTAAAACAACAGTGAACAAGAGGGATTTTTGACCTTTTACCTGCTGTCTTTGGCTGAAGATAATCTCTGAATGCTCATACTGTGGTGGGCCGCTGAATTATGAAATAATAAATCATATTTACCTTCTTCTGTGTGGATAACGTGTTTCTAAACTACACAGTAGAATTGTTGTAGCATTGTAATACTATAGATGCAATCACGTGTGTTGAGAAAACAAACAGCTATGATCAGGGTCCTACTGATAAAAACAAGAATGCCTTCCCTACTGAAGTAACGCCTGAATATAGACAGCATTAGAAAATACTTCCATTAGGTCATGTATATTAACCCATGATGGTAACAGTGCTTGAGGTCAATATTGTCACTAATAGTACGGAACCTACGACGGAGGGAAAGTGCCATTTATCCAAACTGTGAAGTGTGTGTATTTCCAATCGGGATCTTTTCAGTAGTCCCATGTGAGCTCTTACTAGCTTCCACCTCGACAGATGGCTATGAGCTGACCACGCGTGCACGTGTGCGCATGCACGCATATCCCCTCTATTTCTGTAGTATAAAACAGCAGTTGCCCTCTTCCTGTGAGTAAAGGTAGTGGAACATTTTTCCTAGCTCTCCGAGGACACAGACAGATATCGCCTTTGTCCTAAAATGACCTGCATTAAGTTCAGTGTCAACTGATAGTTGTGTAGCTTTTACCCTACGGTATTGGAGGAATAGTGCAAAATCTGACCTAGATTTACAGTGTTTAAAATGTGTTAACTCACAACACATCAACAACTTCACAATATATATTCTATTTGGAGACTTGTTAGTTTAAAAAAATAAGAATGTTAGCATTGTTTTTACATTTTATTCAGATACCATTCAATTAAATATACCATTGGGTGTTAACTGGAGTTACTGGTTGTAAACAGATCCCTGAGTAGCAAGGTAGAGCCTATTGTGACACACTGTGCTGTGACAAAAGCTTTGTTCGGTCCTATCCAAAGCAAGAGGTTCCCAAAGTAGTATGTTTATGTGTTACTCGACGAGGACAAATGGGACCTCTGGTTGCTCTTTGTGAACTCTTGGCAGGTAGATTCTGGGTTAGCATGAGTTGTGTTGTTTTGCATGAGTTTGTTATTGCTGGGTTGTCGGGCTGTGGTTCATGGCAGAGCAGACCTCGAGTGGTTTAAAAAAACAGATTAAAATATGCAGTTTGCATTACATTTGCATTAATGTCAGTTCTCATAAGGGCATACCAGCATACACATAATTGGTTATCTCTGGCTTTGATAATGTTACATGTTATTTTTGTGTATAAATAAATAATTAAAAATAAGATAATAACACAATTGTCTTTTGATTCAAGATAATGACTACTTTAACACTACAATGTGTTAATGAGGTTAAAAAGCAATGGGATTTTATTCTAGCAGGAATCTATATACTGTAAATTCCAACTGTGATACATTTCCGTGTTAGAAACCACTTTTGAAACATTAACATGTTCTTTCTCCCCCATATTCTTCTAACCCAGCATCAGCACCATGCAGCCTATTCTGAGTAAAGTGTTTCACAGATGTATCACCCTAAAAATTCCTACAACTGTTAATCAGTCATTTCAAACTGACATCTCAACCTCTGGCTTAATCCCAACCATACCATGTTGTCCAACAAAATAATTGAACTTGACTTAAATGAGTGTCCCGGGTAAATGTGGAGGATTTATTGGTTGCTCTGTTTAAATTTGAGGATTTTATTTAGTGTCCTATTTAAATGTGAGGATGTTATTTAGTGTACTGGTTAAACATGATTTTATTGAGTGTATGGTTAAGAGTTTAAAGATATTTGCAGATACAGTAAGATCATTTGCAGTTACAGTACTTTATCTGCAAATTTTCTTTAAAGTCTTAACCACTTATGATGTCAATTATTATTTTCTATTTCAAAACTTGTACGCTATAAAAGAATTTCCCTGCATTGTACAACACCCCCTCCCATAATTAAATAACTTAATTTGCCTGAGCTAAACAAATGATAACGTCTACTGACTTCAGCTCTTAAATTATAGTGAGAGGCGCAGTATAGGAAAATCGTATTAGCTTCTTAACCTATAGCTACGTATGTATTAATAAAACCCCAATGTTGTCCAACCATGTTGGGCTCACAGCATTTCCTCACCCAGCACAAATAACATAGGCCTTTCTTCTCCATAATGACTGGGTTTTCTGTCATTTTGTTGTTTGTTGCCATGTTTAGGATGCACAATCAAATAATGAAACCAACCTAGTAATCTTAGTTTGAGGAAGACTTACTAGTCCATCTACGTAATAAGATATGATTTATCAGTGGCAACTGTGCTCCATTGTCTACTGACAGCATCCCTCTGGCTACAATTAGCCATCACCCACAGCTAAAAAGTTGGGGGAAAAAACAGCTGAATATCCAACAACACAATCTGCATACTCCTCCACCATTGTACACAGCCATGTAGAGATGTGACAGAGGAATAACACATCATCTCTCTGGATCAGGTCCATGTTATTGTTTAAGACGAACTGGGTCGTTGCCATGGCAGCGGCGGCAGGCGTGGGCGACTCAGGTTCCTCGTTTCCTGAAATAGCCCGGCTAAATTGTTTAAACAGATAACTGGGAATCTGGCCGCTGGCCAAGAGCATGCCCCACAGGCTCATGGGATATTAAGAAAGGCACACACAGAGACTCAACCGCTGGGAGAGAATGGGTCCAGAGGTCCTGGAAGCACAGCCTCTTCATCAGTTGGTTTAAAGCAGCCCCGCTCAGCTAATTGGCTTCAATGCAGTCAGTGGATGTCTCCATGTGCTATCGAATTAGAACGACAAAGAGCCGGTGTGGTGTTGAACTGCTGTCTAAAAAGGTTTACTGTATGTCAGGTTTTGGGGTAGGCTAGTTGATGCTGATACTTCAAAGACGAATTATAGTTAAGGAGACGATCATTTATAGTCGTGCCCACACCCAGGGCTCTAGGTTGTTCCAAAAATATTTTCACACACATAAACCTGAACATTTGATTCAATTTGTGATATTTTACTCTACACCTTATCTAAACTATAACTTTGACCTCTAGCCCTAACCTTAACCCCAAAACCTATATTGAATCCTAAACTCTACCCTGGCTCCTAATCCCCAAAAATATCCCTAGCTCCTAACCCCAGCCCTTTATGTCATTTTTACCCTATTGCCCCAAAAGCCCTCTACAAATAGGCACTTGAACTTGGACATTTGAAAAATGTTCCCACAAGCACAAATATTATGTTTTGTTGTTGAAGGAGTCACCTAGGTGACTTGAGCTCAAGAATAGTTATCAAGCCCACACTACAGGTCCCTACTTCCCAGGTCAAAACAAACAAAGGTGCAGGCGCAAGTTTACAGCAGTCGATCTGGGCCAAAGTGTGTCACTAATCCTTTTTGGCAAATGTCGGGACGTGGCAATGGAGGTAGGTTGGATGAGAATAAACAATCATTAGGAGTGCTGGGGGCTGCCTTCAAATACGGTCAATCAAAGCAGCTCTTCTAATTCCCCTTCAAAGCAGTGAGCTCTGTGTCATGGCAAACTGCCAAATTTGAACTGGACTGAGTAAGTCCAGACCAGGTGAGATAGATAAGCTTCTCTCAGGAGTAAGCGATGTCCTTGTTCGAGAGGTGCAGGAGCCAGGGTTCAGAAGCCACTGCAACGTACATAAAAGTGGCATGCGGCATTTTGTCTGTGCACATTCGCATAAAGGACACTCGATCAGAAACTACCACACAACGCTGGCTGCATCTGGGGAATGAAGTGGTCTAACCCGGCAGAGAGGCTAGCGTGATATCGGGTTTTATTTGACACTAAATTAGCACTGTGCCACCTAACTATGACTGGAGCCTCAACTGTGCCCACACGCCCATTTCAGTACCAGCAATTTCAGTGAGCCAGGAAATTAGCAAATGTGTCAAGGTGAGAGAAAAAACACATTTCACTGAAAGAAAACGGTCACAACTACATCTGCGTTAGCAGTAGCCTACCAACGGCCTTGCGCCGTCCAGAAACCAAAGCCCACAGCGTCGCTCTTCCTGCTCATATCCGGACACGCATGCAGACAAAGTTGCCTACACAAATGTAAACACAAACCGTTCCCGTTTGGCTGTGGAGGAGATAAATATTGGCTAAGTTGGCATTGGCCTTCATGTCCATTTCCCTGTGAGACCGAGGCCCCCTGATAAAAGTCATCCATCATTGCTTCGGGGATGGCCTGTCGCAAACCACCACCTCGGTCTAACCACTGGACTGAGAAGGGGACGTCTCAGTAAGCACCTCTGCAGCCACCAAGTCATGATTTAATGCCCATTTACACTGTCCCGAGGGCTTATCAAAAGGTAAGCTCAGGAAGAGTATGACAACTTTATAAGGCATTGCTACGGTGTTGGCGTCTGAACAGTTTGTTGGTTAACGTGTACTAGACCTACTAAGTGTATTTTACATTGTAGCATATCGAAGTTGTGGAACCGTTAGTGTGCGGCAAATGCAGAACAGTTTAGTTTCGCAGGGAACTGCAGAAGGAGTTGTTGCTGCTTCGAGGGCTGGTTGGCCAATTGAACATGATGTGCTCACCTGACATATTCTGACGATAGCCATCGGTCCAGATGTGAAAAAAAAGTTTAGAAGAAACAGTTTGGACTTTTTTTTTCGAAAAACATGTTCAACCTTTTGAAACTGTTTTTTCTAAACTTTATTAAAAAATCGATTTCAACCTTTTTCATTTTTTTTTACCTTTCTTTATTTTTTTTTACCTTTCAAAATATATTTTTTTAATATGTGACGAAAATATTTTTGTGCAGACAATAATAACTGTATGCTATTCAGTTCAGATGTGGTGTGTGTTCGTACTTCATGTCACCCCTGCAAAAGTTAGTGATCCACTTGGGCCACCCCAGTCTGGACACGCCACTGCTGACAGCGCAGATAAAGACCGAGGCATTCTGAAGAGATGGGGGTTGACAATGTGTTCCAACTCACTGGATCCAGCAATCGTTATTATGATGGACGTGGAGATGACATAAACATTTAGAATGAAGTTAGCATGTAATGTAAGGTGTTGTCTTTTCAGTCAATTTCACAAACCAAGTCTGTCACGTACATTGCCATATTCTCCATTCGAGCTAATTGAGGGTGAGTGATGATGAGTTAAGTCTAATAAAGAGCGAGTGATGGGTCTGAAATGCAATGGAACCGGATGCTCCGGTCACTATGGCACTGTGCAGTTTTTCAGTTCTTCCCTGTTACAGTGATCATGACAAATCTATGGCTAGCTAGCTTCTATCATCATGTTCAGTTGTTGTAATATAATTGAGAAGACTAACTTATATCCCCATGTGACTAATTACTCCCACACAGGGAGTCAGACAGGAAAATCAGATGGCTGCGATCTGAAGGTGAAAATGACTTGAATGAAACGTTGATGAAATGCTATAGGGAAAAAAATGTAATATTTTAAATATTTTAGGGCATGTTTTCAGTTTAGACAGTTGAATATAGAGACAGGAAAGCAGGGATAGAGAGAGGGAAAGGCATACAGGAAATGACCCAGGCCAGAATCAAACCCGGGCCCCTGAATTAAGGCCTTTTATGTGTGCACTCTCACCCAGTGAACCACTGGTTTGTTAGTCGTAAGTCCAATATGGTTTGTATTGTTGCTTCCTGTACAACCAAAAAAACGTTAATTTTGTATTAGAAAAATACATTGTTTAGCCTAGTCTACCCAACTAACTCAGACTAAAATAGCCTACCTCTATAAAAATACAAGACTAAAATAAATAATAGCTTCATGTAAGAGTGAGTCATTCAAAGCTTCATTTCAGTACAACCCAAAAGTGCAACCCAACACAGTTAACATTCAGGCTTTTTGGTTCAATATTATTACCAATAGGTGCCTTCTTACCCCATAGAAACCATCAAACAACCCACATAAAAGTTGACTGGCAGAGATGTGAGAATTGTATGGATGAAAGGGCCTGTGATCCACAGACCTTTGTATCATGCCATGCACATTAATACCATGGTGCTCATCTGAGGCCTTTGGAAGGAATGAAAGAAACTGTAGAGTGGAATCGAAAACAAACACCGACAATTATGTTAAATTAGGCTTTGAAATTGTGAGAAAATCAACAGTCTTCTCTGCTTGAGACTGGGGTGTCGCCTGAAGGAGCTGAATCCCCGACCCCCTCAAATTTATTTAGATTAGTACAACCGCAACACTAGCTAAATCAATCAATCAATGGTATTTTAATCCTTAGATAGTTGTAAGATTGGTAATTATTTTCAAGATGGGACCACTAAAATGATTAAAATCCTTGTTTTTCAAAAGAGGATTTACATTTGTGATTCTCAATCTGTCTTGACATGGTTTGGGAAATCTATCAACATAGAAGGGGAAAAACCAGTCTCTCAATACCGAATGAAAACAACATATATCTCTTAGATCTCTGAACTTATAAATGCTTTGGTAAATGCTTCTTTTTGGAAAACAAGTTTCAGTCAATAGCAAACTGGGCAAAACTTTAGATTAACGTTATGTAATCTATAATGTACTGCAACTAAAATTCAAATACCCATAGTAAGAACATTGTAGTTGCATTCTACACAGGGTATACTTCATTACGCTTAAGCAGTTATTAAGTCATTACATAAGTGAGGCTTGGTATGGAGGAGGGTAGGTTTCCATAGGTAAGAGGATGTTAACAGTTGTCTTGCTTTGGTAACACAACCCTCAACTGCCCCTTTACAACAACCTAACCCATATTCCCCTCCCCTATTCTGTGCCTTTGCACATGTTTCTAATAACCTACACAAGCTTACATTTTAACTGCATTTCTAGAATCAAATCGAAAGAAAAGGCCCCATTTGACAAAGACATACCAGTGACTACATGTATTGTAGTACAGTTTACTCATTACTGATAATTCAATGCTCTTTGATATTTCTACAGTTACAAAACCAGTATGTTCTTAATTTAGGCGTGCACCCCATGTTAAATTTGTTGAAAAAAACAAACAAAAAAACAACCAGATCTATTGTTTCGAATTTTTCCCCCTTTCTCAATGTTTAATCTTAAAATTAAACCTAATTCCACAGAGATCACAGGAGAACATCTGCAAAAACAAAGAGATAATGACGTATAACTCGCTGCAAAACTAAAGATGCTCAAACAAATAAAAGTAGTTTCTGCTTAGAAGAGGAGAAATGTGTGTTTTCCCTCATGGCCATCGGGGCTATGTTTCTGTTGCGCAAGGGCAAAGAGTGTGTAAAAGCTGTACGCACTGAACAGAAGGTGTAGTCTGGCACTCTGGGATATTCTAACAGACTTTCAGCAGAGTGGTGAAATATTAACAGCTTTCTCGCTTTGTAATTAATCTTATTCGTCTGTTGAGCTATGAGGTGCAATGAACCTGCGGTAACGACAGAAATGTGGGCTTTTCTAAAGAGTGAATTCTCTGTCAGGAGTTTTGTAAGTCTATCAATGCAGCAAACAAGGATACCTTTACAAAGATGGACAAGGTCATGCATTGACGGACTCACTTTATATACCATAACCTTAAATCCCTGCAACTGTTAACACTTTGACACAGCTATGAATGTTGGTTTGCAGTCCTCACAAGATGGTATTCAATTTTCTATAGACACAGAGAGGTATGTCATTGACATTTGGGTTGGAAGAAAACTCGCTCTCTTCCCAGCTGACCTTAATTAACAGTGTAATGTAATGTACCAAAATGAAGCACAGACATATTTTACAGTTACTTAAATACAAGACAACTATCTGTTGATGTGATTAGGCCAGCCAGTAATTTGCTCCCCAACAAGCACCATCACTACACTGAGGCTGCAGGGTCAAACCTAGTGCAGGCTGTTAATTTAACTACACAATATGCTAATCTTTTGGAGTTTTCCCAAAGAGATTAGTGGTCTGAATTAATAGAAAAACGCTTTTCAATATAAAAGGTTTTCTCCAGACTATTTGAGAGCCTTTTAACTGTGTATATGAGCACACTTCACTAGTATGTGTAAATTGTGAGCTTTCATGAAAGCTTTTCAGTTGTGTATGATTATTGAGTTGTATGAAAGTGTTTCGGTTGTGTAAGTGAAATTATTTCACTTGTGTATGTGGTTTTCAGTTTAGTATGTGAAGGAGTTTGGTTTCATATTTGTCTGTGAGAGGAAAGGTACATGCAATGCTTTCTACAGGAAGTGCACAACTACAATCACGACTAACCTAAATTATTTGTCCTTGTCCACTTTTCCTCTTTGGCGAAAGCTTGAGGTGTGGCAAAAATGATAATCGAAGCTAGACGAATTTACACTTTGGCTGAATATCACAATTTCTGCTATTTCTCACAGACCTCTTTTCTGTGCTCTGCAGTATTGCCAGGAAAACAGCCTCAGTCGGCCTCTTTCCAGATGGAGGAGGCTGCTTGTGAATAATAACTCCCAAAGTTTTGCACTACTACGTGAAATACAGAGCACATTTACATGGCTATTTCTTTTACACTACGATGTGAACTCTGGTGGACATTTGCATGGCTATTTGTATATTCTGTATTACAGGGGAGGCTTCACTGAGTGTCCATTCTGTAAGGATGTAGGCTACTTGTTAGAATCCACTGACCCAGTGGATTATGTCAAAGAATATTGTAACAGAGATTGGAGAAACTTTACATAAATGGTAGACTGCAACAGACTGTAAAGTATTGCTGTTCAAAAACCTGTGTGCAATACTGTGAGGATTACACTTTGGATTACACACAGAGACAAACCACCTCTACTCTCATCGGGAGCTACAGCAGGCATTTCCTTCCTGTACGAACATACTCTAGTGTGTGCAAAAGCCCACATACGTTTCATCTTTTCCACATTTTTTCCCCACACATGCACCCACCGACTACACACCTCCACAGACACTCTCGCCCTTTGACCTAACACACTCCCTTTGGAACCTCCGACAACCTCCAACTCCCTTTTCCTCCTAAAGCAAATGAGAAAAGGCACCAGGACATGCCAACCCTGGCGGCATGCGAGACTGTGAGAGCTGCCCTCATTGGCCTACATTCCCTCCCTCCCACCCCCTCCACAAATCCACTCTGGAAGCTGCGACGTCCTCAGCTGCACTAGGAGCCAGTGAGGCAATAGTCTCGCCGCGCGGCACATCAAATCCCAATCTGTGTTAATTTGAGTGTTATGGGCCATTGTTTATTTTTACCATCTGCCCTCATTCCTGGAAAACAATGTAGTTTGTTGCTCTAGCAAGACTGAACCCAGAGAGGAATGTCGGCGGTGCATATGCAAATCGTCTTTATATAACATTATTTAAAATCGGTCCGTCGGATTTGTTGTGATTCATTAAGATAACTTTCCTGATTTTGTACTGATTCAGTGAGCACCCAGAGGCTTGGATGGCTATTCAAATAATCTTAGGATAAAAAAATCTAAAATGCACTTATTATTCATGTTGAAAGAATTCTAATCTGGAAAATACTCTCTGTGATACATAGCATTACATTTGCTTCAAGCAAATGTCTGATACTCAAGGTTTTTCTGGAACCATTTACTACACCAGCCATTGAGGTTTTGATTAAATCAGGAGGAAAAATGAATTGGGGTGACCTACTCATTGTGATAGCTAAATTGAACAGTCAGTGAACAGTTTAAACGTTGCTTACCATGATATAAACTATAAAGTTGTGTAGGTCAACAGCTGACATAACCCCAGTGTTCGAAAAACCCTCAGGCATCAAACCACCCCAACAGTGATCTGCACATGATGGCACGATGGGAAGACCATTCTCAGTCAAAGTGAGTCACAGCAGCTCAGAGTCGGGTGCCACCCACCCCAACACATAGTATGGCATGTTACGCAATGCTTGGCGCCCAATTATCAGTGACATCGAGGGAGAATGTTGACCGCGAAATGAATCATGACACAAGTGTCAGCTCTTGATATTTTGCACCTAGCTCCATGTCATTTGCAAGAGGCGCCTTAATTAATAAGAGACACGAAACACAAATACTGACTGGAATCAGACGTTGATGTCTAAATGATCGCCTGTTACCGGGTAAACGACAGGGAAACAATAGTGGGGTAAGAAAGTGAGTTGGAACCACTGTAGCACATCAAAACATTTATGAGTGTGTATTCTTCTGAAATATTCTGTGTTCAGATCTCAAATCAAGACAAATATGCTGAGAATAGACACAAAAGAAATGGAACTGAAAAGCATATCTTTTCAATTGAACTGTGGTATTTTATGTAAACTCCGCAAAGAGAGAATGTTGTTATACAGTGTAGAAACAGTATAATAAATAAATATAACACCCAGCTGAAAACATGGCTCAAGGTAGAATCTTTTCAGGTCCTATGATACCAAACACAATGACTCTTATTTTACCCAGGTTTGGAACCTGGTCTGGAAAGGGTTCGATCTGTGACCTTTTTTGAAATTATTTTTTTAATTATTTTTCACATGGTTATATTTTGGGGATAATTTCCTCAAGTGTAAAACATCCAGCATTTTCTAAAGTGTAAAACATCCAACATTTTCTAAAGTGTAAAACATTCAACATTTTCTAAATTGTAAAACATCCAACATTTTCTGCACCATAGATAGAAGACCCTGTACATTTTAAGATGTAGGGTGGTTGTCCAGGAAATGTCACTGGCCTTCTAATATTAGGCCGACACTGGGGTGTTGATGATTCAACCATGCATGCACAGACATTTTTCATAGAGCAGACCACATCAGTGTTTTCCTATTATTATAAATACATGAAGCGAGATTTTGGGCACACAGGCCTCTTCCCTATTAAAGCAGTCAGACATAATCGATGTGACATGCATTTTCATCTACACCAACTTTTGGAAAGGCTAGACACTGATGTTGAGGAAGATTTTGGAACACACCCGGTGTGAAAATTTGGAAAGAAAGCCTGTTAATTTGGGACAAGCTCTGGGCTAATTGCTTTGACATTTCACTTTTGTTTAACGAGTGTTAAAATTAGGTTGAGATAGTGTTTACATGCTATAAAATGGTGTTCTTTTTAAAGGGTCTGAGATTAGCTTTGATCTTCTGCCAGGGCTTCAAAGAGTAATTTGCTGGAATTGTTCTTAGAAAAAAGGAAACAACACAAAGAAAAATATGCTTCTTCCCCAGCGAGATGCTTCAGAGAACACAGAGCAAACTCTGTATATTTTTACAACTCTGAAAAAGTTAATAGACAGACAAGCAATGCTCTTTTGAAATAAATTGATCGGAATGAGGCATGTTTGTATTCCCATCTCTGCAGTGGAACAGGTGATCTTTGAAACATGCCACCCACTCCCTCATACCTTGACTAAAGTCTGCTTAAGTTTGTAAAGGTACTCCCCTCCGTCACCCATACTTCATTACAGGGGGACGAGCACACACACTCACTATGTCACCCTCTCTCTCTCTATCTCTCTCTCTCACACACACACACACACACGCACTAGCATGAACACAAAACAAAACATACATACTATCTCTGTCCCTCTATGACACACGCAGACACACACAAACACAGTGAGTAGACAAACAGGCGGGAGATAGTTCTTCTAATCCCCCCCGTCTGTCTGCTCTACTCTTTGGGTCTGCTCTCTGCTGTAGCTCTGTTACATCACTATGGTGCTGACCCATTTAGGCTGCCCACTCCAGCTGCCCACTCTGCACCAGAGCTGGCTTCCAGAGGGCTCAGCTCAAATCAGCAGATTCTAAAGCAGTGCTACAGTAGGTTGTTGTGTTTTGTACATGGATTGTGGGGAGGGGTAGGGGACTGTCTGTGTGTGAAGAGAGACTTGGTGAGAGAGAGAGAGAGAGAGAGAGAGAGAGAGAGAGAGAGAGAGAGAGAGAGAGAGAGAGAGAGAGAGAGGGAGACAGGGAGAGCAAGAGACTTGGGAAGGGAGAGACAAGGAGAGAGAGAAAGTAAACAGCATGTGGGTGGGTGTTTTTTAAGGATATGTCATAACTACAATGCCTTGTGAGTCTTCACAGCATGTTTGCATTTACACAGGTGTACCGCTCTGAATGTCCTTGAGTAGGATTGAAATGGCCTTGAAAGACAGGACAACATTTATTGATTCTAATCGTGCTTCAGTACAGCTTAATGACTAAATGTAATAACTGGAATTGCTTTGCAAAAGGATAAAAATGAGCTCAGAAGAAGAAAGACTGCTGTTTGCAAAACTCGACAGTTACCAAGTAGGTTCTAGATTTTTACTATCAAGTACAAAGGAGGACATGTGTACATTTTGGGGGATTTATTTAGTTGGATTCAACCAACTCAGCCTGCTAATGGAGCTTCCCAAGATGTGCGCCTCCTCTTTCTTTTTCATCCATCTGAAGTTTCTTCAATCACCTATACCAACATGATGTCCCTCATCATAGCCACACTCCATGATGATTGAAAGAAACATCTAGGACATGTAACAGACCTCCCAAATCCTGTTCAGGGCCAGGGACATATGGCCATGAATAACCAAATGCACAGTTGATGTTGTCGTCTCGTAGATATCAGATGGCACGGGCCGTCTCTGGTAAAGAAGTCCATCCATGCCGCCCTGCCCGGGCATCTGTCCGAGGCCTGGGCTGTGGACCAAAAATAAATCTGTGCTAGAAAGAGGCGGGTTGTATCTGTTTGTAATCTACTTGACACAATTTTACTGCAGTCCCAAATAATTCAGTGCTAAAGGTGAAGCGAGTTAATATGTTGATTAGAAATCGGGCGGCGCCCCGATACCCTATGTACCTATTGAATATGCATTTCCCGTTACCGTGCGAGGAGGGTAAATGTGTTCTTTAATCATCTGACACGTTTCAGTTCAGCTAGGTTTTGTTAAGGTTCAAGAATCCCCAAGACGCACTCATACAAATACTTGGATCATGTGAAGTATTTCAAGGAAGGGCTACAGCGATTTTGGCAATTGTGAAGATGACTTATTTAAATGAAAATATATGGTCTATTTGTAAATCTTATTGTTTCGTCAAGGTCGTCTCTATGGTTTTGACCTCATAAGAAGATATGGAGGTGAAGTGGGGAGCAAGTTTGAAGTTTAATTTGAGATTTTAATTTCTCCTTACTCCTCTGTCTCTCTCACAAAGTGAACCTTTTGTCTTTCTAACTCTGTCTTGCTCATTTTGTCCATCTGCTCTCCCTTCCCTTTCCATCCCTCCCCCAAAACACTCTCTCGACACCTCTCTCTCTCCGCCTCCTTTGCACTGCACGTGAGCTCCTGCAGTCTGCAGTGCACCTGCAGAAACACGCGCTCACCTTCCTCAGTCTGCCCTTGGTAGATCGCTGCTCACGGAAAGCTACAGCCCATAATAATCCAGACCAGACAATAGACTCATCTGGAAAGAACACAGTCAGGCCACCTGAAAGCCAGCAAGTTTTTGATTCAATTAACATCTTTGAGAAGGACTATGCATATTGTAGTTTATTAAGACAAGAAGGTCATTATTTATACTTGTATTAATAAGTATAACTCACCTAGAGAGGTTATGTTGGTATTGCTGAAGTTTAGGGATATACATAATTTTTGTTTATACAATATCCATAAACAATTAATGGACTTTTTATCCAGCTCAAATAATTGCAGTATGGCTTCCTTTCCCCTAAACAGAGCCTATGTGTGTTTGGTACAGAATACATTCTGTGTTGTTGTGTTTGTCTGTGTAGAGGTGTGTTTGCCATTCGTATCCTTCTACTTAGGAAAGAAGAGTTCTGTATAGTAATTTACAAAGTGATCCACACAATGACAGTGGAAGATGGAAGGAGCGATGGATACAAGATGGACAGGATAGGTAATACACTATAATCTATTATGACTAACACGGTACACTAACCAAGTGAACACAGACACTTTTTTACCTAAGTGAAAAAGGACACGCTCATTAGACAGTATGCCAACAGTGCAATGAGAACGTTGCTGGTATTCGATTTTAAAACAAGCAGCCTGGGATTGTTTATGTACATCCCCAACTCAGACACAATCACACCAAGTTGTCATGTCCTTTACCCACCTTGGGTACAGTGGATCCCACAATTACGATTCAACCTAAATATTAATAATAACTGTTAATGGTGGCACAGAGACTAGTTTTGCCGTTTGGGACCATGTGTGTTCCGCAAACAAAACAAACAACATGTCCAAACAAATAGCTAATAAAGGCCGTTCCCAAGGGGTCTCCACTGTGCCAGACGGGGGGATTGTGAGGCCTACATGTGCCACGTGTGGCCAGGGTCGTCCAAGAACAGCTTAACCGGACAAAGTGGCAATGGAACACATGAAGATGGGTGTGTGGGTTGATCAGGGTCCAAGTGCTTTACGACTAACATTTCCCCCCGTGATAGAGTGCATGCTGCATCTGACACGGGAAGAGCTAATGCTAAACGCACACACACCAACCACTGTGTCATCATTATCCAGTTTGAACGCCCAGACACAACGGAAGTTAGAATCTTTTTCTACGCTACCAACTGACACCGTCCTCAAAAATCCAGTCTCTTTCCTCCGAGACGTCTACGGATAACAACAAATTTACTAAAAGATTAGCCACTTAGCTGAGAAGGGATGTAAGGCTGACACTAAGTGGAACTTCGAGGGGGTAAACGGGAGGGGGAGGGGTGTGGAGGAGGGGGAATGGGGGTATAGCTGTTCACTGATTAAAACTAACACTGTAATTACCACGTAGAGTGGTGACAGTCTTGTGCCCTGCCATCGAGGAGTGTTTAGTTTTCTGCTCTAATTCACCTGTCCCCATGGGGCACACCGTGTGTCTTTCCCATGTCTTCAGCTTCTTGCTGCTCTGCTCCAGGAGCACGCTGGTCTGTGGTGAATGCGCGACATTGCGCGTGCATGCACGCACGCACGCACACTCACACACTTTGGAGGGAACACGTATAATCACAGTGATCAGTCGTCAGCAGGGATTCAGTCTACCTCCTCCAAAGTCTAAGTGTGCTATTTTTAAAGGTTGGTGTGGTTAGTTTTCTATCTTGTCTTCTAGCTTGTCTCTGAAGTAGTCAGGTATCTAATATGGCAAAAGACATGTTGAATGCCCTTTATTCCTTGAGATGAATTTACAAATCGGAGAAGCATACCAATGATTTACCTGTTCCAGCTACCATAATAGTGTAGTAAAATATATCTAAAAAGGGGTGATGGGGAGTTTTCGGGGAATGCCATTTTGTGTGATAGATTAGTGGGGGTTATGAGCCGAAGAAATATCCAGTTATCTCCTGCTTAGGAGCACATTTCTTGCTCTTTTAAGCATGTTTCCAACCATGCAGGATTAACGGGTAGAGAGATAGAGAGAGAGAGACGGAGACAAAGAGAGAAAGAGAGCGAGAGAGGCTGGCATGGCTGCAAGTTTGGCTCTGTCTGCCAACTCGGAAGCTGTCTGATTTCGGTTATGGTTCGCTCTGGGAAAAGTAGGCTTCACCCCACTGGGCTCAGCTGTAGAAGGTGTTTGCTCAGAACTACAAGGTCCCAATATAATCTGTGAATAGAATGACTAACTATATATATATATATACACACATATATATTTAATTAGTCTACATATATTGAATTTGTGCATAGATTCAGCCAGTCTGTGACTTGATTGGAGACATTATTTGTGACAGGGTTGTGAGAATGTTGACAAAGAAGGTATTATGGTTATTTTCTGTCCATTAGTCAACAGACATTGTGAGTGTGCACACTCATGGAAAACCATGAACTTGAATCTGGTCACCATGCCAACATGAAGCTTCTATCAACAACAATGATTCCCCTGTAAGTACTGTCCCCGTCATTCAAAATGTGAACACGAAAAGAAGCCTGCCTGTACTTTATAGTGTATTCAGTATGCAAAAATCTATTTTTCAATCCAAAGAAAGAGGAATGCGACTGTGTCATTCCCTCTCTCTGATGACTGTGATGCGGTCAGAACATTGAGAGAAATAGTGGTGCCCTCTTGTGGACACAGTTGACAGTCATTAAATATCCGACAATAAGACGTTACATTAAAACAATCAGTTTGTGTTGATATGCATAGGGTTCTGTAGGAAATGGGGGCTTGTAACCTACAATCAAAGGATGTATAGACAGAGGGAAGTGTCTTTTCCACCGACCGAATAGTGAAAATGCTTTTTGGTCTGAATGATTGGCGTACCATCAAATATTAATCTATTGAGACCTCTATGGTACCTGGAATATGTTGCCTTTTGCCCTGTGCCCTGCAGTTTTTACTGACTTGTAAGTGCAGATTTATTGCCCACCTAATTTTATTAAGTAGACTTGCTATAGTTAAAGAAAGAGGATTACAGCACACCCAAGAAACTAGCATGCATATTATATGAGAAACATAGTGGCTGACCTCATAAATAAACTACAATTGAGTGTAATTTAATTAAACATAAATTCAATGTAATTAAGTAAAGTTACCCTATAGCATCGAATAATTGATTGTTCACCGAATGTTCTCAAAAATCTATCAAATCTATTCAAAGAGCCTCCCCCCTCCCCCGAACCCTACTATACTACTTGAAATAACATGCCCTGTACCCAGCGCAATACCTGCGCTCTGAAGCCTGCCTGAGACCAAGCGCACTCCCCCCTCCCACCTTGTCTCCTCGCCACCTAATTCGGAGTTTGTATTGCACTCGTTGCAGTAGGAGGGTCCATGTGCACAGAATGACGTCGCTCAGCAAGTCCTTCTGACTCCTTCGTTGTTTTTTATCTCTCTTCTATCGGAGGGCTAGAAAATCGCAAATCTGCGAAATTATGTTCGTATTGTGTCAATATCTGACACTGCCGTCCTCTTCGACGCTGTCGTTCGGTCTGTCAAAACAGCGCCTTGCTGTCGTGGATTACGAGTGATACGCAGCTGACTTCTCTGCTTTGAGCTGTCAAACTGACACTGAAGTGGATTTATTTGCAAGACTAAATACTATATGTTTGGAGGGAGGGTATTTGGAAGAAGATACAACTATTGCCGTGTCTCTGTGTGCTTTCCCCTCTGGATTATTGCTGCCCAGCAACTCAGCCACCTGACAAGTCTGAATGTCGTAATTAAGGTGAGGACATATTGAAAGGTTTCGCCAGAGATGTATAACCTACATGGAAGAAACTGTCAACATATGTTTATTTGTAATATGCAACAACCATTAGCGTACAACTTCATTCAATTTTCTTCAGAACGGGATTGCAAAATGTCTCCAGATCTGTCTGCACAACTAAATATTTAACTTTTAAACAACCCCGGGGAACCGTTCCGAATAGGTGACCTATAAGTAAAATGAAAACGGGTTTTTCTCTGTAAAAAATCATTTGAACCTCGTAGGCTAGTAATAATATGAATGACAATAATAGCAATACATAGGAAGATTGATTAGGCCCAATTTGACTTTGTAAAGCATATTATTATAGGCTATGCATGCATAATTACACACACGGCAAATCCTGAGTCTCATATTAACCATTTGTAATGTATTCGTTACAGAGGATGTTTTTTTAATCATAACTTTCTTCTCCGGCGTGACACTTCTCACTGTTCTAGCTGTCAACCAAGTAACAGTAGAGGTTCTTCACCATCGCCTGCTAAACTGTCATTTTGTCACCGTGAGGGTAGCCTGTTAAACATTACCTGTGGCCGATTTGGCGCGGACCTAGTCATAGTTTATGAAATGCAATTGCTTGACTGTGCCCGTTATACACGTATGTCACCAACCTACAGTCCTGTTAATCAAAAATATTGATCAAGCTGTCGGCAAGTACTCACTATGTGTTCTGCCTTAATTGCAGTCGTTTTAGGCATCGACGCACTGAAACATTATTACAGAAGGCTACGCTACTTCTATAAGAAACTTTTCTGATCAATTGTGAGGCGTCAACCTACGAGGTCTTATCGTCCCAGATAACGTGATAAACTAATGTTATGCTATGGGCATTCAGGGGCAACTGGGCGCAAATGGTGGGTTTGTAGACTTTTTCAAAGTTCAACGGCATTTACTGCGCTCAAAGATATATTATTTTAAAGTTATGTCGCAGATATGTAGTGGCTTTGAGACCTACTAGAGTGACAGAACAGACGGACCAATCCGTGAATGGCAAGATAAAGTTCTTGTGACATTGTCTATTTTCATCCAATGGAGAAAAGAGGTGGGGATTTAAACGAACAGCGTCATGTATTTTAAAGATGCAGTAGCCCAATCTCATTTCATTTGCGAAGTAAAAAGCAGATGCGATTAAGCATTTCCAGTCTTCCTGAAGTTACCGCCAAGTTAGTACGAATTCAAAAACAGTTGTAAATCCTCAAGTGTGCAATGACTGTCAATATGAAATAAATGCACATCCTCCCTAATCGCTACTGACACACAGACATGCACGTCATTTGTAAAGCAATATTTGAATGTACGAATGTAATAAATGTAATTCAAAATAGAATAAAAACATTGTCTCTATACCAAACTGCATTTGAAAAAAATGAGCAATATTTGGCAGGTGCCTTGACTGTTCTGGGGCAGGTTCAGAAAACGCAGATGGCCCGACGCCATGTCCCAGCCTGTCATAAGCATAAGAAACCTGCA
The DNA here is from genome assembly GCA_903064625.1 of Mallotus villosus. Taxonomy (NCBI): domain Eukaryota; kingdom Metazoa; phylum Chordata; class Actinopteri; order Osmeriformes; family Salangidae; genus Mallotus; species Mallotus villosus. The sequence continues at coordinate 272,593 of CAEFZP010001101.1, forward strand.
TCTGCGCCTTAGAGATGACAAAAGCTAATACTGCAGATACAATTGTTAGTAATATGACAATGACACTGCACAAATGGTTTATGAATAAAGTCATATGGGCCCATATGGGTCAGGTGTATTTGGGACATCAGAACACACCTGAGGATGATTGCAGAAACACTTTGCTATAACACAACAGTGGGTAGGTTTATATACCTTCAAAGTGTGTGCCAAAGAGTCCAACTGCAACTTTGAATACATACTACAGTGTGAACAATAGCTTGCGTTAGCCAAACCCGAAGTTATAAAATCATTATTAACAAAGTTTTACTGCAGCCTCTTGTCCAGTTCAGTTCAATTATGTCCAGGCCAGCCCAGCCCAGCCCAATATTGGCTTGTCCAAGCCTGCAAACAAACACACACACATGCGCACACACACTTTTGCAAAGGGTGTTAGATCTCCAAAGACGACTTAGACAGAGATGAGTGTATCACCTTAGGTTTACCTTAAGAGCCAATGCAAATAAACAGCAGTGTGGGGAATGTTGAAATTAATTAATCAAAATACCAGTAACACGGGTTTAACATTGACTGCATTGAAACTGCATCGTATACATACACACACACAAACACTGGGTATCATGTTATTATGTAAATATAAAGAGAAAAAATATATAAATTCCTCAATTGCTAATTTTTGGGGCCTTGTTTTCTTACACTCTCCTTTACTTCCACATCTAACAGGTGAATCAATGACCCAGGCATGGAGACCAAAAGATACCAAAGTTTCTTTGAAGGAGCTGACACAGAGAACAGATGGTCCCAGGTCACCAGTGCTATGGACTATTGCAGCAGCGCCGAAGAGTCCAGCCTAGCTAACAGCGACATCCTGATGGACATCGTCAATGTCGGCTGCCCAGCAGGCAACGCTGGGGTTGATTGCAAGAAGAACAACGTCAAGAAGCCGGAGCAGCAGACTCACCGACTCGGTCAGAATCCGTCAATCATCCTCCCCCAGCTTTCCAAGACTGTGGCGGAATCTATGGGCTTGTACATGAACGCAGCCCGAGAGGCCGATTTCGGCTTCAGCCAGCATGGTGGGCAATGCAGCCCGGGAAAGATGTACCCGGTTTGCGGGCGCGCCCTTGAGGACAACCAGTGCATGTCCTCAGGGCGTGTCAAGTCGAAGGCGCCAGCGTTGGGCCTCCAGACGGTCCTGCAGCAGTCTAGCGTTAGCCCAGGGGAGCTCTCCTCTGGCCCTCCGGTTGTGTCAGCGTCGGCCCAAGTTTCCTCACTCTCCTGCAGCCCCCACACCTCCAGCTCCATCTCCAGCCCTGGAGGCAGCAACAACATGGTGTCGTCCACCACCAGCCCCACGACTTGCTTCGGCCCGGCCTGTTCGTCCATCGGCAGCCCCATCAGCCACAATCCTGCCTCCATCGGACCGCCGCTAGCCCACGTCCAGCGCAGGAGTTCAGCAACCTGTAGCCCGGCAGAGTCCAGCACAGTGGGCTCCCCACCTCTCACCAGCCCCCTCAATGTAATGAGGTCGCCCATCTCCAGCCCCCAGAGCATGAGCAGTGTGCGCTCCCCACCATCATGCAGTGCCACCTGCACCATGTCTACCTGCAACATGTCGTCCGTGTCCAGCCCCACTGGGAGCAGTGGTCATAACATCAACTGCAACAGCAATGTCAGACCGTCCATTTCTAGTCCCACTATAGGGGGGGCTATGGCCGTGTCAAGTCCGAGGAACTCTTCCTCTACTGGGTTTGGTGTTTCCAGTCCAGCCAGTGGACTGGGCTTGGTCCAGAATGACTCCTGTAGCCCAGAGGCCTCCAGTGGAGACCAAGACTTTAAGTCCTTTGAGTTTCCCAAGGTGGAGAGCGTGGATGGGGAGCTGTTTAACGTAGGCCTGGATCACATGGGGATGGTGAAGTACATCAAGAATGAGCCCGGGACAGACTACAGGAGCATGTGTCTGGGCACCTCCAAATGCCATGCTGGTGCCGGTTCGCCCTTCATCACACAGATCAAGAGTGAGCCAAACAAAGATGGTGGCTGCATGAATCAGCATCACTTTGGTGAGCAACCGTCCTCGATGGGTCTCTTCCCTGCATCAGAGACAACCTATTTGTCACTGAGGGACAACATTGATGAGTACAGCCTTTCTGGGATTTTGGGACCTCCCGTGTCCTCCATGAATGGCAACTATGAGGCTGGGGTATTTCCCAACAATGCCCTGTCCAAAGGGATTAAACAGGAGACCAACGATGGCAGCTATTACCAAGAGAATAATAACGTGTCAACGTCGGCCATTGTTGGCGTTAATTCAGGTGGACACTCATTTCATTACCAGATCGGAGCCCAAGGAACAATGTCTTTCTCGCGGCACGATGTGAGGGACCAGGCCAACCCTTTGTTAAATCTCATTTCACCCGTTGCGGCGTTAATGGAGTCGTGGAAATCTCGACCAGGCATGGTGCAGGGTCCGCTGTCGGCCAGGGGGGAGCCCTACCCAAGCCAGAGCTGCCTGGCAGACAACATGTCAAGGTAAGGAGATGAAGGAGAGAGACAAGCACTCTGGGAACTGTAGTTCCTTAGGCCTGCGGACGGGCTTGTCATTAGGATGAATTTTACTTAATTGGCACCTGCCTCGAAGGGGTTATACGGTATAGCTTTGAGATGGTCTTGAAACTTCTGACATAAGTTAACTAGAAGTAAGTGTCTTTTCACCGTGACTCGATAAATAGGGGTTGACATGGTGTCTGTATGTGAAGCACTGGGGTTTCTTTAGGGCGTTGACTACGGGGTGACTGTTGCCTAATAATAATAACAACAAGGCTTGGGAAAGGCAGCGGGATGTTGGCCAGGGGAACAGGAACTGAGGGATGGAGTCCAGGTCATTGTTACAATACATTAGAAAGAGTCCACAACAGCAAAACACACAGGCCCAGTGTTCTACTGTAACAGGGAGGCAAAGTTTGAATTGTATCTTTTAGCTGGAAAAACAAAATTGTTGTGCAACGCTAATATCTATTTTAATGGGCCCTTTATGGGAGCAGCATTGTAAATAATGAATGATTGATCCCATGCTTACGTTGCTGAACCAATGGAATAATCAGTTCCTTCAAAAGGGGCGAAACCCCCAACAAAAACAAACACGCAGAAAGAAGTAGCAGACAACAATCCAGGCTTCTATTACAGAGACTGATCTGGCAGAGTCTAACTTGACACAGTTGTTGGTTTTTCAGTTAATATCATGTCCTAGTTGCATACAAAGCTAAATGGCTGTTCGTCACTATTAAGGATGAACCAAAGAAAAACTAACTACCAGAAAATAGACCAAGAGAAAAACAGAATGACTTTTGTTGCAGCTGAAGCATGTGAACCAGTTACGTAACATCCTTGCAGGGAGAGCCAGCTATTTATTTACAGTAAATCAAAAAGATATGGCCACAGTGTCTGAAGGGGGGGGTTCTTTAAAAGATTACAATGAATGTCTAATGGTGGTGATCTATAGATGATAGTAGCTTATCAAAAAGGGTATAAAGTTGTGCACGACACACTGTAAATTCACTCCCTATAGGATCATTTGCAGGAAGTATTAAACAAGGCCATAAACGGCATCCCTCTCCTGACTTCAAAAAGTTTCAGATGTTTGAGAGAGTTTTAAGAGGAATGCATGTGATCTTTTGGAGCCTTTCTGGAATGTTTTACTTGCTGTTCGCTATGTTGGCCAACGTGGTTCAGCTACTAATGACCCCCCACTTCACGAAAAGATTCAAAACATCCACAAACATAAAACTAATTTGAAATAGGTTCCATTGAGGTTTTTGAAATGGAGTGTTTAAGTATGTGCCCCATGGCAACCACCTCAATGGACATAAAAGGTAATTTACCAACACGTGGAAGCATGTTGAATTGGCATATCCGCTTTTACTGTATCAGTGGTTGATGCTGTCTAAATATCATAAGCTTTGTAAAGTTATTTATATATAAATTATGCATTTATTTTGCATTCAACATATTAACCAAGGGCTCATATTAATTCTAACCATAAATACTTTGGGACATCCTCATGAAATCTCTCCTCTCACCAGTAGTTTTATTGAGCCAGTTTGAGCTAATTTGAGATACATTTGCTGCATTATGATCAGCATGATCAATGTGTGTATTACTATTTAGTAGTGTGTGTGTGTCCGATGCAAGTGTGCGTGTCTGTTTACACACTTAAGCATGTGTGTAATAATGAGACGTGGAGCTGCAATGGGGGAGGAAGGGGGGTAAGAAGGAGGAAGGGTGGGGGTGGGATGTGGTCGTTACCTGGGAGGCAACCCATATGGTGGGAGCCAAAGTGATGTTGACGGGATCACTGCCACACTGGTTCTAATGAGATCCAGTTTAGCCCTGATGTCAGACAGGATGGCTGTCAGAGGTGGGCTGAATGGAAGCCAACCAGCCAGAAAGCTGCACACCTACACACACACACACACATAGCTGTGAGAGACATTACTAGAGAACTAAGCACACACCGTGGTCTGCTATGCTTAATCCAACACTAGTTATTTTGACACTATAGCTATAGTTACGGACGTCGAGCATGTTTGAAATGGTCCTCTTTTCCAACACACCTGATTCCATTGAATGGATCGTTATCAGCAGAAGCCTGGTAACGACCATTCATTTGAATCAGGTGTGTTGGAAGAGGGGAAACATCTCAAACATTCTGGACCCTGTGGTTGAAAACCACTGCACTAGTTACGAGAGGTAGCTCTCAGAGACTATGGCCTGTCTTTTCTTTGTGAAACTAGATAAATAATTTTTGCTTGTCGACAATCCCACTTAATGTCCAATGTAAGGGAAGTTAAGCTGTGAGCTCAGGACACTGCCCAAGAATCTTACTAACTGCAATTGCCATGAAATAAATTGTAATGGCCCTTTAAACATGTTTGAGTCAGGCAGTTGATAAGCCACCGACCTGACAAACACGATGTCACAAGCCATTAAATAACTTCCCTGGCTGCATTTAACCAGTTTCGATAGAGAAGGAGAAAGTACTACTTCAGTTATTGGACTGGATTGTGTAAGCATATACAATATATCTTATTTTGAGTCCTTCCTCACCCTGTTATCTTTAGGCTATACAGTAGAATGTTCATTGTATTTGCGACAAGGTCTTTGAAAAAGCTCAGCATTGAAAATACTATCGAAGGTTGTTTTTCTTTTTTCACCAGAAAAGAACGCTTTGCACTGGTCCTCGTCCAACTCCTAATGTTCTACTGGGGGATGAAAGGGCATACTCTTGAGAGAACACTAATAAGCCCTTAATTGTATGTTCTTCCACTAAATTAATGGATGGCAATGATTTGATTAATTCAGACGCTGCTGGATACTAATATCCAATTAAACCCTGTCCATGGCTCACTGGGGGCTCCCAGTGCATTGTGGGTCGGCAGCTGTGGGGGAGTGGGTGTGTGTGTGTGTGTGCATGTGAGTGAGTGTGTGGGAGGTGGGTGGTGGTTGCTCGTTTTAGATGTGACTGTGGAGGTGTGTGGGTTGAGGGTGCCCAGAGTTGAGGTGGTTTCACCTATTGTGTGACCGGCAGGTGTGTATCTTGTTTTTAGTGTGTGTGTTCATGCAGAGGGGGGGGGCGGGGAGGTGATGCGGCCCTAATGAGCCACTTTAGGCTGGTGTCTTTGGTCACGGCCCCTGGCCCCAGGTTATTTGCTTTTGCCACATCATCTAACGCCCTTGTGGAGATATTCTCACCCTGGGTGATTTACGGCCCATTCTGTCAATGTGTAACTACCACTCAATAGTCACTTACATACAGTATATCTTGATCTGATAACTTGACTATCTCTAGGTCAGGGTAAGATACAATATCAATAGAGTAATGTCTGATTCTGAATAGTATCAGGAAACTATGAGGCAAGGTATTTATTGCAGTTAACAAATACGGTAAGAAGGTGAGTAGACAATTTAAAAAAAAAGTAATTTTTTAAAATATATATATACAGTACTGTTGTGTAGAACGTTACATGATTATTTTCTGAATAAAGGTGAGTCAAATAACTAAGTATATAATTGATGGTATTTTCTCACACACAATTGAAACTTTTGATGTATTTTTCTCACTCGCACACACTTGGATGGGCACACACACACACACACACACACACACACCCACACACACAGAGCAGAGACACGCAGCTACACAGACTCTGCTTGGCATCCTAATAAAACTGTGGTTACTGTTCGCAATGGCTGCTGGGATACAAGAGCCTGTCCTCAACTGAACCCCTCTCCTGAAACGGCGTCAGGTGACACCGAGCCAGATTTCCGCTGGATCTCTTCTCGGGCGCAGGTCTAACTTCTATTACCTATTGCTGACATACGAAGGCTCATCCTCTAGGTCATTAAACTCTCTTATGAAAGGCCTGAAACTAAAGACGGACACCACAACAAAGAGTAGTGGAGTTTTGTGAAGTTTGAATGCCAGATTGTTTTGTTTTTCACAACAAGGTGTGCTGGGAAATAGGTGAACAGGACACTTTTGAGCTAAGGGTATCCCACATTGGTTACCGACAGGAATTTACTTTGTTTACTGTAGTGAAATGTAAGACAGCAAATGTGTCTCAAGAGTGAAGTTCTGGGTTACCGTTTGCATACTCACTGTGTGTGCTTGATTTTAGAACATAGAAATGTCGTTACCATTTATGGTTAACAATCATACAGGATAAGCTATGAAAAGTATATTTTGTTTAGCTGGGAGGGAATCTCTCCCTTACTCTCTCTCTCGTTCTGTCAGTGCATCATTGTCTTCCTCGCTGAAATGCATGCCAATGCGCTTCAGTGGACAAACAAGGCATGACTTGATCATTCATGTTTAATTGGAGTTTGCGCAAGTATTCACGTCCAACGACTTATTTCTCCATTTGGCTGGCTTGTTCCGTCCATGGAACAGGACCAATTGACATCTAGGCGGAAATGGATTCCATTAAGGAAAACACTTCAAAAATGTTAATTGTTCCACTTCAGAGGTTAGAAAAGTGGGTCATGCCTGGCTGGCTCAATTAAAGTTAAGGGGGGTGAAGGGGGGGCTTTATGTAACGCACACGTGCACGCGCAGCGTTCACACAAGCCACACACATCTGCACACATGCAGCAGAGCTACACACACACACACACACACACACCCACACACACACACACACACACACACACACACACGCACACAGTACCCTTGAATATGCCTAATAAATCTTTTAAAATGGCATGCGTGATGGCATCGAATGTGACCTAGAAAGACGCAGCACACAGTCCTGTTTATGGGCCACTACAGAAGAGAAACAACAGAAGAGAACTGTGTCCTTGTGTCGGTCTTGTGTCGCACCCATACACAGGACAAAAATTACTAGGGTGTTGGTAGAGGTGGGGGCCTTTGGTGAAATCCCTGTTAATCATGAGTGTATGCTGATCCCTTGACACAAATCAGGACACAGCTACAGTATAGCTACACTGACCCAAAATGTAAAAAGAAATACCCTTTCTTATTATACAATAACACACAGGATCGAAAGACAGCGTGTCGCATTCAGCCCCACATTTATAATAGTAAGTAAAACTTGTTTGGCAGGAAGTCGTTGCCCCCGACAACTGGAGAGGCAATGAAATAGCATCTTTACTTCGGTGGATTTAGTTCGAAACCTAATGACACACCTTGTGTAACAGTGTCCCAGGGTTATAGATGCAGGTTTGGAGCTTGTAGGATACCTATTTGACCCGTATGTACTGGACCCAATCAGAACGCAGATTTCGGTGCCACTTAAATTCCTGAGCTGTTGATTGAAATATTTGCCCTCTGGTGCTCCGAAACTGACGTAAGAAGCATCATCACCGCACATGATCGTTACATTATGATATTACTGCATTCATGTGGTGTCAGAATAATCCAAAATGCAAGTTAAGGCACCGGGACCGTTTTAAAAGTATGGATTTGGCACCGGTATCATAAAAACCCAAACAATACCCAACCCTAGTCAACATTGAGGTAGAAGCATTAAGGCAAGTGTGAGGTAGGAGTATTCAGGCAGCATTGAGGCTGTAGCATTCGCAATTATATAGTTATATAATTATACTCAAAACATAGCTATTGGTTTCCAGACAGTTGTCGTTTCGGTAGTTGTTACATCGTGCATGGAATAGTGGTTTATATTTGTTCCCGGGCTTCCTGGATTATCCGAGCAACTTGTACAAACAACTGAACAAAGAAACAAGAAACTAGCCAATGGCAAGCCAGCTTCCACACTGGGATATTTGTGTTTCCTGTTTACAGTCTCAACTTGGCACTCTCATCCAGCCTGACCCATAGCTCGAGGAGATACTCAATCTGGCAACCGGTGGTGATTGTGAAACCTGGCAACCTCCTTTCTGGTTTTACTCCGCTGTACTGTACCTGGCACAGACGAGACATTCCTTGTTTACTGTCCGCTTTTGTTTCGACTGCTTGCATCGACTAGGCCACAGCTGGCTGGAAGTCTCTCCTTTGAGTAGTTTGGATTTAGCCTGTCGCACATTCATTTTGTGTCTGGAACGTAGTGGCAATTATTTACACAGGCTAGAAGAGTTACCTCAAGCAATCCACAAATAGTTATCAGAACAGTAAATACAAAAATATACATACATGTTATATTGTATATATTTCTTACATTTTCTTCGCAAATCTTTTTTTCTTCTCAGCTGTCAGTACTGTTTTTGGTATGTTAACTACAGTTCACAGTGAGCATTGACAAAACTGTGACATTTAACTTGGGTGAAACCATGGAGCTCCTTCTCTTTGCAGAACTTCTGATTGTGCTATTTGATCCAAACATAAAGTCAAGTGATAACTCTTCCAAATCTTACTAACGTAAAGGATCACTTCATTGGCATTAAGGGCAGATCATTTGTATATAATTAGATGACTATTTGCACACTCTATTTTCCCTGTGCTGGGCTCCCAGCCCTCTGCTGTCAGTCCAGTCTGCGTTTCCTCCATAGCACATGGGCTGGTATCGTGTATACATATATGTGAAATGATCACTGCACCCAGGGTGTCTGCAGCAATAATCTTAGACCAAGCACAGGCCTGATGTTCATTATGGTTCACAGGGAAGCATGGTTGAGTGAGAGGACTCCTTTGTGTTAGTTTCCATGGCAAATAAGGATATTACGCCTCATTGCTTGTTTAAAATCTGTAGTTTCTCCTTCTATCTGATGCAGACATATTAGCAGTATATAGCACATCCTATTCCATATCATTTATTTAGCGCATGAACATTCCCAGTCTAATTTTGGATAATCTACACATTCTTTCAGTCATACATCCACTTTCTTACATGGCGGCCCTCCATGGCCCCGGTTTGTTATAGGGGCAAAAAAGAGGAAGAGAAGGAGGAGGTGGAGAGAGAGGAGGATGTGGAGAGAGAGGAGGATGTTTTCCTTCATGCCGTGGAGCAGCCGACATGCCTGGAGTTCCTCACTCCATTCCAGCGTGTTTACGACCAGCCCCCCGGTGACATGCGCGGCCGTCGCCGCATACACTTTTTTTCCCTTCTTCCTCCTCCCTCTCGACGTTCCTTGTCACCGTGCGTCTGTGTCAGGCAGTAAAGGAGGAGAGGCGTTTAGATGCATCCTTCTACCTGCTCCACCTCTCACCCCCCTCATCACGGGGGCCAGGTAACCTGTTTGACAGGTCGGTGTCAATGGGTGCACTGACGCTCTGCTCCATTAGGACGTGTTGCCTTGAGAGGCGTTTCCCGAGTTAAACAAAGAAAGTAGGCAAGGGACGAAGAATGGGAAGGGAAGAAAAAAAGTGTTCTACATTTCGACCAACACCTTAAACCCCCCATCGCCCAATGACAGGGGGCCGTGCCACCCTGTGCGGAAGTTAACCTGACACCTGCTCTGTGCCGCCCTGTCCTCTCCCACGAGGTTGTCTGTCATGTGAGCTGGCTCTCATCGTGCCTGCGCCCAAAAACTGGCACGGTCATGGTGGGGGTGATAGGACACCTTCGAGGAGACTGGATATCCTGCAGTGTCTTAACCACCACCACCATATACATACACACGCTTCTGGCAGAAATTTGACGTTACATTTGGCACCAACTTGTTAATCCCATTCTAGTGACCCAATGTTCAACAAACATCGTTACCCTGCGAGAGTGTGTGTGTGTGTGTGTGTGTGTGTGTGAGTGTGTGTGAGCAGCTGCCATGGGGAGGACATGCACGGTCCAGGTTCCGTTTTCACCCCTGGCCAGGAATGGGGTCACAGACATTCTATACCCAGATGTTCTGAAACCCAATGGGAAGATACACCACCCCGTGATTTCACTAACCCATTGCGAACATTGAGTGTGTCTATAAACACACACACTTCTCATGAACTATGTACTCCATTCCAGCGCAACAGTACTCAATTCTTTTGTGAGACATTTCAAAACAAAATGTCTTCTAAAATACTATAATATTTATCCCTTTTATAATTGTGTTGGTGTGTTATTTATTAAGGAAAAGCAGATTCCAGTAAGCAAAAACCTGCCTGAAAAATGTAAGTTGTCTCTAGGGCCTTATAAAAATAACAGCCTACCGGTTTGAGTCTGGTTCTCTTCAAGGTGTGCGCTTGAACGTTGGTTTAGATCCCCTTCTGCACTCAGATTAAGACACGCTCTTCAATGACCTGTCGTTTTTTCACAGGGTATAAACCTGTATTGTGTTTAAATCAAATAGAAAAGGAGCAAAATTCAAAAATGCTAAAAATATAATAATGTCACAAAACAGCCATGCTTAACAGCAACCCCCGCCCCACACACATACGCAGTGATTACCCTGGAACTGAGCCATAATCATCAAGAGCAAACTGCCGTACTACATGGAATGACAGTCTGTCAGAAAAGAAGAAACAGATACTCATTCATATTAGCTCGAGTGTCCAGTCCAGTCTTGATATTTTTGATTTGAGCAGAGATCAGACATATTAAGGCCACAGGGGGTTGAGTGTTCAGCCCGTGCCAGGTACATGAGCAGGAGAGAGATCTGCTCTGCATGTTTTATATTGGGGTTCTTTGCGGAGAAAAGCATGGGATGAACATGCAAACTCAACAGAACTGGGGCCTGGAGACAGCCCACCTAAGCCCCCTCCCCCTCCCCCTCCCTGCCAAAAAAGTAAGATTTGCTTACTTAGTTAAGGTCCCTCTGCAGTTAAAGATGGACACACACACAGCTATGATGATACTGGGCAGTGTTCATGAACCTACTGTCTGACATCTGGAAAAGGACTTTACCAGGATGAAGCTTCTCCCGGTTTATTTTGGCAACAGGTACCCTGACTATGGCTGTTGATGTCGTATATTTAGGATTTTTTCCTGAGACTAGACAGCTTCTGTGGGGTGGTATCACATAGTGTATCTGTTAGCAACCATGGCCTAGCAACCCCAGAGCACCAACCTTGCGATGGCCCACTAATGTTAGGAGAGAAAAAAATCCAGGAATTTTTTCAAATCTACAATTATCCTGTTAGTACTATCATTCTATGGTCATGGGGAATTGGTTTGCGGAAGAGTCTAGGCAAAGGTTTTACTGCAGTCTTTGCTGCCTTGGGTGTATTGGAGAGGGTTAAATACAGAGCACTGTAACAGATAATGCACCATCTTTTCGCCTTGTAAAGAGGGTGTTACATTGTCTTCAGTGACTTTGACGATGTTCGATGATGAATGCGTTCTGTCGTTCCTGTGACTTGGCCTTGATTGACCTATCAGTGCGGTGTATGAATGCCAATGTGGCGCTGCATTTGCCTACACTGTATCTTAATGCACAGGACATTGGAAGGATGAATACAGTTATTCTGGCTGGACACTTTTCCTGAAGAGAAAGCACAGTGATTATATGTTTCCAGTTTGTGTGGTCCCAGCAGGGAGTTTTAGCTACGCTTTAAATGTTCTCAACCTACAGAAGTAAGAAACTCTAAGGGTGTGAATCTTGGCATGATGTTTGGTACATTTGAGTCCTTTATAATGTTTCTTCAGATTACACTTCAAACTACAGAATTGAGCGAAATCGAATACAATACAGAAATATTCTGCAGTATACCGTAATCATTTGTAAAATACTATTTTATAGAATGCCAAACACTATTTTTATAGTTTTATTTCGATAGTAGATTTAAAATGATTGCTTTTCTTTTTCACAGACAATTTATGCAGGCTCAGACTTAAGCTATAATATAGCAATATAATATTGGCAAAAAGTCAGTTTGATTGCAGCCATTTAAATCTGAACAGCCATTTAAGATGATTTTGAGAGAACAATATAACTGCACAGGGAAGTCACATATAAAAAGGAATTGTTTGATTTATATCACTGTTGGAAAGAAAACCTTTAGATAGAGACAATAATGTTTTAGATTAAGAATCATTAAGCTAAACTGCTCACTAAACGTGAGCATTTCTTTTTTCTTTCTTTTTATTCCAAAAGAAGAAACTGAGTGGAAATCTAGGCAAGAATGAGAATAGTAATCATCTGTGTACTGTAAGTGTGTCTAGCAAAGCGAGATGAGGAGGGAGGGGATTTAGAGCCGAGCACTGAGCAGGCCATGGTGAGGTCAAGGACTATCCATCTAGACACACAGTAATGGTGATTCCCTAAACAGAAAATATTGGCGCGACACATCTCATAACTCCTGCATTAGTACAAAGCACCGTACAGCTCTGCATTGTACAGTGAGTCCTCCTGTACTTCCCTGGAATCTACCCCAAGGGAGACAGGGGCCGACCTCTTGTTGACCTCTTCTCCCTTTGCCTATATTTAGGCACTATAAGAGGTTTAAGCGCGGAAATTAATAGTTGTCTCGCTACAGTATCCACGCCTTCTGTGCGTCGACATCTCCATGTGTAAACACATTCAATTCTCCTTGCCATCTGTCAACCCGCACTGGTTCCGCTAAATGTAATGAGATTAAAGTAACGGAAAATGTTTTCACCTTTTGAACCATAAGGGACATCCTACATTATAGAACTAGGAGTGTCTGTAAAGGCCAGCTACTGTGAGCTTATCTCTGTCGAGGGACAAGCAAAGCAGCTGTGTGGCGGGTCATCTGGGTCGGCTGTGGGAGGGGGCGAGAGGAGAGGAGTAGGGGGCGCCAATTGAGGATTCACATAACCCTTATAAGTGACCTTAATGCGTATATTAATTGATGCAACTCAGAGTTACGGGGATATAAATATAAGTGTGTATATTGGTGTGTGTGTGTTGGAGGGGGGAGGGGGAGAAACAGCGGTATAGAGTACAGTGTATATGCTTTAGATAAACAGGAGGGGGAAGTGCTTCCCAGACGCCCTCAGGCTGGAGGACAGTGGAGTGTCATGTGGGCAGCTGTGTCTGCAGTCCTTCCGTCTTCACCGTGGCCAGTTCCCAGTCACACAGCACAATCTGGAGACAATTTAACATTACAGCTACATAGACACAGTGGTATATAGAAGCACTGTGGATATATGTATAGTGTCATTTTCTTTCGATACGGCTGTGTTGGTGCACCGGGTCCCACATTGAAGACGCACAAAAAGATTGTTGTTATTAGCACATGGATAGCGTCATTGTTAAAGTATTGCTGTACATCAGAAGAACTGTATGTTCAAAGTGTAAGCCAAAGAGAACATCGTGTAATAGTGTGTCACAGTTGTAAAGCAAACAACTGCTTTCATAGCCACAGCCCGGCAGACAGACAGACACTCTTGTTGCAGACAGACAGACAGACAGAAAGACAGACAGACAGACAGACACTCTTGTTGCAGACAGACAGACAGACACTCTTGTTGCAGACCGACAGACAGACAGACACTCTTGTTGCAGACAGACAGACAGACAGACAGACACTCTTGTTGCAGACAGACAGACACTCTAGTTGCAGACCAACAGACAGACAGACACTCTTGTTGCAGACCGACAGACAGACACTCTTGTTGCAGACAGACAGAAGCTGCCCTGTCTCTGTTTTACGAAGCCACCGACCCAGCTCTAATCAAGAGATTGTCCCCCCCCTCTTGTCCTTGGACAAGAACCTGCCATGACCGTCATCTTTTCTGGCCTTTTCCCTGTTTTGGACACTTAAACAAGTAAACCGGCAAGTACAGGTACTTAGCTTTTTACCTTTGTATATAAATTATGATAAAAGTACCGGTAAGTAGAAGCAAGCAAGTAGAAGCCTATAAATATGGTTAAATCATCATCCACAAACTGATCCGGCAAAGTACATTCTACATGTAGACTCCGCCCATCCAGTAGCCCACCATGCTCTGGCATTGGGCCATAGCCAACCGCCATTCATGTTCGGCCACACACAGTCCACAATGCTCATGCCACACAATGTTGGTAATAAAAACCAGGTGGTAGGAGGCTGTTTGGGCAGGTCCACCTGCAGTCACTTACATGTCTTGACAGAACGGGGATTGTCTGGTTCAAAGTAAAGACCCTACAGGCTCTGTTCCAGCTGTTTCTCAGCCCACAGAGCTAACCCACAGATTCTGCCAGTCGGTGTAAATGGGTTAAGCGAAAATGTTTCTTAAACATTTTTCTCATAGATTCCTTGAGACTGCCTGCGTTTGCCGTAATTGGATTGAATGGGGGCCTACATTGGCCTACATACGTATTTATATTGTACTTAGGGCTCTTAATGCGAATGACACTGATCTGATGAGACTGACATTTAAGCTCTTAAATCCGCAGGCCTGTTATGCGGGCTTTGGAGACACAGAGGGAGAAAGGAATGGAAGGAGGGAGAGAGCGCGAGAGCCAGAGAGAGAATGAAAGTAGGCGAGAGAGAGAGTCTTGAGGAAGAAAGAAAAAAAGACCCAGATATTCAGATTATACTGGAGAGAGCGAGAAAGAGAGAGAGAGAGAGAGAGAGAGAGAGAGAGAGAGAGATATTCAGATTATACTGGAGGGGGTTTTGTGTTTGAAGGCCTGTTAACGTGTCAATTACGATGTGTCATTTTCCTCAACATCTCGCTGGCCCGGTGCATTAGAGGTGCTTTGGGCTCACGCTCAATTCTCCCGCTATGCCTGAGAAAATACAAGGTGCTGAAACAGGTTCCTCCGCAACTTCCGGACGTTTTTTTCTTCACTGCTGCTGCTCGAACTTGAGAAAGTATGCTAAGTACTGCCAATATTTATTCACTTGACCTAGAAACTGAGCTGGGCTGCAGTCCTAGCAAGGCTGCATACATAGTCCGGGTTCACACAAGTTATATACAGTAAGATCTGCTCTCTCCCTGTGCACCTTATTGTAAGGTAGGTTACAAAAACTGACTCGCTCCAAGTCAATATTCATTTTGCAAGGTGCAGAATAATTTTTACTAGAGCATTATTCAGAGGGTTAACCATGAGCTACATGCTAAATAAAGTTATGCTTGATTTTAGTTTGATCACCACAAACACCACAATTTAAAAAAAATAAAAATAACAAAAGGTATACTGCTTTGTAATCCTATTCAGAAACATGTGACAATCAGTTTTGATACTGAAAACTACTGATTTGATACACCCTTATAATTACCTTGGGACTAACACTAAAACTATTTTATTTTGTCAAAATGGGATTTCATGATGAAAACATTTAATATTAATCCACCATCTCGCGTGTTACTCAGTTTGTTTGCAGATTATTCAATAATCCAATTATCGCTGCAAGGCTTTCTTTAGCCAGCCCTTGAAGTGTTGAGCGAAGAGCACTTCATTCAATATGCAAGGAGCGGAAGACAAAGAGAGAGCGAAGGAGGAGGAGAACATGAGACAAGGAGAGCAAGTGAGAGATGGAGATAGAAAGTTGAAGATCTGGAAGGTGAGATTGAGAGGGATTGGAGAAACAAAACAACAGCAGTTACAGAACGAGAGTATAACATGGGGGAGGTTAGGAGTGGAGAGAGAGGAAGAGAGAGGAAGAGAGAGGGAGGGAGGGAAGCCAAAGTTACCTCCACGAATGCACTGACCTTGTGCACATTACATTAGTTTTCCCACTCAAGAAGACTTAGCCTCTGTCCGTCACCCATTTCTGTGCCACTAAGAGAGCCAATTGATTTGAGCAGCCATGTGTGGGGGAAGTGAATTGTTGGCTGCTGGCATCAAAATAAAATTGTTGTAGACTTTGGTACTACCCATGAGTTCCAAAACAGGGTTTTGGCTTAATGCTCGCATGTAGTTGAATAAAAATTGAGAAAAGCACAGAAATATTTACAGTCAGGGCACCCAGCTGGCCTCCCGGGAAGAGTGTGTACCACTAAGGCTAATACCTAAACGCAGGAGCCTGGTTTGGATTCCGGCCGGGCCATCCAGAATATCTTACCCTCTCTCTCTCTCTCTCCATTTATATGTCTCTCTCCAACTGTCTATATCAATCGAAATAAAGCCAAAATAAGCAACAATGATTTTTTTTTATAACAATAAAATCAATATTTTGTCACTTGTAATATTGTAAACTGGAGATAGAGTAGCCTTCACTCTCCAAACTGATCTTGTAGGGTAAGTCACTTTCCTTTCCGTAATAAAACAAAGAATTACCTCCCTTGAGTAAAAAAAATAAAATTAAAATGGAACTCCATTGAGTGCCGTCGTAGGATTTCTAAACCAATTAAATGTGCAGTGAGTGGAGTGTGCTCCATGATGGGTTGCCCATGGCGAGGGAACCAGACAAATTCATTTATTCCGCATTTCCTCCTCGTTAATAACAGCTGATGCTATCATAATAAAGCAAACAGTCTTTAAATAGAGCTCTATGCAGTGGAGTCTAGTCTGGGTACAAGTAGGACAGTCCTATCTGTTGATCTGTCAACGTTGCTACCATACATTTAGGGGTGTTCTTTTGCTTTAGCTACGTGCTCAAATTGATATGTTGGATTTCTATTCATGGGAGGCATTTTGCTTCGACTCAACGTACAACAACTACACCAAACCTATTCTGTATAATGTACAGTATGTAGCATGTCAATGTTAAGATGAAGATGAGGAAATCACCTTGGACTACTCAATCCAAGAAGACTTTAGAGTCAGGATTTCCCCCCTAATGTCATCAGAATCAGAATCAGAATCAGAAAGGGATTTATTGGCCATGAAAGTTTGCACAGTCAAGGAATTTGCTTTGGCAGGAAGGTGCATACAATAAACATATAGTATCCTTAAATTTAAATATGTGGACTGTCTATACTAAATATCTATACTATATAACTATACTATCTATACTAAAGTGGAATTATATTTAAAATAAAATATACAATAAAAGACTGACAGACTGAGGGACTCAGACTGCAGGAGTGTTGAGAGACTGGTGGCGGAGCGTGTGTGTGCGTGCATGTAAGAACGGACATTCCCAACCGACAGATGAGATTTAGGGAGTATACATTCAAGGAAGAGGTAGCAGGGGTTAGCAATACTGTGGGTAGCCTATGCTTTCACTGTTGTCTCTGTTGATCTTGATCAATACATATGCAGACAGACAACAAATGTACTGATTCAGGTTCTGCCACTTTGCTCTAATAGTGGGATATTTTGATAATTGAATACAATCTCATAACTATGTATTTGCCCTTCTTGTTCTTCCTGAATAACACATCATCAAATAGAGAACAGGAGACAAGATACATTTTTCACCCAACAAGCGAGTCTAGCCTGTTGCTAACTTATTTATTCTGGTGCTGCAGCAAAGCCTTTAAATATACAAAGCTGTTCTACAGCACTGTGCAACATTTTTCCCTTCCAGCCATTTTGAACTTGAAGACTTCAGCACGCAAAATAGTTAGAAAAAGTGATGTTTTAAATCTTCCAGTAAAAATTGCTAATTGTACTATGCTCTTGAGCATTTATGTTTTGACTGCAAAATATTCTAATGTAGCTAGCGAAACAGCAGTTAAAAATTAATTGACAACACTGTATGTTGCCTTGGTATACTCATACTGTATGCAATTCTCCTGTTAGCATTACTCTCAAACTGCTGCGAGAAATGCCCAGAACTTCAGTAGGTTCACACATTTTCTGCCTTTGGGGCCTGTACTGACAGTATTTGGAGAGAATATTCTTAAGTGCAAAAATGGTACAGATAGCTAGTGCAGTTCACCAAAGACAACAGGTTCCATCATTGTAACGAACCATACGAAACGTGCATGGAAGTACAGTGTGCACTGTGCAAGCTAATGCATGTTGAGGGACTGGGAGTTGCTAAATGGAAAATATGACCTTCCAAGTTCCCTGGAGATTCTTTTTATGCAGTTGGACCTGTTCAAAAGCTCACTGCCACCTCCCTCTGGATTGGCTGGAGTAACCGGAGTGCGTTTGTGTTGCGTGTGTGCTTTGGCTGACAATCCCAGCGCAGGAGCCTAACTTACACTCTTACACCGTGTTTTGACAGGGTTTCTTTGGCAAACCACTATGGACGGATAGGGCCCTAGGGGCGCGAAGTCCATAGAGCTGCTGTCTCTATAGCTGTCAATGTATTATAACACGGTTCCAAATGAAGCACTTGGTCTGAGGATCAGGTAGGTTTAGCTGATCGTTTGACACATGCAGAGTAGCCCTCCGTCCCTCTCATTGTACTCTCTTTGTAGCAAGGTCTCCCATGATCCAATTAGGGCTTTATTCACCGCGGTAAAGCCAGTCATTAACAACATTTCGCTTCGCAACGTGTAGCTGAGTGGTGAATAGAAATGTATTTTCTTCCGCACAAAAGCTCCCTCTTTTCAGAAGGAAATCCTTTGTTCAGCGGACAGATCCAGTCGGACTGACGTTTAAGCACTCCCAAGCTCTATTGAGACTAAACTGCTACTCAAAAATAGTCATTAATATGACCGGAAATCCACACTGACCAAAGGCTCAGCAGAGCATCACCTTGTAGGACGTGGGCCATCACAAGCTTGAAAAAGTAGAAAAAGACAAACATCTGACTATTCCCAAAAGTGCACCCCCTACTTAACCATACTCCCTTCTTCTGAAAGTGGACACATGTTGTCCTGCTTTCTGGACAGGGGATGGCTCTTGAGAATAATTGTTCTGTTCTTACCCATTTAAACAAAGGAACCCTCACACCACAACCACACTAGAGTCCTCCATTCTGCCTCCACACCCACAACCTGTCTACTGTTTCTAAATATTCATGAGGAAAGCAGAAGATGTCTTGTATTTACCTTCATCCTCACAAATATAATATGGTTCGAACAATGAGATGTAGCGTGTGCAGAAGACAGCGAAGTAAGGAGGAGGAGAGGTGGGAGCGAAAAAAAGAAAAAAAACTCTGAATTGACAGTATTTCGCCTTGGATGGAAAATGTGGGGAGATATTCTGGGCCCCGGGAGTGTTTGGTTGGGCGAGCGTTTTATTTGAACAGGGCGTCAGGAGCTGCAAAGCCTGGTGTTATGATTCATTAAAAGTGCGACGTGATAGGAATTGTGATGCAGTGGGGATCAGCTGGGGAGACTTGGACTGGGTGTGTATGTGTGAGAAAGTGAGAAACAGAAAGTGTGTGTGTGAGTACAGGGACAGCCTTACCAGATCATTGTATTTTAGGTTGTTACATAACATGGTGTTCTTCTACTAGCTATGTCTATTAATCAGTGGTTGTAGCACAGAAACTATGCAGGTACTCTGCAGAAAAAGACACAGAGATTGAATGCACACATGCACCACTATATTAACACACAAAGCATTCCTACTGTGCAAGAGTATCTCGACTTCCCATAAGACATAGTTAGATCCAACTGGGAATGTTGGCTCTCTATGCCTCCTGCCACACTCTGAACTGCAGGGTTACACGGTGCATGCAAAGACCACACCTCACAGCAACTTACCATATTCTTAGATTTATATTGAAATCCACACCCCCACCCCACTTTGGTCCTCCAGAACCAGTAAATTGCCAAACAAGCTCGCCTTTCCTGACCACTCTCCACGCTAACGTTGCTGACATCACATCAAGTACTGGCGCCCCAGTCCCTCCCACCAAGGTGACACGTGTTCCCGCCTCCGACAGAGGTGGCTTCTTGAATCATGAATATACTGTATCTATGGCCAGGGGTTTGTAACCATGGCCATGCTATTACCTGGGCTCAAGGTTAACTTGATGATTGCTATTGTTACCCGATCGTTAGTATTCGAGGTTCTTCTGTGAAGGGGCATAGACGTGCTCTGTGGGGGGCGGAGGAGGATAAGTACTTTTGTAATAAAGTACAAATGTACTGTGAGGCTTTCAATCACACTGAATAGTCCAAAGTATGTGTCCCCTGAATCAAACACACACAGTAATGATGTGTCCCCTGAATCAAACACACACAGTAATGCTGACTTCTTTTACATCTGATTTGACAATGGTTCCAAATATCTTGGCTCCCTCCTTAACAAAAATCTGAAAACCGGGATAGGCAGCATTGTCCCTTTAGGGAGAATGCATGGAGTGTGTTCTTGAAAAGCATCTCCCCCATTACCCTCCACCCATCACTATTCTCTCTCTCTTCCCCCCCCCCTCTCTCTCTCTCTCTCTCTCTCTCTCTCTCTCCTCTCTCTCCCTCTCTCTTCCCCTCCCCCTCTCTCTCTCTCTCTCCCCCCCCCTCTCTCTCTCTCTCTCTCTCTCTCTTTCTCTGCACATGGCCCAACACATGTGCCCCTACATTAAGTGTGAGGCGGTGCGTGAACGTGTACTCCGACCATGGAGACACGCCCGCTGTGTGCCTGGGTAGAGCTGGGATTTGCAGAATGGCGGTGCCCAGGCTCAGGGTGCTGCCAAACGGGCGAGGCACCAGACAGATCATGGAAAGCAAAGATGGATCACCACTTCGCATTCTGAACAGACAATGTGTGTGTGTGTGTTTCACTGTGTGTGTGCGTGTGTGTTTCACTGTGACATTCTCTCAAACGGGCCTGCTTGAGCCAAAAGGCATTCTAACTCTTGTGCAACTTTGACCTTCTCTCTTTGATAATACATTCCAAATAGTGTGGGACTGGTTGAAACAAGAATCATAAATGTTCTTAAAATTACCCAGCTGATATTTCATCTCGGCTTTACACGCAAAAACAGCAGAGGCATAATCCTCTCATTATTAATGAGTCATTTATTAACAACATTAATGTAATCTGAGTTGTGGAATTGACCTTTAGGACATTTGACTCAAAGATTTTCACATTTTAACTTCATATAATGTAGTTAGATTAGTTGGTGGGTGTTTTTGCACACACCTGATTGCTACACGCAAGACAGCAGGTGTGCAGTTGTTTGACCAATGGCCATCTGGGCCAAGTAATCCTTCATTTGCAAAAAGGTCAAAAGGCAAGGTTACATTCAGGACAAACAGGCACCACCGTGTGTGTGTGCCCCCCCACAACCTTCTACGGTCTTTGTTCCTTAACATTTTGAGACCTTTTGTGCTTCTGGGTCCGAATCTTAAAGTTGACCTTTTCAGAAATAAACCCTGTAAATTATAATGAGCAGTGTCTGATGCCTTGTAGTGGTGAGTAAACCAGTCCACTGTTGTTTTAGCCCTGTCTGCCTATTCACTTCATTGACTAAAGCGTGAAAAGGTTACCGTAGTCTTTTTTAGGCTGCTTTAGGATTTAGTCTTTGTCCCTCCTTCGATTAGCAAATTGGACAGTTATGCTTTCATGAACCAGAATATCAAAAAAAAATAGTAGCAAGTGCTTTGGACAAAACTGTATCCCATTTGTTTAATAGCTGCACTTCCAATTCTGATCATTTACTGCAGTCTGGAGCGAAGGGTAACATTGTGCTGTGACTAGTTGACCTTAGCAACAGACAGTAAGGGTTAGATGGAGGGTGAAAGAGACTGGGGTACTACTCTGCCTTGTGCTCCACAGCTGTCTGATAGGAAGCCTGCGAGGCCGGCCTGAGAAGGTCTGGAGTTAACGTGTAGAATGTGCCGGGCCCTGTTCTGCTAACCGCCTGGCAGCGCTCCAGCTGGAGGAAGCCTGGGCTTGGCCAGCGACACACAGGCCGCTCTCTTTCTTGTGGTTGTGGTTTCATACTCTGTGACTTCCCTCCACCGCTCAACCATTAAACCACACATACAATAAACACCACTGGCAGATTTGCTTGGCAATTGGTGAAGAAAAAAAAATACATGTTGACATACAGGCAACGGTATAGCTTCTTCTATGTAAACAACTAACCTCCCCACCCCCAACCACCACAACGTACTACACATCTTCCGGCCTCTGCAGAATGGCAAATGACTGGTTGGAGGTGACAGTGATTGCTTGTGACAGCTAATGCGTTGGGTTGCTGGCAACATGTGTCAGTGCAAGCGTGCTTTATCCTAGATTCAGAGTGAGGACATCTCAGAATATATGCTGATAAAAGGGAAGAAAAGGTCGCTTATGGGGGGGGAAAAAAGTCATGGTGCATGCTTTTTTTCTTCCGTATATTTGCTTTGTGGCAAAAAATAATAATAATCCAGGGTTCTTCACAAAAGAGGTGTATTTCAATGAAGAATGTGCCGTGTGTCAGACTGTATTACTGAATTTAGACAAATAAGATGCTTAATAGTTTACGGGGGTTTAGTAAGCAAGCTCCCTGTGTCATCTGTGTTTTGAGGAACGTTCTTATACCACATTACTGGTGTATTGTTTATCTAGTTTTAAACATTGCGGCGTCAGTTTGTACACATCAATGACATTGAATGTTTGTTTCAGCGAGGTCTATCTGCATCCTTGCCAAAACGTGAAAAAGAAAGACAGAGATACTATTTCATATTTAACTCGAACATTTCAACCGGCAGATTTGGCCGTCAGACAAGACAAGTCGAGGGGATTGCACTCTTGTCAGGGGCCAAAGCCATTGTTTACTGTCCTGTAAAGCAAACTCAAAAGCCCAGATGCAATCTTCAAAGCTCAGTAATGGAGGCTTGGGGTCAGGTTGCAGCATAGTCAAGTAAAGGTTGGAAGCTGCTTCTCCGTCACTGATAAAGGTGTGGCAGCGACGCTTGAAATCAGAGTGTGGGCTTGGGTGTAAGTGTTGTATTCAAACCCTGCTGACCACAAGGCTCACCTTGGATGACCACACTCCTCCCTCCTCCTTAAGCCAGTCCCTACACAGCTTAGTAAGGTGAGGGCAAACAAGTGCCCGGATGTACCAATAGAATGTAGGGATGACGACATGAACTTGTGAAACCCCCCTTGCCCTCTCCACAATGGATAATCTCAACACATTAGGGATTTGCCTTTCCTGTTTGTCCTCACTGGTGTAAGCTGGTGTCTAGAGGTTGAAGGTGTGCGAGACAGGTGTGGGCAAGCAGACAGGCTTTCAGTTGCCCTCCAACTGCAGGTCTGTTGATTGTTGAGCAGTCTAAGGGAGGGGGAGGAAGAGGGAGGAGGAAAAAGGGGAGGGGAAGGATTTTGAAGGTTCAACGCAAGGGGAGGCCCATGTCACAAGTTCACAAGTTGCTGAATCTGGAAGACTGGAGGGCCTTGTAAATGAAATCCAGTCCTGTGGCTTTGAAGTAGGTCTGTTTGTGTGCAGGTTTCTAAGCCAGATTAGGCTAAACAGGCCACTGTAACACCAACAGGAGGAGAAAACACTGCCTCATAACTCTGTTTGGTTAGATTTACTGTACAACCAACCTGGGTTTGTGAGTTTACTGTACGTTTATAGCGTACAGTTGGTTTCATCCCAAGAGGGAGGAAAATATGTGTTTGACTCAACAAGACGCTCTTTGTTTAACAGTCTATTATGTGTTTAACCTTTTTGTGTTTTGGACCAACAACTCTTGTTTGGGGTATTGCTCCATTTCCCATGTCGGGAAAATCCCAGCTCATGCATGATAGTTTATTTCTTAAGAATTGACCCAGGATAGGTTTGCCAGCTAACTATTCTTGGCTTTGACCATATCACATATCAAATATCAAGTATGGAGAGTTGGCAAAAGTTCCTGAAAATTGAGCAATAAAAAGTTCACTAATAGATCACAGCACCAGGCTTGTGAGATTTTGTCCTCCAAATCCCAAATAAGACACTGTTTTAGTGCCACAACATAGCTGTTGTATGTAATGACCTTTGGTCAAGACAGGGTTTTTGTCCAATCACAGAAATAAGAGGATGCAATAATTAGTCAGAATTATCAATCATGGCCATCATTCTAGCTCCTGTCCTCATCTGTGCATGTTGACATGGGGAGTGAAAGGTTTTCTGAGGAAACCAAGATAATCTGTCAGATTTGTGCTGTAAAGCCGTTCTTTTCAGCCTCGATCTTGTAATAAAAGCGTATATGTACGACGCATGATCAGTCCATGGCTAAGACATCAGAGTTCCTTCTACTGCAGATCTTGATAAACAAATACTGAGTCATATTACATGACTAAGATCATACCGTATGGATGTGATTACTACCCCTTCCTCTGCTTCTCTGCTTCTCTCTTTTTTCCTTTTTTTTGACAGCCAGGAATTATGGGAACTCCCAACAGCCAAAGATATTTCTATGTGCTTAATAACAGGCTGTCACATTGCTGGTAGATTCATGCTGGCAGACTAGCAACCCGGGATTGGTTGTATTATCTCATTCAGGTGATTAGGTCTAAGGTCGGCTCACTACTTGTGACAGTTCACTTGGTCCCTCAGGCTTAGTTTGAGACACTGCAATTACCACAAACTCCATTTACTCCCTTCCTCTCTCTCCCCCAGGGATAGATTAATCTCATCTGAATATGTGCTGTTGATTATCTTCTCAGTTGTGTGCTACTTACAAATGTCCCCTTTATCAAAAGTAAATAACAATAAAGATCCCTGAGACACTTCATTGTTTTCTCGTTTTGTCGTTTGATCATTCCGACCTCAGCCGTGCAAGCTCAGCACTGGAGCGAGTGAGGTGAGCTGCACAGAGCTGCACAGAGCTGCACAGAGCTGCACACAGCTGCACAGAGCTGCACAGAGCTGCACAGAGCTGCACAGAGCTGCACAGAGTTGCACAGAGTTGCACAGAGCTGCACAGAGCTGCACAGAGCTGCACACAGCTGCACAGAGCTGCACAGAGCTGCACACAGCTGCACACAGCTGCACAGAGCTGCACAGAGCCTCCGACTGCTGCTTGAACTACCCGTGTTTCCTGAGGAGAGGGAGCCAGCGAGATGCCTGTTACCCAGATTCAGTGTAGCACTAAAAGAAGCCTCTGCCTGTGTTAGGAGAGGGAAATCTATAGGTGCCATCCGACTTGACAGCGTGTGTGTACTTAGCAAGAAAAGTACTGGAGGTTGAGGGCGTACAGTATAACACATGTACTGTAGATCCAGGTGATAGCGATCAGGCTCTCACACACGCACATTAACTGGCTGCCAAACAGGATTATTACAACAAGAAAGGAAAAAGGTCAGAGAAAGTTTGTAGGTATAGTGAGCTGTGTTAATGTGACAATTCAAACAAACCAACAAAGGTCCAAGAAGGAATGCAATTATGGCAACAGATGGAATCACACCACAAACAGCCTTTTTTCGTTTTTTTTTATTGCAATTGACCTTATAAATACCATAATATACCCACATGAGGTTTATATTTTTTTCCCAATTGAAAGATGAAGCAAAAATGTATTTGTCTATAGCTAACTCTTCAGCCCTTCCTTAAATCAAAATGAAATGAGATTGGAATGGGATTCAACATTGACTGTGACACAACTGTACTTTAACCTGGACTAAGAGGCCTATCATATATCTGTGCTCGGGTACTAGGGAGCACTCCCATGCCAGGGTCACCTTCCATAGAAATGCTACTCTCTGGTGGAGCTTACTTGTTGTATATTACCCAGAAGCCCCCACCCTCCGTCTCTCTTTGGGAGGTGGTGAGTGGGCGTCGCCCTGATGTTTATACTGTTTCACCGTGGTTACATAACTCGTTTTGCCCTCTCTTCCCCTCGCTCTCTCTTTGTCTATCTCCTTTTGTTGGTTTTAAACCAATCTACCTTTAGCTTTGTCTACATTTGGCTGTGTGGTTTACATAAGTACTCTAGCTGACCCAGACTGAGAGAGAGAGAGAGGAGAAAGAGAGAGAGAGAGGAGAGAGAGGAAGAGAGAGAGAGAGAGAGAGAAAGAGAGGAGAGAGAGAGAGGAGAGAGAGAGACACAGGGCACCGCAGGAGCTATTGTTTGGAGAGCTGAGGGTGCTTCATTTCAGAAAGGCTGATCCACTTGTCTGAAACCCGGTGAAAACCCTCTGCAATGGGTCAATGTATCTGACATGTAGCTCATGGATGACACACCCCCACACATCAGCATAACCCCTGACCCCTACACTGTACACCCTCTGTACCACAGTGGATGCTCTGTAGGCACTCCACAGGGTGTACGTGTGTCTGGGTGTGCGTGTCAGAGAGAGTGGGGACAGCCTCACATGCATGACAACAGCATTGTTTTCTGTACAACAGGCTCCTTTTGTGGTCACCATGGCTGTTGACTGTCACTGTGATGCTAATATACTTATGTGGGTCAGCAAGTTCGATTCCCTCACTTGGTACTTGTCCTGTCCACCCTCATCGCCCGTGAAATCATTTAAGGGCCTGTAATTCACCCCTAATGCATTTATGCTCGCAACCTGTGGATGACGCCTCCCCTTAATGTGTTTCTCCTTGTCCCGTCTGTTTTATGACTTCCTGTTCAGTTGCCATGGCAACAGGGCTAATGTATCCTAGACACGAAGTTCAGAGAACCTTTGACCCTTAGCTGCCTCGAGAGTCCCTATTGGACTGTGATCCATAGTGACTCACTCATGGGGGGTCTGGCCCCTTTGGTTAGAGAAAGGGCCAACCGGAAAATAAAATAAATTGAGACTAGGTATTAATCCCTTGGGCTAAAACCCAAAAGTGAATAACTCTTGTGCTAATCCTCCAGTCCCCTAGGCTCGTAAAACAAGAACTTAAACTACATATCCAGGGTCTCATATTTGAGTAATCTTTGCCTGGCTAACCGACCTCTGCTTGGAGATAGCCTGCGCTGACTAAGCATTCTGTGCGCGGCTGAGAATGAGGCATATGTGTGTGTGTATATGTGTATATGTGTGTATATGTGTGTGTGTAAACGATTCAGAGTATGCTCCTACTGTGACATCCAGATTAGTTAAAGAGAGCTGCTTTCGAATCTGAGCACACACATCTGGCCCCCGCTGCTCCCTGAACACAGACACTCTGCTTTAGTTACTTTCTCACATTGAGGATTTTTGCACCCTCAAATATCACCTATTCCCCAGAGAGAAATAGAGAGAGAGAAGGTGGGACAAAGAAAGAACAAGTGAAAGAAAGACAAAAAAGGAAAAGAAAGAAAGATTATTATGCCTAGAGTAGACAAGTATTTGAATGTCCTCGATTTTTCTCCCTGTTTCTTGCTGTCTATTGAGAACTGCATGCACCTCAGTCTGCACAGTCACTGTGCAGGCCAGCCCAGCTGTCTGTGTGCTAGCTTCTGGCTGTTTCATAAGCAGAGAGGGAGAATGACCTACATACAAGGCAGAGGGAGGGGAAGTCACCTTGTCTGGGGGCTGGCGGGCTCGGAGAGTGAGCTGGCTGGCGTGCGGGAGGGCGGGCGGGCGGGAGAAAGACAAGGGGTATTGGGTTTTAATTGTGACGCAGCAGAGGTAGCAACTGGCCGACCGGACTGGACCGGAAACTCTGTGTTGTTTGTTCCAGTTTGAAGCTTGTGTGTGAAGCATAGTTTGTATGTAGACTGGAGCGAACCCATTCACCCAGAATGCACAGGTGAACTTGCAGCCGAACAGACTAACTCCCACGTACCAAAAAAGAAACAGTAAGGCAGACATACGGCCCATTGCCAGATACTGTAGATCTACTCAGACGGACACCTCACCAGAGAGTCCTCTAAATGCCCTAACAAATTGAATGTGTGTGTAGATGGACGGGGGGGAATTAGATCAGTGCTCATGATTGTATCTCAGTGTGCTGTTGGTTTAGATCAGCCCTTCCCTCCCCCCCCCCAGCCAATCCTGAAAGAAAGGGTGTGTGTGTGTGTGTGTGTGTGTGTGTGTGTGTGTGTGTGTGTGTGTGTGTGTGTGTGTGTGTGGAGGAGAAGACAGCTCATTTGATGAGGGATGTTGGGAGAATGCTAACCAGACAATCACCTTGCGTGTTATTGATTGAGATGAGAGAGGGGTAATTAAGCAGGAAAGACGGTAGGGGAGCTGCTGCTGCTGCTGTCTTAATACGACATGTCCTGTTTTTGTACCTATTCAGTTGTTCTTGTTTTGGCTTATTTGTGTGTGTGTGTGTGTGTGTGTGTGTTTGTGTTTGTGTGTGTGTGTGTTTGTGTGTGTATCTCTGTCAGTCTGTGGATAGTTCATTTCTACAGGGTCAATGTACTGTAGCTTCCCTTCATCGTATAAATAACCAACAAAACCTTTTTGTTGAGACTTTGTTGTTATGAGACAGCCTTTCCAAGTACCAGCACCAGATATCATATTTCTCTGTCATCTGAATTACTAATACAGGTAGATTGTTAATATGTGCTGTTCAAGACTCCTTAAACTGTACGTTTACACACTCCACTAAGACCTGTAAGCCATGTGCCACCAACTCAAGGGTCACTTTCCGAGCGATACACAAACTCATTGTTGTGAAAACTGGAGAAAGAAACTATGTCTGGTTTCAGTGGACACCAATCAAAGTAAACTGAGTCATCCAAAAAGTATTTAAGGAAGTTTGCCTGGGTACCTTACCTACTAAATATACTTATTTCCTTCCCTGTCTCCTCTCCTCCATTAGATCCTTCCCTTTCTCCCACTCTGGGGATCTGGGAGATTGATTTAATGGAGGGATGTCACTTAAATTATAGATTTGAACCTGATTTTGCTAATTACATAAGCACTCATGGACTCACGTATTTTTCTCCAATGACTGAATACAATTGGCTGACTGACACGTGTCCTGAATTGACTTTTTTTGTGTGCATAATACACTTTACATAAATTGCCTCACAAATAGGTGGAGTTATGTCGCAATTAGTAATGGCAAATGAAACAGGAAGTATTCTTAGGCCGTGCTTGACTTGACTGTGGACTGTAGGAGGCAGCAGGAGGAGGAGCATGCACCCTATACATCATTGGATCCAAAGTGGAAAACGTCAGCTGCTTCAGGTTCCTTGGGATAAACATCAGCGATGATCTCACCTGGTCTGCTCACACGGACAAGGTGGTCAAAGCGTCCCGGAAACGCCTCTTTTTCTTGAGGAGACTGAAGAAGTTTGGCATGGATTCAGTCATCCTCACTAACTTCTACAGATGCACTATAGAGAGCATACTGACTGGTTGCATCACAGTATGGGAGCTGCACAGACAGGGATCGCAAGGCCCTACATAGTGTGATCACTGGTTAGGTCTGCCGAGTTCATCATTGACAGGAAGCTCCCTGCCCTACAGGAGACCTACCACACACGATGCCTCAGGAAAGCTGGCAGGATTCTAAGAGACTGTTACCACCCATCCTTCAGTCTTTTTACTCTGTTACCTTCTGGCAGGCGATACCGAAGCATTCAATCTCGCACACGAAGACTGGACTACAGTTTCTTTCCAAGGGCCATCAAGCTTTTGAATGAACATTGATATGGACATTGATACACTGTTGACACTTCTCACTAGCCACTGTCACTTTCAGCCACTGGTTGCACTTTCAGCCACTGGTTGCATCAGCAATATTGCTATAACTCAGCAGACTGGACCCCACTTGTCTTAGGTTATTAGGTTAGTATAGGTTAATATGTGTATTTAGAGGTTTAGTATAACGTATATATCATAGGTGTAATCTATGTTCTGAGTATTCATGTCATGTTATGCCAGGTTGCTTTGCGACGTCTTGTCCTGAGAATTTCAGTGCCCAGTCTGAACTTGTGTTGTTCTGTGCATCTGACAATAAAAGACTTGAACTTGTTCCAAAGGGGGTCAAGAGGTTTACATGTGTGTCATCAGTAAATGGAGACGGTCTATGACTAAGTCATTATCTTGGTCTTAGATAACGGGTTTTACTTCTGGGCCCCTGAGGATGATTAACTAGATTGTGAGCTAAGAAACAGAACAGGATGTAAACAATGAGCCCGGCCCTGAGCATGAAGGAGAGTTCTCCTGACTGGAGCTCAGCTGATTCATCTGGCTTTCCTCACTGGGAGTCTAAAGGAAAAGCGTTCATAAAGAAACGTGTTCATCCCTTTAAGATGTCCACACTCAGGGTTAAGGATTGTGGTTCTTAAAAGAGTATTAAACAAAGTAGTTGAAACTCCCTAGATTATGTTCCTTTCAAATGTCTGTAGCATTTGTGTCGTGGCATAGCCTGTAACTAAAGCCTAAACCCCTGACTAGACGACACTACATTTTGTACGTTTAAAATTGCTCAAATTTGTCTCGACATCCTCTGCTGTTGTTACTTACCTTTGGCCTTGAAAGCTTTTGTGCTTAAGATGTGCTGATTATTTCAGGTGTCTGTGTTTACTTTGCTCTGGGTACAAAGATCCATTGTTTATTTTGACCCTAACCCTATCTCTCTGACCCATGACCACAGTCAAGACAGACAGATAAACAGTTGGGAGTGCAAACTGAAAAACAAGCAGGCGTTGTGTTGTTGTTCCTCATCTTTGACCTACTGGATACCAGCCATAGTAGTATGACAGCCTGCTTCATGCAGTTAAATGCAATTTCATGTCGGTGCTTTCTCATGATCTATCTCAATTATCTAGTTGAATCTGTCTCAATCTAAATTTGTTGTTGAAGGTCAATTTCCCCACCTCTTTCTCCTTCTGTCTGTCTTTTTTATTGTCAGCCTGTTGGTCACCTCATTAATAATGACGGTCAGTGTCAAGACTCAGATCATGTTGCCGTGGAACGTTTGACCTGGTTTTGGTTCGGCGTTTTGTGATGAAGCTAAAGGACGTGTGTTTTTGTGTTTCTGCTTCCACAGCTCATCGCTGAGGCAACCGTCATCAACTGCCAAGGTGTGTCTGGTGTGCGGGGACGAAGCCTCGGGATGTCACTACGGAGTGGTCACATGCGGCAGCTGCAAAGTCTTCTTCAAGAGAGCAGTAGAAGGTATGGTTTATAATTTGACGTTTTATTGTCAGAACAACAACGATCGTCTACTGTTGGTTAGAGTTGAAGTTTAAACAGTTGGTACTGCCCTCTTCAAAATGACAAGCCTCTGAGTGAAACGCCAACTGTATAACGATTATGCCATAAAAAAACAACTTTACATTATAAAAGCCTACATACTGTTGTTGTATATAGCATTAAAATAATTAGCAACCATTTTGATAGTCATTTGGGTTGTGTCGGTACTTCAACCCCTTTATTTGAAGCAGCAGGTGAAAACACTGCATATCCATGTGACGGTTGGCAAAAAAGTGCAGAAGACTTGCACAGAAATGGGTTGGATTCCCCAGTCAGTTTAAGGAGGCTTTCAGTCCAAGTTCTGAAGAAAGTCATAAACTGGTAAATTTAGTATTTTTGCCCCCAAACGGGTGGGTTGGCTCTAGAATGATACCTCTCATCAAGAGAAACATTAATCTAAATATGTGAGTTGGACATCTTGACTTCTTGTATTTTACAATGTTTATAGCCCAGGTCGAATGCACCACCATAACTATCCCCATGCACAATATGCAGTTACTGGTGGCAGCCTGCTCTATACTTCATCTTTGCCTACAGGAAATCATCAGGTTCAAAATCTCTTTCCTGAGGCATAGGTCTTAACTCATTTTAGGGCAGCGTTTGAATGTAAAACACACTCACACATTTCAGCAAGCAACCAAAGAAGCAAACAGGATGAGGCAGCCAGTCAGCCAGTCAGCCGGACAGACAGCAAACCAGCCACAGTCCTGGAGGGTGCTTCCCCAAATCTGGAGAGGAACGACAGTCGAGTCTTATCAAATCATGTCCTAATTCGATGACATTTACAGTCAATATGTTGCCCTCCAAACTGAATTATGCCCCCCGATGCTTATCAAATCAGAAATGCCATCGTTCTGCTCCAAGTGTGCCTAAAGGGAAGGAGTCACAAATGACAAATTAATCTCTGTGGATTTGTGTTCCGTCATAGATGTCTGTGAGAATCTACTTCATGGATGAATTCCCCAGTCTCTTCAGCTTAGTTCTTATTGTTATTATAGTATTAAAATATTTGAGTTATTATTGTCCAAAGATTTAATGCTCAAACACACTGGATATGCTTCACGAGAGCTAAGTGCCAACCAAGAAGAGGTAGAAGTATGTGGTATCTCACTCCCACGGCTCCAAATGAACCAACTACTGTCTCATTATCTTGTTCAATCAACCTACACCCAACATTAATATGTCCTTACGCTCCATATCATTCTCCATGTATGGTGCGCTTCTTCTGTGACCACACAATAGCAAAAATACAAGCTTGAAGAAACCATTTAGGGGTGATTGACAGGTATTCTATGCTTCATTTAGCACAAAGTGCAAGCTAATGAAGTACTTTGTTGGTACACTAGAGACCAGTTTATTCCCAGGATTGCAAGCTACTAAACATCCCTGTGGGGCTAAGGACTTGACAAGGGCGAGCTTGCACACCACCATCAAGGTTGTGTACGTCACATGCCAACAAAGAGGTGCGCCAGTTTCCTGGTGCTTCAGTTACCTCACCTGACCCGGAGTCAGCTGCAGGCACGAAATAGAGGGAAAAGCTTGGAGGGATAGAGAGAGGTAGCACAGAGAGAGGGGGGGGGGATATTTAAAGCACAAAGAGACAGAGGACAGAAGGGAGGATGGGAAGTAGGGAAGGAGACAGCAAGAAAGTGGAGGGAGATTGATGCAGAATGGAGGGGCAGAGAGATGGAGTGAGTGGGAGGGAGCGGAGAAGGAGAGGGTGAAAGAAAGAGGAAGGGGAGGGGGATAAAGAGAATGTGCTGAAGCGATGTGTCAGCAGTGAGCTCTGAAGGAGTGTAAGTGGGGATGTGAGTAGACGTTCCACTCCTTCCTCTCCCTCCTTCCTCGTCTGCTCACAAAAATCTCAGGCGTTTGTGGGTGAGATACGAGATGTGACTTTACAGCTCGGGCATCAGTGTAGCTGGGGGAATAATCACACTTCATTTCTGCAAAACTGGGCTAACAAACGTTCTACCTTCTAGATTGTTCAGGCTCATTAATCCAGTTCTACTGACTCAGACTTGATTATGAAGCTAGTTGACTAGCATGTGTTGACTAGCATGTGTTGGCTAGCATGTGTTGGCTAGTCTGCGCCTCTGATTAAACCATGCCGAGGAGATTACTTCACATTTCCAGAGAGAGCTGACCTTTAGTCAAATACTATTTAAAATTCCACTAACTAGCTAGCTAACTAACTACTGTAACTAACTTAACTAAAGTGGTGCTCAATTACATTTTCCTGGCACAATGCACACCAATAGTCCCACTCTATACCAATATATTTTGAACTTGAAACAAATATTTTCCTCAATACCACTACATTTCAACTGGGCTTTCTACCAGACCAGCTTTCTTCGCCACCCGTGACAGTCTGTCATGGCAGGTTTAGCACAACTTTCCTTAGCCGTGGCTCGCTCGTTCAGAGCTCATCTCAAGTTGTGCTACTGAGATCCACAGTGCAGGGATACTACATTAGAAATTTGCATCAGCGTAATCTAGCGTGTATCTTTTATTCAAGGCGGTATGATGTATTGTCTTCTCAATGCAAATGAGCAAACAATGCATTCTTTATGGAAAGTCCAGCCACAGCTGCTCATGACTCAAGAGGTTTTGGTTTATGTACTGAAGACTGTATCTTACCAAGCCTAGATCTTTTTGTACTGTATAAACATATATTAATTATTTTAACAAACTGATTTTTTTCACAAATACAATGCTTAACAATATATGCTTACATTCTCACCTTCTAGGGGACTACCTACCACTGTGGATCTGTGTGTGTGTGTGTGTGTGTGTGTGTGTGTGTGTGTGTGTGTGTGTGTGTGTGTGTGTGTGTGTGTGTGTGTGTGTGTGTGTGTGTGTGTGTGTGTGTGTGTGTGTGTGTGTGTGTGTGTGGGCACGTGTAGATACAAGCCAGCTGTATCTATGTATCCTAGATCTATGTGGCTAGTTGGAAAAAGTTGACAGTCTAACTATTCTGTGCTAACTGTTTACCCCCAAATATCACGTGGCTTGGTTTTGGACTCATCTAAGTGAAATCTGTTTCTATTTGGCTGAAAGCAACTGAACACTGAATGGCAAAGTTTACAGGGACAACAACCTGCCTTGTTAAAGGCTGGCTGGAGACTGGTTACCATGACGCTGATGTGCTATCTGTCCCGCCTCTCCTGCATGGGGCAGCTGAGGACAAGCCTGGTACAGTTTATACACTGAGTGATGTGCCGATGTACCAATGAGATCTAGTTCCAGGAGAAGGCCCCACCCCCCTCCCTCAGTTCTACATCAGAGAGGGTTAGGGTTGCCTGGGGGGGTGTGAGTCTCAAATAACTGCAGCTTGGAAGTTAGCCACGGCCTCTAAAACCCTTCAATTATGTTTATAATGTCCTTTGATAAGGTGATTAACATAGTCAGCACACTACTGGGATCACTGTTATATCGTACACACGCACACACGTTAAACATAAACAGATGAATGACAAATTGAAACTTTCCGCAACACTGGAAACAGATGCCATAAGCCTGAACAGGCCCGAACATTTGGAGGAATTGCATACAGCACATTCCAAACCTGTATAATAGTTCTGAATGTTTACGCGACCACAATAACGGCCACCACTAACAAGAAATGTAAAACATGAACGTGTGGTTGGTGTTGCGGATAACCAACATTGCCTAGGGCGGGCTTTAGAGCAATCCATACAATCTGCATTAGACTGAAATGAATACCACAACCTAAATTTAAGTGTGTCACCCACATCACTCACTAATGACCCTAAGGAAAAGCAGCTTGTGGTGGGCCACCTATACCTCAATCCAGAAGACCAGTTAGAACTACAGTACAGGGTCTTGACTGCAAAGGACTTTTGATACCTGACCTAAATAAGCATGTATAGGATATCAGGGTGTCAGGGTGGGGGGTCGGAGGTTGCTGGCTAGACTTCAAAGTGTGTCTGACGATGGTCCCCAAAGCTGACAGCACATAAAAGCTGAAGCCACAGTAGGCACTCTTAAGGCTTGCCTTTTCCCTCACAGTGAAATGGACGCAAATGACATGACATCATAATGGCTATATTTTGTAGGTTGAGCCATTTAATGATTTAACACACAAACCTAAGGTGTCCTTAATTGACCTTGGCCTGGGGTAAACCTAGCCACAAATGCATGGCCCTGTGGCACTTAGAGGGGGAGGGGGGGGGTATAATATCAAGCCATCTCTTCCTCTAACCATACCATACCTTTGTTCTTTGACATCCATGCAAAATGGGTTGGCGGTGCGCGGCAGGATACACCTTTTGTGTTTAACCAAATAAGACACCAAATCTGATCGTTTTTTTTATCAGTGTTTTCACAAGCGATCGGTTTGCTGTTGATACGGTTTGGTGTTTGCGTGTCGGTTGATTGTTGTATGTGTGTTCTGTGTGCGTGTACCGTGTGGCAAGTTGATATCTTAGACTTGTTCAAAGGCTTGTCTTTCATTGTTTAGTCTGCACCTCATATATCAAGTTAGACACACCATGTATTATGTGCCACCCGTGCAATTAGACCAGACATGTATCTGCAAGAGCTACAGTATAAAACTGCACAAGACTACTTGCAAAACAAAAATAATATTTATGAAATGCCATTCATGATGAGCAGCTGTGACTTAGGTGACTCGGCACCTGATGAGGTGAGTAACGGGAAAGTCCAAAACCACCCAAACAGGAAGTGATGAGCACAGTGTTTGCATCAGGGGGCCAATGGGCAAACAGGAGATGGGAAAGGACATTTGTGCATCAATTTAGGTGGTGGCAGATAGAGCCATTTACTCTGATTTGTCTTGAGCTTGACTAACTTTCGAACGTTTTTTGAAAACCACAGCTGCGGCAGGAGAGTGGCGGCAGGAGAGTGGCTCTTCCTCAAATAGAAAATCTATTAAATAAGCTCTTTCATGGACGTCCAAACGGAATATTGGCTAATTTGGGCGAGTCAGAGTAGGCTGGAGAGGGAGAGATGAAAAGAGGGAGAGACAGAGAAAGATAAGACAATGAAAGATAAGAGAGAATGAGAGAAAAGATAAAAATGGGAAGCGACTTGACCTCTTTGTTAAATCAGTGCAGCTTTCTCAGTAAATGAACAAATACATAAAACAGCATCAAATGACTGTACCATGTATGAAATCTCTGCAGTTCTCACGCCTGTAATCCTAGTTACACACTATAACCCCAGCTAATAAAAGCCTACTGTTCAAAGTTCAACATTACTGTACATCCTGGATGTCACACTGTATGCTTCTCTGACAGACTATGCCCTGGGGAAGCTTGAAAGCAATATTTATGCGATCTTCTGATGGCTTGCCTACTGTCAGGCATTGAGCGAACAACATTGAGCATAGCCCAACATGAGTGCCTACACATTGAGTGTAGCCTACACATCAGTGTACAACATTCAGTTTAGCCTGCAACATCAGGATCTCAGCGCTCCTCAGCCAGGGGCCTGCATAGAAGACGTTATCCCTCCCTTAGCGAGACCTCCTCACAACTGCACTGCTCTAGGAGTTGACAAGCAGGCTTGCTCTGCACAGCAGGCGGTTGCCAGGTTTGTGACGTCACTGGCTAAAAGCAGAGATGGGTATACTCCATTAATGAAGTCCAAGGGTTGCCATGTTCTGAAATGGTCACTAGTTCCTCGAGGTACTTACCAGTGGGTACTGGTATTACTGTTCTGATACCTATTTCCAGTAATATTACAAGATAATAATTATATTATTACACAATACATTCTTGGGGGAGGAATGCATCAAACAGATGTACAGTACATAATTTTCTTAAGATTCTATGATAAGATTTCATTGCTTCCTTTGTGTATGACAAGCATTATAAAGTAATAATGATGTCCCATTAAAATGTGTCCTACTTCAGGAAAGGCTGCATGGAACACAAACGCACAAAGTTGCATGAGTTTTTAAACAAACACGCATTCCACGCACTGTCAACAGAAGCAATACATGGAAATGCACCGCTTATCAGCAAGAGTACCTCTGGTAAATGTTGAGAAACACAAAAGTCCTCCGTCAGAGGGAGCACACACACACACAAAGACAGATATAGTTAGAAACACACTGACGCATGCCGTTGTGGATGCATACTAACACACGGCTTCAAACAGACACACAACACATCCTAACATCAACAAAAAGAGTCTTTCTCAGAATTTGCGCATTTCTGCGGTATTTGACAATTATTAACACGACTCGTGGGAACGAGTTGGGACGCTCGACAGAAGGGTTGCAGTGTTTTCCCAACTGACAATTGGCTGGGTCTGTCCGAGCAAGAGAGGGGCGGGGGCCAGAGGGGGGTGGGTCGACGTTGTGTTTCCTGTGTCGCAGTTTACTGTTTTTCAGAGCAAGAAAAATGGGCTTATGTAACGGTCATGTGACTTTGCCAGAAATAGTGGTGAGGCTGGGCTACAGCTGCTGCCTCTCCCCCTGCAGTTCAGTTTCTTGGAGTTTGGCAACAGTCACACACACACACACACACACACACACACACACACACACACACACCACACACACACACACACACACAGCTTCTCCTGGTCCCTACAACAACTTAGACTCTTTCAGCACTCTTTCAGCACACACACACACGTACAGTAAAAACATGCAATGAACCATACACATGCACGCAGTGACGCAGAAACATGCACAGGGATGCACAATTATGTATGCACACACACACACACGTCCTTGCAAACGTGCACACACACACACGCCTAACACAAGAACTGTCTCACACTAATCCAGACATGCAATATGCATGCCTGCGCACACTCCCCCACACTGAAAGACAAATTCTAGTGCGTACACACTCGATACATGGGCCCTATCCATGCGTGACTGCACAAATACTTTCAAACGTGTGCATGGAGATGCAAAAGCACTCAATCAGACCTGATGTATGTGTTTGTGCCTGTTTACATTGTCTTTTGTGCCTCCCTTCTTGCCTGATCATACTAGCTCTGGTGTGTGTGTGTGTAAGTGTGAGAGAAGCAGTGTGTTTGACGCCACCATGCCATGCACGCGCTTTGGTTGTCCCTGGACTTGCATACGTGGTGTGTGCGTGCAGCTATGTGTGTGTGTGTGTGTGTGTGTGTCTCTGCGTGGGCGGCGCTCTGAGGCTGGCGGACGTGTGGAGAGGGGAAGAAGAGAGGGATGGCGACGGAGGGATAGAAGAGGAGGAGGAGGCGGAGGGAGGAGAAGTGTAGAGGAGGAGAGGAGGCGTACAGTGAGGAGCAAGTGGAGCGGAAGGAAGCCCTCTGAAATGGGAGATCATTGGGTTTGGCTGAAGGCTAGACAGGGAGGCAGGAGGGACTCGCAGCACGTTAGCATCACTGTCAACACTAGCCTAACCATGGCCAGTACCTTCGCTTCAACGCACTCTAGGAAAAAAAACAACAACTCTGGTGCATGAATTAGATATAGTCTTCTTCATTTTTTTTTGCTCTCTCCATAGCTTTCCCTCACGCACATGCCCCAGATCCTTCAGTGAAATCATCAAGGGTGTTTTCTTAAGGAAATACCACAGTGGAATAGTCCCTTTGCTCATGTGTCATGTACGGCATTGGCAGCTTCAGAGGAAGAACTGCTCTGAATCTTCTCTTTGAGATACTACATTAAATATTTCTCTGAGTGTATATGGTCCTTCACTAAAGGGGTTTATGTAGCTCACTGACATCATTAATCGTCTTTGTGTATCAGGTGTTACTAATGAGGGCGTTCTTTGGCCTCCCTCACCATACTATAATTAACCTTGTTTTCCCCCGTTATAGTGTGTCCCTATGCTAAGTGCACTTCCTGTTTCTGTTTCCCCAGGGCAACACAACTACTTGTGTGCCGGGAGGAACGACTGCATCATCGATAAAATCCGGAGGAAAAACTGCCCTGCGTGCCGTGTACGGAAGTGTCTCCAGGCTGGGATGAACCTGGGAGGTATGGCACAGTTCATGTTCACATTACTACACATTTACCCCCCCCAACATGACTACTTGCTCCACATCAGCGTCTTGTGACTCATCATTTGAGTCAGCATTCTTTTGTATCCCGCTCTGCTGATGAATGTTCTTGAAGGTGGAAAGAAAATGAAGAAAAGAAAAAATGAAAAAAAAATACTTGTGCTGTCAGAACTTTTGTGTGAAATTTGCTCATAAGACGTCTGGGTTTTGCTGGGTGAGGATTGGGGGGCTTTGGAATGTTAAAGTAGAAAGCATAACGTGTAGGTGACTTAGCTAACCGTAAACAGCAATGCTGTGGACACGTGCAGAAGTTTGCTTGAGATCCTCGTTTTGTTAAGTTTACATGTAATGGTTAAAATTTTGTTTAGACTGCCAATGTCAAAACAGTATGGTAAATGTACACATACAAGTTATACACTGGATAATATATAACTCCTCTTTCCCTGCTTGGAGGGTAACAGACTCCCCAACAGACAATATCTTTCACCGTATTTCCCCCCCTCTTACTATTACGCAATTTACTATACAGACCTATTGTTTTGGTATCCCTTCCCCGCTTAACTACTGTACTTTGTCAACAATGAGCAGTCTGTAAAGTCCTGACTCACATCCCAACACACGTTCCCCGTAAAAGTTACAACTTCCCCAGAATGGCTACTTCCTCTGGAGATAAAAGCAACAGTGACATTAGGATTTCCTCTGAAAAGGTTGACACTGCACAATCCTAATCCTGGCCTGTTCCCTACCGGTGAAGAGAAAAGTGTTATAGAATTTCTTAGAACCAAAGATACATGACTCTGTTGAAAGGGCTGCTGCTGACCCCGTGCCACCCCCACACACACTCCCACCACCTTTCACTCCACGTGTCTGATTGACAATCAGTTATACCCCAGTTCTAACTGTATTAGCTACAGCCAGATATTGCGACATACATACAACATACACTGCCTCCCTCCCTCACAGCGCGCAAGTCCAAGAAGCTGG
Organism: Mallotus villosus; assembly: GCA_903064625.1. Classification (NCBI taxonomy): domain Eukaryota; kingdom Metazoa; phylum Chordata; class Actinopteri; order Osmeriformes; family Salangidae; genus Mallotus; species Mallotus villosus. The sequence continues at coordinate 312,706 of CAEFZP010001101.1, forward strand.
GCAAACTGAAGGGCGTGAGCGACGAGCCCTCCCACCAGGGGGCCAAGGACGGCCAGACCCCGGCCGCCGGCGGGAGCTTTCTGTCCTCAGAGAAAGAGCTGAACCCCAGTGTGGCCGGCGCCCTGGTCCCCCACGGCCCCGGGGTGGTCACCCCCTTCCTGCCACCGTCCATCTGCAGCGTCCTGGAGCTGATCGAACCGGAGGAAGTGTACTCTGGCTACGACAACACCCAGCCCGACACCACTGACCACCTCCTGTCCAGCCTCAACCATTTGGCCGGCAAGCAGATGATACGCATGGTCAAGTGGGCCAAAGTACTTCCAGGTGAGTGGGGTTGGAAGAGCTTGCAGGGATGGTTTCATCGCTGGATGTGAGAGTTTACACACACACACGCGCTAACTGTAAAATGGTATCAGTTAGAAGGAGGTGAATCGAAATGTGTTGGCCCAAGCCCTACATACTGTAGCTAGAGGGGTAGCTGATGCTACTGTAGATTAGTTTTGACTGTGTATTCATTATGTGGATCCCTTCAACAAGTAGTGATTGATTTACCTAAACAGGAAATAACTTATTAAAATGGAAAACTGCACCCAAAACGCCGTCGCTGGACAGGCGTTCTCTCATTCTACTGTAGATAGAATGATAGAGTTCTGCAAAAGTACTTTGCAGAAGCCAAATAGTACATACAATGTATGGGCACCAGTGTTTACGTGTGTTTAACACACATAGCATGATCCAATTTAACTTACAATGCTGCTAAATTATTCTGCAAGGTTTTAACAAGATTAGAAATGGGAATCTTATTTAACGCAGGAATCTAATCAAGATTAGGATTCATAAATAGAAACTCGTTTATATCAACGCAGACAGCCCTGTCTTGCGTAAACAAAACCAAAAAGTGTAATTCAAATGCAAAAAACCCAACTAAACAAAAAAACATGCGCAAGAAAACGTTCAAATTGAGGTGAGCCGGTTCTCCCCGGATGTCTCAGTGACATATTCAAAAGATGCCTCACAGGTAGCCCTTTGAAGCCATTTAATTTGCTGTATTGCAAATATTTGATACCTCCAGGGTGTCTCCTTGCCATATCCGGGTGTATAAATAGAAAGCCCAGACAGACAGTAGGGTCAAAAAGAGAGCCTCTGACTTTCAAAGCAGAGGCGCTGCCACTGGTTTACATTTTGACTAAGCTATGCTAATACCATGCGCTAGCCATCACGGCAGGCTGGCCCACATTGACTCCCTTACATTAGACTGCTTGTCCTTTGGTACATGAAAACATAGTATGTGGTAGAAGGTAGCTACTTGGCAGAATCACTGACATGCAATGACCACCCAACAAGGTCATTACAAGCTTGTTTTCAATCATCATCCTACTTGATTTCTAGAGGCACATTTCCTATATTATCTATATAAAAGTACTTAAGGGGTCCAAGTAAGTTAATATTTGGATTATTCGCCGGCCTAAAGAATATTGATCGTTCGTTCTCACAGACGCTTATACAGAGCCAAGCTAAGCTAGTTTGAACCAAACCAAGGTCCTTAAGTATGAAGAGGATTTAAAGAGAGAGAGAGAGGAAGGTGTGCAGGAGCAACAAGCCACATACCAAAACCCAACAATAAATTGATACCGTGACACTCTGTGCTTGGCAGCGCCACATGGATGACGATTGACACGCATCGACTGAAATAGTCCCTAAGCTATTTATCAAGTCACTTGACATGTCCTCAGTTGGCTTACAGTACTGTAGCCGGGCCTGCAGCATGAGTAAATAGCACAAAGTTTGATTGAGAGTTTGGCGAGTATCCTGAAAGCGTCTATTTATGGTGCAGCGTAGACAACAGACCAATAAAACGGCATGCCTTCAGGGGATTCTTGTACAACAAGTACAAGTAATTACTCCATGAAGGTTTGTCTTGTCTAAACAGTTGTTAGTAATAGGCAATCTTCCCCATGTGATGCGCACACTAACAAACGCAAGTCTGAACATGCAAGCAATGATACGCACACGCTCCATGACACACACACCAGACACTTCAAGGTGACTGTCTAAACAGCTGATGCCACACTGAGCGTATTCCCAAACCCATGATTACCCCTGACAGTCTGTTCTGCTTATCTAAGTCATAGTATTGCCACCCTTCCCATCTCATTGGTTCATTCTCTCCTCGATATGTGTGTGTGTGTCTCCCAGGATTCCGGGGCCTGCCCATTGAGGACCAAATCACCCTGATCCAGTACTCCTGGATGTGCCTCTCCTCCTTCTGCCTCAGCTGGAGGTCCTACAAACACACCAACGGCCAGATGCTCTACTTTGCCCCTGACCTTGTCTTTAACGAGTAAGTCTTCAGCCACGTACGCGTGTGTCTTTGTGTGGGCTGGTGAGGGTATAGGATCCATTACATGGGTACCAAGGAAAGGCAGAATATGGCATAGCAGGCCAGGTATTTAATCAATGAAAGTTATTAAGATGGGGTAGATCGGTTTAGGAGTGCTTACAAAGATAGTTTTGCTGAAGAACGAGTGCAGTATGAAATAGTAGCACATGCGGTACACAGAGAAGCACAGGTCCGTGGTGAACACCTTGTAGAGAAGCCAGACGAGACACATAGAAACCACTGTAGACGGAGCGTGCCAGAAGACCAAAGGATGAACCCCCTTCCTCCAAGCAACAATACACTTACAACAGTGTCATCGTCTGGTGGCTTAAAGGCACGTGCTCCAAGAGGAAAAGAAATGTGCACCACGAATACACTTCTCCTCGTTGGCGTCAATCAAAGCTCAAGGCGCGAACCGAGAGTCAATGGGCCGCGTGATCGGCTCTAATGTATTTGAACAGGAGAGCGGGCACGGGGGGGGGAGTGTGCGTATCAGGTCGGAGCTTATTGGAGCTGTGGAGCATGACTGATGTCTTTCACACAGACCGAGATCATGGTATGGAAGAGGCGGGTGTGGGGAGGGAGGGTGGTAGGTATAGCGGTCCCTGCAGGCCGCTTTAGGGAATGCTCCGAGTCGGAGCATTGCAATGGATCTCTGTTGCCACCATCTTGACAGAAGACCACTTCTTCAGTTGACACTACCTTGCTTCTTATCATAGGCTAGAGTTGATGCATGATTCTCTCCTGATTTATCACGAGTCTCTTCAGAACTGTCCATGAAGTATGCAACAGCTTCTAACTTCTAATTGAAGCTGTGTGTGACCTTCTAACTGAACCCCTTTACACAAATCACACAGTCAGTATTGAGCAGCAGCAATACAACCTTTTACTGATTTGTGAATTATGTCACGTTTGCCTTTCTTAGTGTTCTAGCGTTGCCAATGTTTATAAAAGTATGCTACTTATCTGTACTCATACTGCATTCCATTCGACACTCTGGGTCGTGATCTCCGACCTCCAGTTGGAAGTGTCAAATGGAACGCCTCCTAAGGATGGAAATCCCACTTGTAAAGTCGGAGGAACCAAACTACCCCGAGTTCAAAATCCAAGATGGCAGCACTGCGTATCAACAGCAGTATAATATGTCGTTTGTCGTCATCACGTAATCTTACCTTTTAGTGATTGTTTTTAGAGATTTTTGGGGGCTACACTGCGTCACATCCCTAGCAAGTACAATATTTTTTTAGACCTCAGTCCCTCTCTGACCTCTTGTCCCAGAGTGTGTAGGTGTGTGTGTGTGTGTGGCTGGCTGTTTTTGTGTACCAGTGAGTTGTCAAAATGATGGATAGCCGTGGGATTCCAGTTGACAATGCCGATGAGACATTGGCCTTCTGGATTTAGTGTCAGTCAGAGCTCTGTCACGAAAGCCAGCATGTAACCAGTGTCCCTTCTGTACTAGAGGCCACAGTATTAGGCCAAGGTCCCCACACACAGCAGAATAGTAATACTGTACATCAAGAAATATAAAATGGCTCCATTGACAATTGGGATAGGACTAGTGCGATCCCCATGGTATATCATTCCCACTGTGACTGTTTGCTGGGTCTTCTAGTTAAACCAGATGCTTGTGCTTTCTCTTGTACATTTCCCTATTTGTAATGATATAGCAAATGGCTGAATAACCTTGGCAATCAGCCACTACTACAGTTAGCTGGTTATACAACCCGCAAGTGATATGGGTAGCTATCTATCTTATGTTAGCTGCTGAAAGCCAGACTAAATAGCTATATAGGTGGATTGAAAGCTAACCCACACTATTACCTCTCGACAGCCTCCTTACGCAACAGGAAACCTATTCTTGACTCTTTGCCCCACATGTTGCCCTCGTTTCATGTCAATGTGAGAAATGAAACGTGACAAAGCGAAGCCTGCGTTTCTCAGTTCGTATAAGGAAGAGTATAGCTGCTAAAAGTCCAAACTATTCCCAAAGGCCGAATCTCGACTTCCTCACTTTTTGTCCTTCTCCCTCTTTCTCCTTCTTTCTCCTTCCTTTCTTCTTAAGTCCTTGCTATTGCTTCCTGAATCTCTCACCATAGCAATGGTGCGAGTTAGACAGAGAAGCCAAAGCTGGCAGGTTTTCTTAGTTTCTCCACGAATAGCCTCTCATTTTGGGCAATGAGTCAGAAAAATTGATCTAGGCAGAAAGTAAGTGGAGTTCTGAAACTCCATCTCGAACTAGCATACTTCTGCAAAACTGTATAACATGCTACTTAGCTAGAATATACCTTTCTGAAATGCCAATAACTCAATAAGTTCGAACTCTCTATCACACACACACACAACTAGCCCATTTGAGACTGGATGGGCACCATAGAAAGCATTTGGATCAATGACTAAAACGTAACCACCTTGTACTTTCACTGGGAACATATGCATTGAAGTGTTAATCACAGAGGTGAAGGGGAACAGGTTCAGAGCCGTTTGCAGTGATCCCTGGTCCTTTTCAAGTGAAGCCACGTCACAGCAGTTGATTATTTGATCCTAGATGACATGATGGTGATTTAAAGCAGCCGAAGGGACTTCCAAAGCCCCTAAATCTCCGGCCCTCGCGACATCTGCGTAGCACATTGTTTATTGGCTCTCCGCTTCGCCTACTCAGGTTGTTGTTCTTCCTCTCTACGCATGACGTATGAGGATGTCTTATTCAGTTGTGTGTCTTTTATGAATAACCCCAAAATCAGTCTTGTACAGGGTTCTATTGCTGGGTGAATTTATTTTGTAATAAAGAGGGGGTTTGGCAATCCACACATATACATCCACACGCGTATTATGTGTGCGTATGGCACAGAACAATTTCATTATCATACAAGTTGTAGGTATAGAAGTAAGGTTAAACCACTTTGGGATAAATTCCTGTTTTTCGAGAAGTGGGTGGATGTAGTGGAGGCTAGAAGGACATATGATAGCAGAATACAAGCAGGGCTATTACGACTATACACAGACACAGACTCTCATAGGCCCTTTAAAAATGACTTGGGTTCTGACCCTGCTGTGTTCCCCCCCCCCTCTCTCTCTTTCTGTTTCTCTCTCTCCCCCCTCCATTTTCCCCAGGGACCGTATGCAGCAGTCGGCCATGTACGACCTGTGCCTGGGCATGAGGCAAGTGAGCCAGGAGTTTGTGCGTCTGCAGCTCACCTATGATGAGTTTCTCTCCATGAAAGTGCTGCTGCTGCTCAGCACAGGTGAGTGCTGCTGGCAAGTGTGTGTTTGCAATTGCACTTTAAAAGGGGGGATGGGAGGGGGGTGAGAAATTGTACCTTGGGAGTGTGTGTCTGTTGGGAGTGTGTGTGGGGATGTGAAAGCGGGTAGGTATGTGTCTATGCGACAACAGCTGAAGTGATGGGGAATGCGTGTGTGGAAGGTTTCTCGCCTGCTGCAGAAGAAACAACCTAGTTTGAGGGAATGTGTGTACCGACTGCTCTGGTTATGTGCGATGCTCTCCTCATTGCCGCAGTCAGCAATATGGAGTGTGTGAGCCATATGGGCTTTTTGGCAGTCACCTGGGTCTGTACACTGTTTTACACAGTAAACAAGTAAATCACTTGTCACTCGAGTTCATTTACACAGATGAACAGGTGAAAGAACATATAATCACAGCTGTATAACAACGATATTGAGCTTCTAGCATCAGAGTAGCATCAGAGCTACTGTTGAACTAAATTATAGTCACAGTTGCTCTGATGCTACAGCTACAATTAGGCTACAATAGTGTAGTTATAACAGTTGAATTAGCGTCAGAGCAATCAAGTGGTATTGAGTGACACTATGCTTTTGATATGGCAAAACGACGTAAGATGACAACTTTATCATGACACTTATGCGGTAACCATAAGTGGGACAAGAACAAGAGAGTTTCAGAAGGAGAGAGCACTAACAAGAGCAAAGAATGCCAAAGCAAAGTGGTGGGTCGGGAGTACATTCTCATAGAGAAAAGATATTAGGCAGAGACAAATTACAGTATGTCGTTCAAGTGGCAACCAAAGAAAAGAGTATCTGCGTGGCATCCTGTATGGGGGTGAGGGGTAGACAGAGAATGAGAGAGTAAGGGAAAGGAAGGGAGAAAGAGAGAGAGGAGGGTAAGAGAGAGAGGAGGGTACTGCCCCTGCATGATGGGGCAGCTATTTGAGGAGCCTACAGATGGCCAGGGCTTCAGCCCTCCTTGACCCCCCCGCTCAGAACTCTGGGAATATTTATTGAACACTTTAAGTGGGAGTATTAGACTTGGAACTTTCTCACCTCAAATGGACCATGCCAAATTTCATTATAATAGGAAATTGCTGTGTTTTGTGACAGCTTGATCTCTAATGCGGGGGACATCAGTAAAAAGGAGTCATTAGTTGACATGAACAATATCGGTAGTCTTTATCTCAGAGACGGGAAGACAGGTCTTATTTTCTATGTGTGAAGGAGCGGTGTTGATTTCGTCCTGGTTTTGCCTCACTGTCAGTGTGTTCATCTGAAAGCGAGGGAGCTGTGTTGAGTTTGCAGCAGGGCTGGGAGAGTCGGGGATAGGGGGGGTATAAAAATAGTGTTTGCGAATGCACGAATAAGGGAGAAGGATGGAAGAAAAGGTAGAGAAATAGGCAGTGTGAAAGGATGAGTATACTGAAGGAGGAAGAGTACGAGCCGAAGAGAACGAGAGAGATGGAGAAACAACGTGTGAAATGCTCGAGGTAAAGAGAGAGGAAGAGAGAGAGAGGTAGAGAGAGAGAGGTAGAGGAAGAGAGAGGAAGAGAGAGGAAGAGAGAGGAAGAGAGAGAGAGAGAGGAAGAGCTGGGCCGTCTGTTGTTGCTCTCCTCTCCTGCCTGATCCTCTGGAGGGTTTCCAGAGAGCCCTGCTGTACTTAATAAAGGCCAGTCAAGCGCCGGGCAATGCTCCAAGACCTGCTGTTTTTCTCCCCTTCCTTCAAACATGGGCCGCATTTTCAAGGGAAAATAGCAAGCAGGCATATACAGCAAGTATTTTATAGGATGGCATAGTTGCAATTGTCAAAGAAATTGTACTAGTCTATCAAGTCGATTGTGTCCAGAAGTTTACTGTTCTTTAGGAAAAGTAGAGGGTATGTGCTGACAGGGCTTAAGAATATCTTCCCATTTATTTATTGTACATTGTAGAAATGGTCAATTTATTGGATAATCTTGTACTATGGTAAATAATTCAATTGGAATAGATTTTCAGTTCTCTATTTTGTGTCTATATACCTTAATGTGCAAGTCTGCTTGAGTTTTTGACAACACATACAAAAACACTCCTGGACTCGGTCCTCGTCTCCTACCATGACTAAGTATAATAATATGTCTTGCTTGCACAATAATTAACAAAAATATGACTGCATTCTACATTTTATTTTGACATTATTTGTGGTTGTGGTGTCGGTCACACAGATCAGAACATGCTAATCAACAGAGCCAACAGATCTTTGAGGCCGTATAGAGTATAACTTGTGTAACTGTGTGCGTGTGGCTGATATTAGTCTTTGACCTTGGCTAAGGTTTCACCAGCCCTGTGGCATGTCATGTGACTGTTTGGGATGGGAGCGGGGCTGTGACCTGGTAAAGACAGATGTACCTCTTTATCCTCCACAGCAGTGGCACGGAACTGAATGGACCCAATCACCATTTGCAAACCGTTTTGAGCATTTAGACCTTGGCACAAGATGGCCGCCATGTATAACCCAGACGGAGTTATCACAGTACTAAGTGTTATAGAATGTGGTTCAACTATTCGGTTTTTGGTGCTTTCTGTATTGTCACAGTTGTGGATATAATTTATCCATGAACATTTTACTCTGTTTTTACTTGAAGAGTATTATTTAATAGAACTTGACCTTCTCCCAAGATGTCCTTCCTCGAACGGACGCTCCATCTTCCTCGTTCTAATCTGTCACTCACTGAACCAAGGAAGGGACCCCATCAGTTAGGCATGCTCTGTCATGGGGCTTTCAGGAGGAAACGGCATGCCTCAAAATGTTACTGGCCCTCAGCTCACATCACCTCACACCTATATAGACCCAGACACACACACACACATACATCATATATATGACACATGAATTACATCCACACTTATGAGCTGTGTGCCAAAAAATAGACTTCTAAAATGGGTTAGCTAACATAAAACAAAACACCAACCCCTCCCCCCTCCAACAGAATAAGAATTACGGTTCAGTTGACAAGCCTCGGTACCTGCAGCTAAAATCCATTCTTTTGACACGACACCAATTACCATGGTATAATTGCTCCACTTTTTGGCTGGCTGCAGCCCTAAATGCCAGGCTCTAAAAAAGGGCTATGTGGGTCAGTAGAACGATAACAAAAGGTCCGAACCCTGGCCCCGGTGTTAGCGCTTTCTCGTCAAGTCGGCTGCAAAACAAGCACAGAGACAGGCAGAGAGACAGGCCCGCCCCTAGCCTTCCCAGCATCCTCTCTTTTTCTGCTTCTCCTGCCTTTTGCTCTAGTAGACAGCAAGAGAAGGAGAATGTGTAGGTGCACAAACATTGACCCAAAGTCAATCTATTTTCAAAAGGATGCAATTCCAACTGACAGGACCTTGCCCCTTGCCTGTGGTTATATGTACTTCTGAACAACAGGTTGGCAAGGCAACATCAAGGTACATCCGTTTCAAGTAGGCCAGTCAAGTTTCAAAAGTATACTTTAACTCTTAGCCTATATATTTTATATTAAATACATGATGAATCTAGATTCTTGAATGTCATGTTGAACCAGGTGAGAATTTGAAGGTGTTTAAGGAGTATGCAAAAGGGAACATTTGAAATGCCGAGACATGCTGCAGCGAGAATACAACCTCCAGAGGCTCTTTCAAGCCTTAGGGGGTACACCATCCATTCAAGATGTAAGGGGTATGGCATCCAGCTCCACCAATTGACTTCAGTCACTGTCATTCGGATCGCATTTCATGTTCAGCAGAGCTGTCACAGGGTTTGTTAACTTTGATCCCAAAGATATCGCTCTGGTAGAAGCACTGAGCCAGTCAAAATTGCTTTGTGCATTCAAAAACAAAGTTGACCCTAAAGAGACCTAGGTGCTTATTATCTGTAGAACTTTTGATTACTACATCTCTCCAACACAGGACACTCTCAGAACTGTTCCCCACAGCTGCTACTATGCATTGGATATTTCTCAACTTAAAAGTTCTTTCTCTAGGCCGGGACATTTCTTAAGAGGGGAGGTGTTTCTTAATCAGTTAGCCAGTACCTTAATGTCTATAAAAAGCATTTGGCAAGCAACCATATCCCTAACTTTGGCCTCTAAACAAAGATGAGAATCCTGAAACTGACATTGATACAGATTATATTTAATGGTCTGGACAGTGGCCAATGTGCGACTTTGGCGCCTAACAAGCGATGACATTACTATGAGTAGTATCCAGTACAGTTAGACCCACATGGGTCTTTCATTGCCCACGCTTATACCAAAGTTAGTTTGCCAACAGTCTACACTTAAATATATATATATTTTTTCTTTATGTTCTTGGTCAAAATATGCACATACTGGCACAAACGAGTGCGTGAGACTGTGAATATGTCTCGATAACGAGCATGAGCAGCCAATGATGAGAAGGATCAAGCTCAAGTATCTTTCCCTGCGTTTTCTCCTTTCTTTCAAGTTCCCAAAGAGGGTCTGAAGAACCAGTCGGTGTTTGAGGAGATGAGGGTGAACTACATTAAGGAGCTGCGGCGGTCAGTGGGCAAGGCCACCAACAACTCCGGCCAGACCTGGCAGAGATTCTTCCAGCTCACCAAGCTACTGGATGCCATGCATGATGTCAGTGCAACACACCACACACACACACACACACACACACACACACACACACACACACACACACACAGCACACTACAGTCTCCTTAGCAGTCAGTCAGTGGCAACTCATGTCATTCATATCACTGAAGATGTATTAGGCAATAGCACAACACAGTGGGCCAGACTAATGTGTTTACTTAAGAGGCGATGGCCTTTGGGGGAAGATTATTGCGTTCCAATGATCTGCTGGAGGGGATTGGTTAATTTTGGAACAGGCATAGACCAGCCTTTATCGGTGAATGGAACACAGTGGGATCAATGTTCAAACCAACAGTGCAGTGGGTCGATACAGCTGCCAAACACAGAAGCTCCAACTCACCGTCTCTTTTCTATGGAGAAACCGAGTGTTGTGTGAGGGTAGCTGAGTAAGAGTTGATTACCTCAAAGTCCTTAAAAGGCACTATGTTGGAGGCAGAATCTAGGGAGAACAAGTGGCGCCCCCCAGTGGTAAACCTGAGAGACATAAACTACAACCTCTCTCCACCCCCACAGTGGTGTTACTCAAAGTTATCTCCACAGAGTCATTTTACCAGTAACTAGTTCATAATCATGTAACTAGGACCAAGAAGACAGATACAGTAGCCATCTTATGTATGAATACGGGGTCTACAGTCAGATAGGCTACATTACCATCACCTGCATCCATCTGTCAGGCCAATGTACACTTTATATAAACAGAACGCAAACTCTCTTGCATGCCATGAAGTACTGTTGCATCTTTTCTAATACTAAATATGATCCCTCTCTCCCTCTTATACAGCTGGTGGGGAACCTGCTGGACTTCTGTTTCTACACGTTCCGCGAGTCCCAGGCCCTGAAGGTGGAGTTCCCTGAGATGCTGGTGGAGATCATCAGCGACCAGATACCAAAGGTGGAGTCAGGGCCTCACGCACACCCTGTACTTCCACAAGAAGTGACTTGAGTTCACGGGTGCAGTGAAGAGAGAGAGAGAGACTGAAGTGAAACGCACGGCCGAGTGGAGGCAATGGGAGAGGTGAGGACGGAGATGAAGAAGGACAGCCCCACGAGGAAGGACCCTAGCCTTACCAGTGGCCTACTGTACCGTCTGGCCGCCAGTCCGTTAGACGGCCCCAGGCCCTCACCCCCACCCTGCACCCCTCATCCTCCAATAGGGAGTGACACAGAGCAAAGCGCAGGAAGGAGAGGGAGATGGTTGACCCCCCACACACACACACACACACACACAGACACACACACAGAAACGCTACTGTCACCGATTGCTGGCCAGAGATGTGAGGAAAGCATCTCAGAGCCAAGGACAATATGTTAAGGAGACAATGTGACAAAACATCCCCTTGAACCCAGCCACCAACCCCAACTAAAGACGATGACAATTTTATATGGATACGAAGCCATACATTTCTTCGGTTGCGCTACACAAACATGTCCGCTGATACCACACAGAGGCTCAATCACACTTTCAGCAAACACACTTCTAATGCGCACAAACACTGACACACAAGCCCCTCTTGCCCCTCCTAAAAAAAGTTATGATAAACTTGGCTTTTGCATTTTCTTTTTATAGAGCAAACAACACTACCCTGACAATATGAAAAAAGACAACAATGCTTACAGTAGATGTTGCTTTGCAGCCATTTTAGTGAAGCATTGCAAAAAAAACACTTAACAGGCAAACTATTTTCTTGACACAAACTAAATCTAGATTATTTGTGAGGGGAAAGGACTATTTGAACATACTCAAAGGGCTATACAAGCTTATTAATAAGCTGATAGTTATATTAAAAACGAACTTAATTCCACTTTTAATTATGTGCACTACAACATATTAGCAACACTGCAACATCGATTAACTCGGTTTTCTAAGAATTGTGTATAACAATCAAAACCTACTCTTTATATGCAAAACTTCAGTGCTGACAATGATTCTGTGAAGTGACGTAAAGGAAGTTTGAGTACTGAGAACGTGAATCTGTCATGTCTTTAAATAGAGTTGCAATTTAAGGCTTTCTGCTGTAGAATTATAATCTACCATTGCTGAAAGATTATTTCCATCCCAAAAGAGTGTGTGGGAGTACGGAACACCACACGTTTACGATTTCACTGCTCAGCCACAGTGTTTTCCTGTTGTAATGCGTTTGACTGCTGACTACCAAGTCATAATTGCCATGAAGTGTGTGTGAACGACATAACACCCATTCTTCTGTCTATTTATACAAAAAGTAAACTGAAAACCAGCCCTTTGTGGAGAAGTCAACCAACTCTTACCTACTGTTCCCAGCTATAATAATAAAGCATTTTTGTATTAATGTGTTGCAAAAAGGTTTAATTTTGAAAAAACCTGACATTTTACATCAAGGTGCTTGTTTTTTGTCCTTGTTTTTATGCATACAATGCTAATTATTTCTGGTAGCTACACATGTACAATTACAGTAGCATTAGACATCATACCGACACTAATAGCAATCCTACAAACACAGACTGTATGAGGTTGGTCAGGGCAGAGGAGTTTTAAAAATGTCATTACTCTACGGTGCAGTGCTTTCAGCAAATGTATTAACTTAACTGGCAAACTTGTGTATAAATGGCACTTGCTTACGGTCACATTTTACCCAACTGTTGTACAGAGAAATGTTTGGAATACATGTTGATAAATACTGATAAAGGACTAACGCATTCGGCTTGGCCACCTGTTCTGCTTTTGTGTGTTTCCCCATCTTGTCACTGGGTACTGAACGTATGGTAACTACTAGACGTATGGTATTGCCCATGCCTAGTCATCTGGACCATTCTGTACTTGTCTCACACTTGGCTAAGTGCTTAGCGGTTGTGGAACACTATGATGATGCTACTGAAAATCGTAAGTGATAGAACCATTCAGGAGTGAAAAAAGAAAGCGACGGCGTTTGATTTGTTATTGTGAGTGATTTTGAGTAAGAGTGGGTGTGTCTTTGGTTGTATTAGATTTTTTTCTTTCCCTAGCAAGCACGAGCGATCTGCTTTTTGTGTGTGTGTGGGCATTGTTCATTTATGCTATGGGATTAAGCATATCCTATGGTCTGACACGGATTTGCACAGAAGAGTTATAATGTGAAAATGGGGCATTAGAGTGCCGAGCGTTGTCTGGTCTGGCAAGCAATTGTGACTTACAGAATGGGAGACTTCAGCACAATTCCATAGGTAGTGGGTAGATCCATCATAAACGCTAAAGAGGTCTCTTTGTTGGGTCTTTCTGGTGGGCCCTCCTAGTGCTTCAGATTAAATCTTTCAGAATCTTTATGTTTTTGTGTCTCTTTATGAGGTTTCCTTGGTGATTGAACCTAGATACGTTTGAAGGAGATAGGGTAAACAAATGACAAGATTCTGATATGAGAAATGGATATGGACTCTTTAAAGCTTAAACCCTGACTTTGCAAACCCGTGTCCTTATATACATTACTGTGTTAACTTTTTGAAGGACTTAAAAAATAGATTTGATGTCAAAAAGGTTCATAGGACGAACGGGAAAGTATTTTTGAAATAATTATATTTTGCTGAAAAAAACAATATTTAAGTACTTTGTCTAAAAATAAAACCTGAGATCTTTTTTTGTAAAGTGAAAATGTTTATGCATGCTTTCTGATGAGATGTTTACATTGTATTTAAGAAGGGAAATTGTGCCTTTTTATCTCACCTGATTTACAATTTTACAGGATCTATTGTAAATAATACAGCGAGTCTATGTTGGGCAGTATAGGATTTCTACTTTCACCGTCTTGATGGAATATCAGCAGTCCGTGGCTCCCTCTAGTTATATGGTTCTTGTGTTGGACATGGTAAGAATGAGGATGGAACAGACAGAACGCAAGGGGAGTGAGTAACTGTATGAATGTACAAAACATAGTGAGAAAGACATTGCTACCTAAATGTTAGAGAAAGAAATGATTTGTTTTGTCTTTATTTCTTCCTTTACAATATTGCTAAATGTTAAATGATTTTGCATCTTTAATCTTCTTTTTGCATTCAGAATTAGCAAAAAGCTTCTTACAAAGTAGATAGTATATAAAGTTATGGATCCATGAGTTGTTGCTGTTAACATGATTTCCTAACCCATAACGCTACTGTTTGATTAGCAGCACAACCACGAAAAAATAATAATCACAAACTATTAAAGCTGATATATGTCTACATAAAACCCTTCTTGCTTCTTCAGTTCACAACAAAGATTCCATAACAGAACATTTTGAGAAGGAAGTGATGGATGGAATAGGTTTGAGAAAAATATGTCTGCACCTATCTTGTTATATACACCAAGAATTGTCAGTACGGCATTGGCACACCAACCAACATGTATTCTATCAATCAATCAAACTTAGATTTATATAGCAACATTCAAACTTATCAAATGCAATTTAAAGTGCTTTGCAAGCAATCGACTAACATTTGTTCTAGCCGTAACTAACTGTAACATGACTTGCAGACCTTCCCTCTTCCCATTCAAGTTGTTAACTGTGCAGTCGATACCCTTACAGTTTTACTGTACCTCACAAGGTTACTGTACAGTGGAGCCACAGCACTACTTTGTGTTTATGAAGATGAATCCACTGTAGAGCAATTAAGCCAGATACCCAGACCAGAACATTTCCTGTCTATACTGTAGATTATTTTATACATCCAAAATGATTTTTTTATCCAGTGCTTTGAATGATATTTGAAAGAAGCGATCCACCCTACATAAATATCCTTTATAATAAATACATGAAATAAAATCAACTAGTTCCTCCAAACTGTATATATTGAAGCAGATATTGCAATACCTGTGTTTGCAAAACTATTGGATGATTGAAATAAAACAGTAACAAATATTAAGCTGGTTTCTTTTTGGTTTGTGCATTCCCATGACATTACCAAGAATGGGGGATTTTATGTCAATAATCTAAATTTCTCTCTCAACCCTAAAATGAGTTAAAATACAGAAGAGAGAGAGATAAAGATTTTGGCTAATGGTTAGATCTTGAACAAGGAGTGTTGGAGAGGGAGGAGAGGGAGGCAGTAAGGAGTTGGAGTGGGCCAGACAACTAGAATGAAGCTGTGCCAGGAGGAGTCTTGATGAGAGATGGCGAGGCCATTTCGCTATTCTGTGTTCAGATAATGCTACAATAAGAAATATTTGTTCATGCCTTCATAATTTGTCATAATGGAAAGATGTTAATCACTATGAAGATATAATTTAAGTAATGACCTATAAAGGTACAGTGTAGAGGTAGGCCGACATAACAGAATCACAGAGAGGTTAAATGAAGCTAAAATTTGAATAAAAAACACAAAAAAACATGGAAAGGGAAAGGATGGGGAGCACCGTGCCTCATCTGTTAAGAAAATTGAGAAAAATTAACATGAACCTTGTTTAAGCCTGATATGAAAATATGCCCTGGATCTGCCAGACTGCAACCCAGACAGTATTAGGTTTCCTCTCCTCCCCATCTCTCTGAAATATCCACAGCCCACTCCAAATCTCCCCCAGATTTCCAATAGCGTTCACTGTGTATTTGTGCCAGTTAAACAGAATCTATTGGATCAGAACGATTTTACGGCTGTACTCGAGCACATGGCAGCTTCTATGGCCCAGTTTGCTTCTTTTCTTTCTTGTTCTTTTCTTTCTGCTGTGCTTCTCTCTGCATAAGATTTGTCATTCTCCATTTTTCCCCTTTTTTTTCTTTTTAATTACCAAACGTTTTGCTCAACATGTAGACAAGCCGTGTTATTTTCATTTCATTTGAACATCCGGACTCACTCCGGACAGTTTTTGCCAAGATTGTTATCAAAGCATAATACCTAGACAAGTTTTTTCTTCTTCTGGTGAGCACAGACTGTGTAATGTTATGTCATGGGCTGACGGGCTGATTCCCAGACTACATTGCTAATGCCCTACCAGGGCGGTGATGTAAGCAGTCTAGAGGACTAGGGGCTATTAACCAGGGCCGAAGGACAAGGCGTAGTGGGATGATGAGGACAGCTGGAACGAAGCCAGGGGCGCTGGGGGAATAGGAAATGAAAACATCCAACCGGATTTGAGAAGAGAGAGGATCCAGGAGAGTACGCCAACAATTCAGACAGACAAGAAGGACGAAACAGGCCAACCTGCATCCGCTGTTTCCCGTTCATGCAATGGGAGAGATCCCATCTGTTGTGCGTAAATAGCGGCTAACAGACACTGTAAGAAGAGGCACTCTAGGCACTCGAAAGCGATGGACGCAATCCCCAATTTATTTTTAGATTAATTAGAACCTATGTACACTGGGAATGCTAGAATGCAGGGCTTCTTCCCCCACATAAAGTCTACATACTTGCGGCAAGACACCACAGCTGAATGACTATGGGATTGCCAGTGATTTCCCAAACAAATTACCCAGAGATCCTCGGGGAGGAGAGAAGTGGAGCAGACAGATGATGAGTGAGAGTGACACAGAGGGAGAGTGACAGAGCAAGAGGGATGGAGCGAGGGGGAACGCGCGAGAGAGAGAGAGAAGGCAAAGAGAGATAGCGAGAGTAGCTGATATATAGGAGAAAGATCACAGCATAGATCTACTTCATAGAGAAGACGGCAGATAGAGAGATGTATAAAGACAAACAATAAAGATAGAGGTAACACTGATAGAGGTAGCAAAAAAAGTAGCAAAGGAGAATGAAAAAGAAATACAAAAAGAGACACATGCAAATAGTGGTAAAGCCTATATGATTCAGCAGTATTTTGGCACAGGGACTATATAAGGCTTGGGAAGGCTGATAGTGGAGAATAATTTACTTCTCTCATTAGCTCTTTCTCGTCGCATTATTTAACTACTGCCACCATCTCAAGAGAGCGGAGCACTGTACCATGGCTCCCATATCCTGACAAAACTGCCAGCATTACTAACGTATAGTAAATGGACGACACATGGCGTTTGCATAGAGTAGATACATTTGTTACTGAATGTCTTGGGCACATTGTTATGTAAGCCACAGGGATCTAGACATGTATATGTTGCTTATTATGCTTGTGACCCCTGGGGTTAAACAGTTTGTGATATGTACCTGTCTGTGTGCAAATGGGTGCGCGGGGTGACATGCTATTCAGTCAAAAGGAATGACATGTATTACACAGAGCTACACTAAGTGTTGAATAAGATCTGTCAATTAAAACAAAAAAAACATGATAATGAGTTGCAGCACTTCAGATATGACCAGTCTGCTCAATCTGCTTCCTGGAGTGCTGCTGTATAGTCCTGTAGGTTATCCAACCCCATGTCCAAAACGTCACTTTCCCTGACAGTACTTTGTCATCGCTGGTGCACAGTGCCCGTGAGGCAGTTGGTGATTAAGATATCGGTGAGACACACACACACACACACAGATTCATCTTGTGCCCCAAAAATATATATTGGGGGGAAAATATATATAATAACCATTCAAAACAATTATGGAGATTTCATCATCACGGGTTCGGCTACAATTTGTACAATTTAATTGAAAAGTAACGTGGTTTTCACTGGCCTGTCATTTTAGATTCAAGATCTATGATTAAATATATCTTTCTATTTTTATATTCAGTTTGTGCAGGAAGGTAAGAATCCATAACGGGGCATGAATAAAAACATCTTTATTTATTTAACATTGATCAAGAGGATATTCAATGTTACAAAAAGGAAAGTGTGCCAGGGTCTTTTTCAAATGTCATAAATCAATGTCTTAAATTACTGCAATTGCCATCCAAAACAAAACAACAAACCACAGAACAAAAGCTCTTAGAAAAATGAAACCATCTCTTGGTGAACAGAAGTCAAATAAATGTGTATGTGTAGGTATGTGTGTCCTTTCAATCTGAAAATCCCAAATGGGGGAGGAAAAAAAACGTTTGAAAACCATTGACCACTAATAAAGAACTTTTATAATAGACTCAACATTTATGTCCCAGTGAAAAATAATAACTATATACACAGCGCAGACATAAGACTTTGAAATACTGCATTTTTGGTTGTGATGGTAATATGATTATTTCTCATCGCGAAATTGGTTTGTTCACTTGAAACATCCACAATTGTTTTCTGTTCAGAAATCCTTGAACGTCGTCAAACACGGGTCTTGATAACACCCGTTTCTGATTTCAGGTTTAAACATTCACATACACATTCCAATCTGCCAAATACTTGGAGTACAGCCATTGAAATATATGTGCCTTGTTTACAGTATGGTTGTTTGTAGGAGTGTTTGTTGGGAGGGTTGGATTAAAATAATGTTTCAACATTCTTTTTTATTTGAACGGGATAATGTTAAAACCCTTTCTCAAAAAACAACTAAAGACAAATAAAAGATTGTTTCCGATATTCTAAATCACATGCAATCAATGTGCCAACAAAATTATATGAATAAAATCACCGTTTGTGAGGAGTAGACGAACATTCCTAAAATTACAGTACATGCAGCCCCCTTGAGAACAGAATACAATGACACAGCTTATCATTTTGAAACTTACCCGTAGAGTATACACATTGCAATTCAGTCTTGGTGTTTAAGGCACCTAAATATATATTTGTATGTCCATACAAATATACTTTTTATTTTTATTTATCCAAGTATAACTCTTACGCCAGGTTTTCTGCAGCAATACTGAAAAAACAAAGTCTCTGGCAGTTGCATATGGAGTCAAAGGCTGGAGAGAATATTGGTTTGATAACGGGAGTGTGTCAACACCAAGTTCATGGATACCATGAATATGTGGTCCGTTGTTTTTATGCGTTCTTTTTTTTTGGGGGGGGGTGGGCAAAGCGTTGTGGTCTTCCCCCCCCGGTTGACGCTACAGCCATTCCACATAGTTTTCGGGGATCAGGCCCTTCTTGCCCTCCAGCTCCCCCTCTAGCCACCCAGGCTCCCTGGAAAGCGTGACTGCGGAGAGGGGTACACATGTTGGGAGATGGGGGAGGACAGAGGGGAGAGGGATCAGAACGCAAGAACAAAGAGTAAAGAGCTGCTCGTCAATTGACTGGGCGGAACTTGGCATGCAACTTGAAAAGGAAAAACTCATGTTTTTTTGGTGGATACACAAGTGTGGTTAAGGCAAGCTTGGTTGATTGGCTTCCTTTGTGCTTTCAAGGTGGATTTCAGAGAGGGAATGTTGGCTGTCGGCTATAAGGAGTAGAATTGTGTAATCCTAGCACTGCTAATAACCGCTAAATAATTTACAAAAAGTACATTTTGAGATATGGTGGCACCTCTTGACGGTCTTCTGTGGGAAATAAACCCTTGTTCTAACCCTTGTCGTTTAGTGTGGTTCTCCTCATCTGAACCTGCCAACCTACACTGCCAACTGTCAGTTTGGGTTTTGATGATGTGCATGCGATGTGCATGCGATAATCTGGACCTAAGGCGGTTCCAATATTAGTCTGGCAAGAGGTAAAATGAAGTCACAGAATAATAATTTATAAATCACATTTATATATATAAAAGTGACTCTTAACTGGTGACGGGTAAATGTGCTGTCTCAACAAAGACATGATTAAGTCCTCTTGTGGAGACTCTATACCTGGTGATTCTTGTTTGTCTCGCAATGACAGCGAGGAAGGCCGCAAGAAAACTAAAGACTCCGACTCAAAGCCTCATTTCCCTTGTGAGTGATTACAGCTCAGTCAAGTCGCTTTTCAGACACACTGGAGTGCAAATCTGTATCCCTACAATTCACCCCCCCCCCAGCCCCCCCCGATTACAGATCAGATTGGCCATCCATTTTTTCCCTCTCTCCTCATCTCCTCTTGGAATCCAATATGCCGGAGCCCCGCTTCTCTTCTGAGTGAGCGACTGGTGTCGGCGTGATAACACTTACCGGAGTTGAATATTGCGCCGACCTGGAAGGAGAGCTCCGAGTCATGCTCAGCCTCGCACGGGTACACCGCCTTGGCTTTCCTGCTGTTGGTGACACTGAAAAATGAAGGCAATCAGTGAGCCGGTGGAGCTCTGGAGAGAGGATTACTGCAGAGTTCAATCTGGGGCCCCTTGTCCTGGCCCAGACTCTCGCTAGCTCGCTGCCCAAAACAGAACAGCCAAGTGGCGGGGCACTGGGGAGGGTAAATCAGCGATAAATAAAGAAATAACAGACTGCGAGTTACAGAGGTGGTTGTTGAGAGGATTCTATCTGGTGTCGATCTACACCCTCCCCTCCCCCCCCAAACACCCTCCTCTTCCTTGAGAGATGCAGGGACTGTTCTACCAGACACATGTCAAGGCCCTCGTCAGACAACAGTGGGATAATTAAAAATGTGAAAGCTTGTTTTGTGCACAAAATGGATGCAGAATTAAAAACTTGTTTGATCTCCCGGCATTCAAAATAAAGTGAGAGGCATTCAATAGAAAACGTTTGGAGACCCTTTGAAGATACGTGCTGAGAGTGAGTTTGGAGGTGAATAGGGTTCTCCCCCATTTTTTCATAAAATACAATGTGTATGGGCCTGTGAAAGAAAGCCATTTTTAAGGAAGAAGCCTAAAATAAATCTACTGTGTTTCTTGAGCCAAGTTGTTTTTCCTCCTGCTTGCATAGCTATCTCAACCGACAGTATTACCATGTAGACTCAGACTTCAATACAGGATGGCCTGATTAATATTTCATACGCGTTTCGGCAGAGCAACAACAATGTAAGAAGTAGAGGTAGTCGGAGAAGAAAGTATGAAATACTTCACATGAAAATGTTTCACGGTCAGAGTTGCCAATGCAATAATCTATGACTATGCTGCTGGATAAGATTTTGAATGGAAAGTTTTTTGTTTTTTCCATAACATTTCTTTACAGGTCTGCATTTGAAGAAAGAATAACTTTTTTAATGTATTTATGTGAAAATAACATTAAGGGATTGCTTGTCAAATGGCCAGGCTGTCTGCAATATCCTCTGTCATTTAAAAGCATGGAAAATGAATTCATCATCTAGTCTGGGGGGTAGCTGAGTAATAGATCACTGTAATGAGCAGAGTCTACAGTTCCACACAGTCTACTCAAATACCTATCTGTGTGTGTCAGTGTGTATGTGCGCCAGTTTGTTTTGTGGAACTTTCAGAACAGCAGAAAATGTGAGAAGCCAGATCTAAAGTTAATAATTGAGTGAGTCGGGGGAGATAGAGAAATAAAAAGAGACAGAGACTAGACACAGTGACTGGCTTGGTGAGAGAAAGAATGTCTTTTCTGGAGGTTTGAAAAAAATTATCGCGCGCACCTATTCTCCGAGGTAGCTACAGTAGCCAGTCTAAGGGGAGCAGGTGGCTCACCTGTCCTCCGGTTTGTCCCCGTCAGCTGCCGTGGGGGAGGCGTTGCCGTCGCTGGGGAGACCAGAGTTCATGTAGGAGGCCGCCGCCCTGCGGACACGGCAGACAGACAGCACAAGGTCACACGTCTGTGGGACTGCTGTCCAGTGACAACAAAGGAAAGACCCCAAAGACGTAAAGCAGGGATGTAACTTATAGTATTTGGCCATTGGCACAGTAAGTGCATGATAAGAGAGGACAGTTGACTGGAGTCAAGTACGTGAAACCATGGTTTTGTGCTCATGGAGAATAAAGCGTTACTTTATGCTTCGCTCTAGCTAGCACACATATCAATATTCATGTTTCTAAAACTGCTAGCACTTAAAGATGGCCAATATCAAGGTCAATCCATTTTGAGTCTCAAACCCAGACACATGTGGAGCTAGCGGGCTAAAGTCGTGGTTGTGGGCCATACCCTTCTGAAAAGGGGGACTGGTGTAAGGTGGACAGACTTCGTCATATGCTAGAGGAGAAGGGAAGAGGAAGGGGGAGGCGTGGGAGAGGAAGACAAGCAAAAAGAGAGACGTGCAAAAAAAAAGAGAATGAGAGAGAGAGAGAGAGAGAGAGAGAGGAAAAGGAGAGAGAAAACAAGCAGTCTGCCCCGGTTTAAGTTGGAGAAGAGCTGGGAAAGAAGCCACAAGCCTGCAGCTAGCACTTTCACACGCCGCCAATTAATATTCCTCCTCCACCAGAGTCTCACACAGGCGAGGCAGCAAGGGACACACAGGTTCTGCTCCCAGTTTACACAGTAGTTTCACAGTTCAAGTCCATACCGACCCTACGTTGTCAGTGTCACGGTATCTGACTTCTGTATTGTAATAGAATGACCCAAGTATAGTTTGAAATGATGTCCGGACGGGTCGACAAAATGCTCGAGGTGACAGGCTTTCGAAGCTGTACTGTAGGAATCCCGAAGGTTTCGCGAACATGGAACAAGTGTAAATGTGGCAATGCTTATAGCCTTCGTCGGCTGCAACTAAACTATAAAACGGCAAAAGGTTTTCTGATACTTCAGATGATGGGGATCTGAAAAGAAAGCCTAAACAGTTATATTTGGCATCAAGCACAATAGTGCTTGGGAAACCTTCTGAGCGTTTTCTGCTCCCTTAAAGCCCAACAACACGAGGACAGGGCGTGTTTCAGAAGCTTAGGATCGACACCTGTCCCACTCCTGCACTCCTGCAAGGCCAAACTTTTGACCGCTACCTTTCCACGTCAGCATGAATCACATGGAATAAAACGGAGGGAGAAATCTGGTCCACTGCAAAGGGAGAGAAAAAGAAAGAGAGAGATGAAGAAGGCAGAAATGAATACATTGAGAAGAGGAGACGGAGACAGACGGGGAGACGGTAATTACAGAAAGACAGTCAAACAGAGAGGAGAAAACTCAAGTCACATGAATTAAACATTGACCAGGGGAAGCAGAATCATCCATAGCTGTGAAAGTGCAGAGCCGTCCAGATTTTACTAAGTGTTTCTTTTCACATTTCGAGGAAGGCAACAGTGTGCACTCCAAACATCATTTGACAGGCATTTGAAGACAACTGAATTGAATTCACTACAGCTAAAAACCCACTATAATTGTACACTGGTAAAATCCCCCTTTGTGCTTCCAAGATCAAACATGTAAAAACGACTTTCTTCTTGTGCCATCAACTGATGTAAAACCAAAACCCCTTACCATTGGAACTTAACATCCATGGTATCCATGGTAACAGTATGAACGCAAAAAACATACCAGTATGAATTTGGCCTACAATATGGATTTTGACTATACCGTGCAAACCGCAGTGGAGCCTTCCATAAATAAGATTTGTCACAGTCCCATTCACGGCATAAAATTACCGTACGGAACTTTAACGCAAATATCGTAAGCAATTTAGGCAAACAGCAATTTTACAGAAACATAAATAAATGAGTGCAAATTGAGTGCAAAGATTTTTTTCTGTCGCTGCATTTCTACAGCCCTACCCTGAAATGCATCCCCAGGTAATTTATGTTCTAACCTTTCACAACTTCCCCCAAAAAAATCTTAATCTCTGCAACCTTTCAAAACTTTGTTTTGAAACCTTTATTAGAAAGTATTGTTTCAACCTTTCAAAACATATTTTAAGATTTTTTTAAAAACTTTCAAAACGTATTTTTAAAAACTTTCAAAACGTCTTTTTTAAAACT
The DNA here is from genome assembly GCA_903064625.1 of Mallotus villosus. Taxonomy (NCBI): domain Eukaryota; kingdom Metazoa; phylum Chordata; class Actinopteri; order Osmeriformes; family Salangidae; genus Mallotus; species Mallotus villosus. The sequence continues at coordinate 336,424 of CAEFZP010001101.1, forward strand.
TTCAAAACGTCTTTTTTAAAACTTTCAAAACGTATTTTTCTAAACTTTAAACCTTAAAACATTTCTGTATTTCTTAATTATACTGTGATATACATGACCTACTATGACAGTATATGATTATGGTCATAGGATTTTAGAGTTCATTGTAAACGGAAGGGGCTATCCATTAATTGTGTTCTCGCCTCTGTCAACCGTTAGTACCATCCTAGTGCGTCATCACGAGACAGACCCATTGACCTCTGCAGCTTCACAGCTGTGTGTGTGTGTGTGTGTGTGTGTGTGTATGAGACAGTATGAGACACAACACGTCCAGGATCACCTCTAGAGCTGTAACGGGCCCTGCTGCTGATGGGTGTGTGTGTGTGTGTGTGTGTCTGGGGGGTTTTGGGGAGAGTGGACAGTAGCATAGAGCCCGAGCGTCCCCCTGTGCTCGCCCCGCGGCCCTCCGTACAGAACATAATGACCAAATTGCTCCTAGCCACTGCTCCCATAGAGACGCTAATAAAGGCAATTAGAGGGAGCAGCTGGGGAGGGGCCTGGGGAACAAAGGCGGAGGAAGATGGGGATGGACGTTTGGGGGCGAACATGCCAGTGAAATATGCCGACCTCGCACTGGCCAGGGATCAAAAGCAGAGTGGGGGGGGAGGGGCTTACAGTTGAAGGTGAAAACTGTACGGCGCTCCTTTCCCTCCGCCGGTCTCCGTGCTGAAGGACTGGCCGGGTCCGTTCGGTCAGCGGGTGCGTGTCTGTGATTTATGGGTCCGCGACTGCGACGTCGGCCTCTGTGGCGCTTAGCTGCTCCACATCAGATTGGGAGGGGGGGGGCTCTGCCACGCTGCAGTGCAGCAAATCCACTCATTAACCTGAGCGCCGGCACAACCGCTGTCTGACTGGGACACTGCCAAAGAAGCCCGTATTGTCTACCTGGCCCGCAGCCAGGGGTGGGGGAGATTACGGGAGCACTCTGGGCACTCAGACAGGTAAACTCAAAGACACAGCACCAACGCAAAGCCAGGACTGGGAAAGCAAACAAGTAGATACACTCAAACTCACTCTCAGACTCACTCACAGACTCACTCAGACAGGAAAATCTCCAATTTGTCATCTTCGAATCAAGTCTTTTAACAAGATCTAACGCTCTAGGCGGAAACGCGATTACAAAGATGCATGCACACAACTGTCAAGTTGAAATACACACATAAATGACTACAGGATAAACCGTTGGGAAAATATTCATTGAATATACCACGGTTGCCCTAGAAACCTGTCAAATGAACCACATGAAAAAAATGGGTTTATCTAAAAATTGCATTCACGACACAGGCTTAGCCAAACCCGAGGAAATGGCTTGCCGCTTTTCTCACCAACCAAAATAGCATTAGGCTTTGAAGTGCACAACAGTTGTTTTCCATCCAGCACATATTAGCCCCATATGTAAACATGATTACAGTACTGTACAAGCATAATTTGTGTAGATGCACTGTACACACGAAGCTTTGTTTACCCCGTTTGAGGCGCTGCCGTTGTGTCCGGCTCTGTGATGGGGTGTGATGCGAGTATACGCTCCGCTATGTGCAAACGCTACATTGAGTGTATACGGGGAACACCTCGTAAATCCCACGTTTTATGAGAGGGCTAACTGTTAGCACACATCAAGGTGAGCCGGCATGTATACGCTTAGGTTTAGGGTCGGGTCCCTACCAAGACCACTGAAAATGTCTCCTCCAATTTATTGGCTGCAGTGTTAGCATATAGGGTGATCGAAAATAGCACACAGGCTGATATAAACGTCTGTTTCCCATCAGGCCAGGATTTTCAGCCCGTATCCAGAACAGGGCCAAGCGGTCGGGTCTCACGGAGGTTTACTGCTCTTTTGGAGACCGGGAGGGAGAGACGTTCCATTTTCCCGTCTCTACCTATGGAGTAAGCGCGAGCGACTGCCAAGCTAAACCGTGAGCCTACACTCCGTCAGGGTGGTCGGGAAATGAGTCCATCCATCCACCCTGATCCACAGCTGTCTGCCAAGAGAGGAGGAGGAAGAGGGAAGGAGACCTTAACAGAGGAGGAGGAGGAAGAGGGAAGGAGACCGTAACAGAGCCTTACTCGCCAGCGCTACAGTGAGACCCGCACACCCGATTGGGAGAGAGTAGAAGAAATGAGGGGAGACACTGAAGGTGTATCCCGCTGAGAGTTGAAGTACTGTGCGCTAGAGTCAGGCCGTGTTTTGAGTATGCTGAGACAGGCTGTGGAGTAATATTCACATTCCCAGATGAGACAAAACTTTATTCAGGACATTTTTCTGCATATGTAGAGGCATTCAGGCACCTCTCCGACTCCAGTTTTCCCACAATCCTTTGCCAGATAGGTGCTGAGCGAACAGGTTCCCTTCCTTGTCTCCCCCGCCAAGATATATTGATGTACAAAGCCAGGGCGACACCCAGTGACATATGGCACAAGCCTTCATAAAGGACGGGGCCACAGACTATAAGGGTAAACAAGATGAATATCTCCCAATGTCAATACGATTTACACGGCCGACGCACGGCCACCTGTCTCCCAAACAAATAAGGGCGAGATTTACGACCACCTCCTGGTTGCTCCTTCCGTCCTCCAAAGCCGTGCCACAAAAGTGGGAAAAACAGATAGATGGAATGAGAGAGAGAGAGTGAGAGAGAGAAGAGAGAGAGAGAGAGAGAGAGAGAGAGAGTGAGAGAGAGAGAGAGAGAGAGAGAGAGAGAGAGAGTGAAAAAGAGGGATGCCGTTATGTAACCCAGAGCGCCGTCTGTCTGCCACTGTGATTTAGAGCCAAGGCTCGACGTGTAACTCTCTTCCACACGCTCACGCACACAGACACGCTCACGCACTCTGGCGCACTCGCTACGCCGCCGCGCGCGAGCAGAAGGAGGATTCACGTTTCCCTGAGCGGCGACTTGGCTAATTAATTTCTGTTTCGCAGCCTTTTTCCTTTGGCCATTGTGCTGCAGCTAGGATACAGAGAGCGAAAGAGAGAGCGGAAAGCGAGGGCCAGAGAAAAAGTTTCCTTCAAGGTGATTCAGCAGACATGACACTGCAGAGAGCCCGACATCTGCAGCATAACCCAATATTATTACCACTGGCATCAGCATTCAGGGAGAGCTGTGGACTGGAGACAACAACAAAAAAGCCCAAGGACTGCACAGGCAGCTTGGAGGCTTAGAGTACGTGGGTAGGAGAGAGGGAGAGAGAGAAAGAAATTGAGAGCCAGAGAGAGAGCGAGAGTGGGTGGGGAGAGAAATAGTGAGTGAGTGAGGGAGTGAGTGTATGCATGAATGAGCGAGCGAGCGAGTAAAGAGTGAGCGAGTGTATGCATGAATGAGCGAGCGAGGAAGACAGAGCCAGACAGTGGGAGGGAGAGTGAGGGCAGCGTGCAAATCTCCCTCATAATAAAATAAGAGATGGAGGAGGATCTGTGCTAGACGGAGTTGACAGAGACAGAGTTTCAATTAGAGAGATACCGAGAGGTTCCAATAGAGCCTACAGCAGACAAATACCTTAGGTGACTAAATCGTATAAGGAAGAAGAAGAAAAAAACACAGCAAATCCTGCTACCTTTAGTTTTAGACTGTCTGAGAAAGTTTCAACTCAGACAACACGTGGGATGTAAGGGATTTGGAGAAACTTACTTTGGAACTGAAAAAAGGAAAAATAAGAAAAGAAAAACTTGACGTTTGAGTGAGTTGGAGTCAACTCCAGGGTTGAGTTAGAGGCCTTGTGTACGATTGATATATCACATCTTATGAGGCTGCAATGCTTCTGAGAAGGAGGCCATATTCAGAACAGGAGCCTAGTGTTCCCTAAGGACATTCTGGAGGGACAGTACAGAGTGTACAGAAGGGATTTCAAGTATGCACCACACCTAAGCCAGCCACATGAAAGACACTCCCCCCGCTAGCCTCTACGGACGTTTGGAGCCATGGACGGGTTCCCATGCGGATGGGAAAGGCTAGAGGTGAGGTGTGGATGTGGAACTGGGCGGAGGAGCTCACCCTAGGCTGCTGCTGGAGCTGAGGGTGGTGCTCAGGGGGGGTGTGGGTGTGGAACGGGGTGGAGGAGCTCACCCTAGGCTGCTGCTGGAGCTGAGGGTGGTGCTCAGGGGGGTGTGGTCGGCCTTCTCCGGCGGCGTCTCCGAGGCGGACGCTGTGGACGACTGGGAGGACACGGACTCGTTGCTGCCCATGGAGCCCTCGTCTGGAGCCGAGTTGGGACAGCCAGTCTGCGACACTGAGGAGGGGGAAGGGAGAGAGACAGAGTCAGCGAGATGGTGACAGCTAGTTAAGTCATCTAATGAAAGAATGCTTTTCCACAGAACACTAGGCAGAACATGTTCTCAAAATGGGAGCATTTCAGAAAGTACACAATGACACAACTCTGAAGCCCCAAACAGCAGCTGCGAACATAAGAGACACCCCCAGTTTAAAGGCGATTTGGTCGCTGTCAAGATTGTCATGTCGGGTGAAAGTCAAAATTCTTGTTTTTGGCAAACTTATGTGGGTAGGAGAGAACACACACACCGAAACAGCCATTAAAGTTAAAAAAAAGGACGTTTCTTGTTAAGACGAGGCAGTGTGCTTCTCCAACACTCCCACCACACACATCAAAGGCAGACTTGGCAGTAAACGAGCATCGGACTCTACTTATAATTCGACTTAAAAGTGAATGCTGTCGCTGTGGAGGGGGGGACAGGGTCAAACTCCACCTAGGAGGGTGGGGAGCCACAGGGGGTCAAACTCCACCCAGGAGGGGGGTCGGATGGGGTCAGATCACAGAGTTTAGGATGTCCACCTCAGGGTGTCCTCACTCACGCAGGTAGCTAAAGCTAAATGGACAGAGCAGCATGTGTCAGCTGTGTGGATCATCTGAAAGAGAGAACCCTCCCTCGTATTAAAGGTATTGAGCATCGTTACCTCAGTACTTTAACCAAACTCATAGCAAAAATACAATAAAAAAACATGAAACAAAAGACTAACAAACAAAAATGGCCATCAAACGGAACGACATCTGGTTCATAAACTCGACCAGACTGGCGCTAGTAAATGAAACACTAGAACCTTCATTCTTGATTGCACTGAAACAAATCAAAACGGTATCAAAAGCATAGTTTCCATTGTCGTGCAGAAAAGGCAACATTACATTTACAGTGTGCCCAATCCATTTGGTCAGGTTCTGTTGGGGTTGGCAAAGAATGAAGAATCGACGTAAAACACGCAACTCGATATGCAAGAATCTGCACCAGAAAGTAGGACGTTTCTGGCACGCCAAAGACAGTGTCCTCAGAAACAGAACAAATATTGGAAAGCTTCATTATGCAAATGTATTAATACACTTCTCTTTCAAGTGGCCTACTCATAGTACGTGTCCATATCTTGGGGGGTATTGGATCACACAAAGATGCACATGGACGCAACACACACATTCAAATATATTTGAAAAATGAATGTACACACTCTAACAAGCGTACCAAACAGAATCTGGTTTTATCCTTCCACACACAGAAGCAACTCACTTTCAATCCATTATCCGCAGCCTAGACAGAAGTCAAAAAGGTTAAAAAAAGGGATTACTCATTTCATCCCAGATATTAAAACACAGCATGGTCAGATGTGGAGCGACAGAGAGGGTGGAGGAGGGAGAGAGATGCATTCTGGGAAGCAGATTCACTCTCCTCCGGTGCTGTGGAGGGGACCAGGTCTGAAGCTGAGCTGTGCTATACTGTCCTGTCCTACAACCAAAGATGTTTGCTTTTTCTTTAAGGTGTAAAAGTTGGTTAAGAGCAACTAGAGTGGAAAGTCAATCTACAGTACCACGTCTCAAGCCATCCTCAGAAATGTGAACAAATTATAATAATATTCAAACCTTTGAACAAAATCGACTCACCACATACATTATAACTTCACTGGAGCCATGAAGGCAGACCTCGCCAGACCATCAAACCTGCTAGACCTAAACCTTAAGTCTTGGTCCTTAATGCTGGTTTCTTACCCGTCTGGATGTCCAGGGACTGAGGGTTGTAGACAGCCAGGGGTCTGTTCTGACGCCCCAGCTTCTTGGACTGCCTGGTGGGGGCGGAGAAGGCTGAGGAGCACGGGGACTGGGACACATCCGGTACGTCCCCGAAGATCTGCAACCGCCGTGTGTCCGTCACAAAGAGAGAGTCAGGTCAGTTATGAAGTGTTACAACGTGACACATTGGATGATTCTAAACACACTGCAGGCTTTTAGAACGTACCGCTGGTCAATTTAAAGACATCAAAAGGGGATTTGATCCAGGTGCCTAGTGTATGTATGCAGTGCAGTGTTCCAGAGACCGACACACTCCAAACACGGGAGGAGTGGCGATCTGCCGCGTCCTCGCTCGACCTCATGGAGAGAGAGCTTTCTAGTTCACAGGCTTGTGGTCGCGGCGGGATAGCAAAGGGCAGCCAGGGCCAGCCCACAGATCCCCGCTGAGCCGCGCTCCCATCAGGGCTCCCGCAAAACGCCTCATCAAAGGATCTTTTATCCACAGATAAGATAGGAAATGAGGATGTCGGTCCGGTCTGGGGCTATACGGGCTGTGGGAGCAGCCAGACGTGTCTCTGGGCGGTTGACCCACTCTTGGTGGACCACGGGGGTAAGATAAACAGGGTCTGGTGGAGGGCTGCCAGGGAGGAGGGCTTGTTTACACGGAGCCCGGTGTTTACATTGAAACTTCAGATGTGGAGTTGAAAGAGAATGGGAGCCTGCCTAGGAGAGCGAGGGAGAAAGTCTCAGCAGAGGAGAGGAGGATCACAGGAGGTGGGGGGGGCGGGCAAGTGGGGAGATGGTGAGAGAAGGAAAGTGAGAAAAAGGGAAGGCTTGAGAGAGAGAGAAAGAGAGAGAGAGAGAGAGAGAGAGAGAGAGAGAGAGAGAGAGAGAGAGAGAGGGAGTTAGAGAGAGAATCAGAGAAATATTTTGTGAGTAAATGAAGGGAATATCCAAGACATAAACTATATTGAGAAAGAGTACAAAATAAATAATAATATATATATATAGATATTTGTTTTTAAGTGAGAAGGGGATAGAGAGAGTAAAGGGGAATATACTGTGGTTTGTAGGGATAGAATGGTGATATCTATTACATCAGAGAATCTAGCAAAGAGCTTGCTGTTTTCTCTCTTTCTCGCTTCGTTCCTCCCTCTGACTTCCTCCCTAGACGGAGGGATGAAAATATAAAAGACTGTCTGCTGGTAGCATCTGGGGGCATCGACAGTCAACAGGTGTGTATGAGTGTGAGAGAGAGAGAGAGAGAGAGAGAGAGAGAGAGGAAAGAAGAGGACTGTGCTAAAGATTTTAGGCTACGCCAGTTCCACTCCACGGTTAAGAGTCGCCCATCTCTTCAATTTGTCTCAATGTCCGTCTGACAGTCTGGATGGAGTCGACCTTTCTGTCTGGATGGAGTCAACCTGTCTGTCTGGACTGGACCTGTCTGTCTGGACTGGAACTGTCTGTCTGGACTGGAACTGTCCGTCTGGACTGGACCTGTCTGTCTGGACTGGACAGGACTGGACCTGTCTGTCTGGACTGGACCTGTCTGTCTGGACTGGACCTGTCCATTCTGTACTTCCTGTTCATACGTCTCATTGGCTGATGGCCAGAAGCCGAGACCTAAAACTCTCCACAGTAGTTAGCCTGCAGATTAGAATGTAATCTGGGTTTCTCCTGGAACTCAAGAGAATCAGCTCCTAGTGAGGATTGACAAAGATTAATGTCAGACTGTGGCGTGTCTGCTCCCACAGGGTTAAAACAGGAAGCTTGGCTTTGATGTCAACCGCGAGGCCCAGGGGCTGTAGCCTTGCAGATATACTCCAAGAATAGCACGACACAAAGGTGAACGCTGTATATCTAAAAATGCTCTTAGTACTGTTTTGAAACACACAAAGGGCTCCCCCTACAGGTCATGGGATCCGGGGCTAGGCTGCCTCCCCAGGCAAAAACGGGAGGAAGTGGGGGAGAGGTACCGATATTAAATAAATAATTATCTGTGAAAATAAAAAAACCAACAGTGGCCCAGTACCAATTCCCAGTGTACCCAAATTTTGCAGCTACAACTTTTTGGAGATTCTGCATTTTCAGGGGGCACGTAGTCTCAGTTCACCTTCTCGTTCTGCTCGATCAGGATCTCCACGACGATGTTCTGGAACTTGAGGTCCATGATGGCCGCCACCGTCTCCTCCTGGGGCCTCATGAGGGTGGGGCCAAACACCACACCCAGGTTAGCCACCGTCATGAGGTTCTGCTTGCTGTGACTCCCCACGCTGTGGGGGGGACAGGCGCATCGTAAGCCACTGGTCACACACTCGGGTGACACACCACACACACACGCGTCGTCTGAAAGGTAGCAACATCATCAGATCAGGACCTTGGCACTCATGATGGTCCGCTGGCTGAAAGTGACCTGCCTGACAGCTTGTCTATATGCTGACGTCCACCTTTCCAACAAGCTGGAGGCACAGTTTCATGACCCTATTCAGTGACGATCTTTCCAACTGCCTGGAAGTCTGCAGTCTGGCCTCGAACACAAACTAGAGGCCGGTAGAAGCAGAGCCTCTAATCACCACTCAGGCTGGTTTATCAGCATGCAGCAGATTGCTCATGAAGGTCAACCCTCGCGCGGAAAAGTTTTCACTCCCGAGTCAAAACTATGGGGAGCAAAACTATCAGTGGAATCAGAGTCGAACTCTTTCTTTCACGAGGGAGGAGAGATTTTGCTTAACAGTGGGAGGACGAGAGAGACTTGAGTTGAGGTCCCCACCACCACCCTGTTCAAATCTTCCAATTTATGGTGAAATCCCTGGACTTATGTTTGATGAAAGGAGCCATAGGGACGGATCCAGTAATACTTTGGGGGTAAATAGAACTATAATACCTTGGACAAGACGGACACCATGCTGGAAAAGTGCTCAGATGACTACCAAAAGTTGTGCATAACAACTAGTATTCGACAGTCCAATAATTGACTTATTTTAGATTTACATATTAATGCTAATGCATACAACTCTGAAATGAAGACTTTATTTGAAATAAGCCATTCAGACAGATGGGCGAATTTCCAACCCCAGATTGTGCAGATATTCAGTGAGCATGCTCCTTAAGCAGGAAATACTTGAAAGCTTCAAAGGATGCCTTTGAAGACAAAACAAGAGCCAATGACGACTCACATTTATCACATCTTCGCAACCATTTCAGATAACTGTGTCAATTTTGCTTTGCCTCTCTCCCTGCAAGACAGGGACGAATGCACGCACACACACACACACACACACACACACACACACACACACACACACACACACACACACACGGGTCTCTCCAATCTGGAGAATTTCACGGCGGATAATCCAAATTCAATTTCAATGGCTCTGCCGTTTTGCCTCAGCCCACTCCTGCCCGCAGGTCTCTATGAAATCAGATCCCCCAGACTCTGCCTGCCTGAGGGAGGGGGGGAGGGGGGAGGGGGGGAGTGCAGGGTGCCTAAGGGGGTGAGGGGATTATGTACTTACCTTCAATTTGCTCCCGTTTAGTTTAGTCAAATGCTCGCCAAGGTAAAAACCCTGTAATGTTAGCTAACATTTTTATTTTATTTTTAATCTCTTATTTTAATCACAGAATAATGGAGCTGCAAAACAGTGGCCCATTTTGCTAGCAGGCCCAGCTGTTTAAACTGACCCTTCTCATGGGTCTCCTCAAATGGAGTACAATCTAATCCTACGACTGATTATACTATTGGTGTGTGTATTAAGAGAAGTTGATAATATAAAGCGATGGTGGAAGTCTGTGTTGGCTCTGAGCACTGGAGAGCCGGAGAGATGGAGAGATGGATGGAGGAAAAGAGAGACAGCAGGGGAAGAGGAGTGCCGAGAGTGGGAGTGAAAGGGAGAGAAAGAAAAGGCGTGAGAGGAGTGAGAACGAGGAGACAGACAGGATGGGGGAGGAGGAGAGAGATGGTAGAGAGAGTTTGAAAGTGAAAAAAGTACAGAGATAAAAAGTAAAGTCTAAACTGTGAGGTAGCCTTCCCATCCGTTACACCAACAAAATTAATTAATGTCAGACAAAATAAACATCACAAAATCATCAAAAGAAAATCACAAATCAAGCAAATTAACCATAACCAACCCTAAATCCACTGACATCATAGTCTTAACCACCTACAATGACACACTTTGACTAATGTCGCATATAACTTCCTATTCACTTGACCCAGGGCACCCAGCTGAAGCACCCTACATGATGGGACGGGGTAGCCTGGCTTCCAGAGAAAGAGACAAAGAGATACAAAGAGATAGAGAACTACCGAGAGACAGAGGGAAAGAGAGACAGCGAGTGAGAGACAAAGACAGAGAGTAAGAGAGAGACGGACAGTGAGAGACAGAGATGTTCATCGTGACTTACGTAGCCAGATGCTTCATGAGCAGGCCTAGGACCAGCCGGTTCCTCTCCGGCAGCTTGTGGACCAGATAGTGGATGGCTTGGACACGGCACTCGGGACTTCCGCCCTCTAGATGCCAAACAAAAGAAAAAAGAAGCGAAAAACATGGTCAGCCCTGGTTTTGTCTTTTCAATGGAAGAACCCCAATAATATGTTTTATTTTGTGTTAATTGAAGTATACAGTCATTGACACAATTTGCAGTACATGGTTTCAGTGGTGGTCTATAATCTTTGCCTTAGGGGTATGGTGATAAGCAGATGATCACAATAGAGGCGGGTGGGGATGGATTCATAAAGATCCATGAATGGATCGTTGTCGGCCCCCGCCACGGTACTGTGTTTAGGCTAAGACAACACAGCTGTTTCATCATGGAGTTGAACGATCCCATTTGGGCCGCAACATGTGATGGCGATGAATGAGACACGATGATATAGGCGACTTGTCACATGGTAGCGGGGAGTGGGGGCTAAGCAGCAGCTATGAGAATAGGAGTTGTGTTCCCCCCCCCCTCCGCCTCCCCCCTCCCCCCCCATGGAGATCATCCCTCAAACATGCCCTCACAAATATGGGCATCTGCTGACTGCCACCCGCCCACGCACCCAAAGTCATGTTATCGCATCATGTACACACATGCAGTGTTCACACACACCAGGATGGATATGTCTATTACAAGGATCGGAAAAAAGAAAAAGCCTCTTAAGGATGCTGTCACCCGTCAGATCATTTTTAGGCCTATTGCTAATCCATTTTTTCGCCCTGTGTGTTAGAAGGGCATTGCAACAAGCTGATAAAATGTTCAACCCTGATCCAATTATGACACTTGTTAGATGGAGATTCACATGAAGAGCACCATTCAAGATGTGTCACATTGGAAAGACGTTCGGCGGAGCGGAAAACTGCACTCGTCGTTGGTCCTTGGGGGACAGAAGTGTATCGTTCAGTCTCTGGTGCCATTTTGTGTACCTGGTGATACGGATGCCTTGTAATAGCAGGAGTAGCTTTGATGGACGTGGTTGGCAGACATGTGCGTGTTTGTGTGTGTGTGTGTGTGAGAGAGAGAGAGAGAGAGACACAGAGAGAGAAAGAGAAAGAGACACAGAGAGAGAGAGAGAGAGAGAGAGAGAGAGAGAGAGAGAGAGAGAGACAGAGAGAGAGAGAGAGAGAGAGAGAGAGAGCGAGAGCAGAAATCGTAGCCCAAGTCAAGTAAAAGGTTTAGTGGGTCCTACTAAAAGGTGGAGAACCCATTAGTTCCTGAAGGAGCAGGCGATGACTGGAGGACTAGTACATACATGAACACACACACACGCCTGATCCAGGAAGTATAATCAAATCAGATGTTTCTGAAAGAATGGGTCCAGTACCTCTTTTAGTGAACGGATGTTAAATAACAACCTGCGCATCCACTCGGCAATCATTTACATTGAACTTTTACATTGAGATCCTGAGATCCAGCCCATCGTGTTTGGACCGGGCCAGATGCTTCACTTTCTAATCCTGTCAAATGGCATCTGTTCCCATAAAAACACAAGATGGAAAGGATAACTCATTGCCAATTTACTGTAGAGCATTACCACGTACTTAGATGCCAAATGAGACTTCCTTGCAGGTGCAAACGGCTCCATACCCAGGAACCAGGACTGTGACATAATTTGATTCTGTCCCACTGTGTCCACAAGGTTCTGTTTGGGACACAGCTGAGACGGGGAAGGTGTACCGTGTTGTAGGACGGGGAAACTTACTTGCAGGGTTTATAAACTCTTTGTACAGTCCATAGGTCATCAAAGGCTCGGGAAGGCTCCTGGAGGAAGAGAAAGAGAGGCAGAGAGAGAGAGAGGGGTGAGAAAGAGAGAGTATGTTTAGGTGTGTGTGTGTGGAGGTGGGGGGGACAGAAATAGACGCTGCACTGTTTTATAGGGTCTGCACACAACAATGATTAATGTGGCTGGGCCGGGGGATGGAATTAGATGGCGGGCGGGTGAGATAACCAAGTTCATATGAAGGTACTTTCACACTGCAGCTGGACACGGGCCAAGGGTGCTTAGCCTCGGAGGAACCTGGAGAAGAGACTGACCCAGCGACTGCAGCGGGCCAGAGAGGGAAGGAGGGAGGGCAGGAGGGAGGGCAGGAGGGAGGGAAGGAGTGGGGGAGGGAGGAAGAGAAGGAGGGAGGGAGTGGGGGAGGTAGACAAAAAAGAAAGTGGAAGAAGCATAGGGGGAAAGATCGAGGTGGATATGGAGGCAATGAAAGGGTGTGAGAGAGTGGCAGAGGAGGGAAAGACAAAGGGGGGGAGGTGGGGATAGGGAGGGAGATAGAGACAGGAGGGAAGGAGGGAGAGAGAGAAGCAATAGGGGGAGAGAAAGGTGTGGAGGAAGGAGCTGCAAGGAGTCTTCATGCCTAGTCACCGCACAGTCTCAGTGTTCACAGCTTGTAGTCAAGTGGCAGTAAATGGTTTCTGACAGCGTGAATGCGTTCACACAGGCTCCATTGTATTCCCACGAGCCACATTAAACTTTGAAACATGAGAAACTGCATTCTGTGAGTTTCCCCTCCTAAACTAAATGGATGTTGTATATGTATCAGATAATCTTACCTCAGTATTTCTCTAAATATGGTTCAACAATTACAAATAAATGCCCTAAGATGTGAAGGAGCAAAAGCACTGGGCTAGGACATCTCACTGCAGGGGGACGAAACGGAAAATAACGCCGCACAGGAAACGGATCCCCTGACCCCGTCCGCCGACCACATCAAACAGTGTATCGCGAGAGGTCACATCTACGCTGGGCCAGTCACAACACACGCCTTCACCTCTGACTCCTCCCCGTGCCCCGACTGACCAATCACAGCTCGCCCTGACTGATACCAGGCCAGTTCCCAGGCTTCCGAGTCCTCTTTGACCACAGAGCTTTTGTTGTTCCTTTTTTATTATGTCAATTTATTGTTGCTCAATTAGCGGGTGGAAAAACACTGGGGGGAAAATAGACTTGGCTCGGAGGTCGTACCCAACACCCCATGTCTCCTTTTGTAATCTCCAAGTTTTGTAATTTCATTACATACAGAATACAGAACACACAGTACCAGAAGCACACTAATGAGCTGATCAGACAGTTCAGAATGAAGAACCACAGGGTCAAAGATTTACACTCCCTCCCACCCCCTCCCCACCCCATTTCATTCGTGACCAATTTAGTATAACGAGACAGACCATCTTTTTCTGTGTAATGAGATACAGTATGTAAATATGTCTCGTTAGTGTCATCTGAATAATGGACTCGGTAAGGAAAAGATGCTGGGAGTCAAAGTTTAGGATTTGTTAAACAGAAGGTTGCCTCGAGGATTGGTCGATGTGTTTGGAAATAGCCCATATCTGGTAAGGAATACAAATGTAAAAACATCCCCAAAAAATCTCCTCAAATGCGAAGCACTTTTTGTTGACTATGTTAGTTAAAAATGTAAAGTAAATCCAAGTCTTTCCTTATTAGATTCCTTTAGAACGCATCCGATCGTTTTTTAACACAAACTAGCAAAACACGCCATCTCACTACAGTCTAGAATCTAATTCCAGGAATGCGCCCCCTCTCTAGTATCTAGACACAGCTGCAGAACTTCTATTGTTCGTTTTCAGTGTTTATGCTTCATCGTTTCATCCCAGAGGGACGACCGGCAGGCGAGAAGTTTACATTTACATTTAGCACTTATCCAGAGCGATTTACAGTAAGTACAGAGACATTCTCCCCGAGGCAAGTAGGGTGAAGTGCCTTGCCCAAGGAGGACACAACATAATTTTGCACGTGGGAATCAACCCGGCAACCTTAAGATTAACAGCCCGACTCCCTAACCACTCAGCCATCTGACCTCCCCAAGTTACGCATCCAAGCTGTCAATCTGTGGATGTACAGTAGCTAACGCGTGCTCGCTCCTGGAGAAAAGGAGAAGGAAGAGGGGCCCACATACACTGGGGACATTTCAGGTCATCAATGGATTTCCAAGAAAACATAGTGCCACTGAATAATGAAGTCTGTTGGCTGATAAAGTGGATTGATTATGTGACGAAGGGCAGAAGCCTGGAGTCATAGTCTTGGTCCAGTTGCAGTTGGTGTAGCAAGACATTTTGTGTGTCTGTAGTAAAAATCCACATAAATACAACGCTGGGATGATAACGCACTATACAGTGAATGCCAGATGTGGTTTTGATGAACAGTACCTCTGCTTTAACATGGAAGTAGATCACTCTTAGAGACGTATGAGGAAGCTTACCTCAGATACAGCTTCAGTGTACTAGTGATTGTTTTGACGTCCCAATCCTCGCACGTCGACAGATCAATCTCATTGCTTTTCTCGTCTGGAATAAAATAAAAAATATACATTCTTAATTACATTTTTATACAAATCATGGGGGAGGGGATAACAAACATTTCCTTAATATTAATAAATACAAAAATATGAACTCCTAGTCCTAAATTAAACCGTTTTATGGGACAGAACAAGCTCAAACATAAACAACGTCTGAACTTGATGCTGAGGCCCAGTGACTGAGGCCCAGTGAGGCCCAGTGAGGCAGCATGAGACGGAGGCTCCATCCCAGAGGACAGGGGGGCTTGGGGGCTGGACTGTACACCGTGGGTGGACGCGGAGGAGAAAGGTGAGGTGGTGTCATTCACACCTTTACTGACCTGTTTCTCATGAACATACCGTCTGCAGTGTGTGTGTGTGTGTGTGTACAGTAGAGTGTGTGCGAGGAGGGATATGAACAAAACATTTGAGTCAGACACCAGAGCTCAGGGCCAAGCTTTGGGTCACCAGGAGAACTGTGGCTTCATGGGAGGGTTTCTGCTCTCTCTCTCGCTCTCTGTGTCCCTCTCTCTCTCTCTCTCTCTCTCTCCGTCTCGCTCTCTCTCTTTCTCTCTCGGTCTCTTTGTCTCTCTCTGTCTTCTTCCCTCATTCTTTCTCTTCCTCCCCCTGCTTCTCCTTACTGTTTGGCAATGGATTTATTCCATCTCATGTGATCCTGCTGCTGCCAGTAGGCCGGTGTGTCTCTCTGGCCTCTCTGCCCACAAACCAGCGAGTCCAACATCAACCAACTACGGCTAACGTTTTCCTGGGAGGCTAACAGCCAAATGTGTGTGTGTGGTTACAGATGGTAGGGAGGAATACAGTATCTGGTGGTTGGTCAGTGTGTGTATCACCGTACTTGTGTGTGTGTGCTAAGTGGGAGGCGATGTGTTTATGACTCCACTAACAGTTGATGTAAAGAACTTTTTCAAATCAAACATTTAGCATTGCATAACAAATGACCTTTTTCACTTTGTCAGTAGCTGATAAAAGTCTGATAAAAGCTGTTCACACATACGACATGGTGTGGATTTCTCAGCCTTTATTTGCAGCAAGTCATATTTATGACTTCCCTGATGTACTGTGAAGACACCTGGGGAGTCATCCATCCCTCAGAATATACGGATCAGAGACGAGCTTGACACCTCGCTCGTGACTACGGTGACCTGTGAGGTTTTACAACTTTGTCGATGTGTTACCATGACATCTTGTTCTTAGCAAGGGATCATGAGTGAGCCTGTGGAGCTAATCACTGAATGTCGGAAGTTTTCAATTATATATTATTATTATTTCTTTTGTTTTCTTGCTCTTTTCTGCCAGTGATCTGGAGTCTCTCCCCCTCCTCCCCCCACACTCCATAGGGTCTGTATGCACTGTCCATGGGTTCACACTCTTTTGGACCGAGACACGCTCCTCTATCACTGGTGTCCTCTATGGCTGGAGCCTGGCCATGCTGGTGGGTGACAAGATGAGAGGATGAAAAGGGAGGAAAGAGGGAGGGAGATACTTTAAAGTCTTCACTCGGGTCTGTCACCCACGCAACACGCGTCGAAATGCCTCGGCTAGGTGGGGTGCGTGTGTTCATAAAAGCACTGAGGGAAATAGCAGCACTAAAAGAAGACATAATATAGGAGTTTAGATCCCAGTATTTGAATAGAACACGCAGCAGTATGACATGGATTTAGGGTGTAGATGTTATACAAAGAAAGTTCTGCATCTACGGCCTCCAAGAGTTTACTAGGTAGAGTAGCCCAGGCTCGGCCCTGCTCTCCCTCCGGAGACCGCGAGCTCCTTCTGAGGCTCCACACTCTGGTAGAGAGTCCTGCCAGACTGGAGCACGGTAGCGGAGTGTTAATGGGCTTGAAAGCGTGAGTCAGCAGGTTGTGAGGTGGAGGAGGAGGGAGGGGGGAGGAGGGAGGAGGAAGAGCGGAGGAGGAGTGTTGGGAGTTTTGGACAGGAAGCCGAGACAGTCTGGCGGCCGCCCGGAGTTTGTTGTCATTCCGAACACAGAGACCCGGAGAGGTGAATGCTGTCTAGTGAGGGAGAGAGGGAGAAACGGAGGAGAGAGAAAGAGAGAGAGAGTGATGGAAATATGGAGAAATTGAGAGTTCTGAATACAGGAGAGGGGGCCACGTGTGTGTGGGTGAGAGGTAGGGGATTGAAGAGAAACCAAGAGAGGAAAAAGGAAGGGAAAGAGAGAGCGAGAGAGGGGGTTGGAGAGGATGGGCAATTTAATTTTCCATCCCCCTCCTCCCTGAGCCAAACAGTTTCCCTGCAAGAGCAGACGAGGTGTGCGGGATGGTGCAGGCACACACACTCACTCCGTAGCGTCACTGCCACTGCTGCCTGACACACACACACACACACACGTCAGCCTGCCAATGAGAAAAGGAGGTGGAGGCAGGCACCTGTTGCATCAGGAACTTTGGAATATGAAGCTGATTATGCTAAGCTAACTCAGGCAGCCTGCCCGCTACAGTGTCTGAAAGTCAGACTATGTTGGGCATATTAATATGGGTATTTACTCCTGCGGACAAGTAGGTGTAGGAAGGAACAAAGTCGAAATCCCTAGAAGACTGGAACAGAACCAAAATGACCCTGTGTCTGAATTTGAATTGGAGTCGGTGGGTCACTTTCCTAAAACACTTCCAAAACCAAGCACATCCTTGCTCAGACGCAGAGGGGGAGAAAGGTGAGTGTGTGTGTGTGTGTGTGTGAGTGAGTGTGTGTGTGTGTGAATGTGTGTGTGTGTGTGTGGGGTAGTTCTCACCAATCATGAGGCTGAGAAGCTTCTGGACCTTGGAGCTCACCCCCACCACCCTGTACAGACCCTGGTCGTTGATACCTGGTGACAGAAAGATCCAAGTCGCACAGGTCATCACATTAGTCTGGAAGAACAGGGGCAGTGTGTGTTCATGAGGATGTTTTCATAAGCAAGACCCTGACACTCTTTTCATGTACATACTTAAAATGCCTTCAATGTTCTGGCACGCTGAAAAATGACAAGCAAAAAAAGCAATAAAAGTGTCCAACAGGCAGACAAATGCTTGCTGGATAGTATGCTGTAAACGGGACAAATGCATGAGCTTTGATCAAATAAAAGCTTTTATGTGGAATGGAGAGAAATGCGTGACTCAAGTTTATAGCTGCTCTTAATAGGGGATAGAGAAATCAAGTGTTGGCCATTGTTGATGCAAGCCTGCCCTCTAGCGCAGAGAACAGAATACTGCAGAGAGACAGTTTCCAAGGACTACCGTAAACCCTTTTTGCTGACTCCCACTCACCTCTCGTCTCTATGGCTTTGATGGAATTCTTCACAAACGATAGGCCAATGTCATCTAGCTGGGCATCGACTGCGGGGAAATAAATAACATGTATTTG
Organism: Mallotus villosus; assembly: GCA_903064625.1. NCBI lineage: Eukaryota > Metazoa > Chordata > Actinopteri > Osmeriformes > Salangidae > Mallotus > Mallotus villosus. Next base: position 354,621 of record CAEFZP010001101.1, read on the forward strand.
TTTAATTTAATAGGGATTTTGTTTGTGTGTATAGATATATCTATATACGAACACACTATAAATTTTGTGTGGGGGGGGCAGTGAAAATGTTTGTACTTGTTCTCTGTTGCATCCCATGCAAAAAAAAGAGACTCCAATCCAGATTTCAATATAAGAATGAACCAATAGCAGCCTGGATACTCACTTCCTCTCTCTTTGGAGTACGTCCTCCCTAGGTAACTACCGATCTGTCAGGGGGAAAACACCAGACGTTACGGTCGTCTCAGGATCCTAAACCTCCTTTTTCTTTTGCATTCGATGAAACCAAAGCTGACAACATAAAGAGTCTCCTAACTGGGGGTTGATATAGGATGGCCGGGACAGAGATCAGAATATGCACATTTGAAATGTGCCAACTCAGACAAACGATGTGAGTCATCGTGCCTCGTCGTCATAGTGACTCACCGGCTCCTTCCCGCCCATGGCCTGCATCCAGAACTTGTGGTCGTCCTCGGACAGCGCCTGAACTGTGAGAACCATCCCCGGTCTGCGGGGGAAAGGAACACACACACAGCATAACGCAGGGGCAGGCAAGGCTACACGTATACAGTATATAAAACAGGACGATTAACCCGATGGTACAAATCCTGTTTGAATCCATGTTTTAAGGAAACAAAGCTGCTTTGTGGGAAAGACTGAGAGCGAGGGCTTGCTGCTTGGCCTGTGTTGTTTGGTGTGTTTGAGCTTGGTTGTGGTCTGTGTGTGTGAGTGTGTGTGGAAATGAGTGTGCAGCAGGGGTCAGAAACGCATACACACACAGCTTGGTTGTGTGATCAAGATTAGGTGTTTGAAATGGGACTAGATTCCATGACTAGTTTTCTGAATTCCTTAGGCATCCCTCTCCTAACAATAGACCATGCTTAGAAAGTTACACATTACTCACTAGGGTGTGTGTGTGTGTGTGTGTGTGTGTGTGTGTGTGTGTGTGTGTGTGACCCGACTCACATGTCTGAAACTGTTCAGCTTGTGGGGGTGGGGGGTGTAGCTGGAGATATTAACATGACAGACCTGCAGTGGAGACTGAGTTGAGTGACATAATGAGGGGTTTATTACCGATGCTACGCGGCGGAGCACTCTTTCATTATCAAGCCACCGGGCCTCTAGACTAGACACTTTTAACACAGTGTGTCTGTGTGTCTGTGTCCTCACACTACAGCTCATGGAGAGAATGATTGGAGAGTGTAACTTCAGGTCTGCGACAGTAGTTGCAGACAGTGAAGTGAGTCGGAGGCAGTGAGGTGAGTCGAGAGAATCATGTGAAAAAAGTTGTCACCCTATAAAAATCCCCCTTCCTTTACAAGATGACAGCACGACAGCGTGTTATGTGTGTGAGTGTGTGCGATGAAGCTGTACTGAGTGTAGTGAAGGAGCAGCACTGAGGGGCAGTGGGGTGTGAGGCGGGGGGGGTTTTACCGGTCTGTTATCTCTATGTCTAGACAGAACCGACGGTCCAGCGTGTCTGTGGTTTTGCGGACGCAAGACTTGAGGGTGACCGATTCCGTCTCGCCCTGCGAAGTGGAAAAAGCGGGTTTGAAAAACACACATCAAAGCTGAGTGCTGTGTGCGTGTGTGCGTATTGTGGCTCGCTCACAATCTTTCCTCCGGACCGGTGGTCGTAGGTCACCATGTGGAGGATCTTCTGCTCCTTGACGAACGTGCAGTACCGCTTCACCCAGCTGGAACCAAAAGGAGGTGGACCTGAGGAGGAGGACACATTTCAGCGCGACGGGGGAAGAAGACAAACCCTTTAACCCTCCCAGGAGCAGCACACACTCATACAGGCCCCCTCCCCCACCCCTCGTGGGTCCTCTGGGAGCGGCCGTCTTACGTTTCTCCTGGACGTAGAGGTAGCCTTCGCTGCTGATGGGGCTGGTCTGACGGTACTCCTGGGGCGCTTCTCGAATCCGCTTCATCAGCTCAAACACCTCCGACCGGGTGCCCTCGAAGCGACTCCGCGTCTGCAGGGTGGGGGGAGGGGATAGGGGGGGTTAGGGGGCGAGGGAGGGGTGTCCAAGGAGGAGGTCAGGGGGTCACGGGTGGGGTTTGGGTCAGACACGCCCCCGAGGAAATCACCTTCTTCTGGCGCTCAAGGTAACGCCTGAGGTCAAACACAATGCGGAGCTACAGGAAATGAAAACTTCCCCCTCGCGAGAAACTCCCGTGACCCATGGGGCGCTTTGAAAAAAATAAAAAGTGGAAGTTCACCTGGGGTCAAAGTGAAAACCAAAACTACAGTCAAATTTCCAGACTGTGCCTCGGTGACAACAGAAGCTTAAACTGAGAGATGGAATGTCCCGTTGGAAGGATGTTACACGCCCCTCCTCCTACACACACCCAAAAAAATATGAAGTCTCACATTCTGGATGTTTATCTGCAGGGCTTTCTTGTAGTGGTCAAAGTCCTTGGCCAGCTCAAAGCCTTGGTGGTAGAAGGTGAACACCGTCTGGAAGAAGGCCACCATCTAAACAGACAAAGAGTCCAAATGAAAAGTCCTCCAAATTGCCACATAAAAAGTCCTATTGTTAGGAATCTATGTACATTAATATGCAGTCTTCTTTTGTGGGTCTGTTACACTACATGCACATGCACGGAACAGAGGAGGTGGTGCAATTGGTTTACAAATACAACCAGATATTGCAACATAAGAGCCATGAAGACATTGACTGAAAGCCCAACACTGGACCCCTGCATGCAGTCCTGATGCTGGGCAGAGGCAGGGTGTGGGAGAGGAGCGTGACAGGGTGGACAGAAGCTGAAGGAGAGGTTAGGGGTTGAGGGGGTCACATAAGGGAGGCGGGGCAGCTCTGTTAGGTACTCACAGGTTCAACACACTCAAACTTTTTCCTCTCCTGGATCTCCTGCAGTTTGCACACGTATTCCAGAGACTCGTCCTGGAAGTGCCTTCTCATCGTCTCCACCTGGTTGTCCGCCTGCAGAGGAGGAAGAGGACGAGGAAGAGGAGGAGAGGAGGAGAGGAGGACACATGCTTAGCATTTCGATTTTGATACTGTAGAGACAGCAGCAGCAGGGTTGGCAGAAGGAGAGAGAAAAATCTCGAGAAACAGCAAGATTACTTCTCACTTTTTATCCTGGATATAAAGAAATCATATGAAAGATGAATTTGAACTGTATCGTAAATCCCCAATTCATGTGGATCGACTGAGTTGCTTGCTTTAATAGACCGTTAATCACATTAACGGTGACGGTTGCTTGACTAGTTGAAGCTGAGGATTTTCCACGAGCGCTGCATATACATGTACCGGTCCGTGCCTATGTTTATCGCAAGTGTGGACGTCATCACAAGAGTTGAGCCGGTTCAGAGCCTCCGCGACTGTGAACGTCTCGTTCTCCTGTACGTACCCCGCGCTCAGATAGAGATCTAGAGTCAGAGACACGGACCCTCGCCTAGCGAGGGCGGAGGAGGAACCGGACGGCCTCGCAGCGCAAGAAAGAAAACATCAACAGTTTTTTAAAGTGCTTCCTCTGCTTGGTGTATACACAACATACAGGACCAGGCTGTGTGTGGGTCTGTCAAGGCCGTAAATGTCTGGTGTTTTCACAGGGGCGATGTACACGACACGGCTGGTATTGTTTGGTGATGGGAGGGGAATGCGAGACTGAGATGTGCATTGTTGTGTGAAAATGGTATTTGTTTTAAATAGTATTTACTTAAGAGGACACTTTGGGATTGTTGTTCATACTTGAGTCTCCCCCTCTTTAGTTTTTGTCACTGCATTAATCTTAAAATGAGATGACCTTGGACAATGTAGTTCCGCACTGCATGCTGGGAGTTTGTAAAGTCTGTAGAGAGGCTAAAGGCTCTGTGATGGTCCTTGGTGGGGCAGAGTGTAATTAAGTTAGAGCAGCCAATGGAAGCACACACACAAAACCACAAGCTCTCACACAGACATGCGCGTGCACATGTGCTCTCTCTCACACACACACACACACACGCGCACACACGCACACGAACACGAACACACCCGCCCAGAAGCACATCTGAGCCAGCCAAGACCAGGAGAACTTCTAACACCAACCAAATAATCCTCCTTTCAGTTCCAGATGAGGAGCAGTTTCTGGCATGCCGTCCATTTTCCGAGCGAGCAGAAACACAAGGAAAAGTACCTCCTGTAATTGTGGTTCCTTCTTCTTGGCTGACATGTTCAGAAGCTTCTCCAGTGAGCTGTAGTACTTCTCTGTTTCCTTCTCATACCTCTTTCTCTCCATCTGAAAAGGGATTGAAGCAAACATAAAAATCACATCTCTACTGTATGTATTATATATATATATAACCAGCGTGCAAATTACGGGGGGGTTTTGGGGGGTCTGACCCCCCTAATTAAGACTTGCCCCCCCCCCAAAAGAGGTAAAAACAACAGGTCGGGGGGTCGATACACGCCCTGGAGAGGAAGTTGACCCACCCTGATTAGCATTGTATAATTCGCACTCTGTAGTTAATCAGAGGTTAATATGTAATACTATATTTAGAATAAAAATACGTTGCTCCTAAAATCATACGCAGATCTACTGTATAATGCATGTAATGCATGTCCGTCATTCATTACAGGACATGTAAGGTCATTCTGGAAAGTTTTATTGCAGACACTGTCCAACTCCACTCCTGGGCCCAGAAGCAATGGGATTTAGGGGCTCAATATGGGTTGTGCACATGGACAGTGCACTGCCAGTGCTTCCGTGGTAACGGTACCTTGGCTGCACCCAGCTGCTCCTTCCTGAACTTCTCCAGAGGTTTCATCAGCGTTTCCGTGATGTTCTTCATCTGGGAGGAGAGGAGGAGAGGAGGAGAATGAACAGAGGAGGAGAGGAGGAGAATGGACAAGAGGAGAATGGACAAGAGGGAGAGAGAGGGAATGCAACAGCCAGAGGGGGAGAGAGATAAATCCCAGATTCTCCAAAAAGTTCTCTCACTCCCATTTTAACCTCCCCCCTGGCTGTATATATATATCTCTTAAGACAGTTCTCTTAAACGTTCATTTACTGACACACTGAACTTTAATAGGTACAAGAAATATCCACTTCCATGAATCGGAGGAGTCAAAGGGCAAACCGTTTGTAAATGACAGCTTGAAGTGCTGACTGAGCGGCTCCAGTGAGGTTATAAAGTAACCTCACTAACATCACATTATATTAACGTTGCAACGTTGCGTGTGACTCACTGAATTCTTCATCAACAAACGATGAACCTCTGACCCCACAGGTCACACACTTCGGTTTCTTTCCAACTCTTCTCCGCCGAGGTTGGACTACGGAGCCCTTTCTTCATCCCTCTCCCTATCACTCCATCTCTGAACTATCCATCTATCCTGTCCTTCACTACCTTCAGCGCAGCTCCTGGCTCTCGCTATCACTCCCATCTCTGAACCACCTATCAATCAATCCCTCCCTCCATTCCCCTCTCTATGCCTCTCCCCAGAGCAGCTCCTTGCTCTCTCTATCACTCCCATCTCTGAACCACCTATCAATCTATCCCTCCCTCCCTCCATTCCCCTCTCTCTGCCTCTCCCCAGAGCAGCTCCTGGTTCCGGGACGTGTCTGGGCCTGCCAGACATCGCGGTGGCGCAGGTTGTGATGTCACAGGGCGATGTCGCGCATTGTTGAGTTCTGCTGCGTTAGGGCTCAGAAGCCCTGCGGTCCCCTTAGTTAACCTCAGGCCACTTTGTTAAGCAGCTCCTTCAGCTTCACACACACCTCAGCAGCTGCTATAGACGCAGACAAAGACACACGACGAGGCCAGCCAGAGAGGCTGGGGACAAGGTGAGGCTGCAGACAGACTCTAAAGAGGGGGGGGTCGAATGCTTTACCACTGAGCTACACCTATCCTCCACAGTAGTTCACAGCTTCGCCTTGGACTCGCAAACCAAAACATAAAGCAAGGCTTTCAGAGACCCAGACATGATGACACCGCAGTCACAAGCTCCCAGAGGAAAGACGTCAGGTTTACCAACCAGAAGAAGAAGAAAGACCTGACCGGAGCTCTTTAATAAGAAGTGTGTTTAAAGTGAGCTGCCTGGAGGGAGTTTCCTAGAGAAACAGTCAGTCTGCTGACAACCAGGCTTCTACAGCGACGTGACTCAACACGAAATCTTGCACAAGCGGTAAAGGCAAAGGTAGTCCTGGTCTAACACACTCTGCCATCGCCTGACACCCAGCCCGAACTGACGACACTAGACTTTGATCCCTAAATTAAGCTTTTGCTTTAAGGTGGTGTCCAATTAAGTTGATTAGCGCATTGTGTCGTTCGTTTCCTGTGCAGACGATCCCCTATCCACACTTATCTGGAGCAGAGTGACAGTAACCTTTGGATAGATGTGTGTGTGCTACTATAACACACATGACACACTTCCTCAGTCTGGAGGCAAGTCTGGACTAGCCATGCTCACCATCAGCTCTCTTTGGTCCTCTAGGTTCTTTAGAAAGGAGGAAAACTCCAGCAAGGATTCATCTGAAATGACAGTAACACACACACACACACACACACACACACACACACACACACATACATTAACACAGGTGTCCACAAAGAGAGATAGGGAAAATTGAATGGAACATCAAACATCGGTCAGTCCGAGGCAGAATTAGCAGTAACCAACTGTAACGTTGTGTGTGTGTTGAAAGTTGAGCGAGGAGCCAAGCTGAACTCACCGATGCACTTCTCATCATCAGTCTTGGCGTCTCCGATGTACTCAAACTGAAACTCTCCCAGGCAGTGGGCGAACTTCCTCTGAGCCATCCCAAGCTCTGCTCAAATACAAATACAATAACAATCGTGTCATTCAGAATATATATATCTATATTTATATAGATATATAATGAAAATAAATAAATAGGATGTTCTTTTAGTGAGGACAAATGAGGAGAGAGATACTACTCATACATTACTCCTCGTTTGTCGGGAGTGGAAAAAGCGGATTATTTTGCAGATTAAAACCCTGTTATTTCAGTGCCCCATGTCTGGTGCTCTTGGCATTGAAACTAAATCCATGAGTCATATCGTTTATTATACACACACACATACACACTCTGCAAACATCCTGTTAGCTTTGTTCATGTGCCACATCCTGATCCGGAGCACAAATCTGAGTAAAGGCAGACTGGTCAACAGGTGCCCATATCTGACACAATATTTTACAGCATAACCCATTTAACGTAGGCAAAATCAACCACATCCTGTACGGTTGGGGGTTGGGGTAGCTCAGATAGAGGGTGAGCAAAAGAAAGAGAGAGGGGAGGGGCGGCGGGGCGGGGGGCAAAGGAAGACGAAAAAAGAGACAGAACGAAATAAGACAGAAACAGAAAATGTCAAAGACAAGCGCGTAAGTAACAAGGAGGAGAACAACAGGAGCACGACATGGTCCGTTTACTTCTGAATCTGCACCACTGGATGTTACATAATGGCTGAAGGAGAGACAGAGCCCTGCGAGCGGGCCAGCCCTCTCTTATTTCAGTACAGAGAGCAAGGATCTCAGGGCCGACGGAGCTCCCATAGGGAAGTGTGAGAGAATGTAGCAGGGGGTATTTTAAGACGGGAGCTATGAGCAGTATCCTGAGCTGAAGTGTCGTTAGCTAGGGCAGCTGGCTGAGTCCCTATAGGGGAAGTTCAGTTGGGTTTCTTGCATAAGGGAGATTCACAACAGACCTGGCAACACAGAGGCTGGCACAGAGGGCTGGAGTGAGTTATAAGACCATCCTCGGCCAAGTACATTCTGCTGGCATACAGGATACTTTCTTTGCCACCTTTCTCTGAACATAGCAAAGTCTGAATTCAGGTCTGACACTCCGGGGCTCTGCCTCCAGTGAGTCATGTTTGACAAATAGGAGAGACTCTGAATGGTTTGACACCCTCGCATCTAAACAGTTGCTTCCTTGGCTTGGGTATCGGAGAAAATGTGGGCCATGTTGAATTTCCTGTGCAGCTGCTGTACCCCCTGGCAGTTAAGCAGCTTATACCCACATCTCACCTAAAAAGTCTGTTCAACCTCTAGGAACTGGGTCCAGCGTGTGTGTGTGTGTGTGTGTGTGGTGGATTATACTGGGGGCCAAAAGCTCTATCATGTGAGCTCATTTGGACAATGCCCCCCTGGCACAATGCATCAGCCTGCTTCTGCCTGACTCACTGACCCAGAGCCCGGCCTTCGTCATGACCGGTGTGATGGTAACATAACCTGGGCTAAAAGTCCAGGAAGGGTGCCATGTACTCACTGCTATTCACACAATATCTACTACTGCCTTTAAAAAGACTGGTGATTCCCTGTTCTGCTTTGTTTTTGTTCACTTCGAAAAACAACAATCATCGAGGAAAGACCTTTGACAGTCAGACATTCCAGATCAAGCTCGCTTGAGCTCCGAGACAGTTTGGAGATGCACAGGCCCGCCCAGTCTGCAGCAGGCTTGAGGCATACAGTCCAGCTGTGTGGTCAAAGGAGCAGTCACCTGGGGTCTGACTATAGTGGTGTCGTAACTATGGTGTAGGTCAGCGTTACTACAGGAAGCACAGGGATGCACGCTGGAAGCTGTAGAAGTCGCTGAGGGTATTGTTTACCACGGGTCGGTTCCTTGAGTCAGACGCGCTATAAAAATAACTTCAGCAGGAGGCTTTCTCCCTCCCTCCTGACTAGTGAAGTCATCGCTGTTCTTTAGAAAACTACTTTTTCAGAAGTGAAGACGCCCTATAAGAAATGACAAAAATGCAAAGAGTGCTCTTCAAAACCATGCTGTATAAATATAGCAGACTACGATGCACCACAAGCAGGTCTGCTACCATCGGGATAAACTGAAGCATGAGAAGCAGCTCTGAATCAATGTGACAGGAAAGGTAAACAACAGCCTCCAAAAATAGGCCCTGATCTCAGCGTCTCGTGTATGCGAGATCAGAGATGGGTTACTCTGACAATCGCTCATCGTGAAGCGCCGGCTCAATATTATCTGAGCAACGCTACGCCTTGAAACAATGCAGATAATGATTGTAGTCTCATAAGGAGACTAGACTGCAGAATGTCCATGAATTTGACTCCTTTCATATGAATGCTTCGACTGTATGATTTAAGTCTTCGACTCAATGATGTAGTTAACCCTGTACTTACCCTAACCCAGTACCACAGCCAAAGTCAACTAAGCGGCAGGTCTGACTGTCAAAGTTATGGATTGGATCTTTAAGCAAAGCAGGTTGGAATGTGACAGAGGGGGTATTATGGGATGCCTCATAGTTGTTGGGTGTAATCAGACTTGGGTGTAGTGAGTGGCTAAATTACACATAAGGAGATATTGTCGGAGACGTGTCCTCACATGTACACACGTGCGTGCACTGCACACTCGCATCGCAGACACGACACGGTTCACACAAAATACCAAATGTGAAACCACATTAGTTTGTCGTTATAACAAGACCCAATGCTGCAAAGCATCGCACAGCATTACTTTTACATTTGACAACCACAACACTGATGGCAGCAGTGATGGCAGTGTGTTTCCTGTTATCTGAACATCGGAAACTTTATGCAATATGTTTAGACTAGTGAACTCCAAAAGAGAAGTCATTCTGGTGGCTAACGTGCCGATCCTTGCTTGACGACCACAGTTACTGAATGTTTTTGGTATATAACAAACGACAGTTGAATTAAAGGCTCATTAAAAGCAGTCCTTCTACGGTAAGCTGACTCAAGACTTAAACGTGGTCTCCAAAAGCTTCTCAGAAGAGTGGTAGTCACCATGATGTAAACCAGCACCGTGTGGGAGTAGTCAAGTATGGGTTTGCTGCAGTATTGTCAAAACAGCCATATGGCCACCACAAGCCAGGTCATTATTTTGGTAGCAAACACAAACTGCTGAACGTAGCAATTTACTTAGAATCGATTGTGGCCCTGCACACTCAGTCCAGGACAACCCCGAGACGGTCTTTCACGGGTGTTTCACTATGTTGCTTCGCTCAGTGTATCTGCGCCTCGTCCATTACTGTTTACAACGTTAGCAGAACTACTTGGTTGGCGTTGCCTTCTCAATGTGAGAAATACAATGTGTGGCGTGAGAGCGTGTGGTTGAAATGCGTGTCTCACAGCCACTGCGTAACAGTTGGCAGCCCTGACTTCGCAAACAGTCTAGGAGAGTGGTCTTCAACCCTGGTCCTCAGGGCCTACTGTCTTGTGCAGTATGTTTCAGATGTATCCCTGCCCCAACACACCTGATTCAAATGAATGGATGTTATTCGGCTTCTGCAGAGCTTGATAACAACCCATTCATTTGAGTCAGGTGTGTTGGAGCAGGGAAACATCTAAAACATGCAGGACAGTGGACCCTGAGGACCAGGATTGAAGACCACTGGCCTAGGAGATGCCCTTCTTGTCTTATTTCCTTCATCTCATTCAAAACGAGGAATGCAGGCGAATTGTTAGCAAAGATCTGAATGAGAGATGAGTACTAGGTAGCTCACAGCCTTATGTTCTTACTTGCCGCAGCCACTGTGATTTCCACCACACCACCAAATGGAGAACACAGAGGATTGAAGAGAGAGGACATTACATTTACATTTAGCATTTTTTACATTTTACATTTAACGTTCTTATCCAGAGCGACTCACAGTAAGTACAGGAACATTCCCCCGAGGCAAGTAGGGTGAAGTGCCTTGCCCAAGGACACGTCGTAATTTTCCGGCCGAGAATCGAACCAGCAACCTTCTGATTACTAACCCGATTCCCTAACCGCTCAGCCACCTGACGATACTACTTTGCATCATCGTGACGAACCTCACAGACAGTCATTGGGAGGAATTACCTCGGGTAATCCTGACTCCACCCTGCCTGCCAGCCTTCATCCTCATTGTTCTTTCAGAGGGCACATCACCAGGGCTGAGCCTGCTGGATTCTGTTCCCAGGGACGGTGCCAAAGCTAAATATGTGGTCATCAGTCCCACCCTGTGGCATTGTGGGTAAAGGTTGATCCGTGATCAACACACACACACACAGGCGCCTAGCCACACACGGCGTCTGACATGGGGATATTCTTGGGAGGAGCGTTGAGCCGTGCCTGTGTTCAGACACATTCTTCTCATTGAACAAAACTGCAAAAACGCTGCTGGAAAGTGACGAATACTGTTTGCTTGAGTTTGAGCCCTTGAGCTGCAACTCCGGTTGGCAAACCTATGACGTCTCTGGAAAGATAAACGTCAACGTTGAGGCATCTGAGAGCGCCAATCACAGGCCATCACACGCCTCTCTTTTTCATAAATAGTGGCTCCTTAGAAAATGTCCTTCTGATGACTTTGCAATCTGAATATTAAACAGAAAGGAATTCATGACAACATTAATAGCAGTAGTCTGGTGTGTGTGCAAACGGAGTGGAAAATTCCACAATGTTCCCCTCCCCATGGCAAGAAAACATGTTTTGACAACATTCCACGGAGAAAGCCCTCATACACTGTATACTGTAATTGGAGTAAGTCAGGGAACCATTTCATTGTTGATAGTGTCAGATTAGAGAGACCATCACAACAGAAGGAAGACCGAGTTGTGATGAAGGAGCCAAGGGGCCAACCCTGTACTGTATGAAACATTCCCATGAAGGCATTCCTTTCAAATGGGTCCAAAGGCTGCTAGTAAAACAACACGCATTCCTTAACTAAAGGATCATGTCTTGAAGGGCTCTGTGGAAGACAGCTAAAGCATGTGGAGGCTGCCAATTGGGCAGTCAGTGCAATACTGCACGGCAACCAATACAAAGCAAAAACAAACAAGCTTACTTACTATGTATGCCAGATATGGATAACAGACCAATTATTAAAAGGCCAAATTACACTCAGAGATAACTTTGTTGGTGTTGTACATGCTATATCCAACTATTTTCCATCCATTGTGCACACTGTTGACAGCAAGAGTCGTGCATTTGGGGCACCCATTCTCCCTCAGGGATGAGGGGATGGTTGAGAGATGAGGGTGTGTGTCGGGGGAGTGGGTAGAGGGGTATGCTGTCATGGCTCAGGTCATGGTTTACAGTGAGAGTGCACACTAGAGACAGTGATGTCAGAGGATAGGTTTGCCAGCCAGTTGATTAGCCCCATGTGTGTTTGAGGATGAGGTGGGGGCTTGCATCCCCACTCTGGTTTCAGCCCTGAAACTGCTTCTTTTCTTACATTTCACTCTCTCCTTCTTTTTCTCTCTCTCTCTCTCTCTACTTCCCTCCACTCCCTTGGGGTTAGTGCAAGTGATAAAGCAAGATATCAGTCGCTGCAAAGTGTCTAAAGCTAGCTCATCCCGTTACGTAATACCTTGAACCATGTCAGGGGCGGTTTTAGGCACGGGCGACCCGGGCAGCCGCCCGGGGCGGCACTTTTTCATGACACGTGGGGGGCGGCACGACCACTTAAATCATCTGGGCCGCGAAGCGGTTTTCCATTATTTATCATATAACTGTGTGGGGAATTGGCAAATTAGCGCCCCCTGCAGCTGCAGGCGCCCCTGCTTGCTAAGAAGGTGCCGTCTACAGCTCATGTGTGAGAAGGGGGAAGGGGGAAGGGGAGGGGGCGCGGGCGCGGGCGCGGGCGAAAAGTTCACCTCTGGGTCTCCCAAAGGGAACGGACAAGGGGGGGGGACGGGGGGATCCACTGTAGGCTATAGAGCAATACTCTAATGCAATTAGTGGGCTTAAGTCAGTCACACCTCGACTTTCTTCCAAATAACGTACATTCATAACATTATAATTACAGGCCTATAAATCCTGCACGTTTTAGTTTTTCTGAATTGTGTGAAATGGCTAATACAAATAAGTAATACAGAACGATTATGTGTCACCAAGGGCAAGGTGAATTGGTTTAGTCTTAACTTCTGTACGAGTGACAGTGTTGGGGGATGGGAAATTTGTTGATTGTCGAGTGCAAAATAAGCACAGAGATGGACAAGAAAAGGTCAAAGCCGTCAGGTGCCCAATTTCGAAAAAAAAGAAAAGAAGAGGAGAAACGAGAAAAACATAAAGGTATGCCACTATGTTCTCTCTGTATGATTACGGTATCAATGTCATGAATTAAGGGCTAATGTTAATTGATGGGTATAACTCTTACTTTTGTTAGCCTGCTATTATGCTGCCTATGCTTATACAACAATAATTCGGTTTTAACTCAACAAACACGAGATCTAATTTCACGATAAGATTGTGCTTTGCAACAAAACTGTTACAAGTTCAGTTATTATTTATTTCCATCATTTGGGTTAACGCTGGGCCCTGTAATTAGCCAACGGAATGTTCATATCTTCTGTAGGCAGTTTCAAAGACGAACATTTGCGTTTTGCTACAACTCTATTTCGTGACAAAGTATAGTTTACCAGTCATAACTTGAAGTGTGCCATGCATAGAATTCGAGGCAGTAACCAAGCAGCTAATTGTTCCTCCCTGAAAGATAGGTTAATATAGCATCTAATGCCAGATATTTAGCATGTAAGGCAGTAAGGGCATGTTTATTTTAATTTGTAATACATGGATGTTTTGTCTAAGAGTTATATTGTAGCCTGTGGTCTTTTGATGTCAATTTCAGGGGCACTTCTAAAATATTTTGGAGCATCCTCTGCCACTGGTCAGGATGAGCCACCCACCTCCCCCACTAGACAGGACTCTGCTGTAGTCTCACTGCTTCAGGATGGGGAGCAGCCATCTACCTCATCAGCTACACAGGCCTCTTCTGGAATGGTCTCGACCCTTCAGGATATTTGTATTTGTATATTATTCTTAATATTTTATATTAGTGTATCTCTGCTCTTATTTGTATATTATTCTTAATATTTTATATTATTGTATCTCTGCTCTTGTTCATTTTTTTCTATATCTGATTGTATATATTTTTGCCACTCTTATGTTCTAACTTATACTGTGTTGTGTTTCTCTTTACTTATATAGTTATAATAAAAAAATAAAAATAAAAAAAATATATATTTTTTTGCCAGCGGGGCGCTCGGAGGGGGGTCTCGCCCAGGGCGTAATTCCATGTAGAACCGCCACTGAACCATGTTCAGGGAGAAGGCAGGAAAATGCACACAAAAGTATTCAACTGTGTAAGCCTTGGCCTACACTTCAGTCACTGTATAATGTCAATTCAATTCCAAGGGCAGCCATCATTGAGATATGATCAGTGAAGCAATAACAAAGAGTGGCAGGCAAGGGGTCTGCATGCACAGATCTGAGCGATAGCCTTTATCCTCCGAAACAGAACAAACACAGCGAGACACGGACTGCCCTAGAGCGAGGCGAAGACATCAGCCGGTCCTCGCCTTTTAAAGCAAGGCATTTCTGCGAATAACCTGGGAACTGTCTAAAGAGTCTCGGCGTGTAGAAAACCAGAGACCCCCTGGCCACTTGTGTAAGTGTGAGTCATGGAGGCACGACCTTCCATTAATCTGATATTGCCGGCCAAGTTTCCTTTAACAGGAAAAACATGCGGTGGGGAAAAATAAAAAAAGAGGAGCCTAGCGGTGTGACATAAACACTGGCGCCCCTACGAAGCAGAGGGGGGAAGGCAAACAATGAGAACAGCCTGGGAGGGCATTGTGACACACAGCTCTGTGGTAACTGCTGGGTAGTAGTGAGGCCATATCCAAGCAGGGTGGATTGTAGACATTTCCTTAGGCTAGCTGAAGAAAAGGACACCAACTAGAGGAGATTTGAAATGGGGTGACAATCTCAGGTGGTGTTCAAGTCTCCTCTGAGAGAGCTCAGAGATGCACTTGCCGTGACTTTGAAGTGGAATGTGCTATCTGCGAGATTACAACTCGCAGCCAGCATGAGAGCGGTCAAATACTGTGATGACTCTGTGTTTGCGCTTCACCCTGTTCCATTCATCAGCAATTTACCAACTGCTTATTCATCCATCACGGGGGGGGTAATGTGAGGTAATGTACCTTCCCGTCCCACCTCCCACGTCCCGTCCCCCCACACACACAGGAAAAAGTCACACCCGTTTGTTCCAAAGTAGCCAAGTGATCCCATTACATGAATGGAGGTGTGTGAAGCACGGCCTGGACACCAGTTGGACGGGTTTTTACAATAGCGGTTCATGGTGACTTTGCCTGGTGCAGCTGTTCTGAGGGAGAAGACTGTCATGGACAAACCAGCTGGACTGTGGGTGGTGCCCAGGCTGATTCATCCTGCTGTACAGAGCATGCATAATTGCACAGTGCAGAGAATAATGGTGAGTCCTAAATTGCAGTGACGTCATCTCAGGCGTCAAGAATGAATCATGGGTAATTTCCGTCTTGGCGTAATGTTGCCGTATTTTTCCGTTTCTGTTTGTAACTCATTTGGACAATTTTTATTTGGTAGTAAGTTAGTAGTCATATCTTGTTGATGGAGTTATCTATTCCCAGCTCCAATGTTAAGACACAGTGGAGCTCGTTAATCCCACAGCACCACACACACACGCGTGCATGCATACCCACGCAAGCACACACATGCACTCACACACACACGTTTACACACACGCGCACACACGTACCCCTACACACGTAACCCTACATAAGCACACCAGTCAAACCAGTCTCCTTCATCCTTTTCAGCAGTATCATCAACAGTAGTAATACAACAGCCAAAAGCCCACATCCACATTACAAACCATCCATAAAAAGGCCTGCGAGCGCCGTGAGTCAAAGAAGAATCATTCAATTGTATTATCAACAAGTCCACGATGTGTGCGTGTTGGCGCCTGTGTAGGCAGCATGTTTATTATGATTTCTCCAAGCTTATCTGATATGCCACTTTGGGTCAGCACTGGCCTGGCCCAGGCCTTCGCACAGTTCACCATGTTTACATGACCATGCCTTTCCCCAATCCTTCCTGTTCCACTCGCCCATCTTTCCAGTCGGAGCAGTCCAAGCTTCGATCCCAGGGCCACCTTTTTCCTCTCCGGAGGCCTCCCTTGCTCTCTCTCTTTCTCACCAGTTTGTTCCGTGCCCCGTTGTTCGACCCCCTTCATCCTCTCTGCTGTGAGTCTTCGTGACAGCCGGGGTATTACCTCATTCTTACTCTCCGGGTGCTTTAACATCAAAACAAGCTGGTCCTCTGAGAGCGCACGGAACGGCGGCATTAAGCTACTCATCAACGTGGGCTTTTTCAAGAACCACTCGGACAATCTTACAAGCACCTGAACTTCTGACTTCAGCCTATTTAAAATTATATGTTTGACTTGATAGTCCTGCCTTTGGAGGACGGTTGAACTGGTCTGACAGGCTCAGTCCGATGGTCTTGTGTTCATCAAACTTCTGGCATATGTTTGAGTTTGGAGAGTGCATTTCTCAAAGCAGGTAGCACTGGTTTGATTGACAAGGGCTTATTTTAAATAGATTTTGACTTTGCCATCAGTTATGCACATTAGATAAGGTCCAAAGATTCCATAAAAAGATTGCCAATTGGCCATCATATACTGCAGGAGCACCTGGACCATAAAAGGAGACAACACAAGCATCATCTTGGTAGGTATGCAGTATCGGTTTCATACTGGACCTCTTTTGTTTTCATGCAGATCTCAAGATGGAAAAACGCTCTTCTCGCATGACCTCACGTCTGCGTTAATGCGATTTTAATGAAAGATTGTGATGTGGCTCTTTGGCAGAATCCGTAATGCGATTAGAGGCAGCGGTGGCTTCGCCAGAGCAAATCATCGTGGCCGTGCACCGCTCTGCCTGCCAACCGAGCCAAAGCCCTTCTCCCTGTTTGTTTTTACTATCAAAACTGATGTAGGGAAGGAAAAGATGAAACATTTTGATTTGTGAGTGTCACCCCCCAAAAAAACGGAGGAAGTACAGCTGTTCCGACGGCTGACCACGACCAACAAAGTCAGCAACTCTGTCTGGTATCACACAACAGACCTCAGATGTTTACTTTCGAACAGGCCTCTGATAGGAACAGGCCAGATAAAAACTGGCTTATACTACGTCAGCAGAGTACAAGGTGGCCTAAACCCTGCACATCATGCTTTTTGCTGCCATTTTTCAAAATGCTGCGGTCAGTCAATGTGTCTTGTGTGACACAGAGCACAGACAGACAGGACGAGAGTTTGTGTAGAGGAAGCCCCCACTAAAACAGGAGCGTATCCTCTGGTCTTTTCCTCATCGAGAGACCACTTCCATGTCACAGCTCTTTGGCCAGGGGCCCTGCCTACACGCTTCCTCCCAGAACCAAGGACTTTCCGTCGCGGGACATCCTTCCAGGCGTAGGAGTGAAGGAGTGGCCGGTTGGATCAGGACGGACGGACGAAGGGCTGGCCTGAGATCTGGGAAAAGGCATGAGCTGGGAATTCTGGTTGGGATGGAAACCCCGGTGAAGGGTCACGGAAGAGATAAAGACAAGCCAGTTTGTTGATAAAGACAGGCCTGAAGTGAAGAGTTTAGACAGTGACACTGCATCTGTAGACATTCAGTGAAGATTAACATCATGCCAAGTCAGCCACTTACAAACACACCATTTGATGTTGCCATAAATGGGATGGTGACGATCACACGCAGTGAGGATTAGATGGCTAAGCCTGCCCAAATCAATTCCCCCGTATCAACAACATGGCTCAATGATAAGAGAAGATCATCCATGCGAGTCAAAGCCCTTTTGATTTCAGAAGGGGAGATATTAACAGAAAATACTGTCGATCTGCTGAAATGTTATCTCTGATCGCACCCAGTAAGACAGTGGGGAGGGACTGTTGACTGCTGTCTCGTGAGACATGCAGAGCTGAGTGTATTTTAGCTGCTAGCCTAAAGCTCCAAGTAGGCTAATGAGAGCTTGACTGTGACTTCAATCAACCTAGTGTGACCCAGTAGGTTGTTAACAAGGACTTTTATAGATTTTATCAGACTGTGTGATCATCTTAGGACACTGACTGAGTTACCGAAACACAGGCACCAAATGCCAGTCCACAGGTGAAACTTACAATCTCTATGACTTCTATTGCTTTTTAAATGCGTTAAGAACATAGCTATCTTAACTGAGCTAGCTAAGGAAACTAGGTAAACAGAGTATATCCCGTCTCCTAAAATAAACAGTGCAGGCTAACTGCTGGCAAACATAATGGATGGCCTTTTGTTCAACTCTGTTTGCAATTATGGTCATGAATCTTCTGTCTAAATGGAATCTTTACAGGACAAGTCCTAATCTAGAGCAGCTATTGTTCACCATAGAATCTGTAGGAACGATGGACTACAAAAACAAGTGAGGGTTAATGTCAAGCCAATATTTGTTTAGTTCAACTACACTATCAGTTGGTTGTGTCAGAATCCATTAAGACATTTTCCAGGCAGATTTGCTGAAGGTGAACGACACACGTTCGCCAAGGGTTACCATTACAAGAACCATTGCATTTCCCCTTCCTAAGATCGTATACTGTCTAAAAGAGCAGCTATCATGGTACACATCCTTCAACACAACACAATCAGGTAGAGTAATGAACCATGTGCCAGTGCCTACCTATATCACCACTCTAGTGTGCTTGAATTACCAGCCTAACACTGACTGTAGTCACACTAGTAAAATCAACACTGCAGGTATAATCACAGACAGCCATATGTCATCTTCCCCCCTAAATAAACAGATGTTTTTTCTTATTCCCATGTATTGGGTATGTGGCCATGTTTAACTCAAAGAAACATCAGGGCTCCATTTACTCTATCTAGACCTCTGCACAGGCTGACAGGTTGACCAGCGCTGTTATTGGCAATACCACAGTCTGTAGCATGAAGGTAATGAAAGAAAACAACCTCATCACTTTCACTGTGAATAGCTGCATCTGTAGTGAAGGACTAGGCCAAGTAGTAACAGTAAAAGCAGTTTCTTGTTAAGTGGGCTTTTGTGTATACTCCTCTGTATTGCACAGGCACTCATTGGTACCCAGCCCAGGACATGTGAATACCAGAGGATGGTCTATTCCAAACAGAGCCTCAGAGCGCATGCTGGTGGTTCTCCTGTTAACTCCCAAAATGGCCAGCAAAACAGAGGCCTGTGAAAGTCACATGTACATCTTTATTTTTAGACAGATTCTCTCATTGGCTTCGCTGAGAAGAAATACTTTCTGTTGTGTGGAAGAAGAAAAAGTACTCTGGTTGACGTTCTAATCCAAGCCTATTGTTTAAACCTGTGTGGCCTGTCATGGCCCAGATAGCATGGTGAGAAACTGTCAAGCACACCCGACAATCGATGCAAACATGGGAGGTCAGTGTACAGTACAGGGAGTTGTCTACTATAATACGTTCCTCCCCCGGGCTCCTGATGGGCCCAACCCAATGTGCTCGAGTTCATAGAGAATTGCCTAACTAATACCAATATTCACTGGCCACAACTGTGACTTTTAGCCCAACGACATTCACTTAATGACCAACTCGGGTATCGTTGTGCACAAATAACGCTATAGGGCCTCCAACCTCGAGCTGTCAACTTTCCTCAAGGTGGTGAAACAAATACATAACTATTTTTATAATATTATATATTTATTTTTTATATGTATGTTATATATATATATATATATATATATATATAATTGGTCATTATGCAAACTGCTTTTGAAAGTTTTTGTTCAAATTGTAGTCAACTGGGATGTAAGCCAAACCAACACCCCAGAAAACACGTTTTCCAAACATCCTGGGGAACAAAAACGTTTTAATTGATTTAAAAAACGTAAAAACTTACGCTTTGTTGCGTTGATAAGATTTTTTCCATCTTTGTAGAGGTCTTTTATAAATTTGTTGGTTTTATCCAACTCTGCCTCGTGCGACTTAATTTTCTCTCTGAAGATGTGACTGTCCAGGTAGCACTCACTGAATTCCAAAGGGTGTAATCCCATTTCTTCAGAGCGAACTAGCTATCTGGGATAGCTAGCATAGGAACTTGTATAAAGCAGTTGCTGGAAAGCAAAATAACAAGAAACTCCTAATGCAAATGAGGCTTTGCCTTTTACTTCAAAGCCTGTTTCAGTGCTGTCCCTCAAGCTCAGAAATCATTGGCAAACATTTTAGTTTTCACACAAGACCTTAGCGCGCGTTAACTAGCTTTCTTGCTAGGCTACAGCTTAAAAGCTAACTAAAGCATAACATAAGTGACAACCTGTGTGGTTGTTGACACAGTATGCTTATTTGTCAGGCTAATTCAAAGTGAAACTTGTAAACTAATAACAAACGCAGCAAGCAGATAAATTCTTAATTTTAGTCCACGTCCTCTAGACATTCGAGAAAGTGACAGCCGAGATTGAGAAACTCGGTGACTCCGCTGACGTGATGACAGTGGGTGTGTGTGGTGGCAAAAAAAGTTATACTCCTCCCACGAGGCTGAGTAGGCGTTTATCCCGTTAGCTCTCTTTGAGTAGAGAACAAGGATGTTAGACGTTGTAAGACAAATCCACCTTCGTGCTTCTTTTCACATGTGAAAAGACTTGTGAATGAGATGCAAATTAATATATAGTCGTCTGGCCAATACGATATTAGATTTTTAAAAATATATTAAGTCTGATATATTAATTTCATAAGCGGAACTAAAGCCCATCTGTAATTGTTTGTGTCGGCTGAATTAACACACGGACGTGTCACACACTCTAGCCTCCTCCGTCTGAAACAGTTGTGTTGCAGATGTTTTTAGTTTTTCAGCTGTAATTTTATTCTTGTCGTATCATTTATGCACAGACTTCAATGTCTTGACCTACGATTATTTGGATATGATGTTTTGACCAAATAAGCTGCATTTATTATGACTAATCGTTAGCTACTGTGCTAGTAGCTAGCATAATAAGTATACAGTAAGTAATGTTGCTTAGCTAGGAGGCTAACTGGATAAACTGTTGACGTGTTCAGCTTATTACAACCAAATAACCGCTTGTTTGCAATATTGCAACATCCTGCTTGTTAAACAGGCAGTGGATAATTAAAGCAATTTACAAAATCTAGCGAGGTTGAAACAGGCACACATTTAACAACACTGCCTCTACAGCGCTTGTTGCAGCTGTGCTATTGTTCAACCAGATATTTACAGTTTTTCTAAATAAAATAATTAACGGTTAGGAAATAAAAATCCAAAATGCATGCCCTGATGATTCAATTGATGACTTGTATATTCTTATCTTGACAAACTACTATGTATAATTGACTATATATTGTTCTCACTATTTTTGTTAGAAATGCCTAATGCCAATACAAGACAGAAGCGGGGGAGACGGCACCGTCGGGCGCCAAGAGAAGACCCAGCCAGGAATGAGCTGGTGTCCAGGTCATTAGAGAGTGCACAGCAATGCCTGTTCAACCAGGACTACGGAACTGCCTTTGTACACTATCTACTGGTCCTCAATCTTGCTCCGGTGCTGAAGGACTTTGCTAGAGTGGGTAACCGTAACAGTGTACTATTTAGAAGTTTTATTGTTTCAGTTTTAATTGTGTATTTTAGTTTCCTAGCCTCCTCAGAAGTGTGTTTTCACTGGTTTGCCCTGAACTCCTTACATATGACTTAACACTATGGCTATATCTTTACTCTGTCCAGCTCGTCCTGGCCATTCAGAAAACAAACAGCCTTTTTCTTGTGGTGGCAGGAATCCTTCCGGTTCACCCTCTTCAAATGGGCTGATGAACTGGATTCTTTGGGCCGTATACAGGACCTCTTTGACTGCTATGAGCAAGCCTTGGAGCTCTTTCCTGTCGATGAGGTCATCATCAACAGTATGGGGGAGCACTTGTTCAGGTACCGTTTAGAACCCAGGCAGCGCCAGTCTGTTTGCAGTGACTGAGGTCAAGCAGGGTTTGAATCAAATTACATTGATTAGTTGTATAGGTCTGCTACTGCTTTATCTCATGGTTGTTGTGATGAACCTTTTTGTCACACACTATGCAAAAGTAAGTCCAATAAAAGAATAATGAAAAGCATAATTTGAATAACGGAAGCAAAATATACGAAGTAGAAGAACTTGCCTGTTTTTCCAGAATGGGATTCAGGGACGAGGCGGCCAGTCATTTCCATAAAGCCTTGAAGCTCAAACCAGACTTCCCAGAGGCCAGAGAGAACTTCTATCGCGTGGCTAACTGGCTGGTGGAGCGTTGGCACTTCCTCATGCTGAATGACCGTAGGAGGAATCAGAAGTACCAGCAGGCCATCCAGAAGGCGGTGGAGGGAGGCTGCAACACGATTCTGGACATAGGCACTGGCACCGGAATACTAGGGTAACGCTCTGCTCACTGCTGGAAAATAGATGTTTATTATCATCTTATGATAGGGTAGGAGCTACAACTGTGTCCTACTGCAGCTAGTTGGTTCAATGACATAAATGTGTTCATTCGTGTGGCGGACATTAGTGGTGCCTATATGTGAATATAATCGAAATTATTATCACACTGTGTGATCTTTGCCCCAAACTCCCTTTTCTCTGATCAGAATGTGTGCTAAGAAGGCGGGGGCTTCTGAAGTGTATGCTTGTGAGCTGTCGAAGACCATGTACGACCTGGCCTGTGAGGTGGTCGCTGCTAATGGCATGAACGGACACATCAAGATCCTTCACATGAAGTCGTTAGAGATGGAGGTGCCCAAGGACATCCCCAGGCGGTACGCTCTCCATCGGCCAATGTCTACGTTAACCGCTGATTGAAATGATTGAAAGAAACACAACCTTGACGTGCTGTTTGACCCACTTCAGGGTATCGTTGGTGGTGACCGAGACGGTTGATGCGGGGCTGTTTGGAGAAGGGATCATCGAAAGCCTTATCCATGCCTGGAACCACCTGCTTTTGCCTCCACAGGTAACTGGAGGGAATTTTTTTTTCATGAACGACTGCTCCAACTGCAGAATTAATCCTGTTGTTTTCATGCCATTTGTGCTCATGTGTCACTGTTTCATATCACTGTTAGTGTTTCCTCAATCAATGCAATTGATATAAAAGTAATCTTCACCAAAGCTTCAACAACAAAAAACATGACACTGTGACAATAAAGCCTGATTTATGAAATACAATCCTCTTATATAAAAGGATTCTAATCCTGTCTTTATCTGTTCAGTATTGGTCGTAAAGATTAATCCAGATAATTTGAAGGTTACAGCACCAAACCCCTGTATTCAGTTCTTCACTGACACTAGTAGACATTTGTAGCCATCTAGGGTACAGCCATGGTACTGCATGTTGCAACAGTTTAAAATGGCAAAGTTTGAACTTGCAAACATTAGAATTAATAGGAATGTTTTTGTATGTATACATGCATGCATAGACACATTTAAAACAATACTGTCATTTCTACCTTCTTCCAGAGTTCTGAGGAACAACCCAGTGGCCCCTCTCTGACAGGCCGGGTGATCCCTGCTGGGGCTACGGTGTTCGGCATGGCTATCCAGTCTCAGGAGATCCGCCGGCACCACCGGTAAAAAACTACCGGTCCAACCCAATCAAACAACTCATGTTATTTGATACTAGGCATCTAAGAGAACAGTACACCAGGACTCCTGGTAATATTACATTGCGTAATACGTATTTTAAGTACATTAATTTACTCTTAATAACTGGAGGGCTCAAGGCAGTGGGAGGATAAGTATCAAATCTACTCCAAAAGCAGGATGGCTGGACAGTTTGAGCCTAGCTAGAAACCCTATCCCATACATTTACATTTAGTCATTTAGCAGACGCTTTTATCCAGAGCGACTTACAGTAATTACAGGGACATCCCCCCCGAGGCAAGTAGAGTGAAGTGCCTTGCCCAAGAACACAAGGTAATTTTGCACGGCCAGGAATCAAACCAGAAACCTTCTGAATAACAGCCAAAGTCCCTAACTGCTCAGCCATCTGACTCCTCCATAACTCCATAACAAGTGAACATGCCCTAGAAACAGTAGAAGGCAGAAAACCCTCATTCAAACATTTGTGACAGAATGAGGCCCTCGCAAGCTAGACCCATGACTCTTGCATTCCTGTAGTCTTATCTACTCTTATCTATCAAACCAAGCACAATATAGGGCAGGTGAAACGTCAGTACAAAGTATGAAGCAGGCCCAACAAACTGTAAAGGCTGCTCGGCTGTCTTTCAAAGACATGTATTCATTTACATTTCAGGGTTTCCTGCAGAGGGGAGTTCTGCAGTGAAGGGAGTGAATGAACTGGATAGAGTAACACAGCGGATATCGCTCATTAAAAAAAAACGTAGTTAAGGCTGCAGGCGTGTGTTGCTTAGGCGGGCGCCTTAACTGCAAAGTGCTGTGGGAAACCCTGCATTTATTGATTCAGCCGCATTTGACATTCAAATTAAATAAAAAAATATTTGTATAGCCCTTTTTACACACAAGCATGTCACAGAGGGCTTCACACATACGCCCATAGAACTGCCTCTCAACCAACCGAAACCCTCAAGGAAGACAATGATTGATTGATGTGAGCTCTGCCTCCCCTCGCAGGCTGTGTGTGTCGGAGGTGGGGGGCCTGTCCATAGCAGCTGCAGGGGAGCTCCACAGCCCAGTTAGCTGTGGCGCTGCCGACTTGGACGACTCCACGGAGCCCTACACGACAGAGAGGCTGAGCAGGCTGCCTGGCGGGTACACCCCCCTCACCAAACCTTTCACTGCTCTGGACATAGACTTCAACAATGTGCAGGTCAGCAGCATAGCTGCTTTTTGATTTTATAAACCTTGACTGTACATGGGGGCTCTAAGTCACTAGGTGTACGAGTAATGTCTACTTGACGGTTCTCACATTTTCAGATGATGTGATTCTGAGCCGTTGTGATGTAGTGGGTGAGAAAGTGGCTAGCAGGTGACAATAAAAGCACACCATTTTAGTCACCATTGCAAACTCTGCTTCACACCATCTGTGCAGTGTGCGTTTTAGCCGTGATGCTAACTGCTACGCTTCCCATCACCTCCAGGAGCTGGAGGGTCTGAGCTCCAGAGAGGTGCGGAGGGTTCGTCTTCCTGTGACCCAGGGGGGTCTGCTGGACGCGCTGGCGGTGTGGTTCCAGCTCCATCTGGACCAGGAGAGCAGCTTGTCCACAGGGCCTCAGGAAGACACCTGTTGGGAGCAAGCCATCTACCCCGTGCAGACCCCACACAGTAAGATACAATCAATATACTTGGTCAGTGTTTGTAGAAATAGAGCTTGTAATCGTCAGAAGGAAAACCTTTTAAACGAATCCATCCGGAAAATAGGCATTTGTACATTAGAACAAAGTACGTTTTTCTTGGTTGTACTTTTTTTAAAATCTTTCACATGGCCTTATTTGTTTCTTTGGATAAAAGCATCTGCTAAATTGATAAAATGTCAAATGTTAATGTGACACATGCAATTCCATATTCCGTCAAATGGGGGCAGTACATATTGAGGAATGTCATGTCTTTGCTATGACATGTAAGGAAAGAAAACAGGCATCGATGCCATCAACACGCTTTGATGCCATAAGATACTGTGTGTAGATCAAATTTGGTTCGATTTCAAATCTCGACCAAGGTAATTAAAACGTCTAAAATAACAGTTTTCTCCCTTTTTCAACTCATGAGATTGCGTTTCTTCATTGGGATCATGTTTTATTGCCCTTTCCAGTCAAATTAAGTCACTATCAAGGCACCTTGTCTTTCAGTTGAAGTTTGATGACACGCTGAAACTAATTGGCGGGGGCAGCGTCAGGGGAGACACCTCTGCTCCCCGTCATCATGTGATCAGCGGCATCCGTTTCCTGGGCCACCGCCGCTGACATGTGCACCGGGATAGTCTGTGACACTCTTTAGCGCTCATGAAATTCTTATAGCCCAATAAATATGCATTTTCCCCAAACGCCCCCTCCTGACAAGCCAGCCACGCGCTGATGTAAGGCCCCAAACAGATGTTATTCCTGTAGGAATCCCTTTCACTCTGCCCCCTCCCCTTCTTCGAATCTCATTTCCCTCTTGAGCTCTCCCTACCCCTCTCTTCCGCTTTCCTCCCCTCCCCCTCTGCCTCTTTCCTCTGACTTGTGGCAAAGTGTCTTGTACCATGCCAGTTCTTGTTTACTGCCTCATGAGTGCAAAGTAGCAAGTTGGCTTCATCGGGTTAAAACTGGGATAAATTCATGCATGTTTGAAATCCGTTTTCTCCATCCGATGTGAATTACACAAATTAAGACGATGAAGTGTCACCTAAATGACAAAGATCTATGTTGCGCTGAGTGTGCTGACTTTCCCAATAAAGAGTGTCTTGTTTCTTAACAGATGTCACACTAGAGCCTGGAGATGAGCTGGTCGTAGACGTCTCCTGCAGCGATGCTTACCTGAGGCTCTGCAGTGTCGCCCTACTGAGAGACGGAAGTGAGATTAGCCTGGAAGAGCGTGTTAACTCGCCTCGCTCTGGTCCTAATCCCGATCAGGGCTCGAGCCCGACCATCAACCCTGAGGCGGACCTGTGCAGTGCCCTAGCCAGCCTCCAGACAGACCACTGCCAGCCCGCAGAGTCCTGTATGCTCGAGAGCTCAGAGATGGCCCTCCTCAACAACAAGCCCTACCACGACAGTTTCCGCCAAGCGCTGGCCAAACTCGTGTCCAGCCTGAAGGATGCCCAGAACCAGGGCACAGAGGTCAAACCCAACGACCCCTCCGACCCTTTCTACGTCCTCGATGTGTCCGAAGGCTTCTCCCTGCTCTCGCTGATGGCGGCCAGCCAGGGCCAGGTGAAGGCCTTCAGCTCGGTGGAGAAGAGCCAGCACCAGAAGGTTTTGGGGAGGCTCGCACAGGCCAACGGCGTCCCAGAAAAGGCCCTTGAGTTCTGGCTCAACCATGTGGAGGAAGACCAGCCCATGCTCCAGAGGCCCTCCAGGGAGAAGCTGTGGAGTGCCATCATATTAGACTGTGTGGAGACCTGTGGACTCATCAGGCAGAAGCTGATGGAAAAAGCTTCCCTGGCCAGGTAGGGAGAGAACAGCAACTGATGCTGGGAAACGTAGTTCAATACCCATACGAATGTGCCTGGGAAAAATACGAATACTGAAAATGAATGTCACTCAGTGTATGTTCATAAGTAAAAAGATCTTCGTAGCATATCTTCACATTTATCTCATCACCGCCTTTGGTATCATTGTGTTTCAGTGGTGAGTCATGAGTGTAATTGTGTGTGCCCTATTTAAACCTAGGTGCCTATTGGAGGACGGGGGCCAGATCTTCCCAGAGCGGATCTTGGTGTACGGCATGTTGGTGGAGTCTGACACTCTGCTGCTGGAGAGTGCTGTCCAAGGCAAGGAGCCCACACTAGGCTTCAACATTGCTCCCTTCATCAATCAGTTCACTGTAAGTGACTATGTCCTAAAACCGTTCTTATTCTCATCACCCCATGAATGTCATTCAAATCCCACACTGTACATACTTAGAGTACCTATGCTGTGCAAGTTCTGAGTTTGAGTTTCCTCAGCAATTCAACTTACAAAACCGTCTTCTCACCTGGTCTTAGACTTCCTCATATCTGCCATTCCCTCTCATGTGACTGATGCAATAGTCAATATTGACAGTTCACTCAGATGCAGTTTGTTGCCTTACATCAGTCAAACTCAAAGGAGTACACCTGAGACCAAACTGTGTTGTTTTTTAGATGAGGACACACCTGCAATATCAGCCAATTCTTAACTCTTGCATCACAAGACACAACTTTCTTTCAAGTGTGTCTCTTGACCACTTAACAGAGGAAGAACCAGTTGGAACAATCCATTTGTACTAGAGCTTACACGATACAGTGATGAGACAATTACTTTGTTATTGTTATAAAAAGGTTAGCTTTTGTTTGTGTTTCACCGGTAACATCTCACGGTAATGTCTGTTCATGGTGTTCCATGCAGTGTACAGGTGTGGGGAAACACTTTCGGGTTGTTTAACGTTATTTATTTTTCTATCTCGTCTTCGCTGACATGTCATTTCACTTTGTGTTTTTTTTTGGCGCTTCATGTTTGTGCTCTAAATTCGGCACAGGGCTGTCCCAGAGGACGGCAGTTTGTTTAAACAGATGTTGTCTTTGAAGTGCTCCATCGAGGGCACTTGATAGTACGACTGCCACGCGGGAAACGCGCTGCCGCGTCTTAGGACATGTCTACCTGAATCCATCAGTAGTGATTACATCAGTGACTTCAAAGGGCGGGCTTCGGAGATCCTCCTGCCGTCTACGCTTTTGCTTTTGTTCTCCGCTGTGACAGTGACAAGCCCCTTTCGCACTCTGCTCCGCTGTGCTTCCAACTGCAGCAGGATGCCCATGCGTTGTTCTGTTTTTTGGATTATATTAGTGCCAACTTTGCACCTCTCCTAAATGAATCGAATCCCTTATATGTTGACTTGGAGTCGATGGACTGTGTCTGCTGTAGGAAAGAACCACTGAAATAGAATAAACAAACCCCTTTCCTTTCAATCATTAAAGGGACATCAACTACATTTGGCTAAAATGACTCTTGGGATGAACATTTAACAAAACCCGAATGTACTTCCCACGCTCTTTAGGTCCCTGTTCATGTGTTTCTGGACTTTTCTACTCTGGAGTGCCGGCATCTAAGTGAGTCTGTGGAGCTCTTTGTACTGGATCTCATGAACACAACCGCCAACTACACAAACCGAGATGTCAAGGTCAGAATACAGAGCCTTCAATACCAACACATGCTTCTTATTCTTCTGGATATTACTAAGCAATGTATGTTATCTATACTTACAATGAATCACCTATTCAAAGCACATGTTAACACATCTATTCCTCACTCGGCTAGACTAACATGTCTTGACCGTTTGCAGTTGCACTGATTGACCCCGGGCCACCTGTTTGCCCCCGTTTCCCAGGTCCAGGCTACCTCGTCAGGAAGGGTGACGGCCGTCCCCTTCTGGTACCAGATTCATCTGGACCGGGACATCTGCATTAGCACATTCAGCCGGGACTCCCACTGGAAACAAGCCGCCGTGGTGCTCCACCAGCCCCTGGAGGTGAGGGCCGGGGACTGGATACGCCTGGCCGTGCAGCTCCACAAGAGCAGCATCTCTATATCTGCCCAGGTAGAGGAGCGAGAGGGCGGATCTGTGGCTATGGACTCAGCCAGGGAGTCGATTCCATAAGGAGATGGCAGGGTCAAACACTGAGGACTGTGCATCAGTATGTCAACACCTGTCAAGTGTTCTCAGGAGAAATGTCAGTATTTAGTCACCCTCTATTGATGATGTATGGTATGTTGAGACTGGGAGGTTTGGGCTATGGGTTCTACATATGTCAAGTTACGTCAAGTCTTAAAGGCCCCATAGCAATTTCTAGAGCACTTCCAGAATCATGTTCAGGTATTGCAGTTTGTGTTTTTGTGGTGTGATTGTTTTTTTTGGTCAAGAATTTCTGTATGATGATTTTGTCATAGAATCCTTTGGTTATGGCTGCAGTATTTAACATTTGTTAAAACATGATAATTGATGTCAAAGATGGTAAACAAATACTGAATAAGGATTCTTGTGGAGTGTATCATTTTCTCAAAGGGAGGGAAGTCGTCAGAGGCGTGACATATCCAGACACATCAGTTAAGGCAATGCAGCTGCTCCAACTGTAGATCCACAGTCCTGATTTGAGAAGTCTTTAGTGATAAAGATATGACACACAAATAGACAAACCGATGTAATTGCGTACTGTAACAAAATTCTGTACAAAATCAAAGCTATAATTCATTGGTGATGGGTGCAAGTTGCACACTTCTGTAGATCCTCGTGGCCATCAAACTCCTTTACAGATAAACACAGGACCTGTCAACAACCAACTCTACTTTAATCCTTTTATCAGTTTCAGTTCTTCTGTATGACACCAGACTCACCAGGGTCTAGTTCAGCAGCCTGACGAGTCGTGCTGTGGAACACGGCAACAGAAAAAAAACACACATTGACAGCTGTGGCCAGAGTAAGTGTAGCATGCCAAGTCCTACCTAGAAAAACACAGATCATGTTCAAACAGGTACCGTTTATCATCTGTGTTTCTCTACAGACAAATAGGAATATATTTTACGCCAGAGCAAAAACTTGAGTATACTGATGAAGTCTTCAACCCACGAACAGAAGTCTACCGGTTACATTAAAGACAAAACAATAGGAATTGATCACCTGTTATTACGATATATTACTGTAATCACTCTTTAGTTCAATACAGTAGAATTAAACGAAAGTATCTAAAAGGTCATGGTTGTAGTGTCATGAACCTCTTAAGTAACCATGAGTGTGAACATTCGTCGAGCTGTCCTTGACTGAAAGGTCCATCGCCCAACGACATCTGCGGCTGAAATCTTAATATGTTGATAAGATGTGCTCTTTTTTTTTCCAATCTTCTATCATTTGGTTAATTTAGTCGTACAAGGTTAGTAAAAGAATGTCAGGATGTAACAGGCCATACATGGTTTCTTTTCACCAATCGTGTCTGGGTTTGATTATGTTGAGAGTCTTTCTTATCCATTAGCAATTATACGAAGCTAAGTGATCACAATGAGTTCTGCCTCTGCTGGCTCTTTGGTGTCTGTGGTCTCCGGATCGATCACAGCCGCCTCGTCCCCAA
The DNA here is from genome assembly GCA_903064625.1 of Mallotus villosus. Taxonomy (NCBI): domain Eukaryota; kingdom Metazoa; phylum Chordata; class Actinopteri; order Osmeriformes; family Salangidae; genus Mallotus; species Mallotus villosus. The sequence continues at coordinate 385,136 of CAEFZP010001101.1, forward strand.
CCCCCTCCTCCTCCTCGTCCCAGGCAGCAGAGCTGAGCCCAGCAGGGGCAGAGAGTGAGTGGGGCGTGAGAGTTCTGCCCAGGCCTTGATAGTGGCCCTTGGGGGACGCCGGATTGGACAAGGTCTCGGTGGCGATGGGGTCCTGGGAGCCTGCGGACAGCAGGCCCGAGCGCTCGCCATCTTCCTCGGCCTCGCCAAAATAGATCTTCCTGGGGCGGCCCATAACCGTTCTCCCTGTTCAGGGGAGGAAGTGGAAGAGACTGTCATACAAGTATGCAATACCAAGAGCCCCCAAATCAGGAATATCAAAACATCTCTGAACCAGATAGTCAGGTGGGGGAGGGGGCACTTACCGACGTTGCGCACTTGTTCGGAGATGTCAGCCCTGACGTCGGAGATGTCCCACATGGCCATGAAGGAGTCGAAGCAGGAGCCCTCCTCCGCCTCCTGGATGTAGGGCTTGTAGGTGAAACTGTAGTGGTGGGCGATGGCAGCCAGGAACATCTCCACACAGATGATAAAGTCCTGACAAAATGGATGACAGCACAGCTCGGTTGAATATGGAGGATACAACACTTGTGTGCTTATTGAGCTTTTCTATCGACCCTTGTAAAACCACATTCCATTAAATGTGAGTTGTGGTATGTAGATCAAGCATTCATGCTTTAAAATGGCACAATAAAAAAAATACAGCACCCCTCAACTAATCACACCACATCTATCAGAGGGGCATTCCATCCATCTTGGATGAAGATGGAGCACGAACATGACTGACAACAAGTCAGCCAAGTTTACCTGCAAGCCTGTGGCCACAGCTTCCACACTGTCCCAGTCCCACGTGTGTCTCTCTGAGATCACCCCCACCTTGACCAGGAACGCAATGAACACAGCTTGCCTATCAAGAACAGAAAGAGAGAAAACAGCTGGTGGAAATCAATTCTAAACACAAACCGCCAACAAAGAAACCTTTTTGCCAATTACTGTGTATGTCTTAAACCGACTTTGCTTTTCAAACAACTTCTACACATGCAACTCAGGAAATCGTTACATATGGTTGGAATAGATGGGATGCCAAACCAAGGCCTGTTTAATACACATCCAGATATGGGAGGATATTTATTAAAATGGTAAACACAGCGGATATAAACCACTGACGTAGAAGGAGTCAGGAAATGAAGGTCCTCTGAAGTTTTGAAACTTACCAGAAGGAGACAAACACCACCAGTTTGACACACAGGAACTTGCCAACTGGCTTAATAGGGCTCAGCTCTTCTCTCAGGGCTCTGTAGAAAAGTACCAGACAGTACATGGCAAACTGACAAAGAGGGAAAGGAAGAGACAGAAAACATTGTCAGGGAGATGTATCAAGGATAAAGAAAGAGGGAGGGCAAGTCAGAAGAGGCACATAAGTAGTGAAACATAAAACCAATACTCCATTAGGTGACCAGTGCAAAGAAACACATTCACAATATGGCAAAGGCTCATTCAAGATGAGCTGACTTAACGCTGATTGGAAAATCAGTCATACCAGCTGGGAGAGATTGTTGAAAATGACCAAGTAGGTCCAGGCATTGGTTGAGCTGAAGTTGCCTTCGTCATAGACGCCACATAGCTGACAGATTCTGGAAAACGATGTTGTGAGGAGAAATGTGTCATAATAATAATAATATTAATACAACCTGTTAGCAACCAAGCTATGGTATTGTATTAAAGTAGCAGTTTGCAAGTGGAACAAGATGCACCTACAGAGCTATAACTGTTGTGACAGGCCTCACGACTGTGTACTGCAACACTCCCAGCTTGCACCTCAATAGCAGCACCCTGCCAAAAGACAAAAAGACCGCAAAGTAAGAACATATGTCTTATTTAGGTAATCATATAAATTAGTGGTCGTAAGTTAGGCTAACCAATGAAAAATCCCCCCTTAAAAATTGATTCCTAATCTTCCAATCACATGCTTTGCATTCTAACATGTAGGCCCTATGCTTAAGGACTGTGCTGTGTTTGTTCCTCAGTAAGCTTCTGAACATAACACATACATAGACTAAATGGTTAATTATGTTATTCTGCATTTTTTCTCTTGTGAACATGCTGCTCCACTTTGACAAAAAACGAAGGTCTTGTTTTAATTAGTTACAGAAAGACATGCTGTGAATACTGGGCTTGCCTGACCGGAGATCATTTAGAGCTGGCAAATGAAGGCCTACAACAGCCCAGAACATATATCCTTCCAGAAATCAGTCAGGGATTTTATGTTTTTTTCTTTAACCATTGTGAAACATTACATAGACAATCAGTGTCTACAAAATCAAACACACATGTTGTAATATATATGGGGTACTTACCCAGTACTTTGTTCTCTACTGCCCAGAAAACTACAAACCCCAACTAACCCTAAAACTCTTGCTCTACCAAGACCCAAATAGAGATATAGAGGGAGGACTCACTCTCCCATGGGCCATGGTGGGCAGCAGCAGAGGGGGGGAAGGTGTTTCTGCTGCTCTTGGACCTCCAGCATCAACGCCAGACTGGGATACTGGTTCCCCAGGTAGTTGAGCAGGAAGATCATGAAGTTGTAGATGACATAAGCCTCATAGCACTCTCTGCAGGTGTCCACATAGATGGCTATGCTGGGGTACTTCAATGCAATCCACTGCATGGGAGAGAATGGGGAGGAAGAGGAGCGTGAACGAAGAGGAGCGTGACAGTTGTATTTTGGGGAGCATTCGATTTAAATGTTTAATGTGTTGTCGTGCATGTATTTCGAAGGATCAGTGCATTGAAAACTAAAGGGAACTTTGCCATGGTCAGTCGGGGTTATTATGAGTGCTGTTTTGAACAGGCATTCTGTCTTCTGGAGAAGACTAATGAGCATCTTGTGACAGGGAGACTTTGACTCGTGACATGGAAATGTGCCGTGGGAGTTGGAGGTCAATTTAAGATGAAGTACCATGCTTCTGAGTCATGCATTATGCTGCTTCAGCTAGTAACTTTATTTAGACAATCCGGCCTGCTTTCATGTGTAACATTAATGATAACAGTGTTTATTTGTGTCAGACCATGTGTGTTTAGGTACGTAGGTAATTACTTACACTGTCCAAGCTGTAAATTGGGACCATCCATAAGATTCTGTAAAGCAAAAAAGGAGCAAGTCATATTCACAATCAAGCACATTGTGACCATTGGTTTTTACTCTTATAGTATGTCCCCCGTCATATACAATTACCAATTAGGTCTACTACCTACATGAGGACTGGAGTTAATAAAGGGTTAAAGATGACCCCACAGCAGTATAGCAACTGTAAAGTATACTTGGTAAAACATTTGCTAAAGTGTGAATTGTAACAGAAAGCATACATGCCTTATAATGGGCTTCTGTAGCTCAGGTTGAGTGTAGTTTACTAAATGTTGCAGGATACCCCATAATGATATGGGTATGGTCATAAACACAAAAATTCCTGCGATGAACCATGCTTTGTTGTGAGTCTTGACCTGGTAAACAAGATAAACATGTTATATTGATAGACTGCCCAGGAATAAGAATTGCTTATGTGGCATACATAGAACTATGCAATTGCAGTACGTCAACTGACCTCGGATTTCTGTAGCTCCCAAATGCATAGAGGTAGCACGACCAGAAGTAGCAGGATATACAATAGTACAACCAAAGGACGGATCCATCTCCTCCAGTTCCCACAAGTGCAAGGCATATTTCTGTCAATGCTAAGCTATCCAGTCACTAAGCTGGCTGTATAGCTACATTCACAAAGTAGGAGAGTACAACGCTAGCTTGCTAGCAATCCAGCTAGCAAATCGAATCGTCACTGTTTATTTCTTGGTCCTGATAGTCAGCATGTATCAATTTAACCAACTCTTTCAAATGCCTGAAAACGTGTTGATAACATGCTTGTAAGCAAGAAGCTGTCGTGAGTTGTTAATATTTCATTTGTGTTTCAGTAGCTAGCTACCTGAGTTGGCTGGTAGCTAGCCAGTCAGCTGATTCATTGTACACAAACCATGACACCACGCTCACGATGTTTGTTTCCCTCTCGAAAAACCCTGAACACTAACCTAAACCCAAAAATAACAAGGACGTAAATTATCTAAATGTATCTTCAGCCTAATGACGGCCAGCGTTGATTTAAATCATTACTCTAACTGATAAGGTCAATTTCTAAAAGTTCATAAATGTTCATTGGACTTCCTGTTGATGTTCTGACCAAGCCCCGCCCATATTTTCTAACTGATTGGATAGTAAAAGCACGCAATGAATCAAGACCATTTTGATTGTCCAGATCTGCGATCAATCTAAAAAGGACGACAGCAAGTTCTAATTCCACATGCACATACTTTTTTATAGTTTGGTTGATATGCTTGTGCGTGCTCTTTCCACTAGATGGCAATGCACATCAAATTAAAAAAAATGTGCACTGTGAAGATAATCGAAAAATGAATATACTATTACTATAACTGGAGACAACAAATCATGTTTTTTTGTTGTTGCGATGGCCACTGCAATCCTCATTGTATTTCCGATAGAAATAGAAGTTGTGAGAGTAAATCTCTTTCTGTCACTCTCTTCCTCACTCTCTCTCTCTCCCTCGTACTTTCTGTCCTAGCCTATCTGTAAAACATTAGCTGCCTGCAAATAAAATGTTCAAATTAAGATTCCTAAGAAGTGAGAAATGGGGAGCAGACTTTTTTTTACTTTTATGCCTGCAAAAGCTTTTAGAAAGGTGCAACTCAACACAAAATGAAAAACACGTAAAACACAAGTCATTAGTCCATTGTGGAAAACCAAATGGCAAAACACACTATCCTCATAATGACCAATGATTGTCTTGATTTCCACTTGTGACATTTATCAGAAGGTTTAAGCTCCTTACCGGAGTAGCTAAACCACAACAGAAGCATTGTGACCTCGGAGCAGAAGAGTCAAGGAATGCGGAATTCAAGCATGTGTTTATAAGAACCACAAACACAGATTGTTTACAAAATGCCTGTGTTTTTTTGCCCTTCTCGCACAAAGTCCATTCATAGGCATAAAAGCATACTACATTGATATGATTTCATTTGGAATCAAATGGTAACCATATTCAATTGAAAATTATATACAAAAAAGTATACCTGCAGAAATGATGTTTTTCAGTGCTGCATGACACTTGAAGTCTGTGCTGGGAACTGTCCTAAAGTCTTGGCCTACCTTGGTGTGTATCATTAGAGACCTGCTCTGTTTAAATACAACCTCTGGCAGTCACGAACCAAGAATCTCAGCAAACATGCAACCCACAGGTTTTAGCCCCCAACACGGTCCGACTCAATTACTCTCACGATGAGGACGGGGAGTAAAACAGTTTTACACACGAAAGGTTCCTAGCCTGAACTTTTCCATGATGAGGGCAGATGCTAAGACCTATAACAAAATAAGCATTGTCTGGCAAGGTTCTCTCATTGTTTTCTCTGGGAATGGATATCAAGGAACGCAGGCTTCTGCCAGCAATTTGTTCCCCACTTGTTTTGCCATTTTGCTTCAACATTTTATACTTAAACATTATGTACTATGTAGAAAGTCATGAAAATCAACCTGTGGAAGAATTTGAATCTTTCTCTCCTGTTGTTTGTAGATCAAGGGATGGACTGAGAGAGTAAGAAAGAGAAAAAGAGAGAGTGAACATGTGTGTGTTTGTGTGTGTGTGTGAGAGACATAGTCTAGTTATTAAATGTTTTCCCTCTTTCTCTTTGTGTATCTATTTCTCTCTTTATGAAATGAGTGGAGCCGGAACTTTCCTGAGTCGCACCATCCTTCTACTGCCCCACAGTCACAGAAATCACTGGTTGTTGCAGGACAGATTGTTCATGAATTTTGAATCCATCCTTTGGCTTTTATGAATTAGAGATAGTCTTTGACACAGTCGTCGAAGCGAGTGCCTTGGTGGATAGCTTGGAAGGACTGCCGCATAAGGAGCACAACTATTTAAGGACAGGGTAGATAAACATCTGCTTTGTTTGATCAATCTGAATACAACATATTTCAGCACAGATAATTCAACATCCATTGCACACTACTAAGATGCAGTACCACAGCTAAAGGTACAACATATAAGCTCCTTTAGGTTCAGTGACCCACTGGTGGAACAAGGTCCCAGAAAACCATCCCTGAAAACGTACGCAAGCATAGAGGGGAATTCTGTGCGATAAGCCGTACTGTTTCAGAGCAGAGGTGGAGACACGTTGTCTGTTCCTTGACTTGCATCAAGAGGAACGGTATCAGCCAAAGTGCACCTCCTTTGTCGGGGGAATACACAAGTCTGCAATTATTCACCAATTATTTATTTATCTTAATACATCTGCCCAAGGCTTGTGTCTTAGGAAGTGTTCAAATTCATACAGGGAGCTCATTGTAGTTTTACAGCTTCCACAACTGACAAAGTAGGATATCAACCATATTCTTAAGAAATATAGCTCCATCCTGAACACTTCACTTGGAAATAAAAACCATTGTGTTGTATTTGTAATCAGAGACATACAGTTTGAATTATTTATGGTTCATGAACTAATATCTGATATAACATGTTTGTGATATTTCATCCTGTTTTATATGAAATGTTGGACCCACTCTGTGTAGACTAATATTTTTGAAGGCTGGCTCTATGGCTCTTAGCTCAGTTGCATGAAGGATGAGGTCATTATTACACTGCCTGAAATAGTCCTAAGAATCTTATTGGCACAAAACGTTAATATCAACCAGAGCATATTAATTCATAAATCATGTTTTATCAACGTTTCTTCAGTTGAAGACTTTCACAACGTATTTGAAATGTGTTGGTTAAGTTTCTGTACTGGAACTATCGTGCTAAGTCTTGGTTTTACCTAACCTGCATGGTATGAATTGACCCTGAGGTGTGCTTGTTGGACTCAACACTGCTGCATTGCGTCAGTTCATCTGTGCAATGTTGAGAGACAAGTAGGTGACAAGGGAGATATGGGGTGCATGCCACATTCATGGCTTTGATTCAAAATAGCTATTCCCCTGTTGCCTACATTGCTTATGGTGATGCACTGTTATTCCAGAATTGTGACTTTGATACTTTTCTTTTACTGTCGTCACATGTGTGATTTCATTGTTAGTACTTCAGAGCAGTTACCAGGATGGAAACATATATAAACAACATTTCATGTTCTCTTCAACAGATTGGTCTTTCCATTTAGGCAGCAGTAGCCTACTGTTACTTTCCAACATATTACAACTAACGTCTCGCAAGCTCTCTCTTTGTAAATCTCATTATCGACCCAAGTAATGGACAGTGCTTCTCTTTAATTGACCTGTAAGCATTTTACTTAAGTATGAGTGGCAGCTAAGTGGATAGATGTGATGTGCTGAATCAAGAAGGACATTAACAGGGAACGTGTACAATAGCGCTGTGCTGCTGGATTGTCCATCGGCCTTGAGCATATTTAGTTTCAACGCAAAGGCCATGGCCCTAAATTGGCTCTGAGCACACTGTTCTAAATGGAGAGAGGCTGTTTGGCCCTTTGAGGTCCTCTGTTATTTGCTTTTGAGTTTTATTCAATTCACTACTGGCAAGAAGCAATATTCCCACAAAACTTAAACTCTAAAACCCTGCACTCCCTCTTTTTCTTTCTTTCTTTTTTCATTTTTCTTTCTTTCTTTCTTTCTTTCTTTCTTTCTTTCGTTCTTTCTGTCTTTCTTTCTTTCGTTCTTTCTGTCTTTCTGTCTTTCTGTCTTTCTGTCTTTCTGTCTTTCTGTCTCTCTTTCTCTCTCTTCCTCTCACTCTTTCTCTTGTCCTACATTTCACAAAACCCAGACATTTTTTGTATCTCTTAAACCATAGCGACGAGAGAAACCCTGTGTTTGTTCAGGTTTGATGGAAACTGACAAAGTGTGACTTGTTTCTCATACATGGACCAGGTCCTTAAAGAATATGACCCATTCAGCCTTATCACCAGCCCTGCCAGACAAATAACAAAACAGCTTCCAGGAAATCTATGACACTCATTTCTGTTGTTGTTTTTGGGGCTGAAATCCATAATTAAGCAAATAGATTCCTTTGGCCCGCAATCAAAAACACAAATGTGAAAGAAAAACATATGCAATACAAAGCATATCAGAATAATCCACCTTATCTTGTACTTTGTTGAAGAAATTTAAATTATTTCCATATTATGGAATTATTATTACTATCATGCTGTAAACTAAGACCAAATATCAAACCTGTTTCGAAGCAAAACTTGATTAAAAGTGAGACCAGTTGTGTACTTCAAGAGATCCTCTTTTGGCAACTGACAAAAAGCTTCTCTTAGGGATCACATTCCCTCTGGTCTCTCCCAGCCTTTCACATCCTCTCTGTTGACATGGGTTAACCCTGAAGGCTCCGTATGCCAAGCAGGTCAGAGGTCACTCATTCAAATCACTCCCAGACCGATACTTCCTTCTCTCCCAGACACTGAGAAAACCATCAACAGCCTCTTAAGAAAAATATTGGTAGTTCTTGAGATGTCAGCTGAAGAAATCTACTTTCTTTGAGACGAGGATTGCATGTTAATCTCAGTGTTCTTATTGTATTACACTATACACTTGTTCTGAATAATTGGCATTTGTACATACACAAATATGTTTTTATTGGAGTAAGGAGCAACATTTTAAGTGATACACATTTTTTGTCAATAAAAAAATTAAACAATACCATTTCCTACAGAAGAATTTAAATCCTCAAAATTATATAAAAAATCTAATACCATGTTCTTGAAATGACTGTTATTGTAAAAATTCAAAGCTGATGTTTGTTCTGCTCCATATAGTGCTCAACACTCCAACTGAAAAAGTGCAAGAAATCAAATTAAACACAATCACTGACAAGCACATGCACATCTGTGCACTTGGAAATAAACATACAAACCCTGCCACGCACTCGCAAACTCGCACAGAGACACAAACTGTACATTCATACTTTACATACACAGGTTAATTTACTTTTCATTGCAGCATATCTTTAGTAAGCTGTTATGATTTGAACTATGATATGATGTTTAACTGGTATGCTCAAAGTATATCGCTCGAAGACTAACTGCCTCAGGTATCAGACAAATAATAACTACATTCAGAGTTCAATAAACAAAAAGTTTAAAAAAGTAAACAATATTATATTTTACATATACGATATAGAGGATTGTAGATGAATGTTTCAAACCACTTGGCTTTTAAAGCTGACAGTTTCTTGCAAACTTCACAGTCTAGCAGGAATAAAAATGTTCTAACCTTTTTGGGGGGGTAAGTATAAGAGAACTTTTACAACTAGCCCTTATGGTGCACTCAAAGTTAATTATAACTTTTGACTTTGCGGTTTTATGTTTCTTGCATCTGGACATGTTCCGAGAGCTAGCTTGTCATCATTACCCTTTGGGTGGAAGGCCAAGAGAACAGTGGTTAACTTTACTGGCTCAACACTGAAAACACGGTGAAAGTTGGTCTGTTTAAGGCTGTTCAGGGATATTCAAAGTGACTTTTTTTTGTGGCACCTTTTCGTCCTTAAAAAGTATTGTTCTTTTCATCCAATCTAAAACTGGACACAAACCATATATAAAAATAAAACAATACAAATAGCATATTACAACACAGCAAGATTCACAATTTATGAAAATTATCTTTGGTTATGTACTGTTTAAAGCTATACCACAGAGATCGATATCTTGAGACTAGCTCAATGAGAAGGTAATAAACCACAGCAAGCAAGTACAATAATAAAGTACAATATAACGTGAGCTCCTCTTTCTCTCTAACATCTCTGAGCGCCACAGCTTGACTCTTGGGAACGACACACACGCACACATACATGTACACACAGACACACACGCAGGTACACAAACTTGCACACATGTATGATCGCATGGATACACACGCACACAGAGACACACTTCTCCCATCATCCCCTCTGACAGCGACCACTGTGCCCTTCCTTCCTGTGCCTGTCCCAGCAGTGCTGCCCTTTATGTGAACAACACGCCTGGCTACTGATTGGGGGTAATTTATAGCCTACGCTCAGCTGCATCCTTTTAGAACTCCCTCTTTACCCTCCCTCCCCTCTTCATATCCCCCAGCCTTTCCTTTTTTCTTAAAGTCAAGCTCTGCTCCCCTTGTCCATGGGAACGGGAACAGTGAGTATGGAAAGTGTAGGGACCCTTGCAAACGGTAATGCTGTAGAATACATTATAGCTTCGCTCAGACTTTATACTCATCCACTTACTCTTGATGTTTGAAGAGCATGAAACATATGGATATTAGAATTGGGTCCAGCAGAGTTTGTGGCACAGACTGTCTTTCAACTGACTGTTGATCGGCATGGACTGTCCCTTGGATGGCATCTTGGACCCCTGTATATGTGGAGTGCCTCAGGGGTCAGTTGTAGGACCACTGTCCATGTGGAGATCTGATGCCATGTTAGTCGCTGTCTTTTCGAAGGCTACGGTCAGTGTGGAGGTTGTTGGGCTCTGGGCTCTTACACTGGATGCTGGTTCCATTCATGTGTCCTGTGCTGGTGACCTGGTTCTCCGAGTGACACCAGCAACACAAGCAGGACTGGAAGGGGACAGGTGAAAATGTGTTAGCTAATACATAGTAAATTAAAACATATATATTTATGGTTTTTACATGGTTTTGATGGGTTTAAAACTGTGGAAACTATGCTCTAGCCTTTACAGCATGCTAGAGTATTCCTCTGGCTATGTCGAGGAGCAGGAAGAGGCACAGCTAAGGGTTCGGGAGTGTACATGAGTGCCCCCGGCCCCCTCTCCTTGAGCACAGCCAGAGCAGAGTCATGGCATATGTCCAGCCCAGGTCTCCTGACAGACATATGCAGTATGCGACCCCAACCCACAAATGGGTTCATAAATCACCATGTGTCTTTACATTTTCCTAATGGAATGTCATTGCCATCACCTCACCCCCTCAGTCGTGGTTAGACTGGTCTGGCCTTGTTTGCTTTACTGGCCACGGGGTTTCATTGGGAATAGGATTCAGTATACAGTATGGGTGTATTTTAGGTGTGTGTGTGTGTGTGTCTATTTATGTGTGAATAGGGATGTAATGTACCTTGAAGCAGTTCTTGAATTTTTTGCTGACAAAGTAGAGGATGATGGGGTTTATACAGGAGTTGACTGTGGCAAGGTTGATGCTGAGGTAATCCAGGACCAGCAAGAAACTGAAAGAAACAAGAGGGATCGTGATCTGCTGATTCATACCTGGATTAAGCCTAGTCCGAGACGAAAAACGTTTGTAATAGAGTGTGGTAGAACTGTAAGATAATCGGGAAAATACTGTCGGAGCTTGCACTCACTTGAGCAGTTCACACCGGTGCTGGTCATTCGGTTTGTAGACCATTTTTTTGAGAATCCTGCTAAGATGTAGTGGGAACCAGCACAGAGCGAAGATCAGGACTAGACAGAAGACTGCCTTGGCCACTTCCCGTCTCTGCAGACACAAATAGCTGACATTACACACTGTCCTCAGGGAGATTAAGAATAATAGTCTGGGTTATGTAACGTCAACTTCTGAGGCAATGAAAAAGTCCCAGAAATTGCAATCGCTTACACACTCTCTGAGTCATGCACACTCATGAACACACACTCGAACCCCCAGTGTAATTGTATTCTTCCGACCTGTTTGAGGTGCTCGCTGAGGGCGATACGCAGACTGCCTTTCCTACGGTTCAGCATCTCGCACGTCATGAGTGTGTAGAACACTGCGGTGCAGGTCAGCGGAACGCAGAAGTAAAACCCAAACAGCCACCAGTCCTTTATTTCCATATAGAACTGCAACAGAACCCCAACACATAAATAGATTTAAACACAGATTATATACAGTCAATACACTAACATGAACACCTTGAACCTTCTACAACACATGCAATTTGAACCACTAAATTTGGAACTTTATTTATTTAAGACAAGACTTCAATTAGTTCCGTGGTATTGTGTTCAATCTAATTAAACTGGACGGAAAGTTGAAAAGAGTAAGGCTATCTAGCATGGTTAGCTCACAATATGGGATAACATACTGAATAGGGCCCCTCTGTGCTCCATATGTGGAGGAGACACATATGGCTCGGCTTAAGGGGAGTACGTATCAGTCCAGAGTAATTGTACTTGTGTCCTGCAATCAATTATCTACCCTAGGCCTTGTGAACAAAGAAAGTGATCTCCAGATTTCCACCAAAAGAAGGACAATAGAGACTTGTGTTTCTTTCAGTCGTTGTTGAGAGGGTTAGGGTTAGGATTAGAGTGGTAACGACAAGATTTCTTTGTGTCTTATTTGTGTGAATAAGGATGATTGAACATTACTTTTGACAATAATCTCGCATTTCTTTTGGCAATAATCTCGCATTTCTTTTGGCAATGAAAAGTTCAGGAGATGGAATTTAATTTTGTAATACATGCCAGCATGAGCGGTTATGAGTCCTTTTAAAATCATGGAAGAAACAGGAAACAATTATTAATAAGGAAATGGGAGGGGAAATGGGGCAGGGAAGGCGAGAGTGTGCCCTTACCCTAATGAACGCAGACTCGGGTTTGAGCATGCAGGTGCGTATGGTCATGTTGTGGAAGTTGAAGTCGACCATGTTGAAGCCAATGGCCTCAGGCACGGCCAGGATGAGTGACAGCACCCAGATGGAGATTATCTCAATGGCGGTCAGTAGAGGAACGCCTACGCCCTGAACCCTGCTCCACGATGCCACCGCCCGGTACCTACGGGTGCCACAGAGGGACACACACAACCAAAAGTGTAAGACAGACAGCATAGTTCATGACCAACAGCGGATCTTCATTCTCAAGCACAGTTATTGGACACAAATAAGATCCTGAATTTCCCTTGCTTATTTAATTAATGCCAAAGGGGATTTAAAGTGTATTATGCAATTATATTATAATGTTGATACATGGCAGAAGAGCAAACACAATAAGCTGCGCAGTCAGGATTTTTTTTTGAAATGTTAAGATTTAATGAAAAGAGATGATCAATTGTTTATCTTGAAAATCTAATATTTATAATTTGTGATGGCTCTAAACAAACTAGCCTTGTTGGCAGGGACATGGGCTGTCTGTTGGCTTATGTTTGCAAGCTCCACATACTTGTTTGCTTGTTTGTTTCATAAAGGGAATCCGCTTGTCGAAATGTTTTAGTAAAGCCCTCCATCAAGATTTTATGTCGAAAACAATATATTTTTCATAACACATTTGAATATCCCTGTAGAACAACACGGTGGCATTTATATTTCACCAAGTGGTAATGTATCCACCTTTTCTCTTCCTCAAATGCTGAAGAAAGACAGACACAACTGTGGTGGTGTTACAGGCAAGTAGACCATATGAGATATGCTGCACATTTCCTGAAAACAAATGGAGAACATCTGCCCTTGAACGTAACTCAGTTATAAATCTTCAGGGGTTTTTTCTTTCACAAGCCCAATTTTCTTCTGATGATGGGAAGTGTTAAATATGTATCCTGCGTCAAGCTTTGGCCCCTATCCCATGAGGCCCGGCACAGGCCTCCTAATCTCTTATCTTAGTTGTGTCTCCTGGCTCGCAGAGCAAAGTACAGCTGGACTGTAGCCACACAAGTTCCCTTAGTTGATAAGAGGACAAACTGCGTAGACAAATCAAGTCTAGCTGAAAGCACAGACTGGTGCATCTCAGAGCACAGGTGGTCAAATATGTTTTATGATTTGTTTGCAACTAGTGGTGGTGCATGCCAGTGCAGTGTCCATCGGCGGTGAATGCTAGTGCAGTGGCAGTTGGAAGCGAACACGTTTACATGATTTATTTCTTCAAACTCCTTGGGGATTTAAACTTTAAACAGTGCCCCGGTTCTCGACAGACACACACACAGATTCCTGTCTTTGGATGACTAATCTTTATTTTGAGAACAAAACATCTCCCAGGAAGCCATGGTCTCTTAAGAGTCATGTGGTAGACAATCATGTGTACTACTAGGCGGCATGGAGTCTCACACCCAGCCCGTAAGAAATGAACAGGAAGAGAAGCTACCCAATAGGAGTGTTTCATTACTATTGACCTTATAAATGCCCTGTAAAACTGGCTTCCATTTCAAATAAAGGGCTTACTGGTAACTAACTACCATCCTATGGCTCCCATTGAATCAAATCAGAAAATGTGGCAACGTTTACTTTGTAATTTGTCATACACTGCCTCAATTAACATTTGGTTAGAATGTGTTTAAAAAACTGTCACACTGTCATCTTGTTCATCGTTGAATTAATATTTCTAGGTCTCTTTATGAATATGAAGAATAAATAAAGGTGTTTCTTTTGACAAAAGGCCATTCCATAGAATATGTTTTAAATTAGCTACTTGAATCAAAGACTATTTGTTAACCTTTAGGTCTGCACAAGCACCTCACTCAAAATGAAAAGTTCTAACTGTGAGTTGGGTATGAGACCACTTCCCATTTCAGACAAGTGTACAGTCTGGAACAGATTAGAACCCATTCCTTTACAAGATCATATAACTATTTTGCAGGGAACTGCCGCTGTTCATGTGTCTCTGAGGAATATAGAGGAATGAAGAATCACTTATACTGTCTGAGAGTTAACCATGTTCACTATTAACCTGTCGGCCTTGCTCGATGAACATGCACAGCAGAACAGTGTAATATTGTAGACTACAATAAAAAAAGTTGAAGTCCTTCTACAAAACAAAAGCACTGATAATACCGTTCATCAAAGCTGAAAAGGACTCACCTGTCCACGCTGAGGGCACAGAGGTTGAGGACCGTAATGCCAACAGAGGCCTTCTGCAGAAACGGCACCAGCTTGCACAGGCACAACCCAAAGTCACTATCATCAAAGGGAAATCGTGAAACCAGTAGCTGGGGAGAGACCATCAAAACATGAACATACTGTCAGTTGAATTTTCTACAATGTCTTTGAAAGCATCTTCCAAAATCTTAGGAATAGCATGTTGGTTACTTCCAATTCGGCACGATTGGTAAGAATGTGTGCTTCCCTCTAGACCTACATTACAGTACACATGTATAGTTTGAATTTTTGAAATAATTTAACCATAGTAATGAAAAAGAACTTTCACACTCAAGAAAATCTATAAAGAGTTGAGCCACAAGAGAGCCGATTACTAAACATCAGTAAGAAAGTCCTTGCAATATTTTTACAAATGCTGCCTTTGCAACTTGTGACTGTCTTCAGCTATTATAAATGACTATTTCACAACAACCTAGGGGGAAACCACATCAGATGGGTTGCGTGGTCGTACGAACACTCCAGCCCCGTGGGCCCATCTGGCCATCATCAGATGGTACCGGACAAACTTTGAACCTACAAAGACCATAGTCAGCCCCAAAGGTTACTTCTTTAATTCAACTTAGATGGTTCCATCTGTTGGTAAATACCAGGAGACATCAAAGGATATATCTTATGTATTATGTCATAGTACAATAATGTCTAAACAAATCATTTTCAAGCATCATTAATTGATCATTATTTTTTATTATTAACTGTCATGGTAGTTTTGGGGATTCGGAACAGTTTTATTAACGGTTTTCTGTCCGTTTTATTGTTGAATCCGTTTAACTCTTTCTCTTTTACTTTGTCAAAGCTCTCCTTGCCTTGCACAACTTCCATAGCCTCTTCAAATAATACTTAACCCAATTAAACTACTCACGACAGTTGTGTGGAAACTGCTCTTTAATGCTTTGTGTCTGAAGTGGTCTTGGCAACTCTCCCTGAACAGGATCCGAACACAGGGTTTAACCCAAAAACTATAGATGGGAGGGGGTTTACCATATGTTCTCAGAGTGGAGGCCAGAGGAAGCACTTCACGGGTGCATCCTGGTACCCCTATTGTTTACTTGGGGCACTCCTTTTAATCAAAGTGTCCAAAGAGCAGGAGGGTGGAGGGAGAGAGGAAAAGAGGAACGGACTCACGTCAATGTTTTCAGTCAGTGTGTGAGGGAAGTTTAATTTTGGAAATAGCGTCAAGCTTCTACAGACAGAGGAAAGGCTGCACTGGATGTGTACCTGTGTGTGTGTGTGTGTGTGTGTGTGTGTGTGTGTGTGTGTGTGTGTGTGTGTGTGCGTGTGTGTGTGTGTGCATGTGCGACCCCACCAGAGAATTAAGCCATATACATGCTCCAGTGCCACGTTTTTCAGGGCCAAACAAAAAGACATTGTGACCCCAAACCCTTTCCCGTGTAACTAAATGCCAAATAGGAAAGGTTTTTTTCCCACATGTACTTCAAGCTCTGTCCTTGGCCAACAGTACTACCATATGTGCTGACACAGTGGGATCTGAACAACACACCAGTAATACCGAACAGGTGGTTTTTTCAAACTTCTTGCTGAAAAAGCGATTTATTTCCCTCTATCTTAATTATCTATTCAGTGTGATTTATATGCCTGCTCCAGTCATTGACACTAAGTAGAACCATCGCATACTCATTTACTATAGTGGGCACGGGTTATTACAACAACTTTGTATATCATCATGCTTCCATTACATGAGGAGAAATGAGTTAAAGGACTCATGTTACCCATGTGAATCATCACTGACGCAGGTACTTTGTTGAGTGCGTGAGTGAAGAGGTCACTCCTGATTGGAGATAAGGGCTTGAGGCTTGACAACTGATTGATAAGCAGGTCACCCCAGGGGTGTGTGTTCAAGCACACTGATTCCAGTGTATTTTTAGGGCAACTGTGCTTCTCTCTCGCTCGTTCTCTCTCCTTATCTTTGGCTCTCCCTTTCCTAAATGCCACTCCAAATGGTGTGGTCTCCTTATAGACAGTGTGTATTGAAATGGCACAGTGTCATCATCATTGTCACAACATATAAGGATGTAATGGCTGCCTCACCTTGTACACATTGATGGGTATGTCGATGGTGATGTAGATTAGGTCACCGAGTGCCAGGCTGGCGATGAGGGCATTGGGTCCATTTCTCATGCACTTATTCTGGTATATAATCCTTAGCAGGGTGGCATTGCCCACAATGCCCACCACAAACACAATGATGGAAATGACAGTGTTGATGTACTTGAAGTAGTCCTGGATGGAGGTGACTTTATGGCAACGAGGCGGTCTCGTGAAGTTCCCATGCGGTCCAGCGGCTGGGGCTCTGGATTTGTCGCCCACTGGGGCCTGATGGAGGCTGGTGGGGATGGGCTCCAGAAAGGGGCTACTGGTGCTGTGGAAGCCCAGGGGATGGAGGCTGGAGTGGTGGAGGAGGCCGGAGAGGGGGTCCACGGTAGTGTTGGTCTCACACATCGCTCTGGCTGCCATGCAGAGTATTAGCGCCAACACATGTCGGACTGGGGAGCCCATTATAGAACACATTCCACACTTTGATTCACAGATAAGGAGAAAAGGTTCCCGATATACACAGCTGAAAAAGAGAAATAGAGACGGGAAGTGTCATTTTAAGGAACTTCGCAAGAAACCAATGAACCAAAATGTGATTCCTTCCTAAATGCTACATTTTCCACAAATTTTTGCATAAGCATTGCCTCTGAATTCACGCCAGACCAAAATGTGTCTGTCAAACAATAGTCTGTTTCTTCCCCAACCGCTCAGAGGAAGTCATACAGCTTCCTTCAGATTTTAGGAAGACATTGGCCAAGGAGGCACAGATGGGATATGCCAAGATCAGTTACAGTCAGACAATAGGGACGAGTCATCGCCTTTCCCTCCACTCATTCCTGGAAGTAACAATCAGCAACCGGCTTTGAGTGGTTAGGACTGTAGCTACAGGCTAGAGAGGGTTCGGTGTTTTTTCATGGTGTTTTGACAATGCACCCCTTGCTTGGCTTTCATCAGCGTGGTTTCCTCAGCATGCATTCCCCTTCTGTTTCTCATTTATCCAATCGGTGGTTACAAAACCAACTTATTTTAGCATCAAATAATTGAAAATCTGTAGTCTTGTCAGTTTTTCACGAAAGTTGTTTTGTAATACAGGTTTGAAATGTCAAAATGGGATGA
This sequence comes from Mallotus villosus, assembly GCA_903064625.1. NCBI lineage: Eukaryota > Metazoa > Chordata > Actinopteri > Osmeriformes > Salangidae > Mallotus > Mallotus villosus. The sequence continues at coordinate 403,153 of CAEFZP010001101.1, forward strand.
ATATCTCAAAGAATTACAATGGGACGATTCAATCCACACATTTGAAAGTGTGTTTAAAGGACGATAAAAATACAACTTTAAAAAGTGAGAAAGGTTTACACTTCTGGTCTTCATTTTACAACTTTGAACACTTTCTCCATCACAACTCTGCCATCTCTTATAGCCAAGAGTGCTTCCCGTTCAAAGTCCCAGCTGTCACCAAGTACACAAAGAACTATTTAGCAGCCAGCCCTCAAGTAGCATCACAGTTTAGCATCAGCACGGCACCACTGGGAACGGGTGACGGCACGCAAGCTGATACATTTATGAATTATAAATACCTTTTTGGTTTTTCACCTACCGCTTCTAAAATGCCTGCCTTCCCCCCTTTGGAAACCGTCAGGCGAACTTTCGGCTGAAGCCCCCAGACATCTGTATCACATCACATGAGTAATTAACGGCCTATCAAAGTCGAGGAGTATCCCACTTGGTTTGCACAACGCGTCAGTCTGCTCCGAGGTGCCTCTGCGTTATGGCTCAGGGTTTCTTCCTGTGGAGAGTTCAGAATGTGTGTGTTTACATGTGTGTGTATGTGGGTGGGTGTGAGTCAGTGCCACAGCGCAGTACTTTGACTGGGTGGGATAGTAAATCTCCCCCCTCCCCTCGGTAACAGCCCCAGCCCCCCAAAGGAAACTTCAACCACCCCCCACACACACACTCACTGCTCTGGAGAGAGAAAAAAAGACATACATTGCGCTGCACTCAGGCACAGGGGCATCTGGGAACACATCATCTCCCTAATCTGCCCCCTTCTCCCTCTCCACTCTTTCTCTTTTTCTCTCTCTTTTCAAATCTCTCCATCTCTCTCCTTTCTCATCCCGTGCTTTGTATACACACGCAAGACTGTCTCCTCACACTGAAGGAAACAAAGATTTCATCGAAAGGGAGGAAGGCACTGGGATCTCGGTGCCCTTGCGCTCCTGACAGAAGTCTGATAAACTTTAAACGAGAGATGGAAGCAGAGGAAAGGGAGTGGGAGAACATCTTATAAACGTCTTTTAACTTCCTAAAAGGAAAACTCTGTGGGTGGCCGAAGAAAAGTGAACTGTTCCTTTTTATTTACTGTCAGCACTGCAAGCAAGGTCTCATAAGATCTATGATCTTGTCCCTGTCGAGATCTTTGGTGTTCCTAATTATAATGCTATACAATACTACATTTACAGATCACCCGTAAACAAAACAAAATCATTGTGGTAGTAGTCCTGGGCGTACACCGTGAACATGGCACGGTGTGCTTTGCTAAATAACAAAGCAGAGTGCTGCGACTTTTTACTCTACGTCAGTGTCCATTATCTGCTCCATAACCGAACACTTAGCAAATGGGCCCTTTATCAATACGTTGTCTGAAAGCAGGAGGAGAGCTGATACAGACCACCCTCCCCCCCCTCTCTCTTCCAGAGTTTAGACAGATGCTGCTGGAGGCTGGCTGCACAGACCGGACATGGTGTGTTGATAGTGCGTGTGTTCAAGTAGTCAAGTACTGTGTTATGAAATGGCTCTCATCTCATGTGAAACATTCAAATATATCACGTACGTGCGTAGGGGCCCACTTCACAACCTTTTACGTTGTTCTCGCACGTGTACAAGTAAGAAACACACACATGGCCACCACAAATTTGCACGCCAACGCTCACACGTGCACAAGTAAAGCTGCGGCCCTCAGGCTTCGTCCAAATGATTTGGCAGAACCTGATATCCAGACATCTTTTTGAGCTTCTCAGAGATAATCCTCATTTCCTACACCCTCTCTGGGTTTCCATTGCCTCCTCTGTAGCCTGTTACAGCAGTATGCTCCAGGCCGCAGCTTTTCTCAGTCTCCACAAAGGTCATGTTGCACCAATCATTTCATTATACAAGGTTGACGATTTCACCTTCGCTCTAATGGAAACAGTGTGTGCCGTTATCAGTACTCCTGTGGAAAATATTACCTTGTAAAATGGAAATATTTATGTGGAACAGTAAACGTTGTTTTCATTTTTGATGCGTGCCCACGTCAAAATAATAAAATAAAAAGGAAAATATAAACTTTTAATGATACAACACTTCGTATTTGTCTTAATAGATATTTGATGTCATTTCTTGACTATTTATTAATCATATAACAGTGTTGAAACAGCAAACAAAGCATGCCCTCATTAGGTTAAAATTAGACTTTTAAGATTCTAATTATACAGATTTAATAAGTTGGATGCCTCTACCCATTGAATCACTGTTCACTTGCTGAGGTACTTTACCTACTTAATATAAAGTGTGACTTAATTGGGTAATGCTAATATTTACTGTCATTTAAATTTAAAGGGATTGTGTTTTCTTTAATTGTAGCCATAAATATATCATTGCTCCTGAATTAGTAATGGTCAACAGTGGCAAATATTTTATTCATTGGAATGTGATTTGCTGACAGGATCTGAATTGTTTTTCTTTTTTCCATAGTCCCCTGGTTGCTGGCAGCTTCTATGGCATTTTAACTTTTGAGAGAGTGGCTGAGTCTTTGTTAATAAATCCATTAATATATAAATGATGAAACCTTTACCTGGTCCCAGTTGCTTTGGCTTTCATGTTGTTGTTGTGTTGTTGTTTGGGTCTTAATCAGGTATTAATGCCATTCTGTCTGAACTCAAAGATGGCAGGCTGCCTAGTAATTCATATGCTTGTTCTCTGATGGCATCTGTCGAAGTGTGCTCTCAGCCTATTGGTACATACCCTGTGGGAAATTTCAACCCAGCCCAAGACTGAGTGGGATGTAAGCAATTTCTTAACTGGGGCACTTGCTCTAAAAGGAGCTGAAAAGAAGTTTGAGGCCAATTTCATTGTGACAAGGAGTGACATTGTGTAGAACAGCACAATGACATTCATACAGTGTTGTGGTTAAATTTGGGGCATATAGATTAAGTAAAGAAAAGTTCAAGCAGGAAAGAAAAACAGATTCCAATAATATGTCTGGAAGCATCTTGATAACAGGGTAGTCAATATTTGAATTCTAGAATTTGAGACCCAAGCCATTCATGATGAGAAATTATGTATCATTCTGTGAATAGTGACTGTTGTAAAATACATGGATATTCATTTACTCTGGGAGTGCTTTAAAATAGAATATTCAATCAGAATGTCATTTCAAACATTTTGGCCTTTGGACTTTCCTCTCCAAACAAGTGATGTTAAATTAGGTTTGACAGGAAGTTGTCTGTTATTTTTGTGTGTTATGGACAGTCCAAGGTCGAAGGGCATGAGAAGTGTGGCTCCTATCTGTCTCCCAACTAAGACTGGGAATATATTTGGTTTCCTGCACAAGGGTTGCTTCTCCTCCCGAACAGCCTCCCCCTTCCAACATGTAAAAACAATGTCAGCTTTAATGACAGCTGTTAATTCTCCAATATGTCTCCCATGAGTTTCCATGGTACTTGGAATATTAGAAAAGGTTTTATTACGAGATTATATTGTTATCTCATAGTTGGAGTTGTCTTTGACCTCATAAGTACCGGTATATAGGTGCATGGTCAACTATTATTATTACTATTATTATTATTACTAATAGATAATAATAATAATAATAGTTTGATCATTCTTAGTCTCCCTTCACCCATGTATCAGTGCAACAATGACAGTTATTTTGTAGGTGGGTGCATCTCTGCCCTAACAAACAGTGAAGTGAACTGCCATATAAGTATGGTTCTCTTTCTAATTATAGCGTGGTCTGGGAGCAACAGAGTGTATGATAGCAGTGTCTTAGACAAGGCAATTACAGATACAGATGCATTCCCAGTCCCTGAAGCTCCTGATGTCTTAATCTGTCACATGTCAAACATGCTCTATCGCTGATAAGAAGGAGTCTGAACCTATTGTAGTTCGGGTATCTCCTCTAGAAAAAAGTTTGGAATACACATTCAAGACACACGTCTTGACATGGCTACGTAGGTGCATCTGACCAGAGCACTGGTTCTAGAAATGAACGACATGGGGGAAAAAATAAAATTAAGAGTTTACATTCAATCACTAGGATGGTTGATATCACAGATGGCCTTTATTTGCTGTCTTAAAAAGGAACCTCTGCTTTCGTATCTATCCATCCATCCATCTATCATACTTGCAGCCCAGTCCGCCCAACAGCATTTGACTGTGGCGTTCAGGAAATGAGAGGGCCTCTCTAGACAGATAAGCCGTAGGGTGAACCTCGCCTTCGTCTGAAGGCTTCACTACAGACATTAGCCTTCAACAGTTGCCCCTGACTTGACTATGGAGAGAGGGATATAGATAACTGATGAAGTGTCTAAGAAGATTATGGGAAATTGGAGGGAGAGCAAGAAGGCCATGGAGGTTATGATTTTTTTTTGTAAATGCTAAATATACATCTTGAGTTTCTAGGAGTTATTGAAACTAAATTCCATTTAACATTCTAAGTTTATCACTGAGAAACCTTGTTCACCTTCAAAAATATTGATGCCTGTCATGACACAGTAGGCCTATCGGGTGGCAGGAAAGTCCCACTCACTTGCCTATTGCTATTGGTGGCAAATATGCCATCTGTTAAGTTGAACCAATACTTGTATATGTATATCTTACAGTAAAAAACATTCATAATGTCCTCATGGAATCTCTGGTGGAAAACAGGATTTTGAGCCATGAACTAGGGAGAGCTCCTATGGTCAGAAGCATTCACATCGGTGTCTGGTCACCATATGTAGTCAATTTAAACGTGGAGTGCTAGTCATAAACACAGCTGCGAAGCCAGACTGGCCAACGCCAAAAATCACAAATACAGCGAAGCCGAAAGACAGGAGGCAGAGATGGTGGATTCACCAGGTAGAACTCCCACGTTCCACGTATGTAGGCCTATGTCTGTCAGACAGATATCAATCATGAAGAGCGGCCTTTGAATGCATATTACCTTCCAATTGTCTCCATCTGCTAGGGTAAATGCATGCTTTGAAGGGAGTTGACTGGACAGAAAAACAATGCAGAGATGAAAGACTGTGAATGATATAGCTTGTACATAACACGACAAAGTGAAAGGGAGATAAACTCCAAGCATATGGAAGCAAATGGCATGCCAGGTCTTATCCTACCATCGTCAAGTGCCCAGAAGCCGTAGCTGCAAATCGTAGCCTACCATTGATCTCTGCTAGCTACCTCACAGAGAAGCTAATAGTTAATTATGTTAATCTGTCAAAGTGGCCTCTCTCAACCTCTCATACTGCTGAGGCGGACGTTTTCATTACAATTTCCTACTGCATCTCATAGCCAGCTGCTTTTCCATACAAACCAACCATTGTTTTTCTAGAACATTTTATCCCCGACCCCCACCCTCTACTTATTCCACTTGATTGCAAACAGTTTGGCGCTCGACTTTGATGTCCACCACATGGGCACGTTAACGCGCCGCTGTTAGCTCGTGTTGTTGTTAAACCCCTGGAAGATGACTTTATCTTTGTCGTTATGCTTTTATTTCCTTTAACATTTATAAGAGTTAGTCGACGTTCACTCAGTAGATATTTGAGTAGAAACATGAGCATGGCTGTGGTTTTGGTCCTTTGCCTTTGTAGCAAAACTTAGTCAAGCATACTGGGGTGAAGCGATATGTCTGAAAATAAGAGCCAAATATCTTCGAAGGAATTCGCCTCACTTGTTTGAAAGTTAGGTTTTTAAACTCAGCATATTGTTATGAGGATTAAATGCTGAGGCTCCAAGTAAAATACAATTAGATATCAGTTTATGTAACTCCTGGTTAAAATCAATGTTAACCTGCTTGTTTGAAAGGCCTAGGAGTCTGTTGTGAATGCTTTAGACTGGAGTCAAGCAGTGACTGAAGGTGGAGGAAATATTTATGTCTTGGGGGCAGGACAGACCTTGGAGAGAACAGTGTTGAAACGTGAGTACAGTCACAACACTCACTGTAATCACAAACGCCTTCCTATCATCCTGTCTGATCTGAATGGTTGGACACCAAGTGCATTGTTCTCGCTGTTGTAAACACATACACACATGTGGTGTTGGATACACCTGTTCATACACAATAAATATAGGCATGCTATGTAAATACCTTTTTATACTATTTATACACATATTTATAGTCACAAAAAGAACATGCAGCACAGTCTAATTGGATGTAGAGAATTCAATTCAATTCAAAAATCAAAATTCAGTGTGATTGTGAATTATTCTATTAATAAACAATCACAGAATGGGAGTCATGCTGATTGAAACCTCAGACACTGGTAATGAGCCACAAGTGCAGATGGGACCACTCGTTCTCTGAAACGGTTAACATCCCAGCCTCTCTATATGTTTCCACTTTACAGTAAGACACCTGGTGCTAGTTCTGGGGGAGGTTATTTGATTTTATTCTGCTCAACATCTTAACCAAGCAGGGGAAAAAAGTTCTGGTGCCATGTTATTTCCATGACTCATCTACCTTGTGAAGCAGGGTAAGTCTTTTTCTCCTCAGACCATCTATAAAAGATTACCAGACAGACACTTTATAGCCTCAGAGGGATCTCTGTAAAGGACTGCATAGAGGACTTATAAGGACAAAGAGAAGGCCTGACCTAAATCTCACACAGAGAGTACAATTGACCTGGAATTGACTGCAAATCTTACCTTGTATTACATTTTCACAGTCAAATATCAAATCATAAAACTGGTTTCCACTAAAAGGATGGTTCACAAACCATCAGAACTTGAACTGTAACAAAAAAATAAATCCCGGTCAATTACTTTTACGATTGTATTTTATTCAGTTTCATTAAGAATATAATTAATCTTCATTAATTGACCGTTCCCTAAAAGATATCCTTTTGTGGAATGTTCTTATTTGCAGAGAGCTTTGTACATGATGCATCACCGTTCCTGGAAGGGATTTGTTTATCTTCCGTGGTGATTAATGGACCACAGGGACTGCTCGGGCCGTGCTGCCCAAAAATATGACCTTCTCCTGGGGTAGGATGCTCTGTTGGCCAGAGCGGGTAACTCCCAGGACCTTATCCTCCCCAGGATCGTCCAGCCTGTGTTTGTGTGAGAGAGGGAGGGAGGGAGGCCGGCAGGGGTCAGAGATACAAGGTTCAAAGGGCAGAGGACAAACACCGTCTGGCAGTGATTATGACACTGATGGGAGATGGCTTGTGTGTGTGCGTGCTTGTGCAGGCTCGTTTGTGTGCATGCATGCGAGGGTGTGTGTTCGATTAATATAGAAATGAGTTGCAGACAAACAATGTTTATTCTGACTGAGAGCCAGGTTAAAAGATTTATTAGAAAATAATTTTGTTGTTGGACCAGTAAATGCAATAATTGAATCTCAAAACCATGAGATTTCCTGATGGTGCTAATGTTGCTCAGCTGCTTAATCAGCCAAATAAGCACTGATTGCTCTTCATTGTGGGATGTGCATAACTAAGAGACACTATGGACGATTAACCTCAAGCATCGAAATGTCCTTTGACCTGCATAATGATGGATCTCAGTCGACTTCCTCAGCATGCTTAGGGGCGAGAGAGAGAGAGAGAGACAGAGAGAGAGAGAGAGAGAGAGAGAGAGAGAGGCCCACCTGTGTGAACAATTAGGACCAGGAAACTCAGCTGTGAACTCGCCACGACATCAAGCAGGAGTGCATGTTCACAGCTGCAAGGGGTTGATGGTCACGTAAGATTGATGATTCTGTCAACGCACCCTGCTTAAAGTTAATTTTCTATTGAATGTTGTTTTAGAGTTTTAGAGTAATCCCAGTAGTACGTTCCCTCAGAGAAGGCAGCAGTCTGTCTTATCTGTTTCTCGGTCTCAGGGGGAAGTCATACAGAGAGAACTCTGTCATATCGACTGGTGTTTCCTGTGTTTAGAAGGATTAAAGTCAAGGAAATGGGCACAGAGGGCACTGCCAAGTTAATGCAGGCAGGGCTTGAGCTCGTATGCCGGCCCTGCCCTCCTAATCACCGTGGAGATACGGGTTGTTGGCCAAGGCCTCGTGCAGTTGTAATTGCTGCGTCCTTAATGTTGGGTGGGTTTAATAGTTGTAACTTGTCGGTAAGTTGTAACTGAGTTAACTACTTGTACTCGCTGTCAATCATATTATTGTTGCTTGCTTTCCTACAGGTACATTCTTGCACTTTTGAGGTTCATGTTGTTTAATTTGTAACTTGTTTTACTACTTGCTCTTATGTTTCTTCCCATTGGCACTTGGTTGCTTATCACAATGTATGTTCATGTTTTGTCTTCCCGCAATGTATTTTGGGGGCTATATCGTTTATGTTCATTGACCTATGCACTTTTTGTAAAGCTCTCTCTTGGAAGTCGCTTTGGATAAAAGCATCTGCTAAATAAATACATGTAATTTAATGTTTTGTGTCCCCTCAAGGCAGCCATTTTGGAGGCCTGTTCCAGCCAGAGAGTTGATGAAGACTGAAGGAGATCTGAACTCAACCTGAACTGTCTCTGTCATTGTTGCCTGACTTATGAAACCCAGGATTGTGTAAGTGGTTTGTGGTTGTTCGTGGACAATTTGAAACTGTATTGGAGGGAGGAAGAGAAAATGGAGAAAGGATGAATGCCCACACAAATAAATATCTCCATTCTTGGACAGAGAGAGAGAACTTGACAGATACTGGGTCGAATTTACCTTTTGGCAAGACAAAACAAAGAGTATAAAGACAAGAAATAGACATGAAACTGTTATAAATCTTCTCTTCTCTGAAATGACAAGTATGGGTAAAAAAGGTAAAAAAACGGATTTGGACTAAACTGGAGTCTAACCACTGTCCTTCTGCATATCTTGAATTGATGTGAGTTGGACCACATTCATTTTCATTTGTGGCCAAAATTGCGTGTTTGGAAGGCTTTGGTTTATAATTTCAGAAATGTTGTGCGCACTGGAAATGCTCCACACAGTGTCATGAAGGTATGTGACATCCACTCACAGTTACCGGGGAGACACAACGTTCCTCTGGAAGTTCATGGAGATGGCTGCTGCGGGTTTTTAATTGTTTTGAATTGCAACTCTGGACATCCACAGCATGTCACGAGTGATGTACTGACTGGCTAAGGCCATGATGACTCAGCAATCTAGATGCCTGAGATGTTTCAACTTATGTTTCACATAAAACTAGCTTCAGACAAAACAGAGACCTGCTTCCACATAACTGTGTGAGAACCATGTCATCCTTTCCCTGTAATCGTTTACACTAAACAATCACAGAGAAAACAGGCTGCTGCAAATGACATGACAAATATGAAGTTTAACAGCTAAAACACTTTTACTTTTGTATTGATGTGTTTGCTGTAGTGTTCCTATGGGAAGCTGTGGATGGAGGGACTCTACGTGACTAAGGAAATCGTCCCTGAGGGAATCGATGAACAGAGGCTTGGGAAAGCACTGTATATACACTCTCTAAAGACTGCCCAGAGTTAAACACTGCACTTTGCTACATGCGTACAAGCCTAACCGGCATGTCGGCTTTCTAAACAGCACATGCTGAACCACAGACAGCTGTGGGAACCTGCTTAAAAGTGCTTTCAAGTTAGATTAACATGTATATACCACGTATATACAATGTTATACAACTTCAAAATAAAATTGCCCTAAAGAAATGCCGGAAAAATAGCAGCAAAAGTGGCTTAGTCATTTGTAAAGAGTTTCGATTTATTGTGTGTTGTTCATTGTTAATGCAAGCCAAACGTACAGTCTGAATACACAGTGGTTTCCATGTTGGTATGTTCAGGTTCCTCGTGGTCATCGCCGTGAGGTGGAGATCAATGGGAACAGCATGTGGGGCTTCCTACTGTGAGGTACCCTCAGAAGAAAGAGATAGATGTTTAGACGTACAGGATCAGATGAACCCTACAGCACTGAAGTTTCTTTCTCCTGATTCAGTGGCATAGCCGCGGCTTGCGGCATTGCTAATGACCCAGACTACCCAGCTGTCTCCACTGTCAAAGACATAGCCATCAATATTATTGGCCTATGGGGGTTGAGACACAAGATGGTGGGTTGAAGTCCTCATACGCGCTCTGTGTGTTTGTTATAAATGCATTGTCCGGTTTATTCCAACTTTGGTTTACTGTAAAACAACATTTAAAAAATTGAAGTGCAAGAGAATAGTTTTAATGTTTGACACCTACTGTATGTAAAATCCAATGTCACAGAACATTTTAAGTATATGATTGAAGCAGTAACATGTGACCAGGTCCGGCCCGACCCAATAAACAAACTAAACATTTGTTTAAGGCCTCGATCCTGATTGGTTTGAGGACCCCCCCCACCCCAAAAAAAAGAGAAATAGAAAAAAATAAAGAAATTGCCAATCAATGGGGCCCCCTACACAACTTTTGTTTAGGGCCCCCAAAACCCGAGGGCCGGCTCTTCATATGACAGTAGATGTCATTTACGAAACACACATGCCCAGTTGAGCCCATGTTAGCTTGTCGGAGGGTTGTACTGCTGAGATGTGCCAGTCTTCGTGCCTTCCATCCAATTAGCATCACTATACATTCCAGCCCACTGGGCTTTACAGACACAATGTTTAGCTTGGACGCTCTCCATTGGAGCATAAATCTCTGGCCAAACTGAGTGTACATTTCAACAAACCATCGAGCATTGGAGTACTGGGAAATATGACCTTAAGTGGAAAATATACCAGGGAACTCTTGTCCTTGTGTTTTCTGTTGCGTAACATAAATCTATTTGCAAGCAAAACTATGTCCTCAACTGCTTCAAATATTGCCACAGTCAGGGTCAGGTGGTTGGAGTAGTGGCTGATTTTTAATAAACAATGAAAACAATTGTCTACAACCAAGAAATGCTTCCTTCTTGTGCAAGCAGAACGTCTGGTAACTGTTGGGAGTGTCCAGTCTAGAATGATGTCCACTGAGAAACGATCAGGCTCTTCTACTTCCGGTGTACGTCACTCAAAGGCATTTCGCCTGTCAACTCTCACCCAGAGAAATATTGGGTCTTGCTCTGGGAACCTGCTGGAACTCAATATCAGCCTAGGGAATTCAATAAAGGAGGGAGGCCGAACAGGAAATATTCTTCTCATGGTGAAGGATGGCATTTCCAAAGTCCCTCGGTTGTAAGTCTGCTCTGAAACATGACCAAGGCTTAGGATAATTGTAAAATAGTGTTTCTGGTTAAAGTAAATGACGTGTAAAAGGATCCTCTTTAGACTATTTGTCAGCAAAGATGCACAGCCAGTTGGAAAATGGTGCCCTTGGATAAAGAGGAATTCTATTTGTTGAGTCCTTCTGGATTTTCAGATGCTGTCATGGACTGTAGTGTACGTGCAATGACCCACCATTCTAGCAATAATCCGTTTCTATCAGGAGGTAAATGAGGCAGCCAATGCTACAAAACGTGTTTGAACAACTGTATATCTGTAGCTCTAGACCGGAGAAAAATGTAAGCAGGTGTAAAGAAGACTAGCCACTGTTTTCCTGATATAAGAGAGCAATGTCACTGGCTCGGCTAAGTCTCTATTCTGCACTTTATCCTTAACCCCATTTTCGACCCAATTAATTCACCAGGAGAGGCTTTTTCTACAGAGGCTGCTTGTCACGCGGGTTTCTGAAGCGCGGTGAGGCCCGGTATAATCCCATCACGTTGCACTACAAACGAAGAGTCAAGAACATCAAAAAGTTCTCTCATCACAGACAAGAGTGAGGCATGTTCAGGGACAGATGTGGAAGAACTGAAGGATCACCCAGGACGAATAGCTTCAATAATACATTAGAAAGGAAGGGGGTTATTGTTACAGGGGAACCTGGCCTGGTCCTCCTGGCCCAACCTGACCTACAGCCAACTTCAACCAGGAGACCGGTGAGGGGGAAATCGTTCCATATATATTCCTGGCATCTCTCATGAGGCCGTCACGACTGTGTACATAGCGCTGTCCCAACATCCGGGGGAATCATAACCCCCCGGAATTGTTTTTAGAAAGGAGTCTTTTTCCAGTGAAGACATGCAGTTCCATGAACCCCATCCAATGAAAACAGCACCCTTCCCCTGGTGACCTGTGGGGATTGTCCGAACGGGGCTCCAAATCCATGAGGGGGATACAAGGGGGGCTGAGCTGGGATGATTTAATTACACAAAGAAAACATCACAAGTCACAAGGGGGTTATGGGTCTGAGTGTTGGGGCTGATATTGAGGCCCCCTGCTTGGCTTACCTGCCCCCATTGTATGGAAGACTAGTTGGAGCCACAGGCCAGTGTGTTCCTTTCATGTGTATTTCTAATTACTGAGGAGGCATGCAGCTGGTGTAGAAAAAGAAATAGGAGATATGGACCGGACAAAGAGGTGTGTGTGCGTGTGTGTATAGTATGTGTTTGTGTGTTTGAGCATGTCTGAGCACATACGTGTGTGTCTGTGTTTGCGTCCCTGGTGGATGGTCACTGGTGTGTGTTTACAGGAGACAGAGACAGAGGGCTCAGATGAGATCAGAGCAGGGTTTGATCTGAGTTAACTAACTCTCTCTGTAAGTCTTGTGCTCGATCGTCCCTGGATTCCTCTGAGATCTGAGGGATCACTTCAGTTCCTAATACCGTGGCAACAAATGTACTTGAAAAAGGACAATAATGAATATATCTATCTAATATGTCTTTTATACCAACAAAACAGAATGACTTTGAGCCCAATGTCTGTTAATGCAACATAATTCTGACAAATTGTTTTATGTGCTTCCTTATGTACAGAAATGTATTTCCTTCAACCAACCAACCAACCAACCGACTGATGGTCAAGAATGGTAGCTAATGAGAACATTTGTTTCGTTTACATGAGTCAGTGTATTACATAGACATTGCGTAACTTGACTCATCTTTTAAACACTGTGAGTCTCCCAAAGTCTCAAATACACCTCATGACACAAGCAGATAAAGGACATCATGCAAAAGGTATTCTCAGAATAAGTTTCATGTCAGACAAATGTGTGTGTGTCTGCGTGTGTGTGTGGGGGGGGTTAACATTTTTCATAATGTTAACAAACTTCAAGGAGACAAAGATGAATCATTTTTACTGCTCCACAGTTTGTTTGTAAACAGCAGATGGCTCAAGCACAGTTAGTGTGCTACTTCACACTTCCCAACTCTTATGATTTAGATATGTAGACATACAGGTCATATAATCCTATCGTATCTTGGACTGCACTGTTTTCCTACACCCCTCGATCGTCCTGGCGTGCACATATTTAGAACAAACTTCTAGACCCTTGCCCTCATTAATCCTCATTACAGTGATATGATACATTTTATGGTAGGGTTTGAGATCAAGATGATAAAGAGGAGCTTTTTCTATTAGGTTCACACCATTTGGGAGTAATTTAATTTGTGTTGATATGGTGGGAAAATAATACATAGCTATACTCTTTGAAAAGTTACGGTCATTAATAATATAATATTACTGTAAACTCAAAGAGAATTCGGGAAGAATCTCACACTTATTGTCTACAAGTGGTCTCACAGTAACATCCACTAACAGCTTTTTCCTCACTTTGCAATTAATTGTTCTCCTAAATCTTATAAACAAACAAAAACTTATTTAAATCTCTTTAAATTTCTGGCGGTTTCATGGATCTCACAATTTCCCAAAACTACCATCACCACATGTGGCAATACTTAATGATCAGTAATAGAAACGCTTGACGACTGAGATTGAAACTGTTCCCAGACTGACAAGCTGGCAGGATTGCGATCTGTCTTAGAAATACAAACATGGATCTCAGAGGGCAAGAAAACAAACAATGACCTGGAAGGATGCAAGGAAAACTATTTTATAAACCGTGTTTGAAGACATTGGACAGTCTTCACTTTACTGCTCCTGGAATTGTTAACATTGCTCAAGTTTTTATATATTATACATATATATAAGAGTTGATATATTGTGAACTTTTAAGAAGGAGATGTACACATTCTTGTGTTACAAGAGGAGAAAACGGGAGATAAAAGAAGAGTACTAAGGTAAGAGTATGATGAGTGAAGAGTACAGGAGATGGGTGAAGAGTAGTGAAGAGTCCAGGAGATGACAGCCAGGATAAAGCAAGGTAGGGCACCTGAAATCAATCTTCTCTAGCCTGTTGTAGCCCTTATTTCTGTCCCCCATAGAGTAGGACATGTGAGGTCTGGTCCAAGACAAGTACACCACAACCATGGTCATGGGTTCAGTTTCCACATGTGCAAGGCTATCACGACGAATGGCAAGTTTTGAAAAAAAGGTGCTCACCTTGTAAGAGTATGTTACCACTGTAAACCGATCTCTCCTATCCGAAATAAATGTGATTTGAATTTGATCTTTGAAAATGACAAAGGGTCACCTTAGATTTCATGAAATGTGTGAATCTCCTTGACAAAGATAGACTGACAGTATTTGTTTGTGTTGGAGTTTGAACTCTGTGAAGCCTAGATCAAGGATGAACAGCTGATGTGACGATGACACGATAAAGTGGACCGAGGTGACCTGTGGAGGCGTGCGAAGGGGGCGGCGGCAGCACAGTTGTCTAGGTGACGACAACATGATAGGGATAGGGAATGTCAAATATGAGTATTTAAAGGTTATTGTGTTCTTGACAGTCCATAAGATGATGGCCAAAACTTTACTATTACTACTAATGTGATTTAGGATCTGTTTGTCCTCTATAAAATCCATTTAAATAAGTGTTTGTGAGGGATAATGTAACTGGCTCGAATTAAAAACTGTAAATACTTAAATACATTATTTAAATGGAAACTCTCTGTCATTTGCATTGCCTCTAAAATCCCATTCCAGTTGACTCTGAGATTGGCTTTACTTTAGAGTGTGGCTGGAGACTTGCATGTGAAAACCTTAACCTTTTCCAAGGTTCAACGCAGTCTTTTTTTTCTTTGGCCCTTTGCCTAGATTCACTAGAAGAACTGACTGTGTTCACAGGCCCCTATAAATTATTTGGCTGTTATTAGTCTGAAAACGATAAGAAAACACTTTGAGCGGCATGATAGAGGATGATGATTATTAGATGGTGAGAACTTTGATTTGATCAAATGATCCAATTGGTTTTATGACTGGTCTAGAGAGTGTAATAATTTGAGTTTGTTAAAGGCAGAGAAATAAGTCATAATAGCATTATAACATAACTTCGATATTGTACCTATTTAATGAAATCTAAATCTGGGTTTTTGACAGCCTATACTTTATCACCAATAACTTAAATCACGTGTAGAGTTGGGTCACAGTTGTTGTATGTTGGTTATATACCCAGTAGATGGCATGGTTGCTTAGTTTTGAATCATCACTGTTCCTCCAACACCACGTGGAAGGTTTGCTTTGAGTACCATGGTTATCTGTGTTTATAATGATATTACAGAAGGATATGCTCTTTTATTCAAGCTATTCAAGGTATATGTTGTTTAATCTGGTCATGTTTAGGAGTGGCAGCAACCCAGCCTGATTTGCCTTTGGTTACTTCACGTGGATCTTGCAATGTGAACATTTTCTAATATTATTTTTTTTTACTGAAACATCCACCATAATACAATGCATTGGATCAAATATATTAAAGTTATTTTGGGGTTATTATGCCTTTCCATATAATATATGATTAAGGATAGTGCCAATTTACAGACATATATCCTGTATTAAGGTCACCATTTCCAGGTACCCTCTGCACTTCTGGAACAATAGGCAGATACCGTTCCCATTTCTCCTCCCTTTCTCTCTCTCTCTCTCTCTCTCTCTCTCCTCTCTCTCTCTCTCTCTCTCACACACACACACACACACAGTCTCGTTCTCCCTCTCTTTTTCTTTCTTTCTTTCTTTCTTTCTTTCTTTCATTCTTTCTTCTGTGTGCCATAGTGGTCTCCGTCTTTCCATTTTCACAGGCAAGTAAGACAGATGCCTCTCCGGAACTTCACAGTGGAGTGAATGTGATGAAAGCCACAAGCCGGGTCCCACTGCAAGACCCCAGCCCCTCTGCTGCCGGCGCTAAGCCCCCTCATTTAGAACCCCAGCCCGGAAACCCAGGCTTCTTTTTAATTAAAGCCTTGGTGGATTGGACGAGAGACCCAGTAGAGATTGCGAGAGAAAAACTTTAAAGTTGCACTTGACAGGTATATTTAAGTTCACCAAGTTTGACCAGATGGAGCATGTATATTGTATAAGTCTTTGAATATGGTGGTGGGGGAGAAAAAAGAAAAATATCAAACAAGTGGAAGAGAGAGAGAGAAGGGGTAGAGAGATTTGGGAATCGAGCGCAACAAGCAAGGAGGAAGCCGACGAGATCCTTCTGGGTGATCTCTTCAGATCTTTCCAAGCACAGAGCAAGTCTCCAGGGTTCACCCCCGCCAAGTGTGGCGGTCTTTAGCTGGCGTTGGATAAGATACGACGCTTTTGAAAGGCTTAATTGTTAATATTCATCGGTGTTATCTAATTACGCAGAGAGGGTTGAAAAATGGATTAGTGTGAGTGTGTGAAGATGAATGCAGGGCTCCCCACAGAGAGGCCACTTCGAAAATGTTTGTACGATTCCACATTTATCCACATGGACTAATCACCATCACAGCATGGGACAAACAAACACCAAAAAAGTCAACTGATCAAAACGAGGCCCCGACGCCCTGTCTTTGACAATTTTCCACAGATTCCCCAAATGAACCTGTCTTTGGGAGGCACGACCTTCTAGTTGATTCTCACGGATCTTGTTACCCCCTGCAATTTGCGAATGTTCTTCATCGAAAATGAAAAGTTTTTCAAAGAGATTCAAAGTCGAGACATCAATTTGAAGAGTAAAAATAATGTATAGGTCCGTTAGTTGTTCAGTTTAACACTCTTAAGACTCTAGATCCTCCTCGGTGCGACTGATGACTTGGTGTGAGTCATTCTCTACTATTATTACTATTGACAAGTAATATACTGTGTTTGACTCTCCAAAACATGATTAGATTGATGCACGTATGGGACTAAAGAGATTTCAAACTATTGTACAGAAAAGTCCAGGCCTGTTCTTCTTCATGTTTGCGCCCTCTAGTGACGGATTGGTGAATGTACATTTTTGGTGGGAAAGGAACCACTTTAACAGTACAATCTAAGAATTATTTTTTAAACTTGTACTTTCAAAGGTACATAAGAAAAAATCCTTACTATTATTTCAGACAAACCCCCCAGAATAAAGTATTTAGCCATCAAGAATATGAATACACATGCTTTAGTACAAAAGAGAGTGAACAACCATTTTGTAGGTGTTGAAGACAGATAAGAGGACAATCTTACTGGATCACAGTCCATAGGACCATCGCCAAGCATCGATATGCCTTCTTGCAGTTGAATTTCATCATAAATTTGCTTCAAATGTTTTAAGTGTCATTTTCACTCAGTGTCTGTATCAGTTATTACACTATAGCTAGCATCAAGAGTAAGAAAACGGAAGTGTGAACATATTGTAAAATGATCAAATTGCATCAATTTAGTATGTGTCCAGGTGCCCCCCCTGCCACACACACACACACACACCATATGAGCAGTTAGGCTCCAGCCAGTTGTCTTTTGCCTCCGTGAATTAATAATCAAAGGTACAAAAAAAGTAAAGGCTTGCAAAAATCAATGGATGCACCTGCAAGACCAACGTTGATGCCGTGTGCCTACTTACTTTGCAGTATGTGTGTGTTTGTGTGTGTGTGTGTGTACGACGTGTGTGTTTAGGGACGTGTGTGTGTGTGGACGCGTGTGCCGTGGTGACTACGCAAGGCTATTGTGCTGGGTCGAACAATCATCGCATTATTCCAGTACATCTTCATCAGCCTTCCCTGACAGGGAAACAAGGCTTACCGGTGCAAAAGTAACGAAAAAGGCCGTCTTTTGGGTTAGCGCCTTCTAAATACCGGTTGCCTTCTCCCATCAGTGTGTTCATTACTGCATTATTGATCAAGCCTGGGGGCCCGGGCTCAGATGGTGAACAGGCTTCGAATGTTCTGTGTGCCTGGTAGTGTAAGAAAGAAGAGGTACTGGGTTTGCAAAGACCATACAGGCCCTGCATGAAGCCTCCAGGAGGCCTAGGATGAAGAACACGGAGCAGAGCGCTGGCGAAGGCGGCAAGGCTGTCCTGAATTGACAACGACTGCACCAGCGTCTCCCAGGAGAATACAGAGCAGCTGGCCCACAGCACACCTGCCCAAGATCTCCAAGAAGCTGAGTGAGAGAGAAAGCAGAAGAGAGGGGGAGGGAGGAGGAGAGGAAGACAGAAAGAGGGGCCAGTACATATTGACACTTAAATAATTGAGGGCCGCTTCACAGCTCCTTTGGTTTGACAGCCACCAAACCCGTCTCTTTCAATGGTTCTCTGCAGGTACAAGGGACGATGAACAACTGTCAGGAAACAAAAGAGATAGAATTTCAAAGAAGAAGAGCTAGGAGAGGAAGGAAGTGATTTTCTCAGAGGAGCTATTAACCAGCAAAGCTCAAACCATTGATTTATTTATTGAAAAAGGCTTAATTCCAAAATTTGAATGAATATGATTTCTGAATCATTAGCATAGCCTTATCAATTTCAAATTGAAAGTTAAATCTCAGATTTAAAGTGCTGTAAGATTTTTGCATTGGAGACATATGCTAGAAGTTAGAACATATTTGATTTGAAGGAGGATTGTTCCCAAACAATGATTGATGTTCATGACAGGACTAGCATGGAAAAAGTGATTAAACATGACAGGTATTTTCTTATGTACCTTTCAGTCATGTGATGAAAGCTCAGAGCTGAAGCAAACCATCAATTAGGTCCAAAGTAAGTGAATGGCTAAGTGCTCAGGGATTTCAATACATGGCTCTTACAGAACAGCACGGTGCGCATTACTTTTCAATTAGCTTGATAAAGGTAAGAGCATGTTAGACCGAAGGATTTGATAGTTATCCTGAGTACAACTTCAGTGAGGCAATTCTCATTTGACAAAGATGTTTAAATTGTTTGTACATGCATGCAATCTTTAGATTCATATACAAATCAAAATATTTTTATATAATGTCACATGTAAGCTGAGGCCTCAGCCCAGCCATGTACGAACGTCGTGCAGCGGACTAGCAGCGAGAGTAGCAGAGAGAGAGCGAGAGAGAGAGCAGAGAGAGAGCAGCGAGAGAGCGAGCTAGCTCAGATGAGCGAGAGTCAGACGCTATCTCGAGAGAGCGCAGATACTCTCTCTCTCTCTCATCCCTCTCTCTCTCTATCTCTCTCTCTCTCCTCTCTCTCTCTCTCTCTCTCTCTCTCTCTCTCCTCTCCATAATTACTGTCTGTCAATAAAAGAATAAAGGCAGTAATACCCCTGAAAATATATCTGAATCTTCTTTTATTTGTATCCCTTGCTGTGTTTTGATGTGTTCTCCTAGCCCCGTGGTTACAGATCACCAGTGAATTAGACAGAATCGATAGGGAAAGGCCATCTCCCTTATCCCAAAAGTGATCATTACCAACAACATTATCGATCCGTTCATCGATGCATCACTAATTGTTTCTCAAGCTTATTTCTTTCATCCATTTTCCAACCAAATGTGAATATGTTAACCTTGGTTCGCTGAAGGAGGAAGGACACCCACAAGGGGGAAAACATCAATTATAATTCCACTTAAAATCTTCACTTGACGTGACGTTTTTTTCACTTTATGGACCGATCATGGTCATGTGATGTTCTGCGAGTGCAGAATGCCGATTTGGGCCAAACCAGATATAATCGAATGATTCTGTACTTGCGGTTGAACTTCAGTCTTGAACATTGGTGGGGTTGTCCTCAGTGGAGCTAATTGAAACTGTAGTACGTTTGCACATCGATCAGTTACAAAACAACATTATCTGAGATATGGAATACTAATGAAACGTATTCAGTATTAAAGCAGGCATCGGATTTAATGCATCAAATATGCATTCAGATTTCACTTTAATTTGTTTTATTGATTCTATTGCCCCACATCATGTCAAGGTCAGGAAGAATAAATATATGATTTGGAACGCTTGCTCCAAGAGAAACTGACAAACATACCGTTTTGTCAATTGATAGCTTAATGTATAAAACAAGTTGTCTATATGTTAAGTTGTTCCAATCAAAAGTATCTCTTCAGTAATACATTTAAACTTGAAATATAATAATAATAATAATACATTTTATTTGTAAAGCACTTTTCATAAAGAATCTCAAAGTGCTACAGAAACCAGAAACAAAATAAACAAAAGAATAAGAGAAAATAAAATCAGACACGTTAAAATCAGTAGTAGATAAAACAGCTAAAAGAGATTAAATAGCAGAGAGAGAATAAAAACAACTAGGGACGACCTAGGAAAACCTGTCTAAACAAAAAAGTTTTAAGCCCTTTTTTAAAGGTGACCACAGACTGGGGTTGTCGTAGGTGTTCAGGGAGGGAGTTCCAGATGTGGGGGGGCAGCGAAGCAGAAAGCTCGGTCTCCCATGGTGCGGAGTCGTGTGCGGGGCTGATGAAGGAGGTTGGTACTTTGAGACCGAAGGTTACGGGTGGATGAGTGAGGGGTAAGGAGGTCTTTGAGGTATTGCGGGGCGTTACTGTAGATGCAAAGGTGGGTGATGAGGGCGATTTTGTATTGGATTCTTGAGGTTATGGGGAGCCAATGGAGGTCTTGAAGAATGGGAGTGATGTGGTCGTATTTGCGGGTTTTCGTCAGAGTTCGGGCAGCACAGTTCTGAATGAATTGAAGTTTCTGAAGGTGTTTGTTGGGTATGCCGATGAGCAGGCTGTTACAGTAATCAAGCCTGGAGGAGATTAGGGCGTGGACGAGTTTTTCTGCATCAGAGAAAGTGAGGAATGGGCGGAGTTTAGAAATGTTCTTGATATGGAAAAAACAGGTTTTGTACAGATGTTTGATGTGGCTTACAAAGGTAAGTTGTGGGTCCAGCTTCACACCGAGGTTGGTAACTGAGGTAGAGAGGGGGATGACTTGACCAGAGAAGGAGATGGTGGTTATGGGTGATGACTGGACCTGATGAGGGGTGCCAATTTGTATGGCTTCGGTTTTGGAACTGTTCAGCTGGAGGAAGTTGTGACTCATCCACGCCCTAATCTCCTCCAGGCAGTTGGAGAGGGTTAGAGTAGGTGATGATGAGCGGACCGGGGTTGAACGTAGGTTGGGGTCGGTTCGGAGGTATAACTGAGTGTCATCGGCATAGCAGTGAAAAGAGATGCCGTGCCGGCTGATGACACGACCCAGTGGCAGCATGTACAGGATAAAAAGGAGGGGTCCTAGGACAGATCCTTGGGGGACACCGCAAGTAACAGGGGCTGTTTGGGACCTGGCAGATCCCAGGCTGACATACTCTGTCCTGTCAGCGAGGTAAGAAGTGAACCAGTCCAGTGTGGAATGATGGAGACCAATGTCGGTGTGGAGGCGGTTCAGGAGAATATGGTGGTCGACAGTGTCAAAAGCCGCTGAAAGGTCGAGAAGGATGAGCAGGGAGGGGGATCCAGAATCGGCAGAGATGAGAAGGTCATTGGTTACCCTCAACAATGCTGTCTCTGTGCTATGGGCAGAACGGAAACCAGATTGAAATATTTCAAACAATGAATGACGTTGTAGATGTTCCTGTAGCTGTACGGCAACAGCTTTTTCAAGCACTTTGGACAGGAATGGAAGATGGGAAATGGGCCGGTAGTTTGAGAGACAATCTGAGTCGAGGTTGGGTTTCTTCAGGAGAGGCTTGATAATGGCAGTTTTGAGTGAGGGCGGGACATGGCCGGAGTTTAACGAGTGGTTTATTATTTGTGTGATAAGAGGGCTTATGACAGACAGGTTTGATTTGATGAGTGTTGTAGGGATGGGATCCAGGGGGGAGGTGGAAGGCTTCATTTTTTTGATGAAACCCTCAACTCCGGTCTGTGTGACTGCAGCAAAGGTGCTGAGAGGTGCTGGTTGAGGGCAGGCAGATGGCAGAAATGGAGCTGGGGAGCCTGAGAGCTGGGACCGGATGGAATTGATCTTGTCCTTGAAAAATACAAGAAACCTGTTGCAGTGTTCTGCTGTGGGTTCTGTATGGGTTTGGTTTTTGGGGTTAAGGAGATAGTTTATGGTGGAAAAAAGCTGTTTTGAATTTCCTGGATATACAGGGTCTTTCTTTGTTAAACAAAGTCACAGGTGGTAGGTCTACTTTAGTTATTGATCCGTTGCGTAATTGATTATTTAATAAATGAATAGTCCATATCTATTTCAATTAGGAGCAATGTCACCTGTGTTAATGGACATTACTGGATAACTATTGGATTACTGGCAAACGTTTCCTCTGTGATGTAACTAGCTCAACATATAAGGCCTAATTAGAAAACTTAAGACGGCTTAACGCATTGCCAGAGAATCTGACCACAGGTGCGTCAGACGGTGGCAGTTTGTGTCGCTGACTGGCCAGATGTAAGGACGAGTCGTTACCGCGGGAACAGCAACCCTATGCCAGGACATCTGCTGCATGTCACGACATGCCGCGGCTGCCCGTGAGGTCTTCATCAAGAACACTGCCTGCCCCGGCCCACTCAGCACCTGCTTGCAATGTTTCGGTTACTGAACACGTTGGCCCAAATGGGATTTTAAAACAAGATGGTGTCAAACTGGTGTTTGACGGGCAAGGTAGGAATTCTAATCATCACATGAACGGCCAAGGCTATCTATTCGTGAGTTTCAGGGAGAGTACTCAAAGTTCCTACCTGGGGTTGTGAAGTGATGGATCTGCCAGGAAGGGGCTTTACCGAGGGAGGAGGTTATCTAAGAGGTGACCTTTAACCCCTCACCTCCACAAACCCAGCCTGAGGCTAAGTCCCACAAACGAACCCATTAAATGTGTGCCAGGATATGGATTGGGGTGATGCATTCGCCCTAGCTCTCACACTTTCATATGCCAACTCACTCACACGTCCACAAACAAACACACACGCATACACAAACACAGACCCCAGTCTACACAAACGGATGTCACTGGTGATCGTGCAACGTTAATTACCGCATGTTTAATTTCCTATCCCTCCCTCTTCCTCCCTCTCTCTCTCTCTCTTCCCCTCCACCCCCGCCCCTCCAGATTGTGGGGCCGAGCCTGTAGCAGTGCGCTGCCGAAGGTGTGTTTGTGCTGTTATGCCCTCTGGCTTGGCTGCCAGCTTACTCCCGATGATCTGAGCCAGAAGGCAGACTGCCGAGGAATACCGATCACCTTGGCCAGACCGAATCCTTTGAGCTCTCTCTGGCATCTTTCCTCTTCTGCCAGTTTCCTCCACAGCTCCTCTCTTCCCCCTTCTGAAGTTGACAACAAAGACATCCTCGGGGTCCTCCTTGATGTGAGACCCGCTCTTGATCTTTTTTCCCTATGTTTTTGTACCTTATAGTTGCACTACTTTCATATTCCGCTAGCACAATATTTACACACCAGAAGACAAAGAAAAAATAGGGGGGGGGGCTTTCATGTTGGGGGGCCTGTTGCCGTCATGTTAATCACCTGAAGACTCCTTATCACCTGGTCGCGTTGGTGAGGGACAGGTGGACGCTGGTCCCTTGCTCTCTGTTGTCGGCATAAGTCGGCGAGTGAAGGAAGAAATGTCGGAGTGGAAAACTTAGGAGAGGGAGCCGACGGCATCCATACTTTGGCTGTCTCAACAACCTAACCCTGTTAATCAAATATTAAACCCTTGGTTTGTTAGAGATGGAGCCAGGTGAACGAGGGGGAGGACCACTCTGTGTAGAGTGTGTAAAACAGTGAGAGAAAAGAAGAAAAGTTATTCACTGGTCCAGCACAACTGACACCATCTCCAGCACTAGCACTGCTACTGTGACCATCGACAACACCATCTACTCTCTCTCCTCACCCCCCCCTCCTCCTTTCCCATCTCCTCCACCACCACCACTTCCACGAGGAGAAGTCTCCAAAGAGCTAATTAGCGGTGGAACGGGATCCAGGAGTCCAGGATAGGAGGGGGTGTGGGTGAGGGCGGGGGGTGAGTGCAGAGTCGAAGGAGGGGAGAGATTGGCGTTGACGCTAGCATTAGCGGTCAGGCCTGACAGAGGGGTGACTGTGAGCGGGGGCTCACAACTGACAGGGACAATAAAGCAGGTCTCTGAGCAAGAGGCCATGAGTGAAAGACAGACAGGCGGACAGGCAGGCAGGCAGGCAGGCAGGCAGGCAGGCAGGCAGGCAGGCAGGCAGGCAGGCAGGCAGGCAGGCAGGCAGGCAGGCAGGCAGACAAAAGGGTGAAACTGTGTCCTCATTGCATGAGGACATGTGCTAACTCTGAGTGGTAGATGTCATCAGTATAGAGAGTTCAGAAGTCTCAGAAGAGACAAAAGTCAAATTTGTAAACCAAATGTACGGCTCTAGGAGACGTGGATATCTTTCTGAAGGACCCATCCAGTTAGCCCAGAGCTAGATAGCTGCCAACCATCATAACAAGAAAGTAAGAGTCTATACACAAGTTTCCCCAATCATGCACTCGGTCAGGAACTTGTTGAGAGAGACCTGTATGTAGAAAAGATACGGGGATAAGCATCCCCTTGCACCCTGGTACCAGAGCCAACCTAGGAGTTAGAATACACATAAAAGGGAGAACAAAAGGATGCTATGTTGCTCCCCCACAACTTTACCAACACGTCGGCCCAAGCACGGGAGAAGGTCGGAGAGGTGGCCATTATGCTTTTATGACGAATCATTTATTTATTTTGTCAAGTAAACCCAATCAGAAGAAAGGCTGAGAGCTGCCCACAAAACAAACATGGATAATTACCAACAGTGGGAGAGGTGGCGTCTTCTTGTACTCCAGTCAACGTTCTTTTATCTGCCACAGAAAAAGGTGGAGTGCTAAATATTGATAGCTTTGCCCACGTTCTGTGAAACTCAAAACACAAAGTCCAGCTTTGTAGCGTCAGTTGGATAGCGGTCTTTCTCCTCGCGTTCTCTTGTGTAGCCTACCTTCAGAGCAAGAGAGGTCAGTGGCGTTACAATGCAGAATATTCCAGGGTTGATAGACTGAGGGTTTGTTTGGAATTGTATGTGTGGGATACGTATGTATACGATTGGTAACATAATGACAAAATATCACTGTGGATTTAAATAAAATGTTGAATCTAAATTCAAACATGAACATAGTTCAGAGGACCATCACTTTCACAAGCATTGCTAACATTGCTACCAAAACTTAACATTGAGAAGTCTCAAAACATTTTAGATATATGAGTAAACCTAGGTAATAGGTAAAGATTTGGTTCCTCCTATCACAAGTGTTTAATGCTAATGTGATTTGTTACTCTACCAGATGCATCTATTTCTCACAGAAAAAGGGCCTTCACGACGATCCACTCCAAGTCCATTAAAATCAAGACACTACCCAGTGTGATTACAATCTGTTGACATAATACCTAATTAAAGTGGTAGATTTTTAAAGCCTGTGTAATAAATGAAGACATTTCTGCAGAGTATACATGTCACCAGGGAACTGTAGTCAGGTCTCTGGTGTGTTCTTCCACAGCTCCAGCTTTATCTCCACTCCCAACCTCTCCTTCTATCCCTCTCTCTTTCCCCCAAAAGAGTCTAATTACATACCAATTAGTGCGCTAATAGGACCTACTGACTAGAGAGCCAATTGAAACATTACTTTGACTGTCCCAATATTTGACTTAATGTCACTCGCTATGGAATGGAACTAAAATGACAGTCAAGACGTTATTTCCACAGCTAGTGCAGAACACCCATTACACCCACAAGACTCAATAAAAAACGTACAATTTGCAATTGCTCAACAATTAATATTTCAGTGTGTGTGTGTGTGTGTATGAGAGAGACTTACTGTAGGACAACAGTGAAGCAGACTGGCGTACTATGCTGTTGGAACTAAAGAGGGGTTTTGAGAATTGTGTCCAGCTTAGCCTTGACTACTGTGTTGTATGATCCTAGATATTACAGCAATGTGTTCCCAGGCAGCCAATGTTAACTTTGCAATGAGGGAGAATATAAAGTAATAGGAAAATGAAGGAGATCTATTCTCTTTTCCCATTTTGTCTTTTGTCACTGTACTGTCTTGGTGAAGTTCCCTCTCTTGCTAAATAATTCAGTCTTTTATCAATAAACCTCACTGTTACTGTATAATTAAGTTCTTACGTTCAATCACAACCTATTTCTTTATTTATAACCCATCATTATGCTTCTGCTATAATGCAGTGATCATTTCAAAACCTTTCTGTATTTTACTGCTCCGGTGCATTATCACTGCACTTCAATTATTGGCCCATGGAAATATTTTTTAAAAAAAATCTAACCAAAAAGATGCTGTCAATAAATCTGATGAATCAGGTAAATCTGAATTTAAATCTGAAGTCTTTGAGATACCTTACGAAAGTTAAAATAAATGCAGCACGATATCTTTTACATTTCTAACGTGTTTTGTCCCAGTGTGCCTCTAATCCTCCTAGATAATGATGATGCCTATTTGACCCTCAGGGCGTTCCAAAGGCAGTGGCTGTGGCTATATTGATCATAAAGAGGAGAGGCCATCTCCTGTGTACTGGAGGCTGCTGTCTATTTACCTCTGCTTGGTTTATAATAACTCCTCTCATTTCTGAGGTTACTGGCAACACAAGGCACACACGTAAAACAAACCAAAAACAAACAGTTTGATTGACAAGGGCAAGCAAATATCCACCCTTTTCTGTCCTTGATCGTTTTCCAAAATAAGAGTGCTGGCAAGTGGGTTGTAGTCCTTTTTTTATGTCTTTGGGGTATGGGCATTGTCCCGTTTTTTGAGTATGAATTCTTTCTTGAATAGTATATGCCGCATTTACCTCGGGGGGCTATGAATTATTTAGGCTGTCCTAATGACAGCAATAGTCCCAGATACGATTGTGACCTTGTAAACATTGATCCCCGTTGACAACCAATAAACTTTCATTTGGACGCTCTTGACAGAGCTAAAGGAAGGCTTATATTCAAACCGCTATCGATCAAAAGCCAATTATTATTATTTTGTGTTTTTGACTTGAGCTCGCGCCAATTGATTTCTTGCCACAGTTCGAGTTACAGAATTGGTGCAGACAACGTATCAGAAGCGCTTCAGTAGCCTAACTATGATCAAGTTCATCGTAACTGTTACTAGCCAGGCCTGTTTTTTTCACAAGCATCCATGTTCTTAGTCCTGAAAGTGTTGCTCTCAAAAAACGGTCACAAGACACAGTTATTTCTGTTAATACAAGTGGTCTTTATGCATGCTTCTTCTACATATATAGTGACCCTGTTGGGACTTGTTGGAAGTGATGTATATTTCTTTCCTAAAAGGCAAAGGGAATACTTGGGTCTAACACAGAGGTTATCTCGTGTTGTACGTAGGACTTTTTTACACAGAGATTCCGCAATTACTCCATTAAGAAGACCCCTCGTCACGGTGGCTGTGTTTGTTTACACTGAATCAAACTATGGCGGCTAACCCTGAAACCCTAACCCTAACCCTAACCCTAACCCTAACCCCTAACCCTAACCCTACACCTAACCCCAACCCTAAATCCTAACCTTAATCCTAACCTTGACCTTGTTGTGCTCATTCCGATGGTTAATAAAACATGATGAGACACCAGCTATCCCTTTTACACAGATGACGATTCGGCTCTGTGACTACCTCGGCTGCTGGCTATATGCTGGTACAACAATGACCCCCAATTTTATGTACCTTTTATGTATAACTGTGAGACAGCATAAAAGATCAGCATTCCTACCTTGAATCGGCTGTGTACAAGGGGCTTGTTTCATGTCTGTTCTTCATACATATGAAGGAGTTCAGAGAATTGCCTTGTCTGTCGGGGCGTCATTGGAAGTTAGAAGCTGAACAAGAACGATGCCAGTTGCCATGTTTTCATCTAAGTGGAGGTGACAGGGTTCTAACAGGTGACCTTGTTGCCGGGACGCATGACGAGCCACCCTGTGATTGAAGGAACATTCCTGGAGGCACCCTGCAAGGCTTGTCGAGCCTCCAGGATCTGTCGTCAGGGGAACGGGCACCATGGTGACTGGGATGACGGGCTTTCGCGCAATGCCAACGGCAGACTTCTCAGAGTCCTTCAACAACAACACTCCCCCACACAGCAGAACTGAGGTCTGGTGGTGATGGATGGAGAGAGAGAGACTGGCCCTGCTGGTGAAAGAAAAGCATTCTGATATGATAAAACATTTTTCTGCAGGAAAAAGATGTTTTGTATCGATTGTGTGGAAAGTTGTGTAAAAGTAACATTGGTTGCAAGTGTTAAAATAAATATGAGCACAAGTGCAGAAGGAGATGTTGGAAAGAAAAAAACACTTTTATTTATCCTTGATAAGTGATTATGCAGACAATTATATGCGGGTCAATACTTTAAAATATTGCTTCAAATTCATAAAAATGCAGTAGAAACATACAGAGATGGGAGAAGCACGCAGAGGACTGTCAAGGTTTTTAAAGGTCTAGTTAGCAAAGGTAATAGATGAGAGATGTCAGTTTCACAGTTTATGAGCCCTGTTTGTCCCAGGAGGGCTGCCGTAGCCTCTGGCCATTCTCCCCTTACCTTAGGCATCATCTGGAAAAAAAACTGATGCTTGGAGTCATTCTGCATCCCTGCATCTGTCTGAAAATAATTGGTCAGGCACCTTCTCCCCAAAAAGGGGCCATGAAAGAGTAATAGCTAGCAGCAAAAACGCACAGGTCTGACAGACCACATTTGAAACAGAAAATGTATAGCGTGTGTTGTACTAGAAAATATGGCAACTTTTCAAAAGTTTCCTTAAGCTAAGTCAACAGTTGGGTTGTTTTTGTGCTTGCATGGCTGGTAGATCATTTAGAGATATGAAATTAAAGATACATGTGTTGCAGTTAATAAGTTTGCCAACAGAAGATAAAAATGGCATAACTTTTCTTCTTTTTTTTACAGAATACTGTTGACTATATCAACATAGCAACGTTATATATATATAAAAGGAACTAATTTCAGTGGAATGGCATGTTCTCCATTGTTGTATATCTTTTCCACAAACTTCTGTTCACATATTGTTGTCCATCTCTCCGACAGGAGAGTCAACAAAAAATTCTGTTACATATGCAATGGTGAATATGCTCAAAAGAATATTGTTTTCTTTCAACATGAAATTTCTAACAGAAATGATAAAATATGCATATTTATTTACATCCAATGCAGCCGTGAGGAGGACATGAAATGCTATCGTACGGTCCCGGCCCAACCTCTAATGACTCGGCGTATCTGCATTTACCATTCTTTTTTACCCATTTCTAAAATAACAGAATAAGGAGTACTGTGCTCATGTACTGGGGGAAAACAATACCATGGGGCTTTGCACTACCTGTAAGCTCAGAGATGAGAAGCGGAGAAACATGGTGAAAATTACCAGAGAAAAAATCATTATTCTCTGAATGAGATGTCTTGGGCTTGATCATGGTATGAATCAAAGACTATCTCTTAGGCTACTTAAACATTCACTTTTAAAATTCCAACCTGATTGTACTTTTATGGAAATTTCTCGCCATCAATGGTTGCATTCTCTCCTGTCTCCAGGTCCTTCGCTATCCCTGCAGATCCCCGGCTCTGCCCTTCATTAGAATTCTCTTGGTAAGAAAGCTGGAGAAATGAGGGGGAAAGATGTAAATTCAGTCGAAAAGAAAAGGTTTAGATCTTTTCTTTTTTTGCTTAGGGAATAGAAAAGAGAGAAAATGGTGGATATGCCATATTACAGAGTCAAACCTGACACCGGGGCAGATAAGTCAAGGATTTGACAGCCTAGACACAAGGCTCTCAAACCGCCATCGTTGTGTTAATTAGCTGTTCAAGCAATTAACATTCAGAGACAGTGTGATAATACTGCCATTACCGTACAAAAGGTGATCGTGAGGGAAGGGGAAGGCAATTTTGAAGATGCGCCTTGAGTAATACTTTTCCACTCTGATAGCCTAATCACATAAGTTAAACTGTATTTGCTAATTATTTCCAAGTTCCAACACAGGGTCTAACCTGCTGTTGAGCCAAACACAGAAAGACCTTATAAGTAATAAGTTTCTTTGAGCAGGTAGCAGAACATGAACATTTCAACTATCAGCTCGTCCCATTTCATGGCCCACTGTAGTATTATGTTCCTGGTGTCCTAGACCCGACTTGTCAGCAGTAGAGCCAGACATCTATGGTTTTGTTGAGCACAAGGAACCTTGTCTTCTGCTTGTTAGGCACTGAAGCGCATCATGATCCTGTTCAACACAGGAGGGATAGTCAAACCTCCCTCACCTTGGACCTGTGATTGATCAGCTACTGCATACAACAGGGACAAACTCAGAACCCTAATGCCTTCCGCTTCTCAACTGAATCGCGTTTCGGCCTTGGGCTCGGCTTCTCGTGGAGCAACGGTTTTCTCTCTCTTTCTCTATCTGACTGTATCTTTCTCTCTCTCTTTTTATCTCCCACTTTTTCTCCATCTTCCCCTTCTCTCCACCTTTCTCCCTTTTTTATCTCTCTAATTGGGAGGATACAACAGGGGGCCCTGTTCCTCGGTCATCCTGTTAATCAATGACACCTCTGTGGGGTCTCAGCGAGGATTAAGTGAATAGAAACTCCATAATTGATGATTATAATGATTAATAATGGTCCCCAGTATGATGTAGTTTGGTTGGGAGACATTGACAAGGACTGGTAGGGGGCTAATTACTGTTGGAGGTACATGATTCCTTGTGAAGATTATCTAAGGTCATATTCATGATCTCATAAAAAATTATTTCCCTTAACCATTGTTATATTGGTCGGAACTTGATGTAGCAAAGTTAAATGTTATTGTATGACATCCTTACTTTTGTATGTTTACACAACTAATGCTCAGTTCACATGACAGTGCTCTCCTTTAGCTTGACTAGACTGTTTTTCCATTTGAGTTGACCTGAAAAAAAAGCAGACAGGCAGCAATTCAGGGAGATCTGTCAGGCAGTGACACGGCCACCCCTTTTACCTGGGAAGGCCCATTAGCCACGTCACAAAGGACCTGGTCGGCATGGCGATGGCACAGACCAGCTGACCTTGGAACCCTGGCAGGGCCGCAGTGGGCTTCTGATGCAAATTGAAGCTGTCACTGTGACATTTCACAGCTGATTCCCAAGCTGAAGGTGAAGGAAAACTCAGTAATAAGAATCAAAGCTATCATCCAGAGGGATCAATGGTTTCTATTTATACACAGACACACGGGGACACACAAAAGATAACCTTGATAGGAATGATCAATTTCATGCTCTTAATGAGGATCTAATGATTATCAGCCTTGAAAGGAAGTGGTTTTGAATGGCCGTCATACAGTAAATTGCTTAGCAACAATATCATTTTAACATGAGCACTGTAATCATGATTAAATTAAGGCCTGAGGTGCACGAGTAATGAGTTAAAAAACGAATGAAAAACTCCACGCAACTGCCTTTAGGTTCGAAATTTAATAGGAATTAATGCTGCTTTAATTGCCATAATGTTGATTAAATATGATGTTATTTTGAATGCATCATAATTTTTTTTTCATCAAGAGAAGTCAAAAACATAAATGTTACAGGGTTCACTGAAAAACAAAGCATTACTTTAAATTAATACATTACTTTTGTGAGTTTTTTCTGGTTCCACAGCAATGGAGATGATCAACTCTCAAACTATTTTACACATCTTTTGTCATTTAATCCATAATATGTACAATTTATAATGCAGGAGCAGTCCCTCCTGCTCTAACTGTCCAAGGTCGACATGAACCCTTGGCTGTGCTGTATGATGTTCTCCCAGTAGACTTTTTGTACATGGAACTTGATAATCATTTGATGAGATGGCCACATGGAAACCTTGAGTCTTGAGCCATGTTGGAATCACAAACACCATCAACTAACCCTAATTGAATTAAACTTTCTGAGTTAAGAACTCTTTCTAACAAACCAACAATGGTGATGAGACACGGCGACACAGTGTCGAGCCCAGAATGCCTGTAAACCTTCAGGGGCACCGTAACGCCACTTCTTAGCCAGTCCACTCTGGTGACAAGATTGCAAGAAATTAATGGACCTTTCAAGTGAAAAGATCTTTGAGTGGCTGGAGGCCCAGAAGAACGCTAAAGAAGAACTGTGGGCTGTAATAATTGCCGTCTGCCCTGGGAAATGGCTTCAAGGCCTAGTCAGTCACATGGCAGCCAACCAGCACATCCCCTCATTATTGAACAGCCCCGCGCTAGCTCAGGATGCTAATCAGTCTCCAAGAGACCTCAGCACTGTGTGGTTAGTACAGATTTACAGCATTTCTCAGCCTTCCACTTTTATTAAAGATGATATTTCACACAGAAGGAAAGGGGGATCTCCAGACAACTGTTAAAATGCAAAGTTTCGAGCATGAAAGGCAAAAACCGAAGGATTATTCCGTAGCTATTCCACAGAGGGCAAAAAAGGGAAGAATGTGGAACAAAAACATCAAAGAGGAAAAAGAAGAAGGGGGAAAAAAGAGAGAAAAGACGTAAAATATTTAGCATGAGGGACCAACAGGTGGTCAAGAGTGCAATGCAAGGCTATGGTTTAATTACAATGACTAATTCATGAGGGTTAGACTTATGTAAATACACGTTTCGTTTTCCACTAATTGAAAAAGAAAGGAGATCTGTATCCAACAAAAAATTACTAAATTAATGTGTTCGTGCGAGTGTAATTATATGACAATTAGGTTAATTTTAAAGAGGGAGATTTAATCACTGATAAATGACTTGGGTTTCAGATCTTTACGTGTGCGTAGAGGGGAAGGCAGTGCAAGGAACTATGAGGAAAAATTGAAAGGCGTGCTTTTGGATTTATTTCAATAAGAATATTGTTAGGAATTCCCGATTTCTCTGAACACTTCCATTTCTCCCATTACACTTTAGAGACGGGACAGCAAACTGAGGATTTCACATTTCTTTTGTAACTATACATCTGATTATGTGGTTTGCATTGGCAATACATTCTGTTACCACTATTATCTAAACAGAGTCATGGTAACCATTGGATGATATTAGAAAATTCATTTTTAACCCCCAGATATGTCTCAAAGAAGGCATAACACAGCAAACATATGACGCATTATGGTTCTGTCATGTTGATCTTGATTTACCTGGATTGCATTTCCTGGTGGACAGCCATCACCTCATTCTTTAGAGGAGGAGGTTGATCGGCTCAATATAAACTCTGTTGTCCAATGGGACGATGGGGGGGAGCTGAGAAACAATTCTTTCCAAGACATTGCCTCGGGGAAGGCGGCCCCCATTGGGCAGTACGTGGGTTTGAAAATTGGGATGCATGAAACTGAACCTGATCTGATGAATGGGATTGGAATTCTCATGGATGAGTAATAATTGATTAACATCTGGGACCAGCATTGCCAGCTGCTGGATGTTGAGGGTATTTTTTTAAATACACTGGAATAGGATTATGGCCCCTTTCATCTACATTTCATCAACTATCGGACCAAGAGAAAACTTATCCCAGTTCTCTAAAAGTCTTCTCCCACTTCCCTACAGAGGCTGCTGATGCAAGACAAAAAAAGAACTTTGAGCAGTTAAAAGAAAATCTGTCTTTTTCCACCTTTTTATCTCTTGATTTAGATTAAATCATATGCAGGCCTGTGACATCCACGGATAGTTGAATCATATGAGAAGATGACTGTAGCATTTTTAATCATGCAAGGTTATAGTTCAGCTAAATGAACCAAGTTGTCTTCTGGTTTTTTGAATGTTGTTGAAGCAATTATAAGATTTCCCAGGACTCACATCTAGCTACCTTAAAGAAAGGAAAGGAGACAGGTTACACTCCAAATACTGTCAAATACTTTATATAATGGATCTCATTAAGGTATCAGTCCTGTAATTGCCATATGTTTCCTATACCATGTACATCTTGATATGGGATCATATTTGATTCCCACTCAGTAAAACATTTAGTTTCTAATTTGTGACCATTTGAATTTAGTGGATCACCACAGTGTTTCACACAGCAAAGATATGGTTTTTCTTTTAACATTTAATCTACATAAAATTAAGAGTAAATTATAGAAGATAAGTAACTGCACCGATTCCGGGATCTTTTAAGACAAGTCTTTTAAGTTTTGTGGGTCTTCCACTAGGGCGAATTTCCACAGATGAACTCTGTGTCTCGAAGATTATTAAAATACAACCCTTAGGGAGGACAAACTGCAAGTCTAGCAACTACTTTATTAATCTCCTCTTAAATTAGCTAGCAGTGGTGGGCATCCTTTTCCTGTGGTTTTCTTACTGCAGGTTTTATACACTCACATGGTTAGTGTTTGCCCATGGTAGGTTGCTAAGCTCATATCTCCCTAGGCAGTTATTAGAACCACTAACGACAATGCAATTAAGACCTTAGCCTTACTCAGAACAACTGAGTTGGCAAAAAAAGTAAACTCTGTGGGAGTGTTTTTATTTGGTTTAGTTCTGACTCAAGGTCCTAAGTCTATCTGCCTTACAGGTAAGTTTGAATTTCATTTGGCTCTGCTCTCTTTCATAACACACGAGCTGTAGAAATGGGGTTAATTAACATATATTTACAAATTATACTATTCAAACTAATTTAGCTTCTGTAAAATGAATCTCAATTACAAAGGAAAAAGAAAATGGAAATGTTCTCGCATTAAAATGGATGAGTGTTATTTCACGAGAGAGTCAAACAGTGAGGTACTGTAGATTTGTTATTCGACTTATCTACTAGCCTTTGCAGCATTCCAAAGGAACAGCGTTTACTGAAGATCACACGGCAGACGCCGGCCCAAATTATGTATGATATCACACTGTGCAAGCACTCAATGAACAAAAAAAGCAAGCAGAAACCATTGAGAGGTCACTCACATATTTAGTCTTCTATTACTTGACCATGTAAAACTCAACTGACACCATGCCAAGCCATCCATGGAATCTTTCATTTCAGACCTATTGAAACGAAACAAAAAACTTTGTAATGAAAGATTGTGAAAAGGGAATAGTAATGTTGCTTGCTCTATGGATGTTTTGGTGGCATTGACATTCCCACCAAAACCCATGGTTTAATATCAAATAATAGTACTCTTCTCTAGATTTATTGACTGGTAGACTGGTAGAAGACTGATATCCCAGTCTTAAAGGATACTATCAAAACCAAATGAAACATCTCCCTTGAACTAAAATGTACTCTTATTTTTATGTAAATTACATTTACGAAGAGTTCATATGCAAATGTACCCTCAGTTATCCTTTGCATCTACGAAATCAGAAAATGTGAAGAGTACTTGTCACTGAAAACTGCCCCTCATCTTTAAATTACTTTTTACTAATTTAGACATCATTTCCTCATTCAAAATGTACTGAGGGCAAGTCATCTTTCGTGTCAAACACCAAATAAGTACATCAAGGCTTCCTGCTTAATTGAAAGGTTAAAACATAAGGAAAAATCGTGTCTACTGCAAATCATTTGCAGACCTTACAACCCTTTTATTTAATTAATTGAACCTTGCATGAATTATATTTTACATCATAATTTCTTCTTCCTATCTCAAGGTTTTAAATTCAGAGCCAGTTAGATTCAGCACCAATAATTAACTACATTCGTAGATTTTTTTCAACTGATTTGCAACACATTATCAATGCTCAGACACCATGTAGGGACGTACTTAACCCATTTTCACGTCTTTAAGGGAATTTACAACAGTACATGTTTCCATCATGTACAGTATTCTGTATGTGATTGGTATCAGGTTGCCAGCGTGTCTTTATAATAGCATGTCTTTAATAATAAATTATAAAGTTAATGTATAATTTCAGTTCAAAACCACAGTGGAGTCCACCAATTTTTGGGGCCTAAACTAAGCCCACTAAGACATTGTGCCATTTGTTCTTGATTTCCATATTTGTCCATATTCTTCTCATTATTATTCACATATCTATTCTTATATAAAAAATAGTTTTGTCTCATACACAAAAAAACTATTCATTTGAACAGTGTGCCTGTTTTTTGTGTCTTTTCTTCCTTTAGCTCTGCCATACACAATTTATTATTTATCCCAATGCTCTGTAATACAAATGGTCTTAGAATGAGGACAAATCACGGTGTTCCAAACCACCATGAGGAGCATGGATTCATGAAAAATATTGGTCTACAGAGAAATTGGCACAACAGTGACAGAGACCCCAGAGAGGGCTGAACAATGTGTCTGTGTGTGTGTCCACATGCATGTGTGTCTTTGAAGGAAATCACACAGTTCCACTTGAGACAAACACAATTTCATATTAATGAATAATTGAGACAGTTGAGAAGTGAAAGAGGGGCTGACTGTGGGAGAGTTCTAACTGTCGTGTTAAACCTCAGTGTTTCTAACATCACTTATGGCCAGAACCCTTAGGACCCGGGATTTCAATTAGCTTGTTCTCTATATCAGAATGTATTGATCTAATGGTCAAGCTATGACATTTCTTCAGAAAAAAAACACATACAATGATCTTACAGGTTTAGATTTCGATTGAAATCTATCTTGGGCCAACAAATAGATTCACTGAGATCCTGGTTGAAGAAAACAAGATTTACTGTGACATAGATTCATCGCAAATCTTAGAAAACGTTGTCTAATGTATACCTACTCATTAGTGCAATGAACATGTTTATACCTATATTCATGTTGGTCATCAAATTCACATGAATTGTGCTTCACGTAATCACTTCGCTGTCATGAAGCGGCTTTTGTCTGCCCTAGTTAACCTGTGCAGTTAAAACAAGGCAGGGGCTCGTTTGTGACATGGGAGAGAGGGCGGAAGGGGACTGAAAGAGGGAGGAGGGGGCTCGGGGTGCGGGGCTTGACATGGGGCAAAGTGTGTGTGTTGGCTTGGGGACGGGGGACGAGGAGGACGCGCCCACATCCATGCTAATGATGTGGGGTTCCGCACGTATAATTAAAGCCCCGTGTTACCCCTCCCTCTCCGCTCTCTCTTTCACTCTTCTGCGAAAGGCGAGGGGGGATTACCGTCTCCCATCATAGCTAGAGGAGGTTTGGAAAACTTCTGAACATCTCCGGTCCATTATGTATAATTTCAAAACACATCCCAAGTCTGTGGAAAAGAAACTTTTCATTTTTAATGACAAACCATGAATTATTCCATTTATTGTATACACCCGCTCTTTCAAAGGTAGCTGGACCATGAAAGGTGAAGATGAATCTTGAAGAGACTCTTTTTTTGCCATAAAGTAGGACTTACTGTGGCAAACGACACCTGTTGAGCACCATAGAAACGAAGGGAGGATAAAAACGTTGAGTGGAACTTTAAAGAGCTGCTTTGTATTGGTGCATGAGACTTACGTATTCCTTCTCTCTACTCTTGTTTTTCGATTCCTTTCTCTCACACTTCCACACTTGTGGTTCTCATGGAAAAAGACAAGATATTACAAGAAAAACAAAAGGCAAGCACTGCTTGTCCCACTCTCCCTTGTAAACAGGGACACTATAAACTCAATAATAATGCACTGACGGCATGTGGGCTCTACAGAACTACAGATTTACAGTAAGACTGTGACATTTAAACACTATTTTATTGATACCACAGACTGTGACTACATAAACACTTGGCTCGGTAACATGGTACACTTTAGTAGGTCACAGCATATGCCTCTTGTCATCCACAACCACGGTTTATTTTTACATACATTTGAAGTCAGAAATTAAACTAGGATTATTGTAGAACTTCATTTTATCTGTCTTTGAATGGGCCAAAAAGTGAGATCAACAAGAGTTTTAATAATGTGTGCGTCTAATTAGATTTGAATAAAAAAGAAAATCCCTCTAGTTCTGTACATTTTAGGTTTCGACTTTTAATTGCAATATTACCCAAAGTTGCATATCCTGGGAATGAATAGTATGCTTGTGGCTTCTGAAACACTGCTGTTTATAAACCAATAATAATTATCTTTTATACATGATTCATTAGCATGTCCTAAGGTAGCACTCTGTAGAAGCTGACTTGATTGCTCACTACACTACAGTATGTGGCCATTTTCTACATTAAAAGTAATAAAAAAAAACTCCTCTCTTTGTTAAGAGGATATGATAGAACATGCTTTATGATTTATCATGTACAGCTAACTTGTTTGTTGTGCAATACTAATGAACACAGTTAATGAAAACACATGAACTTATTTCTGGGACATCATATACATACTGTATGTACAAGTAAGTAAATGCAGAATGTGCAGTTTGCAAATATGACCAATAGGTGTCCCTACAAACCATGTAAATCTAGTTCACCAACGCTGCCGGGAAATCTTGTAAAAAAGGAGCCTAGATCTACTCTTACTTACCACTTACAACCATCACCTCAACTTAGTGTTCACTGTGACTTAAAAATAATGGTCTGTAACTGACCCTGTTAGGTCATAACTTCTTATTCCGATTTTCTTTGCTGTGCAATATTTATTCACCATTATTTATTAATCTAAATGCAGAATGTATGTTATATTCTGGATATACACAATGCTTTATCTGTGTTGATATAGTACTCATTCAATGACGATTTATAAATAAAATGGATATTGATTAGATAAGATCCTTAATAATTGAGGATCAGATCCAAAGAAAACCTTTTGCATGCAATAGAAGCAATAGTAATTGTTAAGTTTTGGGTTGTGAATTATGATTTATTTGCCCTTGGTGATGCACATGTTTGTACACATGTAAAATGCTCCTTGCATTCTATAGGCTCCCCTCGTGCACTCAAATATGCAAAAGAACCCGTCAGAATCCCACAGGCAAGGAATGCACAAGCAACATAAAATAAACATACACAAATTAGTTAACAAGGTAGTCAGAGGGACGCCTTTGCAGGTCTTTGATAGCGAACCGTTATACCACAGAGTATTCAAATTATTTGGACCTTTTTTCGTCTCTTGTCGGTGTACCATCTGGCCCATGTTAGGACCCTTCCCTTAGGCCTACAAATAATGACTCCATATCCTTACATCCAACCTGCTTAAGCCTCACAGTGCTTAGGGGGGGATCTGTGACACCTCATGTCCCTCCCCCTCCTCTTCCCTCCCCTCCTGAGTCTACCACTGGTGCTGGTGGCTGTGACTGTGGAAAGGAGAGAGGCAGACCTTCTCTCCCAGGATAAAAGGCAGGGGTAGAGTCTCTCAATCACTCTGCCCTCTCTCTCTCTCTCTCTCTCTCCCTCTCTTGCCCTCCAGGAGGTGAGGGAAACGAGGGATGAGAGGAGAGAGGACCTGGCAGGGTGCAGAGATGTGAGGCACATTTAGATACTTCTTTCGCTGGTGGAAAAACAGTTTTCTTTTTCCCCCTCCTCTCCCTTGCTCTCTTTTGTTGCCTTTGGAGACAAGGGCATGCAAATATTAGCAAACCAGCATTCAAAGCAGGGGTGAAAAAAAGCATATTCAAAATGTCAAGGCGATTATTTACCACCAATGTTTTTTTCTGGAAACCTAAACAGCTGGACAGTCCATCTCCCACAAGGGGCAGAGTGTGGTGATACATATTGCCACAGGTAGAGTATCTGTCATCCTTTCATTTAACAAGCTGTGTGATTGTTATGGTGAGCTTCTGCGCAGGCACAGGAAAACAGACTTCAACATCAGACACACTGACAACAATATCTGAGATTGACGAGGAAATGAGGTATGTTAAAGGGTTAGTGTATCCAAATGAACCTCCTTCCTTGGTTTCCAGTATGTCTCCCGCATGCTTTCTTGTCCTTCCTTCCAATATATCCCCCACTTTCAGGAATTTGCTGAAACACAACATCTGTGTAGTCATGCTGAGGAAAAATGGAGGGAGCCACGAGGACATTCTTTTTCCTCGAAGCTCCCTCTCTCTGATCCAGGCACGGGTCGCCCCTAGGGAAGCTTCAGGGCCTGGGTCAGCCATATGGCGACAGAAACCCCTGGAGAGGGCAGCCCTGATAAGCTGGATCAGCTTCAGTACTTCCTGACCAAGGCACGGGCTGCACCATTAAGCAGGTAAACATGGGGGGCGAGGGTGATGGTGGGCGTTCCGTGCAGCAGGAACTGGAGCAGCGGCAGCAGCGACAGGACCCTGAGGGCAAGAATGGAAATGGTTTCATCCATGGTATCAGCAACACTAAGGGAAATTATACAGTTGAGGCCCTTTGACAATTTACAGTAAATCTGCTGAGTCTCTGTGATGGAACATTAAACAAAGTGTACTTATTGAATCTTTACCCTCATTTGATTTAATCATTTATTTTATACAAGAGTAACTGTGTGCAAGGTTTACTCTCAGGCACCCTCTATTCGTTTTCCATTAACAAACAGTAAATGGAGGTGCACTGAGGTCACATCTGAGGTGATCCCTGAGGGGATCCACTCCTTTGTGTCTCGTATTTATGAGCTATCTAGCCTGTGGTTAATGTTTACATTACATAGGAAAGATGGCTGCAGTTGCCTGAACTCTACACACCTTCTAAGCAAATATAGAATGTATACAAGTGTACATTTATACTTCATGGACTCAAGTCACAGTATTAAGTTTGTCACATGGGAGGTATTGTTGGAGATATCTTCATTGTTAAGAGGTGATAGACAAAAAACAACAAACATTTTTGTTTTTCTTAAAGGGGATTACAGTTTACTATAAAATAATATATATTTTATTTAAAACACGTTTTAATGTCACGGACACGCTTGTGTGAATTAAATTCCCCTTTTTGTTTGATCCTACTGTAGGTTTACAATGCATAGTGTATCATTTGAAGTTGATGGTTTGATAAATCAGTTTCAACCCATTCATTTGCAGTCGCGAAACTTTTGACAACCCATTGGTGAAACCTGAATAGTTTTTACAGGAGACTTTCATCAGGCCATCGGTTTAGGTGTCCAGTGCAACAAAACCCGAGGCCCTCAGGATCTCCAGAATGTGCCTCCATTACATAGAAATAGACAGCCCATTTGTCTGCTACATGCTACCTGCAGGTACACTATTCTCCACTGACCAAACGGGCTGTACCATTCTCTGATCCAGGGGTCCAAAAGGGACTGCACCATTTCCTGAGCCAGACAGTCTTGATTTCAGAACTAGGTAGTGGAACAGGACAGCTCTTAGAGAGGTCAAATGAGATATGCACAATACTGGTTCACAG
Organism: Mallotus villosus; assembly: GCA_903064625.1. Lineage (NCBI taxonomy): Eukaryota > Metazoa > Chordata > Actinopteri > Osmeriformes > Salangidae > Mallotus > Mallotus villosus. The sequence goes on from CAEFZP010001101.1 coordinate 444,290, forward strand.
GTGGCCGAAAACCTAAAAGTATCATTTAATTTTCCAGTCGATTAGACATGCCACTGTGGGTTAATGTAGCACAGCCTGCTACCTGTAGCCTCTATCATGTCAAATGCTGTTCAAGGAGATGGCTTTTGCGGTCATTCAGTTACAATTATAAATCAAAGTAGACCGCTAAATACTTCAAAATATGTCAATGAGGAAACCCTGTTTGTGGTTAAGAATGAAGGTTGCACCTTGTCTGAAAGCGAGTGCTGTGTGTCTACATTCCTCTTGAAATATACTGTCTCTCAAACATCCCTGTCTGGGAGGGCTTCCTCTATTTGTTACTCACTTGAACCTGGGTTGAATGATTTTCCACTAAGCAGTGAATGTAAGACACCATAGGGATGTGTAGCCAGGAGCATCTTTGAAGAACCTCAGACAGGGAAGAAGAAATGGACAGGATGAAGTTAATGCATTCAAGGACTCTCAACTTTATTACCTTAGGTTGTCAACTTGTCACGGTTGAACGCAACACCAGAAGCTTAGTAACTCGCAATCAGGACTTCGATGGTAACAAAATGCATCCTTACAGATTTTTTTCAGTAAAGAAAGAAAAGTCCTCCATTAACATGTTGTGTGATCTAATGAGGCATATTAACTTAAACCTATTTAGAGCAACTTAAGAGCTTTCTTGTCATTAACCAATTTCAGTGACTTACTCCAGTTTAAATTAATTCTTCCAAAAGTTCAAACTCGCTTTGACCTTACTAGCCTATGTATAAAAAACTTCCCCAATAACATCCCAAATGATAAGAAAGTCCTTGTTTTCAACTAAAACACCAAACTCGATTGTCGCATTCACTGTCAAGGGTGACAACTCATCTCCTTGGACGTTAACCAACTCCGTTCCAGAAAGACTGCAATCAACATTGAGCGAGCTAATTAGCGAATAGGATGTGAGATCATCGCTTATGTGACACGGGGAGCGTGGAGCGGTTTATTCATTGAAACAAACAAACGCGCGCTTAATAGCCCGGAGACTAACAACGTTAAAATCACATTCATAAAGGTAAGACTATGGTTAATTACGCCACCACTTTAAGTAGGCCTATAAGCACACTTGGGAAAACAGTAGGCCTAAACTAGCTGAAACTAGTGAAATCAACAACCAACAGAGTAGTTCGTGAACTATCCAACACGTTTGTACATTGTCCAGCCAACTACGAACCTCTTTCGTTGTATTTGCCACATAGGCCTACAGCATGAACCGCAGTGGGGGATAGAGTCCATCTATGTAGAGTAATTGTAGATTCTATATTAAAATGAAGAAATTTGGCTTCAGTAAATTAAGAGGTTATAGCTTTTCAAGTGAAGGGGGTTGAGACAGACAGGAAGGTTAATTGTTATTCACTGTAAAAGACAGAGAAGAAAGGTACTGGTCCCAGGAGAACAGCGGTTGTGTTGAGACTCAAGTTTTCAAATGTTTTACTCCTTCCAAGTTTCCCAAGCATGCAGCTTGTCATTTCGGTTTTGTTTGGCATTTCCGAGATGACTGAGAGATTTGATGCACATATTAAGAGATGCTGACATGTTATTGTCTGAGCACCATTTGGTCTTCATCTCTAATCGACAATGTCTTGTCTTTTGTATTCATAATGCATGTTCTCTCAAAGACTGTTGGAGATGCCACTTCGAGGCTTCTTATCTTAACAGACCTTTTGTCTACAAGTAGCCTACATCTCTCTGGTTTACAACGTATGACGAGAAATATACCTAACATATTCGCTAATTATGAATTCGCCAGAGGTTGGGGACTCACCTTCTCTAACCTGGTGTCTAATTAATGTGCTATGTTTATGCCAACCATTATCGCTATGACAGCTAGTTGCCTTCATCTAGGGACAGGGTCTCTCATGGCATATTACTAGGCTGGATGTGTGACACCTCTCTGACTCGACTGAGTTGTCCCGTGCTGGGGACAAAAGCCCAAATGATTCTAACTGAGCTGTGTCTTGAAGATATGAGATATTCAAATGAGGCGTTAACGGAGAGGGACTTCCTGATGCCGGATGTCTAATGTTAATGTTCTCATTTGAATATAAAAGAATCTTTGCCTTTTTTTCTCTCCCCTGGATCAAAAGTTAGTGTGGGAGCGTTACGTGTCTGTGTTACTCTTCTGGTGTGAGTGACAAGACAATGGGAAAGTGAACCACTATAGGCTACACTGTTGTCTTTGTCTGTCATACTGATTCATAGGCTACTATTGCCTGTAACACCATAGCAAACACCAAGGAAAGATGAAGCAGAGTGACCTATACGTAAACACGTAGAGCAAAAAATCAGCTTAAATCAAATTACTTTGTAGGTGGCTATTTTTTTTATTTTTTTATTTCAGGGATCAGCTAAGAAATATAAAAAAAATCTTGAAATTTGCCTTGGTCTGTGAAATATGAAGTGTTCTCAGTTTTGCCAATGACACGTCATGTTTTACAAACAAATCTTCGAAGAAATAGCTATGACCGGAAATTCTGGCAAATATTCAACTGGGTATCCTTATTTCCCTTAACCAATCGAAAACATAGTTTTGACTCAATTTAGCCTGATAATTCATTCTTCGGGGCGCAATATATGCCACAGGTCGTATCTTTAGGGCCACACGTCCAGTATCATCACTCAATATACAGTCAAAGGCAAATTGAGAATGTATAATTCAATAAGGAGCACGTTAAAGAATTGATGTATTGGAGTTAATTACGCCACTGTCTGAGAGCCATGTTGTACATTGAAAACTCCAAAATGATTTTTACTTTTGACCTTGCTCTCCCCGGATCAGCATCATTATCAGGCATTAGTTATAGCTTAACATCTCAAAACGATTGGAGAGACACGGCCCACTCATTTCTCATTCAGAAATTGATGCCTTTTGTTTTAAATAAAATATGCTTTAAGCAAGGTTGAGGCACCTGAATCTTGACTTGAATTAAATATGGTTTAACAGAGGTAGGAGTAGCCGAGTTATTGGAGGAGTTATTCATTTATTTATCAATATGTCAGTGTTGGATTTTTCTCCCCTTAAAGGTGACTAATCCACTGAGATAGAAGAGAGCGAATTGATGGAGGGATCACACTGATGGAGCAAATTGGCTGAAGTGAAATGTTGACAGCAGAACTAATGCCAACCGAAGGCCCTAATAAGAGAGCCTGCCTTTGCCTTGCCTGGAATCCAAACTGCCAGTTTGTGAAAAACCCTTCAGTCTCCATACTTTCTCGCAGTTAAACAAGATGTTCTGTCTGAAAACGAGAGGCCTGCTCATGTATTCTCCACAGGCCCCAACTTTGACAGTTGGGGATGTGCCTAAGGCTCGTCCTGGAGCTAGTGCTCTGTTACTGGTGGCGTTGGCACTAGGGAGATGGGCACGCTCATGTGCACTTCGCTAATGGCAGTCCCAGCGACGCCTTTGCTTTCCAGATAGACAAGTATGGGCTGAAGTGATGTTAATGATCACAGACCTAGACACCATAGAAATGAATAGTAGATACTAGATAGAAAAACAAAATATCCGTCCCATTAATTATGAGAGGGAATTACGAGGTGTTCTTGGCTAACGAGGTGAAGGGGAAGAAAGTGGCGTCGTCTCAGTCATGATGGTAAAGCATTGATGTTGTTATTGCAACCGTTCTTGTCAATTGCGTTCTCTTTTCCCCCTACGTAGGTGCAGTAACAGCCCTTTGTGTCTAACAAGCCTCATCTCATTAATTTGTCCAATTATTATTCTTTTTTTGCCCTCCATCTACTGGGCAAAACTCCACAGAGCAGACGCCGTAAAATAATTAGCTAATCCCAATATGGCATGGGTGTATGGTGCGGGGGGGGGAGGTCAGCCGGAGCATCCCGCCAATACTGACATTCTGAATTACCTGAACAATACCTGAAGCAATCTTTGCACCTAATTAACTTCCCTCTGAGTCCAAATGTACACATCACTTAAAAAGATAGATACGGGAAAGACAAGAGCATGCACAGGGGCCCTCCCTTAACCCCCCCCCTTCCCCCACCAGTATTTGAAAAGAATACTGCTATTCCTGGTATAGTAGTACAGCATGTATTGCACGTGTACTTTATTGAGAGGGAGTAGGTGAGGGGGGCGTGTGTGTGTGTGTGTGTGCAGCGGTCCTTTTCTTCCATCAAGTAATCAATGTGCTTTTTGAATGAGTTCATTTGAATGCGCTCAATCACGTCTCTAATGTTGATGGCTCACGGGTGCGAGAATCAGTTATGCAGCCGTGTTATATGGCTCGGGCTTGGGCCCATTTCATCAAATATTCATGGGATCAAAAAACGTGCATCAAAATAGCAGCGGAGAGAATTACATTTATGTTTCTCGTCTGTCAAGCTCTCCTCCTCATGCTCCATCTCGCCGTTAAGAAGAGATACAAATCTGTACTTCTGTTGACAAGGTTTCTCAATTTTTTTATATTTTCGTGGCAAAGATGTAGGCGGGCAAATCTCTTTCAGCTCATTCTTTGGCTTATTTACTTAGATGGACGCCTCAGTTTCTTGCTTTCATGCTATAAAGGCCTCCGCTTAAATGGGCACACAAAAGCAAGTGATGCAAAAAGGTGAAATACGGGTATAGCTGCGCAGCTCAATTGAGCCTGCCACTCCACCTCACTCTTCATCAGGCCGGCCTGTCTCTCCCCAGCCTCGCCTCCTCCTAACTCGGGTTTTGTCAGCTAGATAAGAGAGCATGCTATTCTCTCAGTCACACACGGCAGTTACTCTGTGAACAGCCTCCGTTTGCCAACTGATGGTATTTCACTACACCCGCCCCTCCCCACTCACCCCTCCCCAATCCCCCAAGTTATATTAAAATTGCAGCTGGCCCCCTTAAAGTCTTTTTCATGAAATGTATGTTTTAAAGAGTGTCAATTCTTAAAGATGCCCTTGGCTTTTATCGCTGTTGCAGTGGAGAGAAGCAGGCTCTCAATGTGGCAATGGCGCATTTTGCTTGCATAAACTGCATATGAAATCTTAAAGAGCGTCGGTTGATACAATCTGACTTGAAACCGTCTCAATGAAGCTTACAATTCAATATTAATGGGTTTAGCTTAACATCCTTTATATAAGGATTCAGTGTTTGCTCTTTTCCATTTTCAGACTGTTTCTCAAAGCACAGCCAACTCAGCACAGGGCGCTTTGCCTCATTGCCTCTGGTTAGTAGATTAGCAGCAAATTGATTGGGCTGTACCTCACAAAGTACTTTGTAGTGTGTCAAACTTTTTGGTTTTGCTCGGAGATTTTCGTTTGTCTTGCCTACCCTGCAAGACGAGACCTGGAAAACGAATATAAATGTAATCCCTGTAAAGCTTATAAGACAAAGAAATGGCTACGCCTGTAGAGAAATGTAGAAAAACTTCAACTCCCATAATTCTGCGCGGTTCTGCCTTGCATTCTATTGGTCCACTTTACCTGGAGGGCAAAACAACCTATTATCAAGACTCTGACGCATGATGTGGTGCTATGTGGGGGAAGCACTGGGGTTGCTTTCTGACAGACAAAGCCCTAGTAGTAGCAGGCACTTGTAGTGAAGCAAATTCGAGGTTGTGTAGTGTCTGGGGCTGGAATCATAGTGCAGTCAGTGTTAAGTGTCCTGCTGTGCTCTCTCAGAGAGATCACAAATCCACACTGCTCACTCCAGAGACTCTGGCCTTCTACAATATTTACCCACTACATGGGTCTTCTATCTGTCACTCACTAACATAGAGGAAGAGAGAGAGAGTGTGGAAGTCACATTCAACCAATCATATTGAATGATGCCGATGTACAAATGTGGTCCTTTTAAACTTCCAAACAGAATTCAATGAATAAACGATTGGATGGTTATCAAGTGGCGTGGGGTGTAGGATGTGTAGGACTGTATCCCATAAATATTTCCCTTACAGTATTTTTTCCTTCAGTGACCTTTATCCTTAGATTTTAGTTGCAACACTACCAGGTCTTATTTGCATGTTCTAAGCAGCATATCATATTTGCTGAATCTTTATAGCGGTTATTGAAAATGTGTTTGTATAACTCTACTAAGGAAAGTATTTGGAATGGAGTATCAAATGTGTATTTGTGTGTGTATCCACTGAACATGCATACGTGTGTATGTTGCAGGTGGAAGAAACTGCCCGAGGACGTTATGAGGCATTGGCCGTCGTCAACCCCCCACGAGGATTGAGACATTACTCCCAGACACAGCGCCGTGTTCAAATAAAAAAAAAGGACCAGGACCAACGGCTCTCGCCAGCTTCAATAAAAGTCCCATTCGTTGCTGCTGGAGCCATAAAATGGTGGGTACCTCAGATCGAGGATTTCACAGTTTAAATGAGAAAGCCCTTTGTGTTCCTCTGAGGGAAACAGCCAGTGATGTGGGCCTCATGCTCGTAACACAGCCCAGATACGGGTCTAGGCAGTGGGACTGGATGGGCTTTTCTGGTCGCCACTACCAAATGTTGAGAACCAGTGTTTGGAATGGGTTTCAGATAAATGTATTTCCTGTTTTTCAGAACTAGCACTTCAGATAACACACTCAGTGATATAGCATACAAAGACCCCGAGATGGTCTCAGAGATGTTTGCTGTTCACCAGTAAGCGCTTAAAAATGAGATTTGTCTCAAAAGTAACTGAAAGTCTGGTTAAAGTAATGTTTTTAAAGACCTGCGTGAGGTTGGCACCCCACCCAACACAAAACGTCGGCAAAATAGTCTCAATCGTTTGTGCAGTAAATCTGTTTGTTTGTGCCGCTGTCCTTTTTTAGATATTAAAGAATATCTGATAGGTCGTTCTGAGGTCACTCAGCATTTGCTTGTGCCGCTTCGGTATGCTGATTGTAATGTGTCCTTTATGGTTAATATGAAGATTGCGCAAAAGCTTGGCCGGTTCTTGACCAATCACATTGATCTAGGAAGTTTCAATTGGCTGAAGGAGGTAGGGATAATATGAATGCACATCCCAGATGGTGTCTGTTAAACCCCTCCTCCCCCCATCAGCTAATTATCCCTCATAAAGACAAATCATTAAACCACAGAAACGTCATCAAAACCAATCACCAATCACCAAACAACCTCGCCAGCTTTCACCCCGGCTTCCCCGCACCAACAATGCGCTTGACATTAGCTTTCATTTCTACATTGTGAGTTATATCTAACAACTAACTCATTTCAGACCCCCAGAATACCCCACCATATAGTGTGGCTGATTTAAGGGTTTTGGGGATCTGATCGCCTGGGGCAAGTTATTCTAAGAGCCCCCTGATGTCAGAGGGACTGCCTGGCAGAATAAAAGGCAAGGCAATAAACCGGGGGAAAGAAGTAGCACGCGCACATTGAACAGGGGCCTCCCTGAGGCGATGGCCCAACTGCCCCGTGGTTAAATCCTCCACTGAAAGTGTAATAATCACACCAGAGCCCACAGAAAGAAGAAGAGAGAGTGGGAGACAGAGAGGGGGAGATGGAGAGGGAGAGAGAGAGAGGCAGAGGGGGAGAGAGAGGGGGGGGTTAAGACACCGCTGCTGCCATTCTGGTGTCAAAAACAAAAGCCACCCGTCTCAGTCCTGTCTCTTTGTCTTTAATCGGACAAGAAGAAGAAGAAGAAAAAAAACGATAAGAGAGGGAATTTGTGGCTCTGTGATGAGGAGGGAGGAGGGGAAATGGAAGGAGATCTGACAGATCCGTCAGGATTTAGTATAGCCGCGTGCTTGTCGTTGTGATGCGTTGATAGAAGCATTAGGGTTGTTGTCCTAATCCTATCCACCGGCTATCTCATTGGGTGGCGGGGGGTAAATTGATAAGGATGCTTACACACAGAGTAGGCTTATTCTAGGAATCATGTCAAGCCGATGGACTATAAAATAATTATCAGCGTTGTGTTGTGTATAACCATACTTTGACAATAAGACAAGGCGTTAGTACCGCCCCCCCCCCTCAAAATGGAAAGATTAGCCAGGTTGTGACCCCCCCCTCGTGCCCTCTCTTGAGTGTCTCTCAGCGCTAGCTTCCCCCTTTAAGAGAGTGAGTGCACAGCATGGCCTCGCACAATAAATCACATTTAGTACCTCTGGCATGTTGGGAGAACTAATATAGTGGGTGATATTCTAATTGCCTTGTCCTGGGTACCTATTAGTTGTCCTGGCTCACATTTCTAGGCGTTTACACTCTAGGCAGTGTTCTCCGTTTTTCTGAGAACCGCTTGTTTAGAGGCGTAGTGTAAATCAAGGAGGCGTATTTCAAGACTAGCCATTTTCCGTTTGCCGCGCACTGTGTTAAAAAAACTATTAAGAGAGTGCTTCCTATTCAGTAACTCGGCTTGAATATGACCTCCTTTTCTCTGTTTCTGTCTGCGGTAAATTGTTGCGGAGGTTGAGTGGGCACGTGCATGCTAATCTTGACAGGAAAGGTCAAACTAATTAGCTCTCCCTTTGAACCCTTTCTGCTCGTTTCCGAGTCACACTCTCAGGGCAGACAGAGTTCAAATCCATCACCAGCCGCAGATATCACACACACACACTGATGTTTCATACACAATTAAAGATTTGGGCCTTTGCCCAATTTTCTGAAAGTTAACACATTTCAGGATAATGACATGTTGTAGCCTACACACTACTCAAATGCTCATTATGTGCCGATGCTCTATTAGCTGGTCAGTGAACCTGAGGTAATTCCAACTACCTGCCTTTAAACGGGAACAAAGCTCTGTGACACATTACCATGTCCAAACAGGCCTCTTTATCAAGTGAAGAGCACACACTTTGCGCACCATTACATTTGCACAATGTCCTAATGGTCTTTTGTTTAGATATGTTAAACAAAGCATATCGTTACGCTCTGGCGGGTTTGTAAGTGGTTAGTTTAAAGGTCCATAAATTCAATTAGACAATGTTTAATCCTGCCCCTGGACAGCGTTATTCAGCTATGTGCACGTTAGTGCACAAGGAGTGGGGGAGGGGGGGGGTTCTGCACATAAGACATTTTTAAGAATGATCACTGAGGATTAACATTTTATTATTTGAATGCCCTACCTCCTCCTACTTGACCGATTGAAGCCTCAGATGCTCACAGGACCCCTAGTCACCATCCCCACACTCCCCCGTTCCTCCCTCCCTCCCCCAGGACGCTCCTCCGTTTGCCATTACACATAGCTGGGAAGCCCTCCTCGCTCCAGTCTGTGTCATTAGAGGCTCCCGTTAGCGCGGGTGCTAACGCTCAGTTTAGCGGACGCAGCAAAGTATGCTAAAGAGGCACGCGACAGGGGACTCCCAGGGGTCTTGTGTGTGTGTGTGTGTGTGTGAATGTTTGTGTGTGTGTGTGAGAGAGAGATTCTGATTAGGGGTTTGAAAGGGAGCGATGGAGGAGTGTGGGGTTCAGGGGGAGGTGGTTAGGAAGAGGTCCCAGCGGTTGTTTGCCTGTTTTCCATCAAGAGTCCTCATCTCCTTTATCCCCTTTGTGGCTGAGGCCCTCCTCGGGCAGTCCCCTCCGAGGGGGATCGAAAAAGAGCAGCTGCTGGTGAACGAGTGCCATTTCCTCCTGCTGTCACCACCACACTGGCAACCCAGCCCCTTTACCCCCATTCTCCCTTCACCCCCCTCCAAACTCGCTATTAATATGCATATGAACTTGTTTCTCTTAGTTCTGAACTCCAATGACAAAGTGAGAAAGCATATGTCTGAAATATTCATGATCCTGTGTGGTAATTAGGCCTAAGCGGTGGAGCAAGTGACTCTGTTAGAGAGAGTCTCCATCCTTACCCCTCTGAAGGGGTACAATAATTGGCATTCTTTTTTTCCCCCCCGATCCTAATTGTATGTTTTTATATATAAAAATGTTGCCTGTTATTCGAGGAATTCTTAGAAGCTTTATGTTTGTGGTTTTGCAACAAAAAGTAGTTACTGGGGTGGCAGACTGTGGTACAGTAGACTGTTCAGTGAGAGTGGCTTGAGAGGAAGTTAACTGCACTTATACACTGTTTCCTCTAGAATAGTGCAGTGCTTAAGAATGTTTGTTTTGATGTGCAGCCAAGTTTAATGAAAAAAACTGCCATTGCATACTGGCATTTTGAATAATATTTCCTCGCTTCCTTGGTAAAGCTCATTGCACAAATTATGCACATATTGCCTTCTAAAATGAAAAACATATTTTAAACTCATTAATCAATAAACTTACACTTGGAAGTTTGCAGTCTCTTGACTTTTGTTCCCAATTTAAGCAACAGATTTTCCTCTGATTGACTAACCAACCTTTAGAGTGCAATATTATTTAACAAGCAAAGCAATATTTCTGCAGCCATGCTATGCAAACACTCAGTACTTTGAAACAATTCAGAAAGGATTTTCTCCTCCTCACACGTCAATCACCACCACTCAATAGTACAGCATACGTGTTGAATGTTTCATATCCACATAGTTTGGAAATAGCTCAGAAACAATGCACGGTATCAAGACCACTGTATGAGCTTACAGCAGTTAATCAAATCACACAATTTGTCTTAGTGAATTACCTTAGTACTTTAGACCTGTTTTCCTGTTTGTAGTAGACTTTCAAAACATGTTGTTTTAGCGTGTTTAGTCCTGAGGTACTATCGCTCAGATTCTCTCTTAAGCTTGCCATGGCTTTGCATGTTTGAGGTCATATGTGGATATTACAAGGGTTTCCGCATCGCAATAGGAAAAGACTGTTGCTTTGAAGTAATGGGGAAAAAAGGTGCAGCAGATCCATTCATAGAGATTTAGCCAGAAAGAGCCAGAGGACATAGAGGCATACTAGTCCCAAGAGAGAGACATAGAGTGGGAGAGAGAGAGGGTATAAAGGGAGAGAGTTACCAAAGTAAAGCAAGACAGCTAGGTAAAGAGAGAGAGGGCGAGAGGTAGAAAGGTAAAGAGGGAGAGAGGTAGAAGGGTAGAGAGAGAGAGAGAGAGGGCTCAGAGGAGACTGCCGTGGCTTGACAGCCAGGAAGATTGTATCTGACATAAAGACCAGAGATGAAAGCAGAGCGGACAGCTGGCCCACTGCACTCCATGCGGTTGCACTCACCTCGCCTGCCGCTCATCCCTCCTCTTCCTCCCCCCTCCTCACTCTCCTCCTTCGACCCCCCCCTCCCCTTCTTCTTCCCGTCTCTCTCTGGCCCCTCCGACTGAGGGGTTGCCCTGTCCTCTGGCTCCTCCTTCCAGCTCCTCGCCCCCCATCCGACGAGACAGGGTCCGGGGTAGTGAACCTCCCTCGTTGGGTTCCCTTCTTCTCCACTCCTCTCCTCTCTCGGCTCCCCATCTACCACTCTACTCTCTCCCCCCCTCTCTCTCTCTCCCTCTCCCCCTATCTATCTCTCTTTCTCTCCCTCCACCCTGCTCTGTGCCTGTCATCTCCCAGCCCTGCTCCGTGCCACACTGGCTTGTTTTGTCAATAACCATTTATTTGTTGCTGGAATGGCGGCAGCCATTACATCTGACCTCCCTGTTTCATCAATTATGGATAGATTATTGGATGTGAACATCTGCAAGAGCTTGCTGTTGGACTCACCTCCTGGCAGGGATTAGATAAAGTATTAAACTGTTGTTTATTGTCAGGCCAAAACTCTACTGGGAAGCCAGGAGGGAATTCCTACAACCCCCCAGCAAAAACTCCCCAGCAGCAAGCGCACCTTAAATTGTTTAGCAGTACCGCCGAGTCCCACCCCCTTCCCATCCTCTCCGAAACATGTCGGCCATGTATTATTTACACTTATTACTGGTTGTTATAACACACGTGGCGAAGGCTCCTGGCAGGCAGGGCGTTTAGTCGCTGTTTGTCGTGTTGGAAAATGCATCAACTGGAGAGAGGGCACAGACACATACACACACATACTTTTTTTATCATACCTGCTAAAGGGAACATCAGATTTTTGCTTCCCAAAAGTGACTTGAGGGAAATGATTCACCGCACTTCACAGAGAAAGGACCACCACTAAGCTGGCCACTAATGATCCAGAAGACACACACGACATACAGTACACACAGAACCACACACTTTATCATCTCAGTGAGATATATATATATAAAAACACTTTAAGGTTATTTGTAAACATGCCAAATCAAATGTTGAAAAATAGAATTATAGATGTAAATTGGCTGAATATGTAGCACTGGCATCAAATTAAGGAATAGGCCAGCATGAAATATGTGGAGTTGCAGTCTTGTTCCCAGATCAGTGATGGTGAGATACAGTATGACCTTAAGCTGGATCCAATTAGAGTACAGAAACATTTAAGTACATGATTTACCTGATTTAGGTCTAATTTTGGGGTAAAATATAATAATTTGGCCTAAAATGGAATTTCATTCAGGAAATTCATATAGTTTTGGTGGTCGTTTTAAATCTTTGTGGTAGGTCTGGTAATGTTCAGTTGGCCCCAGCCTCTTTAAACGTGTCATTATAATTACAGTAGACATTACCGCACTCCATGATGTCTATTACCCTGAACATGGTAATCAGTTATTTTTCACTGTATTTTGGCCTTTTGGAGCTTGTCTCCTCAACTCAAAGCGCCTCAGTAATTAGAGTGTAATAGGGTAATCTATGCAACACTGTTCAGCACTAAACATAGCTCAATACAGACACAGTGTATTATCCCCTGGTGCGTTTTTGCATTATTTAACAGAATTAATCAGTATGTAAGCCTCCCTACATCACTCCATTTTTAGATAATAAGAAACACACACACAAAAATCTGATTATCATAATTTCCAGGCTGTTTGTAGTCGCCCACTCGGAGGAATGCACCAGCGACTGCCTGACTCAACCAGGGACATGATAATTATCATGTGATTGAGTGGAGTCGTTTTTTTTTCAATTTCATTACACTCAAACATTTTTAGGGTGTTTGAGGAAACCCCTCCTTCAATCCCCCTCGACAAATCGTTTTGGTGCTCCTGTGAGAAACAAGATGTAAATTTACTGTAATGACACTCTTGACAGTAATTTCAAAAATTCAACACAGTGTCATGTGAAATCTGGAACCTCCTGTGTTTTCACTCTCAGTAACATTTGACTGTACTTTTTATTGGATAAAGGGGATGATTCCGCTAGTTGAATGAGAGGCTAATTTGTCCTGTCATTGCCTTGCCTTGTCACCCCCTGAAGCTGTGTCCCCCCCTCATCTGCTAAACTACATGTCAAGCTTTGTGACTGTGGGATAAATCCATTACAGGGGTCTTCAGGCAGCTTTGTACTGTGTGCAGCGTGTGAATGTCACAAACTTCTCACAAACAGGAGCCCTCTGTACACAGATAGAACATAAGAGTTAACAACTAAGTTCATTTTGACTTGGAGTGGGAGTCTCTACTATGTTAATCCCAGTTTTGTGATCCAGTTTGGACACATGGACTACCCATTCGTTTGTTTGCATTTTAGACACAAACATTCAATACTTTGTAGTGATCGTCGCTGAAAGAGTCTCTTCAACTGTTGTTCCTGATATGGAACACTGACAGCCTTGTGAACACGTTAATGTGGTGGATTCAGGCCATGAAGTGACCCTTGATGTGACCCTTGAACCAATCACCACCACCCTTTAACGTTGGCCTAATCGTTTTTGTTTGTGATGGGAATGACAATGATACATAAATTGTGTTTTCATTCAACATCTGTTTCCCAGACACAAACTCAGAATGTGTGTATCATAGATTTTGTGGCGCAGGGGCACGGAGGCGGTTAGCTGCCATGCGAGTGTTCTCTTGTCAAAGCCTCTCACCGTTCACCTTCAAGGCACCTGCTCCGCTGTCAACGGCAGTTGTGAAACCGACACTGAGCACCGGATCACCGCGTTTCACCGAGAGAAATGAAGATGCGCTATTTCTACGGCGCCTCAGAAAAAAAAGCATTTTCATTAATGTCTTTGGATGGGTTTAGGCAGTGATGTAACCTCTGTCAAACAGGAACTGTCTTTTTTTTCTCTCTCTAGGCTTTGAACAATGAGGATGAAACCTCCCATGTGCTTCAGAACAGCGGGGCACCTAGCATCAAAATACCAGCGCAGGTTGAAAGGCGCAAAATAAGGTCAGTGTCACCGAGCTGCATTATTAATACCCCCACTGTTTATCTCCTCGCCCATGGAATCCGCTCGCAAGAAGATGCCGCCCGGAATGAAATATTGATGCAATTTGGCAGCTACACGTGGCAAAAGTGAGGTTGAAAACCAGGTTGTTTGCTGGCAAGGAGGGACGGCTTGTCTTGTCACTGGGTTGGTACCCCAAAAAACGGTCTGCAAACATGTTTGTAGCTGTGACACGTTGATTTTGATGGTAACGTGGGCCTGCAGAGGAACCATGTGATCTGCTAAGAAGTTCTAATATCTCCCGTTTTCCACTGGTTGTCTAACCTAAAGTTGAAACAATTTGATGGTCCTAAAAAACTGCCAAGTAACCTTTGGAGGCCAATAAGTTGTGATGCTACAGTATGTGTACTACAAATGAAAAATATAACCCTATCAATCGATGATGTCATGTTAAATCTTGCATTGAATATGTTTTCTTCTCAACTCATTATATATATATATATATTAACATTTTAGATATCACAGTGTTAGTCTCTTAATATATGTTATTTTAATATGTGAAATATTTTAATTGTTAATGAGCACTGTCCTTGGTGGATATTTAATGAAGGCATATTATAAATACTATAGACAAGATATGTTCCTGAAGATGCAAACAAAACGGTGTTGAAAGTGTAGGTTTGTTGAACAGGTAGGTGGACTGTTTTTACTTAGCCATGTAGGATGAATTACTCAATGTGTGTTTGACCTTGAGCCGTGTTGACAATTACCCAGTAGTTGGAAGATTTCACTGTTAACTAGACTTTGTTATACAGTATATGGTGCTCCACAGAAACGATACCGCTCTCTGTTGTGTCTTGTCAGTTGAAATCAGCCTGTTATGATGATGACGGTCAATGAAGGATCAAAACTCCAATCCTTCCTTTTCTCCCTGTTTGCCTTTCAAGCAAAGAGCATGCCTTCTTAATTAAGCCAAATTACTCTGGCATGCAGTTCACACACACACACCACACACACACACACCGTTCTACACCAACGTGAGGCAGTCTTATGAGTTCATCCAGCCGGCTCATATCTTCCCCGGGAATGATCAGAGTCTGTTGTTTAGGCCGATGTAAATCATACGGGGTATAATGCCCCGGATTAGCATACTATCAAAAAGCTTTCTTCGTGCATCATACGGCAACGTCTGGGGGCCCTAAGTGCTTTATGGGAGCCGGCGTCACGCTCGCCTCCATTAGTGCTGCAGCGAGCCCATCCGCTAGCCCCGCGCCGGCCTGCTAGCGTTAGCATTACCAGATGCGTGCGGGGAGGAGGAGGAGGGGGGATCGGGGGTTTGGACGCAGCCCCATTACGCGGCTGCCTGTCAGGAGCCATTAGGAGACAATCTTAGATTAATGCTCTAAGTGATTGTGTGAATAGCACTCAGGGACCTGCGGCAGGGGAGGACCGGGAGAGAGAAGGTTATCGCCTCACGGAGGAATGCTTCAGCAGCGGCTGAATGTCAGGAGTGGGATGAGAACGAATAGGGCCCAAGGCCTCCGTGTTTGGCTAAAGTACTGTGTGTTGTGTTTGTGTGTTTGTCTGTCTGTTTGTCTGTCTGTTTGTCTGTCTGTTTGTCTGTCTGTTTGTCCGCGTGTGCCGTTTCCCTGCTCAGCAGAGTGGCATTGTGTGTCTGATTTCTATTTCCTGTTCCTGTTCGGGGGGCATGGGAGGGGATCCTCAACAGCTCAGACTGTGCTGTTGTGACATATGAATTATTGATTGAGTTTGATGATAGAAAATGTATAACTATGGCATGCCACACGCTCCCCAGCCTCTTGCCATCACACAGGCAAAACCCATCTGTAAATACCAAATAGATATGCATATGTCTGTCTGCCCGAGCCCGAGGATGATTACTGTACGTCTGCTGCTGGAAAGCAAATGTGCTGTCATGTGCCGTCCTCCGCTGCCCGACTTTAATATCATTTACATTTCTGTCTTTATGATTTGAGGAATCGAATCACCGGTGAGGGCCGTTGACCTTATCAATTCACAAAAGAAAAATACATGGAATATCAGCTCAACGCTAAACCTCCCTATTCAAAATAATCTTAACCTCTACACCCCCCCCCCTTCCCTCCCTGTGCTTTATGAGTGGGTGTCATCAGGAGCACCCAGACCCATGTGTTCCTGGGACAGATGAACCCATCTGCTCAGCTTGTTCTGTTCGGGCTTCCTCCTCTGCGTCGGATCAATAAACGAAAGCTCAATGTTTAAACTGAATACAATTTTCCACTTGTAGGTTCCTCTTGGTTTCATCTAAAACAGCTTCTATCCCCCCCCCCTTCACCCCGACCCCCCCCCCGACCCACCTTCTACACCCGCCTTGGCAGTCCCTACTCCCTAACACGAAGCTTTACAGAATATATACAATTAAACGCCCCAGTAACCTGCGCATTTTCATTAGATTGGACCTGCGGGGGTTCCCCAACACACACGCTTCCACCCCCCCCCAACCAGAAAAAGATGACCAGTCGGGAGTAATTGCTCGGGGTTGTGTTTACATTAATTCATGAAACGCAGGGCCGCGTTTCCATCCCCACTTCCACCTGTCACCCATTCCATTTGCCGCGTCAGGAGAGAAGCACCCCCAACCCCACCCCCTCAAACTTCCAGTCACAATCACCAACACACCCCTGCTCCCTAACCAACACACCCCTGCTCCCCCACCACCGCCCAGAAAGCCCAGCCTACTCTTTTCCCATTTGATTCCCCTCCACCCTGAGCAAATGATTAAGTTTTCATGCATTGGTTCAACCAAAATGTATGTGCACTCAACCACGGCCTCTATTGATTACTTCCAGTGCAAACACTAGGGCGAGTGTGATATACATAATTGGACAGTTGTCGGGGGCGGCGGGTGTTAACCATCCGGTCCCCCCCACCACCAATTGGAAATAGGAGACACCTGGAAACACAAATCACCTAGCCCTGTCCTAGAGGGAAGAAGATGCATAAATCGGATAGCTGATAGTCAACATGATTAAACATGGTCTCTCTCCCTCCACCCACCCACAAAAACCAATATATACATGTCTGTGCATTGAACTGGTCATTACTTAAGCATCTCTCAAATGCTAAAACAGGAAATTATAACGTGATAACATTCAGACCTATAAGATGGATTTATTCAAATATAACAAAAGAAATGCTTTTTAAATGACAATTATATCGTTATCAAGTGGAATGTTAAAGAAATACTCTAAACATGACCAATTATCTCACAGAATCCTCATAAATCTGGCAAAGTTACTGTTGAAGCAAGTAGTGGTCGTGTAAGACCAGAACACACACACACAAACACACACGTCTCCCTCTCCGTCCCAGATTATATGGTTCTCGGAGGCACAGCAGAAATCCTGACGCTGTAATCACCCCCAGAGTAAACAATGCTCAGCTAATAAGAAAAACAAAAAAGTGAAAAAACCCTTAAAGTTTGTATTTTAGTCATGAAAAGCAAACAGCAAGCCCTGAAATGGCCTGACCCCTGCAACACCTTGGTGATGAGATGTTCAGGGAACATCAGCTTAGCCTCATCTATCCCCCAGTAATAGATTCAGCCACACACAAATGGAGGACCGGAGCTGGTCGGGGAGAGGTGTAATAACTCTATCAAACTCACGTCCCTGTGTTGACATGGCGTCAGGCACACAAAGAGACACCACCTGGAATTTCACATCACCACTATTCTCTCTCTCTCTCTTTTCCCTTTCATTTAGAAGACCCCCACCCCCACCCCCCACCCCAAGTCCCTCTCCCCTCACCCTGCATGCGTGGGGTCACACCCTCTGGATTGGTTAGCGGGGTAATCGAACAGGATCTCCACGGTAACCCTGTGCTCTACTCAAGGGCTTTCACATTACAAAAACATCCAGTTGCTTTGACTTGCTCGTGTTGCGCAATGCAAACACTCCATGGCTCTTGTCATTGACAAGGGGTCAGACTTGGATGGTTGGAAGAGGGGTGTGAGTTGAAAGAGAGGGGACGTTGCATTGAAGTGCAACCACCCCGCCCCCCCCCCACCCTCCCACCCACCACCACCCCACCCTCATAAAAGAGAATCCATACCTAATGCTATCTTTCCACTTCAGTTCGTGTTTAACCTGGGTTCAACGCGACGAGAGAAGCACAAGAATAGTCGTGGGCAGCGAGCTATCTGGTAAAGCGCCACTCGATGGTTTTGGATCACGGGAGACGAGACGCTGCCTCACACAGCGGCCTGGGCGGGGCCTCTGGCCTGTGACCGAGGCTGGATGGATAAGACGAGATCAGTCCAGTCGATAGCGGACACGGAGCGGTCACACGGACGGAGCCGGACATGTCGATACGCGGCCGCCCGGCGGCACGGACGCAGAGTGGAAATGACATGTTCAGCGATCCAAGCTCGGCAGGAAGTCAGCGGTCAGGGAACACGTTAGTGCGCTCACGACTTAATGGCCGGGCCTGAGTCGCCTGTCTTACCCACCAGCACACTGAGGCTGTCTAGACTAATGAAGAGCCTATTCTGGTAGATACAGTGCTGTGCCCAAACGGAAACAAACAACTGTTTTGGTAGTATGGCGGCAGCTATAGCAGTCGTTCTTCACTCTTCCTTTGCGATGAATGTCGGTTCTTTTGCAGGGAAGTCGTTGACACTTAATACGGTGCTGCGTTACGGAACACTGAGAGACCAGTTTGGAGTGTCCAGGACAATTATTAAGCGTGTTGGCATGAAACCTCTCCCATGTTAAAACAATGACACAAACCATATTGATGTCCAACTCAGGATATCAATACTCGGATGTTTTTGTTTTCCTGTGGCTGTCATATTTGATTCCAGTGCAGCACTCTTTGAGTCGTGCGTCCTCCCCTCCTCTTCCTCTGATAACTTCCTCTCTATCTCCCATATGTAGACTGTCATGTCCATCATCAACATGGGCCATGTCGAGTGGAATCAGACCAGTCCCCCTCCCTCTTCTGCCACGCTCAGTGATTGACCAGCAGTACGGTATTGAGCCCCACCTCTTCTTTAACCGTGACGGATTGTGCAACTGGGCGAAACCTGTCGGAAGATGACAGATCAACAGAGGAGTCTAGCCTTTCTAGGAAACGGCAGCCTGGTTTGAGATATTCCGTCTCAGGATCTCTTCTCTCTCTACCTTCCGAGTAGTCTCAGATCTTTCCTTGACCCTCTCCTGTAGCCCTGACACTGTACCCAGCCCCTCATCTACTTTGCATCTGATTGTCCCGGCCAGCCGACCAGACTACTGTGCCAATCATACTACCAAGGGTTAAGGAGATGCACTTTGTCTGCCCCCCCCCACCCCCTCCCACCCCAGGCACATCACTGGCCGTGGCCCACAGTGTCTCAGCAGTCTTTGCTAATGACTCGTAGCCAACAAATTCCTAGGACTCTCAGGTGGCTTCCTCCGACCCACCGGTTCTCTGTGAGATGATGAAAAGCCGGAGATAATATAAACTGACAGTCGCGACGCGTAGCGAAGGAGAAGGCAGGCAAGGCAGCAGCCCAGACACTGGGAGGCCGGCAGCTCTCTCTCGCTCTCTCTCACTCTCTCTCACTCTCTCTCGCTCTCTCTCTCTCACCTCCATTTTTCTCTACCTATCTATCTATCTATCTATCTCTCTCTCTCTCTCTCTCTCTCTCTCTCTCTCTCTCTCTCTCTCTCTCTCTCTCTCTCTCTGTCTCACCTCCCTCTCCTCTATCTCCCAACCCTCTCGCTTCCCTCTTTCTGTCTCACGCACACTTTTTTCAGCCCTTGTTTCCCCCCTCCTCACACCTCTTTGTCCCCTTGTGTGTGTGTGTGTGTGTAGGGGGGGCTCGGTAGTGGGAGGGTAACACAGTTGCCTCCTCCCTAATTAAAGGCCATTTCCCACCTCTTTTATTTCAGTCCATTAAGCAGAAAACAATGGCCACCCCTCTCTCGCTTCCACACATGACACACACCAATCAATACAGTCCGACTGCCTCACTGGGTGCTCACATGAATAGATTGCAGTGCAACGCCACTGCTAATTGAATTTTGGTTACAAGAGGCCACACAGATTTTAAACGATTGAAACAATTAAAAAAATATGTTTTAATTTAAATTACAGGAACAGTCTTGCAAACAACTCAAAAACTCTCAACCCCAAATTGTTACAGGTATGGCATACGTTTAATGATTTAAAGTGTTAAAAAATGTATATTCAGCGTTAGGAAGATAGGAACAGACACGTCTCACTTTCTAGCTATGCAAGTCAGGCAGTAGTTGATGTTGTGACAGTGTGCCACTAAACTGCCCTAGCCTTCGTCTAGTCACCAAGTCATCCACTTACCTCAGCACAGTGGACCACATTAGCACATTAGGCCCTGGGGGGTGGGGGGGGTCTCCTCCTGGCTGGTGGCTGGAGGCAGTGGAGGGGAGGGGCTGGAGGCAGTGGAGGGGAGGGGCTGGAGGCAGTGGAGGGGAGGGGCTGGAGGCAGGCTGCACGGCTTGGCAGATGGTTCAGTGATGTGTCTGACTGACTGACTGTTGGGGCTGACTCACTGCACACACACACACTCTCTCTCACTGTTCTCCTAACAACACGCACGCACACCCACCCACACACACTCACATGCACGCACACACTATGTGGCACATCAAGGGTCACCGCCTCTCCAGTGAGTTAACACGTCACCTCGTTTGACATTTAGTCGCAGCGCCATCTCTCTCTCTCCTCCTACCTGCAGTCCTCTCCTTTCAGCAAGGTGCTGGACACTGTGCACATCCTGTATTACAGAACTCTTACCAATCACACTTGCACCTATGCACAGCATTTAATGTAGTTTACCTGGTAGTTGTTTCATTAGTTTATGGAGGCTAATAAGATTTTCTATATTTTTTAGGTACATAGAATGTTGTAATTGTAAGCCCTTTTTTTTACCATATTTCTCCGAAAATACCTTATTTTGGGTTTTCAATGACCACAGCAGCTGCTCTCATGCCAATTAGCAAGTTAGCCCAGTGCAGGTGCCAAGGCAAATATTTAGCTAATTATCAATATTTAATGTCTTTTTCCACTCTGGCTTCTCTCCTAAGGTCCAGCAGATGCTATTAAATTTCACCCCATAGATACACAGTTATGACATGTAATAACCACTTGAATATAAAAGAGATTAATAATTTAGAGTGAGCTAACAAATTAGGGCCATCATTAAAAAAACTAGGCTTCAAACCGTTCTGCATAAAACCAGCCCTGTCCAAGGTGGTGCCCAGGCCCTCTCTCCCCGATAAAGAATTACTGCATTAATTCAGCAAAGTGAACGTAGGGCTCCTATTGGTTCTGTGGGGTTCCCGGAGCATTCAGAACAGGGGATAAGGAAGTGATAACTGCTCACTCTGACACCAAGGTTCCCCTTCTTACAGCTAACTCCTGGTTCAGTCGGGGGAGGGAGCTCAGTGTGTGTATGTTTGCGTACAGTTATTTTGTGTGTGTTTGTGTGTTGGTGCTTGCACCTTTTCCATGTGGTACAATTGCTGAGGTTATCCCAATGAATAGTATGGTGTTTACTCTGGGTTTTCTCCCCAGAGGGGGCTAGGCAGCACTTCTCTGATGGAGTCTTTATTGTGCACCGACACGCACACCTCACACACACAAACACACATACACACAAATACACACCCACACAAATACACACACATGCAGTGACCTCCCAGGGTTGAAATAATACAGACATACCTTTTGATGTCGAGAATTGCACCGGCATCTTAATTGACTTTCAAAGTCTTGTTAAATGAACAACATCACCATAAGTCAGTCAGTGGCCCTTCACCAAAGATCTTCCCAGTTGCTGTTTGAGGGAGGCAGGGTGTGTTTGTTATCCTCTATGCTTTGATAAAAGACATCACGCGAAGGTGGAATTGATTGTCTTTCACCCTGACAGAAACATGACGTGCTTGCTCTTCCATTTTAACAGTAGCGCAAAAACACTGAAATGGAGAGGATGTTTTCAAGTGTTTAACATTAGAGCAAATTCAATTCCCTGTGTGCAAACAGGGGCTCAGGTTGTGTGGAAATAGCTGAAGCACCTTGTGAGGAAAAGCTTCTTTTAACACGGCGCATCGCTGGAGGCGCAGTCGTGCGCCCGTGTGATACTGACGCTCTTCGAGCTGTTTTGAAGGTTTAGCGTTTACTGCCAGACGTATAGCAGGTTAACCCCGGTGTTTTTTTTTCCGTTGCAATACTCTAATTTAAAAGGTGTCAGGTGACTTGACGTAGTGTTCTGGAGTTCCATCGAAGCCTTGTGGGATTCAACCTGAGCTGGGAGCAGGGGAAGAAAAGCAATTTCCCCAAGGATATGCGGAACAACCTTGCCATGCCTCACATCGTCAGCTCTTTGTACATCTGTAAAGGACTCTGTCATGTGATCCTGATCGAATCCACACAAGTTTGTTTAAGTTCGTCTACCTCACACCAAACGTGTTTCAGTTGTCAATACTCCTTTCAAGTAGCCATTTTTTTTGTATTGATGTCAACCATTCAATGTTTTTTTTCCCCCCACAACAAACAATGACATCAACAACAGTTCTTGGTAATGTATTGTTTATGCTGATGTCTTAGATGTTCACTCGCATTCCCCGTCGCATCTTTGCATAAACATTTGGTGTTTTGCCGTCGTCTAACGGCGCTTCACGGGGAGAAGGACAGCGCTCGCTGGGCTTCAGGCCTTCTACACGTGCCTCATCGCTAGACCTGGCTTTCCTGCTACACGAAGACTGCAGCTTGTAAACTTGTGTAGGGAGAGAGATCTTTGGAAAGATATCTCTACAGATTACATGTCAGCCTCTCAGAGACAACAAAGGGGGCTTGTCGAGCCAGCCCGGGGATATTACTATCTTGTTTGAACAGAATATGCACAGTCCTACAGTAGTTCTTTGCTTGAGCAATGTGTCTGGGAGCATTGCTTTCTGAGGAGCAAAAGTCGAGATGAAGTGTCTGGGTCTGCTGTTGTTATTGCTTTATTACCGTTTGATCTCTCTCCGAGAAACAAAGGCAGAAATGAGTCACGAAATGCAGGAGATCGTTTTCATCAGATCTGATTCCATGGAAGGGTCGTACATCTTATCTACTGCAAATGTAGGGTGGATTTACGACCAGGCGTAGACATTTGCTCATTTGCTGCTCAAGAATCTGAAATGGAGGAAGGAAGCATAAAAGAGATAGTTATTGGTTTATTGCGTCCAGGTAATGCGGCTTTCCTGTAATGGTCAAAAAACATACGAATGGGGTTTGTAACATATTCTTTAATATTTCAAACACCGACCATCTTAAAGAAAAGACCATGACCTGGGATCACGGATGGAGCGCATGGTCCAAAAATCTTGATTAGAGGCCATGGTTCACGGTTTTCGAATACGAATTTTGAATCCCAAGGACTTGATTTAAATGTGCTTGCAATATGAAGATATCGGAATCCTTTTACCCAAGGACTCAAGAAGAAGAGATATGTATTTAGCCAATGAGATTTCTGCCTCAAATGTAGTTCTGGATACGAACGCGTGTGGGAAGCCTTAATGAGACATAAAAAATAAAACAAATCACA
This sequence comes from Mallotus villosus, assembly GCA_903064625.1. NCBI lineage: Eukaryota > Metazoa > Chordata > Actinopteri > Osmeriformes > Salangidae > Mallotus > Mallotus villosus. The sequence goes on from CAEFZP010001101.1 coordinate 467,941, forward strand.
CAAGGTCGTGTTCCGTAAGAGACTAGATTTCATAGCTGTGGGCTACAAAAGACAGAACTTTTTGTTTTAGCAGACTGCCCATCACACAAGTATAATTACCATCAGAATTCATACGGCGTACCGAGCCTCCTGAAGGCGAGCGGCTCCACTCAAATTAGCAACTCCGATAAATCACCATTAATTAGCTAATAAAAGCCAGCAGGTGGTTCAGAGCCCAAAGACATTCCCTGGTCGTCTGAATTATGCATATTACAGCGGTGCACTGATAAAGTAAATGAGAGGGGGGAACAACAGACTGCAGTCTGGGAGGGCCCTCGTGTACTGATAATGCGCCGCTCAAATCTCCTGCAATCCCCAAATCCCACCCGTAGGAATACAAGCGGTTTTGACCCCCTGCTCAAGTCATCCAACACACGGGGCTCGGGTAGGCAGTTGTATTTGAACACGGATTATGCATGCAGACTAGAGTTCACTCCCCAACCCGCCCCATTCTGCCCCCTTCTTAAACCATGATATGCACGGATGTGTTTACTTGGGTTTAACAAGGAGGAAGATCGTTCCTATTGTTACAGGGAGACCAGGCGGTTCGCTGGGGCATGGTGACCGTTGGACCTGGATCACTAGAGTAATTACAGGGGAAACACGTATAGCTGTTGGTGTTAGAGTGTAGACGCTACTATCTGTCGAGAGTCGAGGTCTTCCCCCGTGCCTGCAACGCGAGGCTCCACACGCACAGGCCATGGGAAGAGCGTGCACTCGTCTTACCACCACTGACAGGCTGTGTCTGTGTCCTGTCAGCCATCAGTGCGCCGGTCCACAAACCCATAGTGGCGGAGCACCGAGGAGGGAGCAGTGGATGAGGAAACAAGAGGAGGGTGGTGATGGAACTAACCGTGTCTCTCTTGCAACCCGTCTAGGCTTAGGAAAAGCAGCCCCAGAAGAGAAGACGCCCCCCTTCTTATCTTTAGTTTGAATGCCTTTGTTTCCTTTATTAAATGCACGCATGTGCTTAAACCGTCCCAAGGCCTCTGTCTCTGCCTGAATGTTACAACACTCAGTTGGCTGTTAGTTGTCAATGTATTTGTCATTCCAGTGGAGGAGCCCTTGAGAACCCCCCCGCCTCCCACCCCACGCCCCCCACTCGCTCTCAATTGAGAGTTGATTGAGACCCAGCTCAAGAGGCCTCTTCAGCTAATCCTTTATTGTGTTTAGCTGGCATTAACCTGGAGAGGGGTGAGAGGCTATGTCAACACAGCACGCTGCATTACAGCTACATTCCTGAACGTAAAATATCAGCATTTAATCCACTGTCCCTGACATTTAGATGGTGCTGTATTATTATTCAGTGTCATGATTCAGTGTCACAATGCAGTCCAAAATTATCATGCGTGTGACCCATCTTTCTAACTTAACCGAGTGCCATGACCAAGTTTCCGAGCCAGCATGCACATACGCACAGAGAGAGAGAGAGAGAGAGCGAGAGGGGGGGGGGAGAGAGAGAGAGAACTAGTTTGCTTCTTTCCTCCTTGGTAAATGAGCTCTTTTCTCTGGGTTAGATGCCCTGAGGCAGCCACTTGGCAGTGGGTGAAAGAAATGGCAAAATGTATCCACACAAGTGGGACATGGGAGCAGATGGGACTGATCGCAGCGTTGTTTACAGCTGTCTGGGTCCTTCAGTGCCGCTATATAGAGGTCAGAAACTATGTCTGTGGCATTTCCCTACAGCCCAAGACTCGGGGACATCCTCACAGCACAGGCAACGTACACATCAGGGAGGGGCAGCTGCGGCCCCTGTAGAATTGAGTTTCTATGTAAATGTGTCATTATGATAATTGTGTGTGCTACATGTGTCTGTACAATTACCAAAGGACACACACGTCTACCTCTTAGTTGAGACACTGGGATACTTGTATAATGATGACAGCTGTTCAACCATCGTGACATTTTTGTACGTTGTGAAAGTCATAGAGGGAAATAGCACCGATGCCGAAGACATTCCGTGTTTGCAGACAGTATGCCTGCACCTACAGTTTGTGTTCGTACATGTACTGTGGATAAGCGACGTGCACAATTCTGTCTCAGATTCAGGAGCTTGTTTTTGTGTTTCTCTCACGACAGTGTTTCATTCAAACAGCAGTACAGTGTTGTATACACTGCTGCTCTCTTGCTGGTTCTGAAGGAGAGGATGGACGAGGACAGCCGACGACCATCATCTCAGGGAGGGCCGTCCAACCTCAGGTAGGGCGTCCAACCTCAGGGAGGGCCATCCAACCCAACACAAAGGTCTGTGGCGACCGTTAACATTTCTTTATGTCCGCATGAATCACATTCTATGGTTTACCAGAAGCCTCACCCATTCCCAGTGAGTCCATCAGGGCTCCGACAGTAGTCTGCATCCACAGCAGTAACGGCCTGGAGCAGCCAGGGCGGGAATATATCCAATAGCAATCAACCTTTTGCAAAGACACCTCGGAAGTACAGGTTTCAACAGTGAAGTGTAATCCAATAAATGTAGAGAGGGGGAGGGGGGGGAGAAAAGAAAGGAAAAAACAACAACACCCGCACATTTTTTCCAAGATGAAACTTTCAGTAGAGCATTCGTATGTACATAGGATCACTGAGACAGTTTGGTTACAGGTAATGACGACATGCCGATTTGATGACAGGTCACCATGGCCTTTTGTCTTTGTTTTATCTTGTACATCATAGGGCTCACGCACACCCATCTGTACCTCCTGGCTAAACGTACAGTAGCAAACAGTAAGCAAGCGAACAATGGCTTCCTCACCAGCCTCTGTAGTCAGCAGTCGCAGCAGCAGCAGCAGCAGCGATTGGAGTTCCTTCCAGGTTCAGGAGAAGAGATGAAGGGTAGAAGGAGAGGTAGGAAGAAAGCACGGAGAGCAGGAAGCCAAGCAAACCTCTCCAGAGCACCTCATTAACAGAGGAAGATCAGAGAGAATCCTGCAAAGCAGCTCTAATGGGCTACTGCACCTGCCTCTTGTGTTTCTGTACCTTCCAATCGAGGTTTGCACCATGGCAGCACCCTCTGCGGAGTCAGGTTTCAACATATATGATGCTTTTTTTTGGTCTTTACTTTTGTTTGAAAAGTATACCTTGATCGGGAATAGTCCCATTGGCGATACTGAACTCTGAGGGTAGACCGCGATGTCTGAAATGGGTTCAGTTGACTTCTTCAGGGCAATTATAACCTTGCTACTACTCTGAAGCGTGTCAGAATCTGAATCTGAATCAGCTTTATTTCCCACTAAGTTTGCACCAACAAGGAATTTACTATGGCAGGAAGGTGCATAAGGTAAACATATACGAGTATAAGTATAACATCTAGAAGTGTGAATGTTTGTGTGTACACCGACAGTAACTGTACGAGCCACATCTCAGTGATGCATAGTCGTTTTGTAAGATCCGGCTGTTCCTTTTGGAGACCTAATTTGATCATGCTCTAGCATGTATCTGTTGTATCACAAAGGACTTCATGAAAGGTAATGGGGGAATCTTTAAATCTGCCATAATGTATTATTTTCTGAATTCATGAATAGAATTTTAATTTATCTGCGAAATTGACGGAAACAAAATGAAGTTGACCTTAACCTTGTGAAAAGGACACCATTGAAACCCATCATTCAAACCAAGGTCTTTTATTTAGAAAATTGATTCGCAGACAGACATGCATTTTATTAGGCTAAAGGCCATATTTCAATGATCCCTGCCTCCTAAACGTTTAGTACCCTCTCAGTTCCTGGCCTAGCCTTTTACATGATTCATCACAGCACAAAAAAAGTTCACAAACAATTATGTAATGGTTCATGTGCTCGTTAAATATGATAGCGTGCCTGTAGTTAATGTATTTTTAATAATGCTAATATTTTAATTAGCGCACCCCCATCCACGCCTGTAATCTCAAGTGAATTGTGTTTTATGCTCATATCAGCCACGGTATTCCTCGACTTCTCTGCCTTACCTGTCCTTTGTTGCCTGTGTTGATGCAATGAAATTTCATAAAATATTAAATTATTGGTACCCATTTTTTTTTCAATCAACATCTGTTTGAAGAACCTCTTGTTTAATCAGAGCCTCAGTTGGCTGTGGGAATGAGGCAAAGGCAAAATATAACTTGGCAGGAGCCTCACCCATACCACTCAGTCACACACACATGGGTAAATGATGAGATATAACGTGGGCATCCTATATCACCGAATGCACTCCTTATTTCTACAGCGCATTGTTTAATGAAGGCACATGATTTTTAACGCACTATATTATGTACATGCATAATATAATATATTATGTTTGGGGTAATCCACATATATGTGTTATCCTCATCGGTGCTTGCTATGCATCGCCATTGAGACGGTAATTCAGTCCGTTGAGCCTCTGGTGCGCAGCCGTAGCCCCTGGCACCGTGCGTGATGTCATTTGCTACCAACTGGGTTTTTTGATGAGAGTGTGACCTAGACCCCTCATCTCTCACCACTGTCTCATTCCCTTTATTTACATCTGTCTTTAGCATTCTAATTACTCTCTTTATTGCTTTAGCCTGGAGGAACCTGTGCTCGTGAAAGAGAGAACTATAAGGACACCAGAGTTTTTAACCAATAATAAACCACCGTGGCTCTCACCCACAGGCGATGGGAAAAGCGTGGCTGCCTAATTATGGGCTGGGGGCTGGAGAGCGTGACCACTACAGGACCCCTCACTGGCTTCACGTGTGATATCAGAGGAGAAATATGTGTCTCACTCCAGTATGGTTTCTTTATCAATTGCCTATAACAAGTCCTTGTAGGCTTTGTATGACTAATTTAGTCATTTTTCTTCAAATATGATCATCATCATGTTTGTCTAATGATCTGATTTCTTATTTCGTGTTACATGTTGTACTCAGATTATAGACTGGACAGCATTTTGTTTTAAAGGCCAAATTCGGTTTATGCAAATTCGCTTTAAGTGCAACCAGCAGCATTGTTGGCCCATCTTTATAAAACAAATGCATTTTTGTCAGAGAGAAAAACATGCTTTAACTGCTCTGTCCCCTATGCAGAATGTTATAAAATAGCATCAATAGCAGGGCGCAGAGTATTTAATGAGCTCTCAACTTTAAAGACTTGAAGGATATTAACAAGCTGCTTGACAAATGGTGCTTAGAAGCACATTAAAGACGCGGCTAATGGCGCGCATAATGACGGCTAATTTTCGATCAGATATAAATTAGAGCCCCCAACAGTTATTTGCCTTAAGGACTTTATGTAAATGATTCTGTTCTGTATAAACTGAAAGCTGGAGAAAGAGAGGGGGAGAGATGGAGAGAGAGACTGGCACTCTTTGTGGATATGATTAATAGATCTGCAACAGAGCACGGCTGTCAAACCCCAATGAACACACATCCACGAAACAGCTATACCTTTCATTACCGAATGCCCAATCTTTAGGCTACTACAACTTACTCACTCGATGCGGCCCATGCGGCCTCTGAGAATGAGTTAATCTAACGCTCACTGCGTTAAATGACTTTTGCAGATACTATTGGGGAAATGAACAGGATGTTCAAAGGAGACTTTTAGGCACATAAATGTCCAGGACCATCCTGCCTTGTTTAATATTTAATGACAGTGGGCCGGTCCTTCGCTACCTAGATATATTTAAACAATAGGCCATTATCTTAAGGAGAATAGTGCGACAATGAGTTGGGGAAAAGTCAAAGACTTTTGATCAGAGCATCAAGATAAGGAAAATGTCATGTCAGTTTGAATGTTTGTGTATAATATACTCAAATATTTAACTATGTAGCTCATTAGAAGAACATGAATGCGTTGGAAACCCTGTCATTTATAGACTACACAGTATTCAAAAGCTTAAACAATATCCAATAGGCCTATCCAACCATATGTATTTGTACCAATGTGTATGAATTGCTTTCAACTAAAATTTAGCCACATTTATTACGTCGTTGTTAACCTCGATGTTCATTGAGTAATTGTTTGCTTTATCAACGAACATGCGTAGGCTATATGCATATTCCTACAGTTTAAGGCCTGGTAATTTGAGCCATTCTGGTTCTATTAATAAAGCATTACGCCCATTAAGTGCATCATTAAGAATAAACGCAAGCCTTAATTACAGATTGCCATCACACAGAGTTCAACTAGTTTAAGGCTATGGAACATAAGTGTCTATTGACGATTACACCAAAAGCACTGCGTTTAATTTTATGGCCTGCTCATGTCATTGATGCTATGTTCTCATTTTTTTGTTGACGTTAAACGCGTTGAAATCGTCACAGTCAAAGCTTGCAAAGATACCCTATGCAGTTGAACTGAATCAATAGGATAAATATTTTATGACAAAATGGCGATGCGAAAGTCTGAATCATACATAGGCCTTCTATGGAAGTAGCCTAATATAAATGTATTCAAGCACTCAAATTAATCTTTTAACTTGAGTCTTTCTTAAACAAAATAGTTTTAAAACATGTGCACACCTTTTAAGGTTTTGTGGGACCACAACAGAACTGTAACTATATGGAGGTTTTACATTAATTAATTAATTAGATTACTTTTTGATTCAACAAAAGGGCACAGTCTCCTCTGGTTATTAATGCAACTGACATATGTGACATCATAGTTAAAGGTTGCTCAGAATAAGTGTTCAAGATCTATCTAATACCATGAACACGCATCAATTGCGTTTTCACTGCACTCTATGCAATTGTTTCATTTGGCAACAATTGCATATGGAAAGTAGCCTACTGATATTCACGTATAGCTATACGGTAACTGTATACTACTCTCTTAAAAGTGTTAACGATTTTTTAGTTTTTTACAAATATACATTAACAATTTTGTTCATGTCAATCGTTTGTTATCATATTCAGCGTAAGGCTCATGTCCACGTGTGCGAGTGTACGTTCCTATTTGTGCATTTATTCATTTAAGGTTCATGCGCAAAGAGCAAGTGCCATCGCGTGTATGAGTGTTTGTGTGTGTGAAAACGAGAGAGAGAGAGAGAGAGAGCGAGAGAGAGGGTGGGGGTTTTAGGGAGAGAGACTGCACACTTGTTCTTCAATACGATGATAGGCTACCCTACGCATGGTTATATGAATCGCAAAGCCAATGCAGAATTTACGTGTGAAATGAATTTCCTATTTTTAACCTCTAAATGCACATCTACTGAGTCGTTTCTGGTTAAAAACAAAACAAAGACTATAGCCTAATGGTGATTAATATTTCAGCAACAACAAATCTAGAATCTCACTGTGACTGGCGACAATGTCTGGCGTTCTTTTAGCAAAACCAGAGACTGCTGGCGCTGCAACGTGCCATATTTTGGCGGAGCACCGAGGCCTAAATAAAGGGTTATAATGTAAAGCATTCAATTTCTGGCTTGTGGTTCCTCTAATTCGAGTGCAGTCTCGTCTTTGAAGGCAGACACTTGGTGTAAATGTACAGTTAAAATATTCTATTCGCAAGTCCCCAGGCGGAGCTCCGACAGTCCCTAGCTTCATTAAAATTGCATCAGTATCCCTGTGAAAGGGGGGAAATTTTCAGGGGAAAGAGAAAAATAAAACAGAGGGCCTAATTATAACAAAGGGAAACAGCCATGCCCTTTTCTTTTTGAGCAGTAGAGCCACTGTGATGTGTAGGCTAGCTCTACGTCTCAATGTTAGGAACAAATGCAGCAAGATGTACATCAATGATAGGTGTGTGTTAGCCTACTCACAGGTAAAATGCTTTGGTTGGGATATTTCAAGCAAGAAAATATTCGATTTTCTTTGGCAATGGTATGGTCCACATGCTGTGTGTGTGCGCGTGCGCATAGGTGTGTGCGCGCGGTGTGTGATCATGTATTTCAATGTGAGATAGATTGATTCGCTATCAAAGGATCCCAATAGATTTGCTTGCACCTTTCTGAAAGTGAAATGGGCAACTGCCTAGGGAGACCTCTGTACGAGTGTCAAGCAGTGAGACTACATAAAGTAGGCTACATTTCAAATCCCGATGAGACTCCGCTGCCCTCCCTGACCAACGGTAATTAACAGGGCTGGCTAATGACTACTAACTCGCTCCTCATAATTATCTGCTTTTCATAATTCGATGTGTAATTTAATAATTCGCTCATATTAACGTATTAAGTGATTGACTCGTTTAGGGAAAATTATAACCGTTCACCAGGAGCATCTTTTAATTGATGAGACATCACGGCTGTCTTATCTTAGAGCTTCTGAAAATCGTATTGTTAGGCTAAAACTATGACAAGGAAATAGCCTAGTTTTTCTATGAGACACAGGCTGTTTAAGATATTTCATGTTGTTAAAGGTATAGGTCAAGAATTATCTGACTATTATTAGGTCTACACATTATTGAATTTAGAGCCAATTTACTGAACTGAATGATTATTAAAATAACAAAAATGTTGATCCAAATGTGCAAATGGACATCATATGTATGAACATAGGGGTCTGATGATCAATAGATAACCACTCCAAAGCTGCAATGCTAGCTCTGACGTCATAACCCACGTTCAGTGTTTGATTCAAAACAGACAAGCCCACTTTTTGAGTTTTCAATGGGCCCTAAATGGTTGTATAATGTGCAATGTTTTGATCAATTCCACCTGTTCAGAGCTGATTATGCAGCCCAGATATTACTTAATCGCACTTTAGCTATTATTAGCTATTTATTATATAAATTGTGTGCTTGGGCTCGCCTACTTAATTGCTCTATAGAAGAGCACAATTCACCAAAATAATTCTAGTTTTCCATAGAGTTAGTTGAAAAGGTTTGCATTTATTATACACTCACTCCCAGTTAGATTACAGCCTATTACAGCCTTTAATCAAACTGGATGTATCAAAAATGTATTCACATAATTGCATGCAAATACATTCCGATGCTATAAATAATCTGTTTAAAATGTGGAGGACAGATTTCAGAAGTGCTAATTGCAGGCGCCTCTCTCCCCTTTCCCTCAGGTAGCTATCCATGGTTCTGAAACGCATCTGAATTCGCTGGCGTTCCACCAACCCAGTCACCCGCTAGATCGCCCTGACATGAACAGGCGCTTTGGAAATGACACTCCACTCAAAATGTTTATTCTTTATCTAGCCTATACGAGACCCATAAACCAAGCTGTGTGCTTCAAAGGCCCTTTCGCCTGCGACGGGTGGAGAAAAGAACAAGTAGTGTTGCTGCCTGTGTATTTAAATAGAGACGGGCACATTGGCAGGCGGGCTGTTTTTCTGGCGGGCTGACATCTGGCAGAGCGGCGCTCCAGGGACCCATCCAGCTCTCTATAGACTCCCTGATTAGACTCTAATAGAATATTAGCATTTGCTCTCAGGTAGGCTAGCGCGAGCTGCACGAACTGGCAGCAAGTCAGTCAAAAAAGCACGTGCTCTCTTTTAAATTGGTGGGACAGTAATTTTCAAGAAAGTGAAGACTGCATAATAATAATAATATAGGGATGCAAAAAGTAGACTACCTAGTAACAGTTTAAAGACAAACTGGCTATAATTCTTTGCTGAAAGGGTCTAGACTAAAATTGAGTAGCCTAACAATTGTTGTCAAATTGCATTTGATGACTCGCAGGGAGTTATGTAAGTTGATTAGCCTACATTTAATATTTCCAACTTTCCAAGAATTAGGCCTGCACTGATGCACTCATCGAAAACGTCCAATAAAATGTTAAAATTTGTTCTTTAATGAAACACATATTGCAATTCAATAATCAAATAACTTAAATATACATGAATGTAATAAATTAATAGTATCATTCAACCAGGAACCAAAAGCAACAGACATTACATAAAGAAAAAAACTCAGCTAAAACAGCAATACAGCAAAACCTGTACGGATATATTTATGTGCATCGACTGGTTCCAATGAAATATTTACATTGTACACATACTTCCATGAAACGATTACTTTCTCTTTAAGAAAACATTACTAAACAAGGTGATTTTAACAAGCAACGACTTCATAATGATGCGCGTATATTTATACAAATAAATACCAGAAAACATACATAAAAATAATTGTAAAAGAGCATACTATCTCATATATCTCTCGATTGTACCATCTCAAAAATGTTTAAGGAATTTGAAAGGAATTTCTTGACTATTTCTGCTTTCTGGCAACATCATGTTTTACTTGCTGTCAGAATTTGATTTTCTCCAGCAAAACGAGGAGGGGGGAATCCCGATAAATATGTAATGAAGTAAACATGACCTCACTTAATAAATAGTTCATAAGACAGCGACCCACGTTGGATTGCAAAGTTGGATTGCAACCGGTATGAATTATATTTGGCAATCGTAAATCAAATCCATACATTTGATTCATTGTTTTCTTTATCTACAGAGATGTTTCTGACATAGGCCTACAGTACAAAGCGTCCAGAAACCGCTACATTTCATGACCAGTGGTTTCCACCTTAATTCAACCTATTAGTAACAAGTAGCCTAGGCTAGGCCTACCCTTGCCTGTTTCTTCAACACACCTACAATCCAATAGGTTTAATTAATTACACGGGACAAACAACAAAGTGACAGCTAAATTAATAATTTACACGGGGTAGTTTGGCAGTAATCTAATAATAGCTTTCAATACCAAGCAGTGACTACTGTGTTGCCATATTACCCCCTCGTGGACCCTGAACAAATGCCAAACTGCATTGTCAAATCAGAGGGAAAATGTATGAAAAATATATGAACACCAACAGGCACCAACCAAGTGCTTCCAGTTGAAAAAGGTTTCCATGGTCAATAATTATTAAATGTTTTCAGTATGTTTCACTCTTAAATAGGCTAATAGTCTTTAAATTAACCGAAATTGAACATAAATACGTGTGATTAAAGCCTATGGTCGTAGCCTACTTCATTGACATAAAAAGGTGAAGTAGTAAGTGTGGAAAACCAGTGGTCTTACTTGCTCTGTCAAACGCTCCTTTGCTTGATTCCACATCCCCTTCCGCCAGACGTGACAGTGGTTAGAGTATTCAGTCATTTTGAATGTTATGAATTATTCGAGTTCAAAGCACAAGTCATTGATGATTGAAAAATTGTGTGATAAGAAATATGTTACAAATCGTCTCTGTACAGTTTTCAGTCTCTCAACATTTGTTGACGGTGTTTTTAGAGCGAATGCTCGAGCTAGACGCATGCAGAGTATTTCATTCGTTTTTGTTTCTGTCGTTGATTGCAAAACCAGACCCGCACCACGTTCTTTTTGAGGTCCAGTTTTTCTGCGATAGCAGCGATTTTCTCTGAGGAGGGACGCGGCTGAATGGCGAAGTAGGCTTCCAGGGATCTCTTTTCCGGTGCAGCTATCGACGTACGCTTTCTCTTTTTCTCTGCGCCATTGAAGAGCTCTGGTTTGTTCAGTTTCTCCCTGTGTGATTTTTCTGCTTCTTCCAGCCACGCTTGTAGAATGGGCTTCAAAGCTATCATGTTGTTGTGAGAGAGTGTGAGGGACTCGAATCGGCAGATGGTGCTTTGGCTAAGAGAACCCACGCCGGGAATCTTCAGGTTCGCCAAGGCTGACCCTACATCCGCCTGGGTTACACCAAGTTTGATCCGTCTTTGCTTAAACCTCTCTGCGAAGGCTTCCAAGTCCCTTGGATCGGCGTCCACGTCGCTCATGCAGCCCATGTGTGATTGTAGCCCATGGGCATGAGCCATGTTGATGGCTGCCTGGTGCATGTGGTTCATGCCCGCCATGTGTGCAGGATGCGCAGCTGTACCGACCGAACCATCCGGTCCTGCCATGGACCCGAGTGCCAGTCCTGGGGAGATGTGGTCCAGTAGGTCCTCTTCTAGCCCCTGGTGTGGCTGGTGGTGGTGGTGATGGTGGTGGTGGTGGTGGTGGCCAGAGTGGGCGGATGGGTGAGAAATAGGTACCGAAGACGCGGAGGACGAAGAGGAGGTGCAGGGGTGAGTGTTCATGGTGTGGTAGGTCGCGTCCGGCTTGAAGGGACTGTGATGTGGAGGGTGGTGGTGGCTCTTGTTCTGCGAGGCTATATCCACCGCCGCCAGAGCTTCAGCACGGGCCAACAAACTCTCATCCAAGCCTCCGAATATATTGCTCTGCAATTGCAAATAGAATGCACACATAACTGTCAGCTGGGAATTCTCTATCCACTCCTCGGTTTAAAACATTTCCAGAATGTGAAAAAAAGAAATTCGAAAAAAGGAACACACAATACAAGACACATGCAACATCCCAGGTCATAAAAATTAATAGAAAAGCAAACCCGACTGAATACATAAGTTGGAGAGAGGGGGAAATGGAGGTGTTGGGTGATTTGCTGTGCAGACATGAAAAAAACATCAAGCAAAAAAAAGTGGGCTGTCAAAATGTGCCTTTAAGCGGTGATTATGCAGAATACGTACCGGTGGGGTTGGGAGACATGCTCGGCGCATCGCCTCCGAGTTGGAGCCACTGCTGATGATGGTGTTAATGTGTCGGGAGGACGAACAGGACGAGGGCACATTCGAAGTCATCGTGGCGGATGAGGAGGAATGCAAAGAATATTTGTGTTCGGGCAAGCTGGAGTGGGCCATGGCGAATGCCTGCTTGCTGTTCAGAGACATCATCATCATATTTGCGGGTGTCCAAGCCTCGGCAAGTTCCTTTTAATAAGTTAAGACTCCGCCTCCTCGATTTTGAGAACAAGCCCAATTTCTTTGCTGGAATCTCAAGTCACTGTCGATTAACTTGGTGCTACTTAAGTAACAACGATGCTCCAGTTTTTCTAGTACCTCTAATATTACTTGGCGTCGTTTTGCAAGAGATGTCGTTCACGCCAATAAGCCATGCAATTGAGCGTCGCCTCCGCCCCCGGTTACCTCTTCCGTTAGGGCTGTGGCGCGATGACTCAAAAAGGATCTCAAAAATTGCCTTTTTTTTACTCTAAATTTCGCCAGTTGAGAGTATTAATGTTTTCGCCGTGGATGTTTTGGAAAGCTCCTCTTTGTTGATGCCACAAGAAAACTATTAGTAAAAAAGTTTTTTTCTCTCCTTTTGAAAGGATTTCCCAAATGTAACCCTGCAAAAGATTGTCGCGCTCGATTATCTTTCTGCAAAGTTTCCGTCATAAAATTGTTGGTAATTAAGAGATAACGGTGACAGTCTCAATACCTCGACTACGTTCAATGCTGCGGGGACTCGTTCTGCCTCTGCTCTGTGGCGAAGGGCAGGCAGTGTGTCTCTCTCTCTCTCACTCCGCCTCTTGTTCTCCCTCTCTCTCTTTTACTCGCTCTTTCGTTCTCTCCCCCCTCTCGCGTTCTCTTACTCACTCCCTCTCCTCTCACACTCGGCTGTACCTGAAAAACCTTTCATGATTTATTATTCTTCATTAGCCACTGCGCCGCTGGGGACTCTGCGCATGGGCAGTCTGCGACAAGGCATTCATTTCAAATGGCTCCAGCCACTATTGTATCCCTTTCCATCTCTGTGATTTTGGATCCACTTTGAAACGAAAACGAACGAAATGTGTCCAACTCTAACTGATTCATATGTCCTTTTTGTCTTAAAATGGAAAAATGAAGTTCATTTAAAAATACGGAAATAATTTGAGGTGTGCAGTACTGTGACGGGGTCAGAACAGATTCTTAGGATGGATATGAAGAAATAACCACGGACAGCTCCATCAAGTGCGTTCCCTGACGAGACGAAATAAATCTGAGTTAATGCTTGAGTGTCGTTTAATTATGACACCAAAGGCAAATTGAAGACAGGACGAGCATCTTTAAATATATAAGGGGTCAGGAAAGATTGGATTATTAGGTTTGAATGTAGGCTAATTGTAGATGGTGAAACGGCTTTTCAATAAGTCACCCGCTCCGCGTTATCTTGTGGTCGCGCGTAATTCACCTTGACGAATTTATTAGTTTGGAAATAATAAGTTATGGAAACAGTCTATAGGCTACATAGCATATCATGCGATTTAACTGTCATATTGACAATTTACCATGTAGCCTACTTTAGAATGAACTTTTTATGTGATATTCTTTTATTAACGACAGTGGAAAGTGGATTTTATAAAAGTCTTTAGGCTTTAATTGGCAAACCCAATACAATTATATACAGTACTTGTCGCAGAGGGCTATTATCATATCTTCCTACTAATTAGGCTACTTCATCAATGATATAATTAAAAACCTTTAATCATATTCTAATTAACAAGGATTGTCTAATTCGTTTAATCTGTCCATTGGATGGGCTAATTGATATAATGTGATTGAATACATATGGAGCAACGACTTGAATACATATGAGCAACGGCTAAACTAAAACATATTAATTCCTTGATATGAAAGCATCCCTATTATATTGGTAAAGAAATTGTCTCCTTGTTACAATGTCACTGTCCACTGTGTTCTTCCTATGACTTTTAGCGTATTGTCTTGGACTTCTGGGTATAGGGAGAAAAGACATGTAGCTCGCCCAAGCAATTGTCATTTTTTATGGAAAATATACCTCTTTTAGAATGCCCAAGCGTATTTATCTGAACGCTGGGTTGATCATTTGTTCGCCGATCTCTGTACATAGGCCCCACGTTAGGTCTATCTTTAGATTTAAGATATCTGTAAATAGAGATTTGAATTATTTTCATTAAAAAATCGGAGAGCCATGTTCTTTAGACGTTATCAGTGCCAGAGCACAATAACTTCACTAAGATTCCCATCTTTGATCTAAATACTGTAAGCGGGTTTTGCTCTTTGTTGAAGTCAATAAAGCAATTGAACGCATAAGACAGGTGTTGCAGAGGGCATTGCATGCATGCAAACCAACACGAAGCCCCGTGACGAGCAAAGACATAGTCGTATGGAGCGCTGTGACTCTTTGTTAGCGAGGACTTGGCAGCTCCCCCCTTTTTTGATGTGCATAGGCATTTAATATGTCCCTACGGCTGCGACAAAGCTGTTGGTGATAGTGCACAGCACTTTACATAGCGCGAGGCACCCAGCTGCTGAGAGGCTTGCTTCTCAACCAGGACGGTAGGCGCTGAAGCCACCCCTTGCGCCCTCACTCTGGAGACATCAAGGGGCAATCAGTGTCTCCTCACATATACCGACAGACTGATTTACGATGAAACTTTAACGAAATCATTTATATTTCACCACCTCTAAATCGGCGTATGAAATTTTCATCCACAATGAAACACACAAAAAGTATATCTTAAGTCAAATAAATCTATTGAGCTGCTCGTGAGCAATTGACTTTGAAGCGCGTTTTCTCTATTTTGCCGGTATGAAATTCCATATTTATCCCGCGTAAGCAGTTTTGAGATCTTTTGTTTTCTTATGTGGTAGATGTGATAGATCTTTACTGATACTTAATTATATTTAGCTGATTGTGTAAAGACTTTCTTGAGCACTAAGGTTAGTAATACATGTATTAATTAAAGAAAAGTTGCAACTTGACATTGTTGTAATTAACATATTGATGTAATCATCCAAATATGTCCTGATTCGAAAGGCCATGTGACAATGTGGATCGGAGAGCAGGTTCGAGATGTTTTTGTGTAGACTATAATTTATTAAAGAAACAGTTTTAAATGACTGGACACAACCTAAATACATTTAGGTTGAGTAAATAAATATCCAGAATTTTGAAGGGGGAAGAATAAAGTGTAATCCTCCCAAATGAGGACTACTACTTTAATCAAAACAGGCTAATTGATGTCTCATAATGTCATAAAGTCACACTTACAGCTATTCACCTCCAGCTGAAGATGTTGCAATTGCCTCAGTTTCTATCCCACATGCTTCAACTGAACATTTTGTAGGTAAGCTCCTTTCTTTTCAAAAGACATGCCATAACATTAGTATACTCTTTAAAGCACACATTCTCAGTGGAATCCTGGAATAGAATCAAGCTTCCTAAAACTTCACAAGAGCTTTACTAAATAAAAATAAAAAAGACCCCCTTTACAAAAAATAAGACAAGAAATAAGAGAGTGGAAGAGAGAAGGATAGAGAGAGAGGGAGAGAGAAAGATGGAGAGAGCACCAGCAGCAGTAGCAAAGCTTGATATAGCACAGGTGACTTGTTTGCTTTTTTCCTTTTTTTCTCTCTCCAAACTTACATCCGAATCAAGGTATACTGCAGAGGTGGCTGTGTGCTTTACACAAAGACACCACTCTCAGTGTCCCTCAGGAACTCTCCACGTTAACAATCCCAATTACAGCGAGACCACCAGAGACAGCTGTTTTTATTACACTAGCGCTCCTTTGTGCCGCCAACAAGGTAACTGCTGCTGCCGCTGCTCGCTTACACTGAACACAGAGACAAAGCTTTACTGCGAACAGAGAGAGGAGGGAGGAGGGAGGGAGGAGTGGAGAGAGAGAAACTGAGAGAGAGAGAGAGAGAGAGACAGAGAGAGAGAGGAGAGGAGAGGAGGAAGTCTCTTGGCTGCTCGCAGTGGTGATGCCTTTATTCACAGCTTCCCCTCTCCGTTCTGATCTCGGCAGCTCTTTACATGTCGGAGCAGAAGGTCAACGCTTGTTAGGAGAGGCTCTACAAAGACACCTGGCTTCCACTCATGGCGACGAGGAAACGCAAGGTGGAGGGGCTTTTTCTCCGAGCATGGTTTTTATTTATTCATTTGTGTTACCAGGGAAATATGACAGGCCGTTTCCACCCGCTTTAATGTGTTGTTGAACACACACACCACACCAAAAGCCAGGAGTCTAAAGGAATTACTTAAGTGTCACGCTCAGTAGCTCTCCCCTAGGGAGTCAGTCATCATTTGAGCTAATGCAGGTGATTTCAAAAACCTCAGTTGAATAAGGGCTCAACAGCTTCCAAAACGCCTTGATCGTTTTTCTGTTTGATCTTTTTGTCACGGACTAAATATAACATTAACAGTACATGGGACGTTCCCCTGTATAGTTCTGAAACGCAGTCACTGATATGTCTTAAACAATTTATTGGAAATGTCTCCATGCCTCCATTAGGCTGTCAAAAAAGTTGTACAGGGATGGAGTACAGTATTATGGGATGGAAACATTGATCAAACGCCATCCACTCCTCTGACGTCACGTGCGGTTAAAGGTGGGCCACGGAGGGAAGATCCCCGGGCTTAACCCTAGAAAGCGAGGTGAACCACGAGGTCAACAAAACAAATAACATCACCGCCAATTTCCCCCCTGACGCGTAGACGGCAGCCACCGGCATCCTTCTGAGGGAGGGCATTAGGCAGAGGCTCTAGTCCCCCACGCCCAGCCAGCGCCACCCACCCAGCCTGCAGGGCGCGGGATGATGACAAGGTCAAGCCTCATAATGATGTCACGTACCTTAAGGTCCCACAGATCAATATGGAGCAGAGGCACGTCTGCGCCTGTCCGCCAGTCAAATAACACACGGATGGAGAAGAAGTCCTCGCTTTCGAAATTGTCTGTATTTGATCATATGAGAAATGTCTTCTCCCCTTTTGGGCCTGTTAATTCAGGTGTGCCGTACCATCGGCCAGTCTAGTGGCTCTCCGCTGAGCAATATTGGCATCCAATATGCATGATACACAGCAATATTGGACAGCCTTCTGGAATGTAAGGGTCTTGTGTAGGGACTGTTGCTCTGGTGATTCTGGCCCAGCTTTTATCAAAGAAACAGGGACCCAGCCTTTCCAAAGCAATAAGGTTAAACATGCAATACATACTAAATGTAAGAGTCATAGTGACAAAAACTTGTCACGATGACTTTTTTTCACGTACACAATCAATATGCAAATGTTCAGTATTCCTGTTATATAAAATATAGGTACAGATCTGTGCATGGAAAGCGCTGCCGTGCCAACCACATGAACAGTCTTTGTCTGGAAAGCTCACCTGAAGTGACAGACAAACAGGCCTGCAGTAGAGAGGGCGACCCTCGTGGAGAAACCTCACATTAGAGCTATTAAAGGTACGGTAACCAATCTGTACGAGTCAGATGTCTCGCCAGTGATCAACGTCGGAGGACGTCTCCGACACGTCTGTCCGACCCGGTGAACATCTCCTCTACCTCTCTCATTAGTCCGGCTGTCCCATGCGCTGCTATATGGCTTGTCATAGGGTTGTCTAATGGTTGACGCTAATTGACCTCCCTCCTCCCTCTTTCTTCTTCTGCACAAATGAAAAGGTTTTCCCCCATCCTCGGATGGAGCGTGTCACGGTCTGATCCGACAAATTAAAAAGCTCTCTGCTGTCACGCTGTCATCGTTCACAGGTCTCATCAGCTATAATGATCATTTTTCACTCATAGAAACCACAGCGATGCCCTGCCAAACACATAATTTAAGGGTACACTATAATACCTGTGTCATGAACATGTCTGTACAAGAGCCTGCAATGGTGTGTTTGTGTGTGTGTGACTTGGGTAATTGAACAACCATTGCACTGAACACATCAGTGCTGCTTCTTTAATCCTGAAAGATTGTCTTTTCCACTCAATATTGAAGGGTGTGATTCCCTGGCGGTTAGATTGAGAAGAATGTAGCACAAAACTAGTGTCATATTGCATGCTTACTGTATTATGTCATGTGATTTTTAAATATTACATTGATTCAGGTTAATGCTGGAATATTGTGCCTTCAAAGTCTGTAAGGCCCTTGACAACTGATGATGCAATTTTAGACGTGGTCCTTCTCATTTCAGACTTCCATCAATGAGAAATGAATCATAGGGGCATCTAAAAAAGTAACTGAGCATATAATGCAGTGTTGCTTGTTTGATTTATATTCATCATTTTAAATTGTCAAAGAGAGAGAGAGAAAAAGAGAGAGAGAGAGAGACAAACAGAAAGAAAAAAAGATATATATTCAGACTTTATATCAATGAAGTTACACACACATGTAATTATTGCCCCTTTCTCGTGGGTCAGACTTAGATGGTTTTGCTCATTGTTCTCCACCACAAACTGTGTGGCCTGTTAGTACTTGAGCTACAGTTCTCCTCAAGCTTTCTCGCCATCGCTGGCTGGATAACGATACAACAGGTCTGTAATGATGGTACAAATACATATCATGGTAGCCTCTCTATTCAGCAGGGATTATCTTTGTTCTTTGATATGGTAATGTCTGAGAGGCCAGTTGATTAGCAAGCCCTTGAACCTGCACATTCACACTATGGTGCTGTATGGATCTAGCCTCATTTAACACAAGCAGACCATATGGCAAGAGTATTACCCAGCTATGAATTCTTTTTTGTAACCTTTCGGGTTTTTCAAGATTTTTCCTCACACCAACGTAACGTATGTATTTATGTATCTTTTAGGATGTAAGTTGAGGAATCCAATAATGGATTTGGGGTAGCTAACACATGCAAGGACCTTTTTGAGATTTCATTGAAATAACATCAGCTACACAGAAACACTGTGTTCGCTGTTCCCTTTCCCTCAGGTGAAGGCCTCTGGGACTTTTCATGTCCATCTTTTCCCTTTCATCATTGGAACATGTGACCTGAAGTTACTGACTGCCGTCATCGCTCTGAACCGTACACGGTAACGACATGCGAGTTTGTCGGACGCTTGTTGGTTGGCCAAAGAGAGGCGGTGACAGTTCGTTAGAGGCAATCAGCGGCCCCGTCGTCGGGCACTCCAAACATCGAGCGTGGCACTTTACCTGCTGACTTTGTGTGTATAACTTTATAATTTATGCGGTGTACCCGCGCTATTGACAAAAACGCGGCGTGGTGATCAAAGCCAGCCGTTCAGGAGGTTGGACAGGGCCACGAAGACAGGGTCTGTAACACTAATGATCTTCAAACGCTCGCCGATTTCACTGGGAGCTATGCGCAACTCCCCAGCAAGTCCCCCCCCCACCCCGTATCTCTCCCTGGAGGTAATTGTGCCTGGCTGGTTGGGTGACAGGTGTCAAGTGGCCCCTCCTCATCTCATTCATCATGCTAAGCAGAGAGGAAAATCCTATCCTCTCTCTACCTCTCCAACGCTTTCTTTCTTGCTCTCTCTCTCTCTCTCTCTCTCTCTCGCGCGCTCTCTCTCTCTCACTAATTATTACCTTGGTGAGGTGAGAGGCAACAGCTACAGAGTTTGTCTTTAGGCCATACCATAATAATTCAACATTTCTGAGAAAGAAATTGTAACAAAATGAATTTCAGATTTAGTTCAATGGGGTCATTTCAACATATTTGAAACTTCTTAGTTGAACCACCAAAAGAACAAGTTAAAGAAAATAGACAGATGGAGAGTACACGTGATTTATTAGCTACAGCTAGGGTTATGTGTGGTAGAAAGCTCCAAACCCTTGGATGCTGAGATCCAGTGCCTTTGAAGCTCACGTCCTGTTGGGCTTGTGCTAGCTCACCACAGCTGGGGAGAGGTTAGCGGGTGAGCGGGTGAACATCCAGAGTAATGTTGAATGGGGAGTGACTACAGTGCAACTGGCAGGCAGGCGGTCCGAGGCTGGCACAGGGAGCATGTACACTCTGACCCACAGGCCGCTAGGAGACGTGGAAGGTAAGAGCAGCCAGGGAGAGGAGGAGGGGGGTGGGGGGGGGGTGGAACCACACCCTCACTGTGCCTGGCTGCTTGCCTGCCTCCCCGCCTAAGCAGAATCCCATAGGGACCTGCCATACACGAGTCTCTCTCTCACACACCCCAGTCATTAATTCCTGCTTTGCATCTCCACACCATGTAATATTTATGGGTCACCGCAGCTTTTTATTCACAAATGGAAAATGCGGAGAGAGAGAAAAAAAGAGAGGAAGACACGATACCTCAATCAATGCCTTGAATAGGGTTCAGCTTGTCGTACAATGCTTTTTTTGTGCTAAGCCAGTGCTTAGGCAGCAATCTTTCTTTTGACCTCTAAACAGGAGATATTTACAGACACAACCTTAAGGAACATGAGCAGGATCAGGTATAACTCCTTTTTGTTGTGGGAGAGACAGGCTAAATCGAGAAGTACTGTGACAGTCAGAACTGCGAAACTGCAGAAACGGCAGTGAGATAGAAGAAACTGCATTTGTCAGGGTACAAAAATGGCTCATGACAAATCTGCCCGACCATGTGATTTAATTACACTGTTTTCTGAGCAACATTAAATTACCACCACACTCGGAAAACACACACCCAATACCTAAAACCCTTAGGATGTAAAAAAACTGAAAGAGGTAGTCTTCAAATGAATATTTTCCCCTGATTCCAAATCTGGCAGATCTCCGATAAGGTAATTAGGGTCTCCTATGATGTTGCAGAAAACCCATGATGCAATGTGTTGAGCCTCCCCGTTCTCCCCTGAAGTACACCCCCTCAAGCAGCCTCACCCCCACCAAGGGTTCAACGATAGCCCCGCACCAAGCCCCCATGGAACCCCCGATGGAGGACGGCTCACCAGACCCCTGTAGAGATTTGAGGACCACTTTGGAACTCTAATCCACTCCAAATGTGCTGATAATTTCCCTTGCCAGGACACTCTCTGCCTGGTGTCACAAGAGTGGCCTCTGGGGATCAGATCAGCCAATGATAACAAAGTAGCCAGATGTCTGGCGCTGGCAGACTCCCAGAAGCCAGACAGCGGTACACAGCAGCATCCGCTATGGGCCCCAGATCAAAGATACCTGAGAATTACTTATGGGCACAAAATGTGTGTTGCTTACTCTACAGTTCCCATTAATAACAATCTGGGAGAATTTGTATTTCTAATTAACTCTTTTCTTTCGGCGCAGAAAGTGCTGTAGGTTTTCCGAGGCTGCAGCAGAATTTGTGTTATTTTTTCCCCCCCGCGTTCTTTCTCTCGCGCGGCAACCGCGAGTCAACAACAGGAAGTCGGATGCGGCCCTCGCTGCGTCTGAAGGAGCAGGATCAGCTTTTTCACGCAGTTCTGAGGCTCCCAACATCTCCCGACTTTACTCCACAAACAAACAAACAACACAGGAGTCAGCTAATTCAGCTCTTAGCCACACTGCACTGTTTCCTCTGAGATAGGGGATACCAACACACAAAAGAGCTTGGAAGTGTTCAGTGTGGAGGCTGTGGTCAGAGCTTTGGCAACAGAAAACCTTACAGTTGGTCTGTCCACGGCTGTCTTAAACTGGATCAGATCTGTATATAACATTGGTATTTATATATCTATAGCTTATCATTTGCTGTTGTTTCTATGTTTTACACTTGAATAAGGCATTGTATGTTTGTGTAGAATAACAGTGGTCAATAAGATTAACTAGTCGATAGTCGATAAGATGAACTACATTTGGCGTGGGGTGGAGGGTGAGAGGGGTAAGAGGTAGTAGGAGGAGTTATGGAAGGCTGCATGGAAGTTTCTGATACACATCAAGAGTAATGAGGTAGCTTTTTATACTCTCCAGAATTGAGCTTTTAAAGCCTCAGACCGTTGCTCAACGCAGTTGTTTGCGCTACCCAGAGCCTAACGTATAAAGAACTCTCCATGTAGTTTTCTCCTGCAGGTCCCAGCCTGACTCACACTGCTTTCATGGCGTCCTCCATATATTCCATCATATGTGTTATGTTCAATACACAAATATTTACAGTTGACCCCTTGGCTTTGAACTGGGAAACTAAGAATAGTTTAGCATCTCACCTCGGGAAGGCATTTGTTGCTTTTCTCTAGCTTTAAGCGGGTGAATATGAAGAAGTCTTACTTCATCTTGCATGCACTCATGCATATTTTGGCAGCCTTGCCATGTTCCAGTGCACTTAAAAGTCATTGTTCAATGGCGCTCCACCTATAGATGGTATACTTTGCGACGCAACGTATGCAGTATATCAAGTATTAATTATTAAGCATAGAAAGTGTTGCTTCATGTCTGTATTTGATGGAAAAGGGACCTCCACACCCCCCCCGCCCCCACTTTTCTTTCTCATTATAAATCAGTTTCAGGATAGATGAGTGCCTTCGACCAGCACGTGGTTCATGCAAATTCATATCAACATTTGCATGGCCCCTTCTCTGAATGTGCTATGTCTATGCTGGTTAGGTTTCCTCAAAACCCCCAGTGACAGTTATCCATCGTCGTTAGCTCTCGTGTTGACCTTTATGGTTGTTCTTCTGGCTTTGCATCATTGCTTTATGTACACAGTCAAGTGCGTGCAAGTAAAGGTGAATGGAGTTTGCAGGTCCTGTGTCTAGGTTACGTTTCGACTCTCAGAACATTCGGTGCATATTTGATGCTATTTTGCACTTTTTCCGTTCACGTGGGAATGTACAAATTCATGTTCCAGTAGGTAGGGTGATATAATAACTGTTGTATTTGCGATTTGAAATGCTTTATTATATCGGTGAGTGCTCATCCACTATGCATTTGAATGTTAAATGTGTTCGTTATAGCACAGAATGACACCCTGGCTGACATCGAACACATTTACCATGTAACTATTTAACTGCAATATTTTATTGCAGTGTTTACAAATGAACATATTGTTATTCACTTTTTACCTTTGAAAGCCATGTAAGTTCATCCCCACAATAACTAAGGAAGCTTTTACTGGCAGCTATTGCACCTACACATCTGCCTTCAATACCTTTTGGTGTTATCATAAATTGGGACTTTTTTTGGTGTGTGTGTCTTTTTCTTTAAAATGTAACTTTAAGTCAGGGGGGGAAAACTGCTTTGGTGAGATCCTGTCTCCCAGCTGAGGCAGCTCATCACTCTTAAAACAGCCTCTTTCGTCCGCCCAGGCCCCGACCGTTATTAATGTGCTCTGAATTATTTAGCAGGGTAAAATTACCATGCTCTTTTGAAAAGATTTTTGCCTACACAATTAAAGAGCATTATAGTGATTTTTAGTTGAACAAGAATTATGACCATTTCTTTCTCCCCTACGCCATTCGTACTTGTTTTAAGCCTCGAGTCGAAGCAATGTTGAAAATAGCTTGTTTTTCATCATTTTTAGCCCGACTATGGGGTTGTGGTCTATCCGTGACCCTAACAGTGATGAGCAGCTAATGGATAATGGATGAACTGGTATATGTTCTCCTTCCGTTGAGCAGGACCCGTAATGGTCTGCTCCCCCATCTAAACATGATGGGGAGCAGACCTAACTTGGGCGTTTTGAAAAGTACAGGTTTTGTCAGTTAGCTTCACTTAGGGTTAGCGAGGCCTAGCTTGAAATAGCTGACCAGCTCTGTGTGCAGCCGTGGGTGTTTAAAACCAGCCTGACATCTAACCATGCCATGGTACTTGGACCATCTCCTGAAAGGTGTCCTTCTATGGGAACCAGTTAGCATAAAGAAAAATTGAATTGATGGACTCGACCAGTAGGTGATTTAGTCAGGCCAGGCTGCGGTTGTATTCTTATTGTGTGACTCCTCTGTGGATGGCATTAGCAGGAATATCTGTAGAGCTCCGCTCCTTATTCCAGGCGGACAACTGTCCACATTTCAACCATGGGCCCAACAATTGGCAGTAATTGGCACGTTGCCTGGGCTGTCCTGGGAGAGATCTGAGAGCGCACGCGGGCACGGACAGGCTGCCCTTTCCACCAATTAGAGAGCTCTCCCCGTGGGGGCGGGGGCTGGGGGGGAGGCCTACCTCGCTGCTACCTTGCCGCTTGATCCACATATTTTTTCTTTTTTTTCTTCTTCTCCTCCCTTCTCTCCATTCCTCCTACTCTTCCAGTGGTCTTAGACTGTGGGCTGTTAGTTGAAGTCTTTATAGAGGACCTCAACCCGATTACTGACAGCCTTCCACTGCCAGTCAGTGGGGCACTCACATTGGCTGTGCTCTCGACAATAAGAAGCAGGCGGGGCATGTCTCCTGCCGAACACTCTCCCGCGCTGTGCCCTGCCTGCTAGTGCCTCATGCAGGAGCCGTTGTCTACACATCTCTACATGCACACCCGCCAGTCATCTACTGTCAGGCTGCAGAACCAGGTCGGACCAAAGCCAAGTTCCAATTGACCAAAGTCGTGGCCTTTCTTCCTTGTTTATGACTGTCTAGGTTTCGGGGGGCTGGCTGTTGTGCTTCTCTGGCCTGCAGACATGTATCGTGGGACTGCTCGCCCTGTGTCGGTGGAGAGCCTTTGACTGAGGCTCACGGAGCAGAGCGCCTCGCTCGGGAGGAGAGATGTGCGGTCGTCTGCGGCGCCAGGGGACCCGAGAGCGAAAGATCACAGGGCCCGGCACATTCTTTTGACACTCCCAAGCCAATGCCCCCGAGAGGACGTGATCCTCCCCTCCCTCCCTATCGGTCTCCCCCTCTCAAAGCCTCTGTCGCTCTACATTTCTCTTCAGTAAATAGGAGATGCTTCCTAGGCTTAGGTTTCAGTGTCAGTGGACTGAGCCGTTTGGTGTCGGAATGGGATGAACACAGCAGCTGAGCCGGTCATTGTCCTATTTCTAATCGAAAATATCCAGAGTTGGTTAGATTGAGGTTTGGGTCTACGCCTACAAGCAAATGTAGACGTTTAGAAAGTCATTCAGATGAGTTATCTAGACCACACGCTTAAACATAAAGTCATGTAAAGTCATGGCTCCGTTGTGTCATACAGCAGCATCTCGGCCCACAGCCACTTCCACAGGTTGACAGGACACACGGTGGAAAGGCTGCTTTATTTCTCTGCGAGGACCTTCACAAGGGTGGTGAGGAGGGAGGGATGGTGGGGGGTGGGGGTGGGTGAAGGACCCTCCACCTAATATGCTGTCTGGCCCCGAGGCCTATGGGAGCACAGTTGGATTATTATGTTAATGCATGTGCCTCCCTGCCCTCCCTCAGTCCCAGCTGGCCTCTCCGTCGTTAGGAAGTGCTTTGCTCTGACACAGGAGTAATATGCTCCATGATTGAGGGGCCAAAAGATCGAGCTCTTAAAAGAGAGAGTGGGCCGGCTCCCAGTAAGCATATGATAAAAGTGCCATTGTACCGCCCCAATGCCACAGAGACACACAGGGAGAGACTTAGCGATTCCTATGGTTTTCAGGGCATTAGTGAATATGTATAAGGGCGTATGTGGTCCTTTTGTGCGAATGATTTTAATTGCCCATAGTATTATACCACGTGTAATGTATTTTATTATGCTATTATTGCACAGACTTTTTCATGATGTGCCTGTGATACATGTGCACCTGTAAATAAGATGACTGAACAGATAGCAGAAGTGTGACATTTGTAATCCTGCTGTAGGAATCAATGTAAGTTTAAGGGCAGATTTTTTGTGTCGTTAATTGTGCACGAATAACATTTATTTTCCCTTAGTAGAAATCATATTGGTGAAAAAAGACTGTAATCATGCTTCAATATTCAATATCACACTAGAAAACTGACACACATTCTCGGCAGTAATTGTTACTGAACATTATTAGTAGGGTTAACTCTGTATCGCATTCCATCAGAAACACAATGACATCCTTACTCAGGATGGTATTAACCCACAACATCTCTGACACACTCTTCTGCCTAATCAACTTGACACGTGAATAAAAATGCAAGAAAGAGAAAAAAACAAAACAAAAAAGTATTTTGACTTGTCGAGAAGAAGAAATCTTGGATGCTCAGCTTCAAGAATCGCACATAATTGTGTAAATATGTCAGCCAGACAAACAGAGGAAGATCTCTCCCCTTTTAAAAGCTGGTCTTTTTCATCTTGCCTCCTCACAAGCGCGCGTACTCTACGCCCCACGCATATTAGCTTTGGGGGGCCCACTCACTGGAGTGTTCTGAGTGTTTGTGTTTGGTTGAGGGGTTGGGTTTGTTTGCCTTTTTAATCAAGCTCAATATCTCTCCTTCCGATCTGAGGTGTGTTGTCCCCCTCCTCTCTGCGTGTTGGGCTGGATCCTAATACTTGTTTGGTGGGAGTTGTGTTTGTTAAGAGGGCCGGGGCTTTAACGAGATGAAGGGCATTTGTTCGGGGAAGAGGGTAAATACTCTGCCTTGACTATACGGGAGAGGCTGCAAAACTAAAGCAGGTTGTCGCTGCGCTCCAAACAACAGATCTAAAGAACGGAGAGAGAGGAAAAAAAGGTGTGTGTGGGGGGCTGACAGAAATAGGACCTTTTACTGGGTATAATTGCTTTTCTTCTGGATCAGTGGAGTGAATCCCTTGTATTTCTGTTTCGCTGGGATCTCTTTAGTCTTCCATCTGAGCGCTCGCTAAAGGCTACCAAAGTGAAACACCATGGACTGTGATTGGTGTCATGTCTGTGGGATTTGTCCGTCACAATAACAGGAGTTGTGCACTTCCAATTCAGGCATCCATTGGAGCAATCTCGTTCGACCCACAAATGGCATAGGCTGAACAGAAATGATATTATCATAGTTTACTTTACGATCAAAACATGTTATTATCTCTATATGGTTAGTTACATGTTAAAGGAGATTGATTACAAAGTACTACGAATCATTATGAAAGATCTCAATGAGCTTTTTCAGCTGAGGAAAAACTATTTACCAACTTAGTTATTGATTTATTTGTTGCCATACAGCTGTGATGGTTTTCTAAACATGTTGTAGCCGCTAGCTAGCAATCAACTCTTTATGACATATGTTGCTGTGCTGTGTATCAGGGACTGTTCTGGGAACAGGAAGTTGGGTGTAAAAACACAGACTGTTCACAAAGCATTAGGCTGACTTTACTGGCATAAAATAGGTTTTTAAAAGTGTGGGTGTGGTGCTTAATGTGCGTTCTGCTTTGGCTGAGACCCCAGCAGACAAAATCACACCCCAAAGATGAATTTCAAGCTGTGAAAGAAAAAAAACTGCAACCTCAGAATACTATAGTTGGTGATTTACATACCTACCACATGCTGCTATTTCTCTGCTCTATGGCTAATTCACCCAGACCTCGTAAGGTGCAGTCCGTCCTTTACACTTTTGTTAACACGTCCACTCTGGGCCATTTAGGGGTTATCTGGTTGTCATGTAAACGTCACTGCTACAAGCGGCCAACTTCTCACTCAGAATCCGGTGGAACGGGACTGACACACTTTGATTGTGTCCGCCTCCTTTGTTGTCCTCGCTAAAGGCCTTGAGGTTTGGCAGCTATTGTCTTTATAGACTCAAAGCTGTGTTAAATGGAGCCCCAGCCCAGCTAATGAGGGGGGAACCTTCAAAAAGCCACATAGAGATGATGCTGTCAAATGGGTGACATAAAAACGTCACACGCAATCCCCCCTGCGCAGGCCGGCGGTGTAAATATGCCAACTCCACCATTTTTTGCGGCGTTTTACTCTCAGTTCAAACACAGAGACCTATCTTTCTCTCTCTCTCTCTCTCTCTTTCTCTCTCTCTCTTACCCCCCCATTTCTCCCATTTCTCCCTCTGCATTTTTTCTTCTTTCCAACTCTTTTATTTGTGGAACCACAGTGACAGCTCTCTGTTTTTCACCTCCCATAATGCTCCACTAGGACCGATGAAACGTCTAGGAACAAGCTCTGATGATTCCTCCCCATCCACTACAACACACACACACACACACACACACACACAAACTCCCTCCCTCCCTCACCCATCCCACCTCCGTCCACCACGACCTAGGCCCGTACCCCATCCATCCCCTGTCTCTGCCCGGTTAGGATGCTCATCACGCAGTAATCCATACCGTCGCTTCTCATTTGCAGGCGCAGCGTTTTTTGTGTGGTCCCTCTTTTGCGTCCCATAGATCTCTCTGCAGGGAGGCGTCCTGACAGGAGGCCTCCTCTTGATGCATGAAGCCGAGGGAGGGGGAGGGGGGCTGTTGTCAGCCATAGTTTTTACCATTCTTTTCCACAGCTCCCTTCAGGGGTTTCACCCAATAGCCCTTTTCCGTCTTTTCTCTATGGGAACTCACGCACACACTCATACACCCCAAACACACACAGATCAACTTCTTTAGCAGGACAGTGCAGGGGTTGTAAGGTTATTTGACGAGGGATGTCTTGTCTCCGCTAGCAGTGAGTGGCATCTTTTGTTTTGACAGTTGGAGAGTTTGTTAAAGTTGAACTGGTTGTAGTGTCATGTTTTTTTGGGATCACCTTAAGGCCGTAGTTCTTTTTGTGAACAATCTGTATGGTCCACTATTGACTTTACCAACTTCCAAAGCAAGTCTTGAGGCCAAACAAGACAGTCGTTCCACGTACCAAACCTAGAGGCATTCTCTACACATTTGGAGTTGGAATTGTAAACGTCCCTCAAGAGCCGTTCTCTGCATGTCAGAGTCCATTCCTACCACCTTATCCCCAGAACTTCAGTGATCTCCTCCAAACTTTTGCTGTAGTCCCCAAAGACATCTGGAGTGTTTCCATTCTTGTCAGCCAGCCATGGACGTGCTCCTACACACACACACACACACACACAAACCCACACACACCCCCACATACACCCCCACACACACACACCTGCCTACTCGGCAGATGATGGACTGTGAGCTGGAGCTCGATGGACGAGAGAAGGTTGCATGAAGTCTCTTTTTTTTTCCCCCTCCTCCTTGCCCATTAAAGATGAACCACGACCGTGGTGGTCAGAGAGAAGGTATACCAGGCCTTAACTGGACGGACAGTCCCGGATCCAGCCCTCTCACTCCCAGCATCACAAACCCTGGCCGACACTTCCACCCCCAGTAATGAGACAGGAGCCCAGACTCCGGGGTCAATTATTCATACCCACGTTCAAATCAACTGGGACAGAGAGCAAGAAGAAGAAGAAGAAGAAAAGCAGGGCGGGGGGGTCAGTCATAGCCCCTCCGTTTCTACATCCAGCGCTGCCAGTGATCTTTGTAGCAGCAAGGGCCTGCATCCACGCAATTTAATGCAAGTCGGCGTCGGTCCGGCCCCACTGCTGCACGACTTTAAAGGGCATACGTGAACACGGAGCTCACCCTGGTGACCAGCGCCGATCCGGAGGGTCCCCCTAGATGCTTAGACGTGTCCACGCGGTTATCTGCATCGTTATGAAATATGAAGTAAAAGTAGGTTTGTCTTATCTTTGATGCGCTTCAAGGCTACGATGGATCGTCGGTGTCGACTGTGGTTCTAGCCTAGTCTGTAGGTCGTGTGTTCCAGTGTACTGTTCTGTATGTGGGACAGACAAACCTGTGAGGAGCATTTGCCTGACAAGTCTTTTTGTGATGCCAAAAGGGATGTAAAAAAAATGGGCACTCCAACCTCCATGGATCCCATTCAGCTGCCATCCCTCAGAAGAGATCGCCACGGATCTGGTTTGCGAGGGAGAATCTCGGGAGCCATCGGGGGTGCAAATGACATCACTCGACCCCAGCTGATTTACGGTCACGATTGATCAGTCCTTTCCACACTCTGCCTTTTCCTCCCATGTTGAAAAGTGGAGTGGAGACATTGATAGAACAACTGTTGAGAATACAGACAGCTTCACGTCCCCTGTGAAGGACTCCATGTTTGAGGTTTGGCTAATGTAGTTAGGTGACACATCTGCTGAGCTTTTCACTCACACCATTGATATGGATGTGCATATTGATATGGATGTGCATATTGATAGTCCGCAAGGTGAAGAACGAATCTCATCCACACAAAGGATGAACAATGTTTGAATAGAAGATGGCCATACGATCAGACGAGATAATCACCTTCGTCTCCCGTGTGAACCTGCCAGACGGACGGTGCTGCACAGAGATTCAATATGTCGAGACGCACGCGTGTCATTCTGCAACAGCATATCTTAATGAATCTACGAAAGGTTCCAGACCTGTCATGTGGCTTTTTAAATAGTATGAAAGGATGACGAACAGAATGTAAAACGTGTCCACCCTGTGCCATTTGCACGGAACAATATGTAGTAAAGCCCACCATTTTCTTCAAATGCATCTCGAGACGAGGGAGAGGGAGAGGGAGAGAGAAATCTATCAATACGGAATAATGACCGTATTCAAGATGCGCCGCTTTGTCGAAACACATGTTAAGCAGATTCCTTCTTTATTAGCTGTCATCATTCCCTGGGATCTATGTCCAAATAAACGGCTCGTAATAACCACACAGGGAACAAATGGAGATGGGCGGATGGGGGGGGGGTTTAGTGTGCATGTGTGTGTGTGAATCTGTGTGTGTGTGGTACGCACATTCGCCTATCGGGTCGAGGGAGGGCTGGGTGTGCGTGTCTGGGGGGTGTGGAGGGGGTGGGGGTGGGTCCCTGTATGAAAAATCATGTTCAGGCACGGCGTGGATATGGCGGGGGCCTCGTCGCCGTGCGCTCTCCAGTGTCACCCCCTCATTCGTCACTGTCCACAGGCCTGCCTCTCATTAAGTGGCCCCGCGCCGTCGACAACTTAATTTCCTTAAGAGGACCAGACACCTGATTCAATTGTGCGCCCATTACAGGGGGGCCGGAGGAGTCGTCGTTCCCAGCCACCCCCCCCCACCCCCCCCAATCCCCCTCGCCCCCGTCCACACTGAGAGAGAGAGAGAGAGAGAGAGAGAGAGAGAGAGAGAGAGAGAGAGAGAGAGAGAGATGAGGGATCACGTGGGACGCCGTGAACAGAAATACACCGCCGCCAGATGAAATGCTGTGGATATAATCTCCCTCCACACATGATTCATGTTCACTTTCCAGTACCCCCCGCCGCCCCCCGCCGCCGTACGGAAGCAGCTGTAGACCACGGAGACCGTCTGTCTTCCCCTCGGTCACCTCAGGCCCCCTCTCACTGTCTCAACATCCGTTTCTCCTCCTTCATCCCGCCATTTTCTAGATAGTGTATCGCTCCTGTTCCACGCCGTCGGTGCAATCCTCAGGTCTAATGCCATCATAGTAGATATTGTGAATTTTGATAGCATAATGCTGGTTTATAGACGCGAGTTACTGCTAAGTCATTTTTGTGTCAAGTCGGCGGGAGGCGAGGGTACTAAAACTGCTCCAATTATCCCAAACAATCCTCAACTGTTTCAACCAGGCTGGATCTCAGACCACTACCTTTGAAGATCACAGGGTGAGATCCCATGTCATGTTGACACAACTAAATGTTTAAAGCCCAACCTCGGGGTTCAGACGTGAGTTCTACCGTCCAATTGACTGTTGGTCTCCATAGCCCTGGACTCACCTACACCTGTCAATCAAACCGTTGCCGTTGGATGCCTGTGAGGGGGTAACTTTCCTCCGGTATCGGCTTTGTAACTGATTGTGGCTGTAATTGTTCTGTCGTGGCTTTTATGTGCATGGTGCTGGCGTGTTTGATACCAGATGCTCACACACAACCACACAAAAGGCCCATGTATTCATTTATTTATGCTACCTTTTTTTACAAGCATCCTGTCAATTACCCAAAAAGTTAGCCTTTGTTGAGTTGTGTTTTGATCTCCATGTAGTCGAAATGGAATCAAAATAAGGCTTGCATGTGGTAGGGCTTGTGTGCGTTTGTTTACATTTCCCTTTCACTGTCTGCCCTAGTGCATGTGTGTGTAATTGTGTGCATGTATCTTGTGTAATTCATGCCTTTAAGTATTAGGCCAACAGTATTCCTATAGTTACCTTGAATGAATCTTTCTTTACAACTTTTCTCTCTGCTCTTGTTACTCACAGTGGTCAAGTAATGAAGATCTCTCTCTCTCACTGCCTCCCTCTCTCTGTCACTTTCCCTCCCTTGCTGTCTCTCTGTGTTATGTTCTGTATTGTCTGTCCTCCTCTCACTATCTAGCGGTGGACCCGGGCCACTCCAGCCCAAGCGCCTGCTTGTGTTGGACCCTCCCTCCGTACCCCCCCCATCCCTCCGTACCCCCCCCTCCCTCCGTACCCCCTCCCTGCCCCCATCCCCGTCCTCTCCCTCTCCAGGAGGATCAAACAGAGGGAGGACACACGCAGGCTGTTTGAAGAGCCCACCGCCAGCTCCCCTATGGGTGGGGAAACTGGCAGATGCTCAAACCACACAGCTCTATCAAGAGGGGAGGAGTGGCCCCTCTCATCTGCTTTGGTACCCCCACCAGTCAGCCATCTAGACACTCACCCACCAGTCAGCCATCTAGACACTCACCCACCAGTCAGCCATCTAGACACTCACCCACTAGTCAGCCATCTAGACACTCACCCACTAGTCAGCCATCTAGACACTCACCCACCAGTCAGCCATCTAGACACTCACCCACCAGTCAGCCATCTAGACACTCACCCACCAGTCAGCCATCTAGACACTCACCCACCAGTCAGCCATCTAGACACTCACCCGCCAGTCAGCCATCTAGACACTCACCCACCAGTCAGCCATCTAGACACTCACCCACCAGTCATCCATCTGACACTCACCCACCAGTCAGCCATCTAGACACTCACCCACCAGTCAGCCATCTAGACACTCACCCACCAGTCAGCCATCTAGACACTCACCCACCAGTCAGCCATCTAGACACTCACCCACCAGTCAGCCATCTAGACACTCACCCACCAGTCAGCCATCTAGACACTCACCCACCAGTCAGCCATCTAGACACTCACCCACCAGTCAGCCATCTAGACACTCACCCACCAGTCAGTCAGCCATCTAGACACTCACCCACCAGTCAGTCAGCCATCTAGACACTCACCCACCAGTCAGTCAGCCAGACACTCACACACCAGTCAGCCATCTTGACACTCACCCACCAGTCAGTCAGCCAGACACTCACCCACCAGTCAGCCATCTAGACACTCACCCACCAGTCAGCCATCTAGACACTCACCCACCAGTCAGCCATCTAGACACTCACCCACCAGTCAGCCATCTAGACACTCACCCACCAGTCAGTCATCTAGACACTCACCCACCAGTCATCCATCTAGACACTCACCCACCAGTCATCCATCTAGACACTCACCCACCAGTCAGCCATCTAGACACTCACCCACCAGTCAGTCATCTAGACATTCACCCACCAGTCATCCATCTAGACACTCACCCACCAGTCATCCATCTAGACACTCACCCACCAGTCAGCCATCTAGACACTCACCCACCAGTCAGCCATCTAGACACTCACCCACCAGTCAGCCATCCAGACACTCACCCACCAGTCATCCATCTAGACACTCACCCACCAATCATCCATCTAGACACTCACCCACCAGTCAGCCATCTAGACACTCACCCACCAGTCAGCCATCCAGACACTCACCCACCAGTCAGTCAGTCAGTCAGCCAGACAGACACTCACCAGTCAGTCAGTCAGCCAGACAGACACTCACCCAGCGGTCAACTAGCCCCACTACCCAGACCCTTACCCACCAGTCAGTAGTCTTCCAGGAGATGATTATTATTATTAATACGTACTATTTTAAACAGCCTGTTAGCATGGTTATGTGTTTCTCTGTCGTTGTCACACAAAATCTCACCAGTCCTACAGGGTCATAACTGTAGTAGTCCTACGAATAGTGTTACCATACAGCCGGTGCAGTGTTTGGAGCTATTAGGATAGCAGCACAGATTTGTACTAGATACCAAGTATTTAGGTTTCCAAACAGTGCACAGCTCGGTGTGGTCATGACAGAAAGAAATATTCGATGAATTATGAAATAACCGCTGTATGACAGGCGTGTATTACCCACAGGTAGATAGTAAAGCAGATGTGTGCTGTATGTTGAGCTCCAGTCTGTTGTGTAAGCTCCCATCAGCCATCACAGGCCCAGCTGCTGTGGTTCCTGGCATGCTGATTGGCTGGCCTTTGGCGTCCCGGGGGGGTAGCTCTGGTACTTTGACCCGCGCTGTCACGCTGTGTTGTGCACTTCTCCCTCTTCCTCACTCCCTCGTTCCCTTGCTCCCTCCCTCCCTCCCTCCCTCCCTCCCGCCTCTCTCTCTCTCTATCTCTCTCTCACTGTTGTGCTCTCTCTCTCGTTCTTTATCTCTGTCTGTTTCTCTCGTTCCTTATCCCTCTTGCTCGCAATCTCTCTCTTGTAGCTCTCTCTCTCTCCTCTCTCTTCCCTCTCTCCCTGTCTCGTTTTTCCTGTCTCCTTCTCTCTCTCTTTCCTCTCTACCCCCCCCTCTCCTTCCCTTCCTCTCTCCCCATGTTGACAGCAATCACAGCCCAAGTAGGTCTCCCTGACAGTGCCCATCTCCCACATACCGTTTCACTCATTCACTCTGTCACCCTCTCTCATTGACAGTCTGTTATCCTCTCTCCATTTCTCTGTCTGTCTTTCCCGTCTCTCTCTCTCTCTCTCTCTCTCTCTCTCTCTTTCTCTTTTCTATCGACCTCGCTCAACCTCTCCTTCCGACACACACACACACACCACACACTTTCCCCTCCTCGTCTTCCCTCTCTTTCTCTTTCACTCCGGCAGTCCGTCCATCACGGCCCGACTCCTCTCTGCAGCATCAGGGCGTGGGTGAGAGGTACCCAGTCACTGGAGGAAGAGGGGGGGAATGAGAGGAAGAGAAGATCCACCCTCCAGCTTTGTTTGTGCTGCACCACACAGAGAGCTGTAGCTGTCGCTGGCTATCAGCATCTACCTCCACCTCTTCCCTTCAAGCCCTTCTGGAGCTCCCAGAAGCTCCTCTCCTCAGGCTGCCTGGCCAGAGAGAAGTTTGGAACTGGAGTTGCAGCTTGTTGTTTTCTTTGTGTTTGTGTGTGTTTTCACTGTTTCTTTTCTTTTTTTGGTACATTTTGCCAATGCAGTACAAGATGTTGTAGGGGTTTTGTGGCACCGAAGAAGCAAGTGTGAGTGTATGAATGCTATTTGTTTCATTAAAGTGTTTGTTTAATTGAAGCGTATACAAATATTGTACCATTTAAGCTTGCACCCCTCATTTTTTGGGTCCTATCTGGTTTTTAATTCAGAAGCAAAAGCAGAATGTTGTTTTTATTCTGGCTAATTTGATGACATTCCCACAAGCAACCCTAATGTGTCTCAAGATGTGGCAAATGTATGTGGTCATATTTAATTACAGCAATGTTTACCATGCAATGCATCTCTTAAGAGCCTGTTATTGAGTTCCCTACTCACTAGTCTTGTGTGTGTGCTTGATTGCTTGTCTCTGATACATGTGTGAACGATATGTATGTCATGTTTGTACACAGTGTGTGTGTGTGTGTGTCTATGATGGCTTTTTATAACATATAGCTAAATCTTCGGTTATCCCTTGATCTGGTGATCTAAAAGAGGCTGTGTGTGTCTGTGCTGAAGGAGAGCTGCCCCAGAGGCTGTGTCTGTACTGAAGGAGGGCTGCCCCAGAGGCTGTGTGTCTGTACTAAAGGAGGGCTGCCCCAGAGAAAGGAGAACAAGTCTCTACTCATGTAATCCTTGTCATTAAATTGAGGCAATCTTTTTTTTTAAAACTTTTTTTTATTATTAATGAATATTTCAGTAGTTATTGCAGCGAGCTACTCATTTGAGTCTCTTTTTGCCCACTCCCTTTTCTCATAAGTGAATAAATCTGCTAATGATTTAATTAATAGCATTGTATCCACAGATGAAAAGCTTTTATTTAATAATCTAAAGGGACTATATTGAGATTAGGCTCTGGACTGTCACTGATATGTCCTGTAGATCCTCCCTGTGCTCTCTCTCTCTCTCTCTTTATTTCTCTGTCTCTCTCTTTCCCCCCTCTCCCTCGCTCTCTATGAGCCACACTAAGCCCTGAGACACCCATACTTAATTGAGAGTTAATAAATAAATTTGGTTAGAGTAATCCCTGGATCCTCTCCCTGAGAGCTCCCAATATGGCTTGGTGGGTAGATGTGTGTTTGTGTGTGTCTCTGTGTGTGTGTGTGTGTGTGTGTGTGTCTGTCTGTCTGTGTGTATGTACTGTAGATTGGTGGATGGGGGTGTATGTGTTTGTGTGTGGATGTGTGTGTGTTGTTGTGTGCGTGTGTGTGTGTGTTGCTTTGGCTAAGCTCCCTATGTCACTACTACAGTGCCAAGGCAGAAGCTGCTGCCGTGTTTGCCAGGTACTGTTTTATTTACCTGAGACACCCCTGTGTTTTTGCTAGTGCCATATGTTGGATCCCAGTATGATTGGTCCCAGAAAGCATACCTCTTTTTATGTGTGTAACTGTGTTTGTTTCTGTGTGTGTTTGTGTCTGTCTGTGTGTTAGGGAGCGAAACAGACAGAGAGAGACAGAGAGAGAGAATATTGAGAGATAGACTGTAACCTAGAATGTGGTAGAACCGTATTTTTAACAGTCCGGGTGTGTGAACTCACACTTGCCATGTGTGTATGTATGTATTTGAGTGTGTGTGTGTGTGTGTGTTTAGCTAAGCCAACGCAGGGGGCAGCCCCCAGTCCGGCTCCCATCATTTATTGATAAGGCCCCCTGGAAAATACGCGGGAAAAACCTAATGAAATGATCAACGTTGTTGAATTAATGATGAACGTGAATAAGAAAAGGCTGGGCTCTCTGGAGCCGGCGAGAAGCCATCATTATCCATGCAGTCTCATCACATCCTCTTTTGGAGCTGCAGACACTGGGTCTCTGCTCTCTCTCTCTCTCTCTCTCCTCTCTCCAGGCATACCATCAGGACCTGCCATTGGACTTCATTCAGAAACTTTCAACTGAGGCCCCCCTTCTCTATCTCTCTCTCTCTCTCTCTCTCTCTTTCTCTGTCTGTCTGTCTCTTTCCTCCTTTTAGGCTCCCTGGCTCCCTTCACCTGCCGCTCTTTTTTTTCTTCTTCTACCTCCCTCCTTCATTTTTTTTGACAAGACAGGAGGTCTTGGGCGGCTAATTTCTTCTCTTTTTTTTTCATTCTTTTCCTTTCATTTTTTTTTCTTCATTTTTTTCTTTCCCCCGGTTTCTTTGTACTTTGGAGGATAAGATGAAGAAGAGGAAGGATCGTAAAAGTGACCTGATTCTGGAAGCAGTCTTGGTCAGAGAGCACTCTACCTTTTTCTCCCTTCCTCCTTACCCCCCCTCCCCACCTCACCCCATTCTCCCCTTTCATTTAGTTTCTCTTCTTCTCTCTCTTCGCTCTCTTCCCTTCCTCTGGCTCTCTGTGGACATCCTGCCTCGATTCCGCGCATGCAAATGATCTTGGGGCAAGTACGGGGGTATCCCCCACCCCCCCTCCCTCCCGCCCGCACGCTTCCCCCTTCCCTTCACTTCCTCCTCTCTCTCCGGGGGGTGCGGGGAGATGGGTGGTGGGGCGGCAGGGCGCCCCAGAGACTCCACACGGTCTCATTAGGTAAGCCGAGGCCAGGCCAGTCAGGGCTGTGTACTTCCCTCTCTGCATTCCATGATTCCAGCGTCTAATGGAGGACACAGATGCCGCTGATGACTCTGTGGACTACACCGCCGCTGCTTTCACACTCTGCTGTGGCTGTCTGGGCTGGGTGGTGGGGATTGTCTGGTGCTCTTAGCCATGTGGCTGCAGTGGCTTACATCGTCTGTTGTTATTCTTCCGGACATTGAAATTGCGTGTATTAGTGGAAATGTTTACTGCCTTCTTGGAAGGCGTTCTGTGTTGTTGCGGTGTAGGTTTTTGAGGTGACAAATTTGGTACGTGTTTTCAGAGCTTTTGTTGAGGTTGTCGTGCCCTTCAGGTTACAGGAATTGACTTGCTGTTCCTGTGTCTGTGTGTGGGGTTTCTGTCCGCTCTGTTTGTGCTCTGCTAGCTAGTCTGGATCTACAGGGCCTGCTCCTTCAGATTTGTAATACACAGAGGATTTATTAGTAAGTTTGGTATATAGAGGTTTACAACTGTGGCGTATGAGTTGGCAAATGAGTAATCAGTGTAATGAATAATAAGGTATTGTTTTGGCATGACCCAGGTAGGCACAGACAGAGAATTGCAACGCTCTCCAAACACGCGGAGACGATAGACACGGCACACTCTCGCAGGCTCCGCTGCCTCCGCGTCCTTCACATGGTAATCTGATTTGCGAGGGATTCAATTATTTAATCACAATGCTTCAGACTATCATTAAAACAGATTGTCTCTGTCAACGCCTCCCACGGACGCCAGCCAGAGAGGTCACAGGTGTAATGTTTTGAAGTCTGTAACACCCCCCCCCCAAACCCCAAACACCCGTCTGCTGTGCTTCCCTCTCTCTTTTTCTATGAATTGACTGAATTGATCCACATACAAATTAGGTTTGTCCTCAAAGGGCCCCCGTCGATACATTGACTCCTTTTATGAGGGTCATCAAACAGCCATTACTGGCGTCAGGGGGGCCCCTTCCACGGGGAGGCTGCCCAGGGTGACTGATGAGCTGGGCCGGGAGAGGCCGTGTCTGGGGTGGATGTCCAGGCCTGGTGGCCTGTCTGCTGAGAAGCCTAGTTATTGAGTGTTTTATTCATCTGTTACATCTGCTCCATTTTTTGTCTTTTCTTCCTCCAGCGGATTCATCAGCTGTGTCTTAGGCGTGTGGTCAGGTGGTGCGTTCGTCAGAAGGACGATTGACCCGTCTGCTTTCTCCATGACGTATCGCTTGTCTGTCGTTTACTGCTGTGGTATTTCTGAAATTGAGGCTTAACATCCTGGTTTGTCATTGAGGACGTCGTATTGGAAGTTCCATTCTTTCACTTCCTGTTTTGGAGGGGGAGGGGCAGGGGGGGGGGTGTTGGGGGGTGGTGTTGCAAATAACTTGCTAATTATCCTGCATGTTGTCTGCTGTTGAACAAGTATTCACAAAGGGAAAGTTCGGCTCGCTCAGAAGATAAGATTACAAGGAATTTCTCTTTGTGCTTCTCAGGTGTTCTACAAGGGCCTTTGAAACAGAGCGAAGGGGCGTCAGGATGTAAACAAACACTTGTGGATGTCGCTTCAAGAGAGTGTCATGAGTTCAGCCTTTTCAATTACACAGTTTTAATATTCATGGCTGCATCCCCCTGCCTAATAAACATGCTCCATTTTAAGTCTAATTGTTCAAGAAAACTGTGTTTTATGTTGCTGCAATGGTAATAACTAATGATGGATGCATAAAATTAGCATACATTTCTCCAGACCAAGAGAATATCTGATCATTGTGCCATGGAGAATTGCTCTAAGTTCGGAAGCTAATTTCATTATCTCCTCCTCCTCATTTAAACCTCGCCGCTTTACAATAATTGCAAAACAGAATAAAAGATTAGCTTTTGACTGGATGACGGCATGCTAATAAACTGTGATGGAATGTGAGGGCTGTGGAGTGGGTGCCAATTACGTGAAGCAGGCTTGCATGGATAGGC
This sequence comes from Mallotus villosus, assembly GCA_903064625.1. NCBI lineage: Eukaryota > Metazoa > Chordata > Actinopteri > Osmeriformes > Salangidae > Mallotus > Mallotus villosus. The sequence continues at coordinate 507,910 of CAEFZP010001101.1, forward strand.
AGGAGATGATGGTGGTTTCCTCAACGCCTTTATCCGCTGCACGGCGGCGTTTGGAAACTCTGTGGTTGAGAGTGTTTCGCTAATCGACCTTGTGACTGGTTTTGCTTGAAGCCCAGACACAAGAAATTGATGGTCTTGAAGACTTCTGGCCAGTAAGGAAGACAGTATGAGACAGTTTGTCATTTTGTGAGTGTTAGTTTGCCATTTTGACATGTATTATTTCAAAGCTTTTGCATATTCGGTAAGACTGAGTGACATAGCCTACTGTAAAACCAAGATGCCGTTTTTTCGGAGGGGCTGTGGGAAACTGCCATGGTGCTCAGGTTTACTGGTGCCAAGCTTTCTGAAATGAATCTTTTGAAATCTAATCTCAGTGTAAGCACTGCAGGTTAAAGCATGTTTGCACAGTGGCCTTAAAAGACAAGTTACAATTGAACACTTTCAATTGTTCGTGTACACCCAAATCTCTGTAACCAAATCTTGGGGAGACCGTCATAGCTCATGCAAACTGTCAAACTGTCCAATCACAGTGCATCTTGATCAGGAAGTGGGAGGAGGAACATGACATGGGTCATCAGAGCCATCTGTATATCTCCCATTCATATACCTCCAGCCTCGTCCTTCATCCTGTCACCGCTCTGGCTCCATTGTGTCTGAGTTAACCACATTGGCCACTCTGACCCCTTTTCTCTTGTGGCTCACCTGCTGTTCCACATCAAGTCACTCTCAATGGCCCAAACTAAATGTCATTTTGACACTTAAATAGGTTTAAATGCCAGTGTTATACACACATCCCTCTTCCTCCTCCTCCTCCTCCTCTCTGCCTCAGCGTGCAGCTGGAGTGAGATTCGCAGACGCAGGTTGGATTGAGCTACAGGAACCTGCATGCCTGTCCCTTGTTGTTGCCACGCTGGCACACACACACACACACACGGGCCCCACACACACCGTGGCCTCATCAAAAACAATGTGCCGAGGCCTTTTGTTGTCAGGCTCTTCACACAGAAATTGCATATTCATGGGGGTGTATTTAAGCCGTTTCTGCTGGCATAAGCAAGCATTGTTGTGATGAGGCAAGCGGGCCTGTTTCTCAGGCGTTCTTTGCCACTTACCTCCCCCGTCTCTCCGTGGCGCCAGCGCCACCGTAGTTTTGTATATTTTTTGATGCCTTTCCTCTCCGCTTCCCTAGTCAGGTTTAATAGTGGCTGGGAGGCCTTTGGTTAGACACAGAGCCTTCTCGACGTACACAGGTGAGACCCACCGCGTAGTAATTCAATTGACATCTCTCTCCTTTTTTCTCTCCAAATTTTTCTTCTTCTTTTTTTTTACTCAGGTAGGCGTCAACGGGCAAATAGAATTGCTTTGAATTAGCGAGCTAGTTCTGCGCCGGCGGTGAGTTGTTGCCGTGTCTTGCAGGGGGGGGGAGCCACCGTGCCCGTTTTCATTCAATCAACGAAACACTTCTCGACCTCACCACCCAACCACCCCCCCCTCCAACCCCCCTCTCACACACAGCCACCCAAACTCATAGGAGAGATCTGTATTTCATCAAGTCTTCATCCTCCTGCAGCACTGGCAGTTTAACCACCCGCTCTCCTCAAATCAACCTGTCAAAACTCTCCTTCACAACTGTCCAAATGATTTGGGGTCCAAGCAAGGTTCTGCCTGAGTAGGTCTGACTGGAATTTCAAACTTTTTCCTGTGTCTTCCATGGAAAAAGTGTTCATGTTCGCTGTGGAAAAAAAACAAGGGACTATTTTTTCTTTCTTCACCCTCTTGGTATATGTAAGATAGGTGTTGACATGAGGCCGCCACACAGCCACAGAGGAGTTTGTCCCAAACCTGTCAGTACCCTCCTGAGTTTCCTTTCTGGCTCAGGATTCTGGACTCAGCAGAGCCCTGCTGTTTGAGGTAAAGAATCTTGCTCCTGCTGTTGAGCCCCATTGATCCCCAGCAGCTCTCAACCCAGGCATCTCCAACTAATTGTCCCTTTGTAAGAGCTGCCAATACACACATCCCCTTTTGAAGAGTGATGTCACAGGCTTCTGGGAGCAGGACCCTAACCCCCCCTAGACACACACCCACACACACACACACACACGTTCACACACACACATTCACCTTCCCCCCAGCCCACCCTCCTCTGTCACTCTGACTGATGCTGGTCCAATAAGATCCACAACAGGTTTAACACAGGCCTCATTAGGGAAGCGCTCCGCCTGCTATGGTAATTATGCAGCTAACGAACCATTGACCAATCATTTCTGATGTCTGCATAAAGCTTTGCAGGGTGTGGTACAATAAGGCCAACATGTATGTCATCTCCTTGTCTCATTTTATGCCAACCCCTCGCATTTTCCATATTGTTGGGGAGTCAGCCAGGTGAGTGACCAATTGCAGTTGGAACTACAGGCAATATTGTCAATATATAGCAAGACTGGTAGATGAATAGGATATAGGATTCAACACTCTGTAGTTCTAAGCTTTCACTGACGAACCAAAAATACATAGCATATATATTGTAAAAGATTAAGACTTAATTGATGAGAGAGTGGATGATTCTGTAGGCATTTACATGTGCAAAGCAATTTGTTATTTAGCCCAGGAGCTGGCCACTCCATGAATTACTTTAATTAGAAATACCCCCGCCAGCTCTTTCTATTGATCGCGGACGCACAGCAAACCAGGAGTAATGTTGGATGGTTACCCGAGGAAGCCATCACCGATTGATCAGGCCCAAACCCTTTCATAATAATTCTTTAACAGAATTTCTGTTTCTTTTAAACGCAACTTACTTACTTAATTATTTTTGCTTCATATCAAACCCCGTAGGCACCCACATGTTTGGTTTATTTCATATTTTCCCGTTTCTTCATCACGCCTTTGAAACTTTTTCTCATGTGCTGCCAATGGATCTCTCATGGCCTGTATGAGAAAGAGAGACGAGACTTGTTTCCTCACGGAAGGGACAGGGCGTGAGGCGTGGATACATATTTTCCTATTGATGAATACAAGACACTGCAGGCACTTCTTTGATAGCCTCCCTCCTCCGTCTTCAGTAATGGCGAGACACGGTGTGGACCCCCAGGGGCGAAACATCCCTTCGACGCAGAGTGGAACCAACTTCCGACTTTCTCCTGTGTTTAATATTACAGGCGGTGTGGAGAGGGATGAGGGAGCGTGTTGTGGGACCAGAGTGTGTTTAAGGTCATGCCATCCAAGTCTTCTTCGGTCCAACTCCCCTTTTTGATAATTTGTTTTTGTTTTTTCGACCGCGGTATCTTCAATCAACGCCTTGCTTTTTAATGCATGAAGTCATTACGTAGTTATGGATACCTTGGCAACCCAGAGAGCTGATACGGCCCTGCGAAACTCATTAGGAAGTTGGCCCTCATTTCGGGAAGGGATGGGGGGCGTCAACTTCATTTGTACACTGAATGTGAAATGTTCAAACACTCTTAGGCCGCATAGTTATAGATGAACTTTGTCTACATCAGAAGCACAGGGGAAGATGTCATGGGCTATTAGCATTGCAGATTTTTTTTACAAAAATAATAATTCACAAGGGGAAACTGTATCTGTGGTTTCCAGTGACTGCCGCCCATTCTCAGTTTGTTTATCCTGTTGAACAGGAAAGAAGCTCAAGCTCTTAATAACGCGAGCCCCCCCCAGTCTTGGTTTGAAATAGCAAAGATTTGGGGACTTTAATTGCTTGATGTATAATGTATATGGTTTATGGATTATGACTTATTGCTTATTCAGGGGTTTCCTCTTTTCGGCAAGGGCAAACGTGCGGAAGGAAGGTGGGGGTGAGCTTGTCTTGTTGATTTACTTTTTCTTTCTGTTTTTCAAGGACTGTCTTGACTGATATTTTTCTTGGCTTTTTGAAAAATATTTTAGGTGTTGGAATGATCCAACAGATCCAACAAAGGTTATGTCTGTGGTTGAAAGGGGGAGCGGGGGGAGATGGAGGCGTCTGTGAGCTATCGAACTCGCGTCCCGGTTTCCCTGCTTCTGTAGATAATGATCTCTTGAAACAGTTTTTTCCTTTTTCCTTTCCTTTTTTTCATCCAGTAACAGTGTGTGTTTGTGTGCGTGTGCATACATGCATGTGTGTGAGACAGAAAGAGAGATGGAGAGAGAGAAAGAGAGACAGAGAGATGAAAGATAGTTCCGGGGCTAGAGCACCACTACACATCTGACTGATGCAGGTGTTAGAAATGTAGATGGCTGGCGGAGACTAAAGACAATACAAATTTGAAGTGAAAACGCTACTGGCACGCCTCCTCTGTTCTTAACTGGTGAAGCCCCGGGTCAATCAATTATTCATCCTATTGTGTGCGCGACTGTGCGCGCGCTGGAGTGTTAGTTCTGTAGCTGGCGAGGAGGTGTCTGTTGCAGTTAAGGAGCAAGGCCCCCACCTCACTCAACAGGGCCCAGCCTCTGTCTGCTCTATCTCTCTCTGGCTCTCTCTCTGGCTCTCTCTCTGACTCTCTCTGGCTCTCTCTGGCTCTCTCTGTCTCTCTCTGTCTGTCTCTCTGTCTCTCTCTGTCTCTGTCTGACTGTGTCTCTATTTTATGTATCTATTTATCTGATTCTCTTGGTTTTTCCTTCTTCTTCCTTCTTTTTCTCTTTCTTTCTTTTTCTTTCTTCTTCTCTCCATCCATTTCTGTCAGACACTGTAACTCTACTTTTCATTTCTCTACCCCGTTTCTCCCTCTATTTTTCTGTTTTTCTTTCTCTGACACACGTAGAGAAACCCCCCTCTGCCTGAGCCTGTTTAATGATGGGATCAGGAGCGAGATTTGGTGGCTAAAGTGCAGCTTCAGTTATTTGAAGGAAAAAAACGGAAAAAAACATAAAGAAGAGAGTGATAGAAGAAGACAGGGTGGGCCAAAAAATAGAAAGAGAGAAAAGGAGAGAAAGGGGGGAATGCTTTGTACACTGGGTGTTTTTCAAAGAAGCATAGACTCCAAGCCATTGGGAGGCTCCTTTGACTTTAATCTTGGCTGCTCCCTTTGAAAATTATGGCCAAGGACCGAGGTTGCTTCATTAAAAGACATGTTCTTGTTTCTTGTGTAGTTTCAGCCAGATCCCCAAAAAAGAATCTTTATCCACACGTGGGGCTGGTTTGAGCCGCGCTCACCCCCCCTCGGTGCATCTGTAGTCCTCCTGAACATCTCACCACGCACCTCCCCACACGCTAAGGCCACCCGTTAAGGGCCACTGACCCCTGGTCATGCACATGCAAATCAACAGGGCAAGGTGTTTGAACAAATATACCTTTATTACTTTTAACCTACCAAAAATAGGCTTCTGGCAAACTGGTTGCCGCAAATCGCCCTCAAGATTGTTTTTCACGTGCACAGTTTGTTGGGTGGTGAATCTCTGGCAAACTACTTCCACCAAACTCTAATGAAAACTGGCAAAAAGCTGAAACAGATATCCACAATTGGCAAACTTGTGGCGACATCCTGGCAAACAGATTACAGATCAAATGGCTCAGCAGCCAAACCTCTATGACGCGGGCCAGGCCACACACACACCCACACACACACACACACACACCACACACCCACACCCACACACACACACACCCCCGAGCTTGGGAATCTGTTGCATGCCCCCTAACCCCCCTGCCACCCCCTCTCCCCTATTCCCTCTCCCTGTTAGATATACATACACCCTGCACATACACAGTGTACACAAACGTTGACTCGTGAATGCTTTATGAAGCCTTGTATAAATAAAGCTACTGCAATTCCCTAAAGGCCTGCCAGCAGGATGCTACTGCAGGTTGTGATCCTCTGTAAACCGTGTGCTTTAAACGTATGCAGTATTGATGGGGAACCAGTGCTGTGCTGTCTGCTTAAAGACGATGTGTGTGTGAGCGTGTGCGAGTGTGTACGCGTCGGTCTGTTTGAGTGTGCCTGTCTCTGTGTGCTTGTTGGTATGTGTGTGTGTGTGTATGAGAGAGAGGAAGGAACGGGAAAGGGAGATTTTACCTCACCGACGCTTGAACTTGTGAGCGCCAAATAAGGGGTGACAACAGCAAGGCCAGGTCAGCACACACGGCTCTCTTTCACCAGGCATGTTTGTCTGAGCTGTCTCCAGCACCGTGCTGCATGGCAACATCAGGAACAAACTGCGTTCCAGAAAGTTCCACGATGGCCCAATTGGGCTCGACAGCAAACATAGCATTGAACGCTCCCACGATTCAAATTCGAGTAGCGCCAAACGACTCCCATAGTGGGAAGCTTTCCTGAGCGTGACGCCTATTTTAATTCAAGTTCCACCGGCTTTCAAGCCCGCAATTGAGATGGATGACATTGTGTTCTTTAATCTCACACTTGTTCAACCACCATAAGGTGACCCTTACAATCTCTTCTTTGCGCTCGTCCTTGACATTGGCTTTTGTTCCTCTCTCGTCTCTGTGGCGCCTCCACAGACGGTGCAGACGGCGCCCTGCCAGCCCCACTGTCTCATCAGAGCTGGATCTGAGCTCCGCTCGGCCCTCTGACAGTTCTCCTTCACCCTCACATGAAAGCCGCCTCATTAAAGACAGTGCTGATCTGCGCCAGGGTGCAGGCTAGCGTGTTTTCTACCAAACACACCCTGTACTGTTGGACTACTTCCCTTGGTATCTGCTCCTCTTCTCATTATAGGAATTACTCAGCGGTGCTAGATAGGCTGTTAGAGCCCGTTACAAAGATGGAGGAGTGGAGTTTCGTTTTACAGTTGGTGGTGGTGGTGGTGGTGGCTGTGTTGACGATGATGATGAAGATGCTGATGGGGATTATTATGGTGAGGATGACAGTACTGATGCTGATGATGAGGATGATTGTGATGATCAACACATGATCGTGGTGACGGTGATGAGAACGGACGATGGTGTCTAAAGCGATGATGATGATGAGGAGGACGGCGATGATGGAGGGGAGGATTTGGATGATGAGAACGACAGCGGCATGACTGTGTGATCCTTGCCGTCTCACACAGCGATGAACACCTCTTCCACTCCACACTCCCAGTCCACAGAATAGTGCACTAGTGTACTCGGCATCCACACAAAGTGGACTGGAAAAAGCTCAACGTTAGTCATTGTATAGTGAAGAAAGTTACCCAAAAAAAGACAAAAACTGTCCGTCGGTATGTTTACATGAAACAAACAAAGAGACGGGAGGTGTCCCTTTGATCAATCAATCCGTAAACAAATCCCGGCGCGGGAGCTCCGCCATTGGGTAGGCGCAGATCAAACCGCGTCAAATCGTCAGCCGGGCGAATAATAAGCCTGGGTTTCCCGTGATGGGCAGCATTCATGACGGCGCCATCAATTAGACCCTGCCTGCCTCTGTGTGTCTTCCCTCCCCATTGATCCTCACTTGAGTGAGGAGAGAGAGGGTTCTTGGGAGACGAACGCTAGCATCTACCTACCTGGCTCCGAGCGAGGCTGCTCTCATTGTCGAGGGATCGACGGAGAGATTCAGTCCGTTTCTGATCTTTCTTATCATTTTTTTTTCGCGGTTCTTTGGCTTCACTTTGATCTGGAAACTCCAGAAACCCCAGCCCATTGGTGGAAATTGCACCTGACAGTCACTACGGTGGAAGGCTTTTCATGTGACGTGACGCTGCACTGCGAAGGTAGTTGACTTGGCGTTATTTGAGGAAGATTGGGCTTTGCAGATAGGGAATGCTCCAAGAAACACAATAGGTATAGCTGGGTTGTTTCACAGTGAATGAAGGACTGGGTGAAGGACTGGGTGGTCCTTGGTTCAACTGGATTGACAGCAATGGAGTCCCATCTTGTCATAAATGACATGGTCAAGGTATACACCAGCAGGGAACACGAGAAGAACAGAACAGTCTCTCTCTCTCTCTCTCTCTCTCTCTCTCCTCTCTCTCTCTCTCTCTCTCTCTCTCTCTCTCTCTCTCTCTCTCTCTCTTGTCTCCTCTTTCTTGTTAGCGCTCGCCCGCTCGCTGAGCAACACTGTTTTTAGCCTCAAACAAGTCCGTCCTCTTTGTTATGGACTCTATGGGGACCACCCTAACTCCACCCTTCCCCCCACCCTTCCCCCCACCCCAAATCAACCCCCTGTTTTCACAGGCGGGCAGCGCCAAGGAGAGCATAAGCACGGAATCAATAGTGTCTTCTCTTCCAGCCTGATTTAAATGAGGGCTACCAGCTCTGAAGTTTCCCCCGTGCCATGTTCGTCTTGAAAGAATGCACAGACTCCAAAGCCCCGATCCCTTTACCATCGCAGGATGAATAATTAAACGCAAATAATCATTGCGTATGCGGTTTGTGTGAGGAATTTGAGCAGAAAGACAAAAGTAGAGAGGATTTTGTTTAGGGGGGGGGTGGGAGGGGGGGGGGTTAGAGGGGGGGGTGTTGTCTGTCTTATGGCGGTATGCAGGAAAATGAAATGAGATGTAATACAGGATTTGTGTCTAGCGTGTCCCTGCGGGGCGAACGCTCGAAGCCCTGCAGGTTCTCTACATCTCATCCCCCCGGCTCACAGGAGGAACTCCATCAGCCCGCCTCTACCAAGACCCTAGTTACACATGTCAAAGTGTCCTTTGACATGTCTTTCTTTTTCACGCTGAACTGACAAGTTCAAACCCAAACAGTGGGCCAGAAGTTGTCCAAAACAGCCCAACCCGGAGCGTGCCGTCTGGTCTGGAGTGGGCAGGGTTTGGAAGGTGAATGGGAAGTTGCTCTGAGCCTGCTCTCAGACTCCCACTGACCAGCCCTGCTCTCAGACTCTCACTGACCAGCCCTGCTCTCAGGCTCCCACTGACCAGCCCTGCTCTCAGGCTCCCACTGACCAGCCCTGCTCTCAGGCTCCCACTGACCAGCCCTGCTCTCAGGCTCCCACTGACCAGCCCTGCTCTCAGGCTCCCACTGACCAGCCCTGCTCTCAGGCTCCCACTGACCAGCCCTGCTCCCACTGACCAGCCCTGCTCTCAGGCTCCCACTGACCAGCCCTGCTCCCACTGACCAGCCCTGCTCTCAGGCTCCCACTGACCAGCCCTGCTCTCAGGCTCCCACTGACCAGCCCTGCTCTCAGACTCCCACTGACCAGCCCTGCTCCCACTGACCAGCCCTGCTCTCAGGCTCCCACTGACCAGCCCTGCTCTCAGGCTCCCACTGACCAGCCCTGCTCTCAGACTCCCACTGACCAGCCCTGCTCTCAGGCTCCCACTGACCAGCCCTGCTCTCAGGCTCCCACTGACCAGCCCTGCTCCCACTGACCAGCCCTGCTCTCAGGCTCCCACTGACCAGCCCTGCTCCCACTGACCAGCCCTGCTCTCAGGCTCCCACTGACCAGCCCTGCTCTCAGGCTCCCACTGACCAGCCCTGCTCTCAGACTCCCACTGACCAGCCCTGCTCCCACTGACCAGCCCTGCTCTCAGGCTCCCACTGACCAGCCCTGCTCCCACTGACCAGCCCTGCTCTCAGGCTCCCACTGACCAGCCCTGCTCTCAGGCTCCCACTGACCAGCCCTGCTCTCAGACTCCCACTGACCAGCCCTGCTCCCACTGACCAGCCCTGCTCTCAGGCTCCCACTGACCAGCCCTGCTCCCACTGACCAGCCCTGCTCTCAGGCTCCCACTGACCAGCCCTGCTCTCAGGCTCCCACTGACCAGCCCTGCTCTCAGGCTCCCACTGACCAGCCCTGCTCCCACTGACCAGCCCTGCTCTCAGGCTCCCACTGACCAGCCCTGCTCCCACTAACCAGCCCTGCTCTCAGGCTCCCACTGACCAGCCCTGCTCCCACTGACCAGCCCTGCTCTCAGGCTCCCACTGACCAGCCCTGCTCCCACTGACCAGCCCTGCTCTCAGGCTCCCACTGACCAGCCCTGCTCTCAGACTCCCACTGACCAGCCCTGCTCCCACTGACCAGCCCTGCTCTCAGGCTCCCACTGACCAGCCCTGCTCTCAGACTCCCACTGACCAGCCCTGCTCTCAGACTCCCACTCCCACTCTGTTACCCCAGTTCCCTCAGACTGTCAATAATTCATGGAGGAGGGTTTTCAGGAGATTCAGCATATACTCCATACTTCTTTTATTTCCAAGACCCATATAATAAAACAAGAAGTATCATATAAGGCAATACTTAGTCTGTAGGCTAATTTCAGATGTGTGGGGGGGGGTGTCATTGGGGAGGATGGCTACTGAGCCGATGGGGCTTCGGTTTTAATAAGGATCCCAGCGCTCCTCTCTCTCTCTCACTCTCTCTCTCTCCCTCTCTCTCTCTCTCTCTCTCTCTCTCTCTCTCTCTCTCACCCTCTCTCTTTCTCTCTCTCTATATTTCTATCACTCTTGCTTTATCTCTATTTCTCAATAACTTTTGAGTCACAGGGACTGTTCAGGGTTCGGTGTGTCAGTGCTTTCATAGTCAGGCGTGTGCCGTAGCCAGGCCTGCAGGCATGCTGGAGTGGTCCTAGTAATTACACCTTCTCTGTCTCATCAGATCCCTAATGGCCATCACTGATGTTGACTCCACAGACATGCTAGGGTGATCACACACACACACACACACACACACACACACACACACACACACACACACACACACACACACACACACACAGAGACCATCCAGTAAGGGATCAGAGCCCATGGTTTGCCTATGAAGCAGGGTATCTGTATTTAGGCTCTGGACTTAACCCTCTCCAGTCTGTGTTTGAACACCAGCTGCACTCAGTGCTCACAAAGTTTGGGAGAGAGTTATACTGTATTGCCATAGTGAGTAGAATGTGAATGCCTGAGGTAACGATGGTTTGGATCTACTTGTTCAGTATCAAACGTCTAGACGTGTGACATCATGGCGGAGGGGGAGTGCCAAACGACACTCGTTTCTCCTGCGCTGTCCTCAACAGCAAAACAAAAGAATGAAAATGCAAATATTCAAAGCTTGCATACGTCCTTAAGATTGAAAGACACCATAACATTACTGGAACCATGGCAGCAAGGATGGTGGTGGTGGGGAAGGGGGGGGGGTATAACTAATAAAATGCTTTCATCACCCGCCGTAATAATCAGTTAAATTACAGTATGCAGAGAATGCTGGTACAAGACAGGCAGGAGGAAGCAAATGCCCATGGACATTGTCATGTGGACATATTATCCACATATTAGCAGGAGCAGTAGAAACACTGCTGGTGCAGGATTCTTCTGTGCTTTATGTGTATAATTTCCCCCCTGATGATGATGCTGGTAGTGTGTGTGTGTGTGTGCGTGCGAGGGTGTGTGTGTGTGGTGATGTCGAGGGACGGGGGACGGGGGGGGGAGGGGGGACTGAGACAGGAGCACTGCCCCCAGTAATGAGGCCTTTTATGGGCTTTAATTTGTCCTGCTCCCCCGGGAGACTGATGGATGGTTCTCTTTATGCTCTCTCTCTCTCTTTCTCCTCTTACTCTCTCTGTCTCCGACTTACACTTTCTCTCCCTCTCTCTATCACTCTCTCACTCTTGCTCTCACAATCTTTCTCTCTCTCTCTCTCCCCCTCTCTCCCTCACCTCTCTCCCTTCCTGAATGTGTGATTCAGAGGCTTTATTTATACGGTCTTATTAGCCCACTAACAAGTGCCTCCTGGCCATTATGGCTGCTGGTGGCGGGAGCTCCATAAAAGCCCCATGCAGCTGCTGTGTCTCACCCGGCAGGCCTGAGCGCTGCTGTGTCTCACCCGGCAGGCCTGAGCACTGCTGTGTCTCACCCGGCAGGCCTGAACGCTGCACGTGACACGTGGCATGTGCATTGCGTATTTAAACGTCACTCGTGTGTGTGTGTGTGTGTGTGGGGGGGGTTAAACGTCACACGTGTTGGTTCCGCACTGTGTGACTGAGTGTCTCTTGGCTTGTATTTATTTGTGTGTGCATTTGAACACTTGTTTATTTCCTACTGTAAAAGTCCTCAACTCGCCTCCGTTCCTCCTTTTGATACTCCTTCTGTTTGTTTGTGCCGTGTGGTGGAGCAAGAGGGGGGTTGGGGTGCAATCAGAGGGAACATTTCGCCCCTGGGCAGCTCATTGTGAATTCTGGCTGACTCCCATTCAGTTGCACTCTGGGGTGAAGTGAAATTTTAGAAACCAACTTTAAAGTTTATCACAAGTGATTTGGCAAGTGATAAAAATGACCAGTCGCTGCAGCTGATTGGGGCTGATGGGGCTCGTAGCCACGGAAACAGCGGCGCCTCCACGTACGTTTACCTACGCCGCCGCTTTCAAAGGAGCGGGCACGGGCGAGCACGGACCCCTCGGTCCTCTGCTGTTCACAGATCAGGGGCTTGTCATCGTCACACAACTTCAAAGATGGAGGTTAAGTGACATGTTGTTAAACTGGATCAAACAGGGCCTGTTTATCCATGGTCCTGTGGGGATGGATGGATAGACAGAAAGTTACAGTGTAGGTAGATAGACAGGTACATACTGCAGATATATAGACAGACATCATTCCATAACATTGTTACTTGTCTGTGTTTCTGGGGAGAGGGATGCATATCAACAATTGTACAGAGATTGTGATAGTAATTTCAGATGAAAAGCAATTTAGAGGTAACCGTAATAGACCATTATTTTATTTATTTCTGCTCTATGATGACCTTGGCCACACTTTCCCAGAATTATAACTTATTTCAGACTCTTTGTCTTTTGTTGCTGTAGGTAAATAGAGAGAGAGAGAGAGAGAGAGAGAGAGACAGAGAGAAACTTCCTATCCCTCCAACCGTCCAACCTCCATCCATAAATTCATCCACCCTTCATCCCTCCTCCACCAATGTATCCACCCTCCCTTCCCCCTTAGCTGGTGGAGGGGGGCAGAGAGAGGGGAGGGGGGCGCACACCGAGCCCCCTTTGGCTGTTCTTTTCAACTCCACAGTGTCCTGTGGCTGGGCTTGGATTCACCACAGACAGCCATCTGCCCACTGTGATCCTGCACTAAAGTGTCTTAATTAGGCCTCCGCGCCTTTTGTGTGAGGAAACACACTTCAAAACAACAGCGCTTGTGTTGCCCGCCCTAGCTGGCAGGACTTGGAAGGGTCCCATTTTTATTGCAATTTCACCGGGTGAACCCTTAAACCCTTAAGATTGCTCCATGACGCGTGGTCGTAGTGATTCGGAAGGTAAACTTTGCTTTAAACCTTAGACATCGTTCAGAGAACACAGAGAACACCCCAAACACATGTAGGGGGTGTCGGGTCGAGGATGACACTCTAGAATTCACCGTGGCATCGCGTCTTTCTTACTAAGTCTCTCTCCCTCCCTCTCACAGCTCTCCACTGGCTGAATAACAGCTCTTCTATCTTCGTGTTATCAGCCTCTGATATCCACCCTCTGCGTGTGTTGCTGTCTGCTGGTGTTGCTCATGCGTGTTGGATCCCATATCCCAGCAGAGTGTGTATCTCCTCCTGGGTTGCAGCTGGAGCTGTCACTCCAGAGGCTCCGGGAGATGACCTCTCCTCCTTTCGCCTCTCTTGCAGAGCAGCCCAAAAAGTACTTTCCCCCTCTTTCTTTCGATGCTTGTTCTCTCTATCAATTACAACTGTGACAGGCTCCAGACTTGAGGAGGAGGAACAACAATATGTTGTGACCCTAAGTACTTCCCTCCAGCTCGGCTCCCGTCCCTCTCCCTGTGGGCCTGGCGCCCCCAACCCCCTCCGACACCACCCACAGTCCCTGGAATCAATCGGACCCTGTGACACGAAACAAACGACCCTCCTCCCACCATGCATCATGGCCTGCTGCACCACCAACAATGACCAGTCGTGTGGCTAAAGACCGCATGTGTGCGTGTCTCTGTGTGTTCGGCTCTGTGTGTGTGTGTGTGTGGCTCTGTGCGTGTGGCTGTGTGTGTGTGGCTCAGTTTGTGTGTGTGTTTTGGTGTGTTTGTGTGTTTGGCTGTGTGTGTGTGTATGGCTGTGTGTGTGCCTAGCTTGCCCACTTCTGAAAGAGACAGACAGAGACAGAAAGTGTTACCCTCCTCCGTTGTGCATTATGAATAGCAGAGGAGCGGCAGATTAAGAGAAAGAGAGAGATAGAGAGAGAGAGAGAGAGAGAGAGATGGGAGGAGAGAGGTCAGGACCCAGTAGTAGCATGATTGCATATGAGCCGAAGCCTTAATAATATCCTGTTAGATCCGGTGGGCTTCTCAGGCCACCTCCGGTCAGCCTCCACTATTGTTTACATAGAGCGCCTTATTATTACCCAGACTCCCTGCTGTCCCCTGGGAGCTCACACGTACACACACACACACACACACGTACACACACCCGCACGTGCGTGCACACAAACTGTCTTTGTCTCTCTCTCACTTTCTGTATCTCTATCACTCATCACCACACGTATGTACTCACACACACGCGCACACACATACACACACACACACTCATTCCCACTCCACTAAGTCTACCATGGCAAAATTGTGTTAATTTACCCAGCCAGTAGTATTAACCGTATTATATCAAATAACTGCCACAGACAATTGACCAGCCAGGCCTGTGACTTCATTTTAATTGATTTCCTCACATGCTCCCAGCCGCCTCTGATTTGGTTTTCCCTGTGACACAATGTTTATTAAAGGCATTGCATAAAGAAATAAATAGATATTGTTTTGGCAGATTCATATGAGCTTAGAGGGAGAACTGAGAGATTACTATAAGCCCTGTGCTTTATTGTAAGCCAGCGAGTCAATGTTTGGATCACTCTCCATTACGCTCAATTTAAGGTTGAACCGGTTCAAGAGTGGTTTTAATCCCAGGCCAAAGGGTAACATCTCTTATGTGTGTGTCTGTGTGTGTGTGTCTGTGTGTGCGTGTGTGTCTGTGTGTGTGTGTGTGTCTGCGTCTCAGTTTGTCTGAGCTTTCTCTGTGTATTCACAGTCTTTAGATTTATCCGGTGCATGTGTTGCATGTTCCCGTGTGTGTCTGTATTCTTCTCTCTGTCCTTGTGTGTGTATGAGTGTATAAATGTGTGTGTGTGTTTATGTGATGCATGTAAACACAGACTCAACACTCACAAAAACAATACAGTCAACAATTGATGTACGAATCAGTAAGCCCCAGTCATACTCCAGTGGAATGTGTGTGCTGTGTAGAAGACATTTGGGTGTTTGGTTGCAGACATACTAGCCAAAAGGAGGTGTGTTTTTTATGTCTTACTTCAAGTGTAATTGCTGGAAGGAGACCCCAGGACTATCACATCTAGAGCATCCTTCACCAGCTGTCTCAGGCTTGCAGGCATGCTGTTTGGCCCGCAGAAAATCTCACTAATCATCTTTTTGTGTTTGAGGGCACAATATGCTGAAACAGGCAGGGTGCATACTCTAGCTTGGGCGCACACACAGACGCACGCACACACACACAGACACAGACGCACTTGTGCACACAGGCAGACACCCCGTGCAAGCAGACAAACACACACTCACTCACTTGAACAGACCAGTACGTATACACACACACACACACACACACTGCCAGCTTGCTGCTCTCATGTCCCCTTTGCCCTGAGGGAGGAAGAGGAGGAGGGGGCTTCAGTATAATCACTTGTTAGAGGTCTGGCTTGGATCCCCCTACTCTCTCTTCTCTCAGGCAGCCTGTTCTCCCAGGGACTGCCTCTATGTCTTTCTCCACCTCTCCCCCACCTCTCTCTCTCTTTCCATCCCTCCCTTTCTCTTGCTGTTTGTCTGACTTTTTACCTCTTGGTATTTCTCAGTTTTTCTCATGTCTGTGTCTTTTCTTGTTCTCTCCCCCCCCACCACCACCACCACTCTTAATCTCTCCATCTCTCCCTTTTTCTGCCATTGGGCCTTAGCCCTCTCAGCTGGCAGTCAAAGCAGCATCCCGTTTCACCAACCGTCCTACAAAGAGAATCAGACTGGCACTGTCTGAAACCTGCCACAGCCTGGGGAGACTTTAAGAACAATAAGTCCTTTCTACAATTTCCCCTCGCAGTCCAATGACTTAAGAGTCTGCAGAGCAATGGATCATTCTCCACTTGACTAATGTGCCGGTTCATTTTGTCCTTTCCGCTTTGCCGTCGCCCGGCCGGCTACATTGATTAATGCCATAACCGCAAATTAGATAGCCGCTACCGCAACTTGTTTATCATTTCTCAGGCATTAAGAAATTGTACCTGGATCCGGCTTCATCCGGTCCTGCGTGTTCATGTTTAGCAGGCCACATCAACTTGATGTATGGGAACGCAGTGGAAATGGGGAATATGAATTGTTCCTCATCTGGAGACGTAACCTTTTGTACCAAAAAATTATAATTGAACCGAAAACTACAAGGGCAAAGTATTGGTCAAGGCACTGTTTAGGACTTATAATTGGAGTTTGTTTGTCTGGATGAGTAGGTGCAGTATTAGTCTGTAAGGACCGTTTTTGAACCAATACTAACTTTTTGGGTCAATTAAAACTAGTATGGGTTCCACAAATACTGTACCCATGCCAGCTGTGGGTTTGATAGAGAAAACACAGAAATGTACCGGTGCTTAGGAACTCCCCAACGCCAGTGTGGCCCTGGCCTCAGTTAGCATATGTCCAGGAAATAAATGATATGGTCTGTAATGGTGAAACTATGTTGTTTTATGGGCACCTGAAGAATTGTACTCCACACCTCTTTCAACCGTCTTCTCCTCCTTCCTCTTTGTTACTAAAAAGAAATGGAGAATCTGAAGACCTCGCAACCTTAAGCCTCAGAGAATCTTTGAAAGGCCCAAAATAGAGTTTTCGGGCGCTCAAGTTTCTCGTATATCTTGATTTCCCGCTGCGAGAACGTAGTCCATCGCCAACATGTTCTCACCCCACGTTCCCACTCCCAGGCTGAACATCACATCATAAAGAATAGATAAACTGCCTATCCCCGAACACTAAAAACCCTCCAATCTCCTAGGCCTTGCCTTCATCAACCTCTCCTCTTCCAACTCTCTTTTTAGAAGCAAAACAAAGAACCTCCTTTACAGGAAGAGATGAGGAAAAAAAAGTCAAACCAACAGACAATGCTAATAACGTTCGAATATCAACGCTGACTTGACATCATATTTAGAAACGGGCAGAGGAGCGCACCGCTAAACGCGCAGAGCTGGAAACAAATGTCTTGGAAGAATGCGGTTTTGCTAGGGTCCGCCCTTCCCCCGCACACCCCCCTCCTCTCGATCTCTTGCCATTAGATGTTATGTGCGAGCTGTCAACAGAAGGCCCATTTGCCTGCCAAGCCTCCTCTCTGAATGCGTTCTCCGCCTGCAGCGCGCCCACAGCTCCTCTTTGACTCAAAGGGTTCATTTCACTTCTCTTAGCCTCATTCGCATGTGCTGGTGGTGCTGTACACCCCGAAAAAAAAACACCAGTGTACCCCTGCTTACTCACTTGCAAGCCCTGAGTGCGAGAGTGAGTGAGAGAGAGAGAGAAGTGAGAGAGAGAGCTTGAGTGTGTGTTTTAGCCTCCTCCCTCCACGGGGGGGGGGAGAGGGGGGCGTTGTTGGAGGTTGGTGGGGGTTATCTTGGATCCAGAACCACAGAGCGATGCCAGGGACCTCGTTAGCGAACCCCCAGCTTGAGGGGATTGCAGCAGTGATGGCCCCCGGCTGGGAGACACCAAGGGAGTTGAGTACGTCACCCACCAACCAGCACCAGCAACCTAGCGTAGCATTAGCCCCCTTAGCATAAGCATTAGCATGGCTAAAGATAATCACTGCTAGTTTCTTACTGGGATGTTACAACAGTTAGCCTGGCTGACTTCAGAAGGTACACTCTCAATGGTGTCTGACCCCGCAGCGACAAATGTGTCAATTTCCAGTGGCAGGCTGATGTTTGACATCTACATAAGTGGCATGTTTTTTACTCTTCCTACTGTTCTCTGTGGGCTAGCCTCTCCACCCCCACACCCCAGTCTCTTTGGGCTGCAGCCTAACCACTGGACTGGAAGTTATGGAGGGGGCGGGGGTACCTTTGAACGTAATAGGTTTTGACTGGCATGTGTTAGCGCGCTCCGCTGCCCCATTGATTGAGCGCTTGTTTGCTAAATCACTGCTGGTTCCTCCTGTTTGGCAGGCCGGTGACACATGTGTGGTCACTTCCAGCTCTTAGAGGGAGTGACAGAGAGAGGGAGGTGGAGATGGAGGAGAGAGAGAAAGGGGCGGGGGAGGGGGGTGATAGAGAAAGTGAGAGAGGGAGGGAGGCGTGGTCGTATTGGCCAAAGAAGGGTGAAGAGCAGAGGTTGTGTTGTGGTGACAAGAGGAGTAAAGGGAGAGAGATACAGGAGGGGAGTGAGGGATGGAGAGGAGGACAGAGAGCCAGAGCCCTTTCAAATCTCTTTCTCATGACTGACAGCTTATTCAGAAGGAACATAGACAACGTGACGCCTCATTTGATTCAACCAAGGACTGCCCCCTCTCCCTCCCTCCCCACCCCTCTTCAGCCTCACAGCGCCCCACTACCCCCCTTCCTCCGACATGCTTTTTACAGCTCTCAGACTGGGAAGGAGAGTAAAGGGGTGGGGGTGTGCGGAGAAAGGTCAGAGAATACGGGTCAATGTCACTCAGTCCCTCAGTCATCACCAACACACAGCCCTGAGAGAGTCATCTCACTCCCGGCGCCTCTCACCCCGCCCCTGTCCTATCACAGCCCTGAGCGTCCTTCAGGTCTCATCATGACATCATCATCCCTCTGACATCATCACAGCTGTGACGGCTGTCTGCTGAAAATATAACATCATATTTACTGTATACAGATATACAGATATATCATGCATAATTTGACTGATCCACAAACTAATGTATCTAGCTGGTGTACTTGTGCTCTTGGGCATCTCTGGCCATTTCTCCTCCACTGGGGTAAAATCTCTGGAGAATTAAACAATGTGGTTGCTGATCAAAATGCCCATTTCTTACCAGGCCTTGCCACGCGCCCAAATTTGACCACTCAAACTATCAACACAAACTTTGTTTAGGCTACAACCACAACAAGTTGCAACATGCAGCAAATTGCAGCATGTCAACCAGATGGAAGACCTCTTTAAGTAAGACATGCATGCTGGGACGTAGAGATGAAGCGTTGTGTTGAAGCAGAGTATCCATCAGATATGTGGTCCTGCTCTGGGTCTGACTGGGATGTACCAGACTTCACATCCTCATCAGACTTCATGTTAATGCAGAGAAGTCACTCCAGCTGCTCTTCATTTTTGCTATGCTGTCAGGACCTCCTGCTTTCATTCAAAGCTCTTTCTGGCTCTCTCTCCTCCTCCTCTCTCTCTCTCTCTCTCTCTCTCTCTCTCTGTCTCTCTCTCTCGCTCTCCTTCTCATCCTCTCTCTCTCTCCCTCTCTCCTCCTCTCTCTCTCTCTCTCTCTCTCACCTTACTGATCCTCTCCCTTCCTTACTTCTTTTTCTCTTATATATTCTTTCTCTCTCCCATCCCTCTCTCCATCCCTCCTCCTTCCTTCCCTCCCAGACTGTGAAGTGTGGGGCACGAGATGATGAAGTTTCAGGCTGAGGTGGATGTGCCATCCATTACCCCGAGTGGGGGGGTAAAGGGGGGTGGGGGCTGTAGAGGTGGAGATAAATCACCTTATCAGGGCCCTGCCTTCTCCCCATAGAGCAGAGAGAGCAGAGTAGGAGGGGGGGATTCATCACGTTCCACAAATGGGACACGAGGCGGAGATCACTCCAACCTCCACATGCTGGGATGGCTCCACCCAGCAGGCCGTGGTGAGGGCTTGGTGAGGGCTTGGTGATGCCGTGGTGAGGGCTTGGTGAGGGCTTGGTGGTGCTATCCTACACACTGTAGACTAGAGCGTAATGTAGCACAGCACCATGGCTCTTTATGACCCAGGCTGTGTCCGCCTCACTCAGCGCCTCACTCCGTCTCAGAGCAGCTGAATCACCTGTCATTAACCCACCGTCAACACATTGAACAGGATCACCGCCATGCCTCTGATGGCAAGCATATTCACCCACAGCATATATCATACTAGTCTCAGCAATGCCAGTTTCATACTGCACAGTAGCCATAGCCATAGCCATTTTGTGTACACTGTTGGCACACCAACACACACACACACAATTACTACACACCTATGTCTTCACATACCAGGTTGCTAGGCAACAATAATGCTAGTGACCTTTTAGAAATCAGCGGCATACACCTCACTGGTCCAAAGCCCCCCCCCTCTCTCTCTCTCTCTCTCCCTCCCTCCTTTCTTTTCCTCCCTCTCTTTCTTTCTCTTTCACTCACTCTCTCTCTCCTCACAGGCCTGCCAGCTAACTGCCGTGTAGCAGACTCTAAACTGCAGAAGGTACAGTACATGAGCCTCAGAGCACACCTCAAGACAACACTTACTGTCCCCCCCCCCGCCCCCCACCTTAAAAAGAAGGAACACCAAGCTATTTCTTGTGTCCTTGACAAATCCCAGAGATGTGGCTTTTTCCCCTTCCCAGTACAAAAAAAACACATCTCACCCCCCCTTCTCTACCTACGACTCCCCTCTTTTCCCTTCCATCATGTCATTTTTCTTTTTTGGGGGGAGGGTAAAGGCGGTGGGGGCTATCAGTATTCAACAGCGCAGGTACCTAAAAGGAGGCACGGCGCCTTTTTAAACATCTTAACTGCCGTTTGTTCTGCCTCCAGAGGGCACGTGCCACTCGCCTGAGGAGCCAGGAGAGAGAACAGACGAGAGGAATTGCAAATTTGTTGTTTTTTTCCCGCCGGTCTGCTTTGACTGTTGCTGAGCTGGGAGCCAGAGCTGTGTACCTGTGTGAAAGATGAGATCACACAGGTAGGACTTTCTCTTTGTGGTTTTGGGATATTTCTCTGGCAGGACTGTTGGCTTTTATAAAGAATTAACAGAAAACCCTGTTTGGCCTTTCAGCAACAGATGGAGATGTTTTCTGTCAGATTTTGGCTGACACAGGTACAGTAGAGGGTCAAAGGGTTTAAAGTAACTCATACCTCTACTTCCCTTAAAGTTGTGGAGTTGATCGATCCTCTGCCCCATGCAGGTGCGTGATACATTAATAGCATGATATTGTCTGTGATGTCTATGAGGTAGCTAATGGGTTATATCGGTTTCTGACCTCTGGATCCAACTGGGGCAGCCAATAGAAGAAGTCTGCATCTTCTGTGTAGCCAACCAGGAATGTTTCTGTTCTCTGGGTTGCCATGCCATGCAATACTTCCTTCGTTGTGTCTGTTCCCAACAGTATTTTAGTCTTACTTACACAGCACAACTCTCCTCTAATCTGCCTTAGCTGGCTGACCTCACCTGAGAGACGGCAGTGTGAAGGGGGGCCGGGGCCGGGGGGACCCAACAGAAACATGGCAGCAGACTTTGTGTGTAACTCTGCATCTGAATGACAAACCTGGGTTTTTGTCGCCCTTTGTACAAAATCCTTTTACAAGCCCAGAGACACACAAATACACACACAGGGGCCATCACTGTGTGTGTGGAAGCTGTATATTTCTATTCATAATTGATGACGGGACCCAGACAGACAGCATACTACACATGTAATATAGATTCACTCGGCGTTTCAGATGCATGCCCTCGCCTAGCCTCTCCTTCTCTCTGAGCCTCTCCTCGGTGTGTGTGTGTGTGTGTGTGTGTGTGTGTGTGTGTGTGTGTGTGTGTGTGTGTGTGTTGGCTGTAGGAAGTGGACCTGCTGTGTGTTATAATTCATGTGCTCTTCCTGCTGCAGTGTGGGGTTTGTTTTGACCTTGTCAGGTGTCAGGTCAGGTTTGTGATGTGCTGGGATTCTGAGCTAAAGATATGATAGGATCCAAATGGGGAATTCAATTCAGCTAACTTGCTCCACAATTGACACAGCCACAAACACGTCTATGTACAGTAAGTTACCATACATTGTAATGCTAAAATAGAACCTGTAACAACCCATAGTATATCAAATAATAATTTGACTGTGCTCTTTGGCTCTCCTGCGCAAAAGAACAGTTCAACCTGAACTTCTTGCACACTCCTACCAACCATCACTGGCCGTGTATATCTTCTCCTCAGCCATATCGATGCGGCAGGTTATAATGGACTGGTGTGATCCTCAAATGCCTCGTCGCTCAACTAAAGTTCATAGAGGCCAGAGTTCTTACCCCGCTGTCACTATAGTAACCATATAACATGTCACTCTCTGCTTGTGAATCCCCCTTCCCCCCACTATAATGGATTTGACCTCTGACACCCCCCCCCCTCAAGTCTCCAAAACAGACATGTGTCCATGTGTGAAAAAAAACCTTGGATCTGGTCTGACTTGACAGCTTTCACCCCCCCCACCCCCACGGACCTGGGAGTTCTGATGAAGGAGCTCTGGAAGCCTAACACCTTCACCAGCGAGAACCGTTTTAAAGCTCTGTGGGTTGAACAGGTAGGGTTACCCTCTCTCTCACTTTCCAATCCTCTCTGATACACTTCTATGGGTTAGCTCATGTAGCTAGGAGGTGCTCTGCCGTGCTACTCTGAGACGCAAGTCACTTCCTCACTGCCACTACCACAGCAGCCTGAGTCACTGTGACCTCAAGGAGCCTCCCTCCCTGCCACCGCCACCCCTCCCCCACCGTCGGCTTTGAACACGCTCACCCCATCACCCTCACCTGCTGAATTATTAACGAGCGCTAATCAGGACCCCTCGGCCCCCGCTTGCTAGCCACCCCTGTCGCTAATACCACTTCGCCTGACCTGCCTGCTTTCCCCCCAACAGCATTAGCCTGTGTTTACACTAACACCACTCAGTATGCTAACAACAGTAGGCTAACCCCTGTACCTGCTTTACCCAGCTCCAGGTAGCTGTTTGCGCGCCGCTACGTGCTAACCGGCTAACAACAGGAAGCGCTAGCTCGCTAACTAGCATACAGAGGCTGCTGACAGATGAGGGAGCTCGTTTGGCCCGCCAGTGCCCGGCGATCAGGCTCCATTATTGTTGTAATTAGTGAGTCTCGGTGGAACGCCGGCGCCCAGGCTTGACGCCTCGACCTCCCAGTCTCCCCGTCTGTTTTGAGTCAAGGCTGAAGCGGGGGGAGGGGGAAGGGGGGGTGGTGTTGAGGCTCAGGCACTCTCTGCTGTTGTGTCGGTGCAGCAGTGCAGCTGTTTGTCCATTTGAAGCGTGGTACACAGGAGAGCTGGGTATGCTCTCTCTGCTCTGTCCTCCCTCATTCATTAGATGCTTGTTCTACCTGGGTGTGTGTGGCACCGAGCAGGTCCCGACCCACGGCAGGAGAGCCAGGGCAGAGGCTGAGAAGGGGATTCTGGGAAATATGGACAAACGTGAACCCAGCTGAACCCTGCTGGAGAGCTTTGTCTCTGGAGTGCAGAAGGTGCTAGCCTGAGTGTAGAGAGCTTGTGACTGTCTGTTTGTGAATCTAAGGTGAAGGTGTGTGTGTGTGTGTGTGTCTGGCCACACAGAGAACGAGTGTGCGATTGGTGTGTACATCCTCTTTGCCGGCCAATCTCATTCAGGTGCTTCCCAGTGTGCCCCTCCCTAATACACACACCCACACACACATACATTACCCCACCACATATCCCACACCCCGGCCCCCCTACTGCCTAGGAAACCCCCTCTCTCTACACCAGCCATCCCTGATCACCAATTAGCCAGGAACTGTCCCTCCCTGCTAGACTGTGGAGGTGGAGGTGGGCAGGACCTGGGAGAACGAGCCCGTAGGTGGAGGTCCCATGAAGGACATCACTCCCTGGGTGGCTGAGTGCTGGGCAGGGGAGCGTGAAGGGCTGGGTTTCTTCCACTGAAGGCCAGTCAGCCAGTCAGTCAGCCAGCCAGCCAGCCAGTCGGGGAGTGAGGACAGCAGAGAAGGACACACTGTGTGCGTGGCCCAGGTCAGCACTCACCCAGCCACCTTGTCTGTTTGCTGGGCTTGCTTGTTGGGCTGGCTCGTGGTCTGTCACTTTGTACTTTTTCTCCGTCCTGTGACTGAGGACAGCACCGTGTGTGTGTGTGTGTGTGTGTGTGTGTGTGTGTGTGTGTGTGTGTGTGTGTGTACATCTCATGATGAAGATGAAGCATCAGCTTCTCTCCCCACATTGAGAAAGATAGGCTCAGCCTTCAGTTGCCATCCCCATGCGCCCCCTCCCTCCCTCCCCCCCCCCTCCATTTCTTCTTATTGTATCTGATAAGAGCCCCCTGTGAGGCGGGCGGTAATGAGGCCTGTGCGGGTGTGTGTGTCTGTGCATGTGTGTGTCTTCATGCTGAGGAATTCTTCCTGCAGGCCCCTCACACACCTCGGAGACAGAGAGCGGCGCGTGCATATCGATCTAATATTGTTTCCTTGAACCCGGCAGCTCCGCTGTGCTGTGAAGTTCACTCTCCTCCTCTCCCTGTGCGCTGCAGTGTAATATGCTATCAGGGAAAAGAAGTGGAGCCTTGTATGTGTGTGTGTGTCTGTGTGTCTCTGTGTGCGTGTGTTTGTGTGTGTGTGTCTGTGGGTGTTTGTCTATGCGTGTGTGTCTATGTGTCTATCCGTGTGTGTCTATGTGCGTGTGTGTCTATGTGCGTGTGTGTCTATGTGTGTGTGTGTCTATGTGTCTATCTGTCTATCTGTGTGTGTGTGTCTATGTGCGTGTGTGTGTCTATGTGTGTGTGTGTCTATGCCTGTGTGTATATGTGTGTGTCTATGTGTGTGTGTCTATGCGTGTGTGTTTGTGTGTGCCTATGTGTGTGTGTCTATGTGTGTGTGTCTATGCGTATGTGTTTGTGTGTGCCTATGTGTGTGTGTGTCTATGTGTGTGTGTGCCTATGCGTGTGTGTCTATGTGTGTGAAAGAAACAGATTAAGGAAGAGGTGTTATCATTGGGGATTGTGTGTGAGAGGGATGAAGGCAGTGCATTGCCAGTAAAGTGCTAGCTGTTGGTATAAATGTGCTTTTACTAATACAAATGTAACATAAGAAATTGACATTTCATCTGCTTGGTTATTGGCATTATGCTAATTGTAACACATACTCAATACAGTTTATAGGTCACAAGTAAGTCATATCAGTGCATTCATTACATTTGATGTAATTCATGTTATTGTATGGTAAACACACACAAAACATCACCACTCTGATCTTTCTTAGTATACATAATGCCTCAGGTCTAAATGGAACCTGACATCTCACATTTAAATGTTTTTCAATTATGCCAAGTTAGGAGTCTTTTAAATCTAGTATTAAATAGTAGTTAGTGTTCTGTAACTTAGAACTGTAGGATCAGTCCATGAATGGGAGCTTATAGACATCCTGGTACTCAACGCAGACTTGTCAGCTCTGACCTAATACTACACATTCACACACAGCTTTGCACTGCATGTGTCACAGTAGCCTTGGTGAAAAATGAAGGCCTAAAGCGCTCTCTGGTGGACACTCAGAGTACTGCATACGTAGAGAAACATGCAATCAGATCACTAAACTGTATAGTTGTCAGGGCTGAAGTAGTCTGTTTGGAATGACATGATTTGTATTCCAAGACTTGTATTCATTTGTTTTTTCAAATACAATTTTTTTAAAGTTGAGTAAAAACTTTCTGAGCTACGTTGGCGATTCTGGGTAAGGTTTACTCAGTACTGTGGTCAGAAAGCACAAAAAACATATTGAACTTGGACACATGGACCCGCACATAAAATGACAAGTCTTAAAAAATGTGTATGTTTACTCACAAAACAGCTGCTTTCTACACAGCTCCTTCCGTAGTGCATGAAACATCTGTGTACAAGCCAAGGCAACAACATCATGTTTTGTCACGACTTGCAATAGACAAGTTTGTAACTGTCAGCCAAATGACCAGCGGACATAACAGTGCTCTTATCGCAAAAGACAATAGTCTTTGTTTACAAAAAGCCCTATGAATAGAATATTGATTCGCTCTCTGAAGGGACCGGACTGGGATGTCCCGTGTAATTGGCGTTGTCAGGTGTCCCCACTCGTCGACTTGTTGTACTGTTTGATCAAATCACTCCATCCCCGTGAAGAAAGGGAAGAATAGACGGGACGAGAGGAGGGAGAGAAAACACAGAAGAAAGGCAGGGTGAGAGGAGGACGGTGAGCTACTTAAAGAACTATAGAAGACACCCTCTTTTTATCCATAAACAGTTGTCTTTCTTTCATTCGGCATAGGTGCAAACAATCGCTGATGGGGGTGGGTGGGTGGGGGGGTGGGTGGGGGGGTTATCAGGCAGATAGGGAGGGACTCTAATGCAACATGACAAAAGTGCTACTTTGATATTGCGTTATCATTACCCTCGTTAGACTGTAAATGCCACCGTTGAGATGGAATGGGAAATAGACACGGAAGGCAGGAGTCCTTTTAAGTGTGGAGAAAAGGTGTCATGTTGAAGGGAGGTGCGGAAGGCAAGAAGCCAACTTGTCTGATTTTGATTCTTCTTTTCTTTCTATCTTTCTTTTTGCCTTTGGACTGAAGTAATCAGTTTTGAAAGAGAGTGAAAGAGGGTGTGCATGTGTGTGTGTGTGTGTGTGTGTGTGTATTGTCACACTGATGGCTACACAATGAAGAATGACTATCCTTCTGAACCTCTGGTATCAGACTCTGGAACCTTCTCTGTGATGACAACACTGATTAATAATGGAAAACAGACGTTGGCATCTTTATCTGAAATTTTCATGAAACTGCGCTAACGTGATTAAAGTGTATGTCTTCCTCGAGTCACTCTGCCACTTTTAACTCTGTTCCTCGGGGACTGGCAACAAATCATGGTTGAGACAACATGTCAAATCACGAAGAATCACATGCATATCAAAAGGTAAAGCCTACTTTTACCCCCGCCCCCTCTTTAACTCATATCAGAACTTATTTGCATATTTTAACTAAATTCAAATCCTGTTGTGAAAACATTGGAAAGATAAAGTGAAAAATCTTCTTGGTATGAATTAGAGCAAGCTGTGTGTGTGTGTGAGGAATAAAGGAATGTACTGTACGGTGCAGTATGAAACACTTTTTCTCTCTTATTAATTTTATAATGCGACAGGTTCTATAGAAGGCAGTGGATTAGATGGCTGAGTCCGGAGGAAAAATCTATGTTCTACTTTAGGGACAGACTGAGCTGCCATGTAACATAACTCTTTGTCTTGATAATTCACACGTGGATTTAAGCATTTAATAAAAGTTTTAAAGGACTCACGAGGAAATCTATAACTGAATACAGTTTTTGAGAAGTATTTTATTCTGTGTTTTGTTGTTTTTTTTGGGGGGGTGCATTGTATTTGACTGGTGTTGCAAACAATCAGCATTTTAAAATTGTATGTCTGCAGTAGTTCAACTGGTTTATTTAATGTTAGTCATTTTTTTCTCTTGAAAATCATTGATATAATGGCACTCATTAGCACAAATTATTGTATAGAATAATTTACTGTTACACACACAAAGACCATGTGTCTTGTATGTCATATATGGTGTAGCTTTGGTGACAATACTGTTGAAATGAATGAATTCTGAATGACTTTGACTGTGCCTCAGCCAAGTGTCTCTCAAAGTGAAAAAAAGATATATATTTTTCAGTAGAATTTAATGACATTTCAGTTTTTTCACCTTGGACAGACTTCAGACTTGGTGGGGTGAATAAATGCATTTGCAGCTTTCGCTCAGCAAAAGTTTATTTATATCTTAAGAGGCATTTGAAAGCTCTCTGGCCTGTCAGACTAAGACGAATGCTCTCACTTCAGATTGCGAGGTGCAAATGTACGGGGGAAAAGGCATGCGTTGGAGATTCAGCAATAGATGGCCAGGATTGTTGTGGCAGCGAGAAAATGAGATCAGTTGAATGCTTTCTCTAACGTTTCTCCTGGAGACATTGGTATATCATATCAGCTCTCTCTTTCTGTCTCCCCCTTCTTGTCCTCTTTCTATCTATCAATTTCTGTCCTTTTTTCAGTCCTGCTCTCTCACTCTTCCTTTCTCTCACTCTGCCTTTCTCTTACTCACATACCTTCTTTTTCTATTTCAGTTACTGTCACCTGACCTAAATACAAGCCAGTATTCTACTGTACAATACTGCACTATTTACATTTGCTATTACTTATCCATTCCTCTTTTCAAAGTTACTATTCTAGTATGGCCAATGTGTGCTAATCATGTGCCAAAGCAGGTAGCCAAGCTCTCTCAACTGTTTCATGTTATTTCTCTTCATATTCTTTAGCCATAATAATATGTATTTTAACAACAATTTAACCCAGTGCATAAGTGTAGTGAAATCATTTCGTTTTATTATTTCAAGTGAATCCCTGTACAGTAATATTTGTACTATGTTTTCCCATATCAGTTATATCTGACCACATGTTTTTGCCTATCACTGGAGATATGAAGCCACATAAAATCCTGGTCCATCTTACTGTCATAAGTCCACGGAGTGCCTTCCTCATAGTAACGTCCGCATGTGAACACTGTGGTTGCCTCTGTCGGCAGTTGATAAACCGTTCAGAGGCTTCAAGTAGCATAAAGACTAAAAAACGGACATGGTAGTTGGTCTCATGCGAATTTGACCTAGACAGGCAGTTGTCCGGCGGCCTCCACTTTTAACGAGGTCACATCGAAATAGGACAGTGCTGCCCCTAACTGTTACAGGTACAGCAGACTCGCTAGCGTAGTCTAGCCTATATCTCATGAATTAAATGTAAGAACAACAATTTGGGTTGTAATTTGAATAACATTATCGAAGACAACCATTGTTAACTTTTCCTGGCATGCGACATCGAACAGACCTCGGTAGATAAAAGCACTGTAAATTGAATAAAAGAATGTGTGTGTATAGGTGAAAATGAGACGCAGTTTTCGGTAAAACGGAGTAGTTATTTTCCCTTTAAAACATTTTTTTTTGTTATGTTCTCCATCTTTCACATTCTCTCCCAAGGCCAGAAAAATACTGCTTTTACATATATTACCTTTTGATTAATGGAGTTGTATTCATGATTCTCTGGCCCATTGCTAATTAGAAAACTCACCGCTCTAATGATATACAGTTAGAATAATACTTGCCCAGGAGGCACGGTAGTGCATCAGATTCCTGGTACTGCACTATTGCTACCCACCTAACCATGCACGCACGCACGCACACACACATACACGCACACCCTGGATGTCCATTAGCAATGGAGTCAACGCTATATCCTTAGGTGTCATTGTTTTTTCTCAGGCATAATGAGGGCGGTGTTCTCTGGGGAGTTGTCCCATGTAGGGTTGATGATTTGCGCACTGTGTGTGAATTGCGTGTGTGAGTGCGCGCGCATGTCCGGTTTATCTGGTATTGCTCATGTATATCTAAATTTCTTGTTATGCCCACTCATCTCACATTCTATGTCAAATGTTGTATCGACGTAAATTGATAAACACACACACACACACACACACACACACACATTTGTTCCCCCCCTCCCCCCTCCCCCATAATAAGCGAGACTTTGTCTGTTGAAAGCATCAATGTCACACAGGCTCGACTGTCCTAATGCAGACCTATTCCCCTGGTCACCTCCCTGCGTTAATGGGTAGGTGGGGGTGTGGCAGGGGCTGTGTGTGTGGGAGGGGGGGGATATACTGGTGTCTAGAGTGGCAATCACAGACCAGTTTAGTTGACAAGTGTCAGGTCTAATTTGTCGTTGCTGCCCCAATCTGAGCCAAGCCAGGCCGTAGAGATCTCACATAGCCCTGCAGCTATGCAGCCCACCAACCCCCCCTCCCGCACCACCCCTCCCACACACACACACACACACGCTGACACACACACACACACACACAGACACACACACACACACGCTGAAGTTGGTTTATACACTCCCTCTTTTGGAATCTGTTCCCTGCTGTCTCTATCTATCTATAAATATGTACTGTGTATATATATACAAATGTCTGTCTTTTGCTATCTCTGTAATTCTCCATGACTCTCACACACCTACTTATTCTCTACCACAGTCCTTAAACAGTGCTATCACTCCCAGGACATCTCCTCGCAGTGTTTGTACTAATTCATTAATTCAATCTAAATGTATAATGGAAAAGTCTCCTGTTTTAATTTATTGCAGGATGCTCGCTGAGGTTGTAAGGAAGCCAAAAGTGGGATAATCTCAAACAAGCCGTAAGAAATGTAATCCTACAGTTTTTTGAGAGTGAAGTTCTGACTTCCAGAAATCGAAAGAGTTTGTTCTCACTTCTCTCGTTGGATTTCTGTGTGTTCTGTAAGAGGTCAGCGTTTTTTCTAAGATGACCTTTTCTATTATTTTCTCTCTTCACAGTCCACAATCTCTCTCTCCAAATATCTCGCCTCCTTTTCATTCTCTTTCCCTCTCTGACCTCACTATCTCTCTGGATCTGTCTCCCTCTCATCCTTTCTTTCCCTCACCCTTCTTAAAATCTCGCTTTCTCTCTGCCCCGGCCCCACCTCCTTCCTTTGTCCAAGCACCATTACAGACCAACAGGCCACAATTACACTCACGACAGCACGCTGTGTGGTAATAGCATCTGCAGAGTCCTCTGGGGTGTACTAACGCTAGACCATGGTCAACACGCTGCCGTGGAAACGGCACAGAGGGTCAACTCCAGCATACTGGAAGTTAGCATTCCAATAGGCATCAGAGAGGTCACAATATGTGAAGTATACAGTATCGTTATCGTGTGTGAGTGAAGACATTGCTATCTGTATGTGGACTGCGTGTGTGCTTGTTTTAGTCTGGGATGTGGTGTTGAGCGGTGTCTCCCCAAATCTGGGACAACGTGTCACAAGATGTGTGTTTTTTAGGAACGAGGAAAACAAAGACCAGGAAAAGGAATGACACAAGCAGAAAATGGTGTGGAAACCTACTTACAGTGCAGCGAATGCTGAAACCAGGGACCTTATCCAATTAAATTGCAGCTAGCGTTTGTGGCCGTATCAGAAATAGCTTTTGTAACTGGATTGCTCTACGATATGGCTTATGTCAAAAATGAGATATCATAAGCCCAAAACCTGTTTTAATGTACTTGAACACATTTGGCTGTTCCCAATGTTTGTACAAACATGTTGGTGGTTTTCCAATCACCTGGCGTTGTGACCAGAAGTGTGGTCTCCCGACAGAGAAAAGCTTCAGCCTGATCCTGTAGTCACTGATGACTTTTAAGACTTCCGTCGCAGAGTCATTTCAAATGCTGTGTCCGAGAATTGATCCTGTTGTCCATTTACGTAACTGCTCAGATCTAGATGTCCTATATATGACAGCGTACCTTTCATACCTTTCAGAAAAGGCTCTCTCTTTACCGGCACCCCTCAGACAGAAAGTAATTCATTAATACATTACCGTCCCCCGTCCCCCCTCTTGTGCTTAGACTCTTTTTTTGATGTCCTCTTCTACTTGTTAAGGCGTTCTCCAGCTATGCCTCTTACTAGGCCCCAAGGCATCATGGGGAATCAACTACCTCCACCAGGGCTGTCCCTCCGCCCTGCTCGTAGGCCAACTGCCACATTTTCAAAGAGTCGAAGTTCAAGGTGTAGGCAAGGAGCATGGGCTCAGAACCCGGGCACACGTGGCCAATTATAAAATTATGAGAGAGGAGAGCTAGGACTTCTCCCCAATCGTCCCAAAGAACCGCGTTACCCAGAAGCCTTGGCTTTGAACACCTCTCCTCCCATGCTGTGAGATGACACAACCTTTGCTGCCGGCTTCTGTCGTGAGAAGCCTCCATGGTATAGGCAAGACTTTCTTTTCTCACTCCGCGCCCCTCTCGCTACCTCTCTGTCTTTGTCTCTCTCCCTCCCTCAGTCTTCCTTACAGCGCAGCTCGGCGGCGTCACATTTTCCTGGCGGTGTCGGTGCTGCGCCGGGGCTGGTAACATGACAGCCAGAAGAAACAGCGAGTGCCACAATTGACATATTCCCCATCCTTCTGGCATGTCTTCTCCCTTTTTCTGGACACCTGATTGATTCTGACAGCCTATATTGGGTATTTCATATGAAAGAGAATCTGGCAATGAAATGTTAATGAGTTGGAATTTCTCTCCGTGCTTTTATTACAGGCCGCCAGTTTTGAACATTTTTCAAAGTAACACACCCAAATTCCACTGTTTGCAATGAATTAATAATACAGTCTTGTCACTGAAGTATCATGCATTCTTTAATCAGGCTCTGGGTTGAAACCGAAGCTTATAGTTTCATGATCAGAACAATTAGAATTGTAGCCTCATGGCCTGTTCCATTGTGTGTAGAGCCATGCATGCCCTACCCTCTGGCTTCTTCTCTCTCTTATTCTCTAACTCCAGTAGTTGTCTGTGTATGACAGTTATTAGTCTTGACTGTATCACATCAATCATGGGAGTTTGATTGAGATGGACCAGGCCAAGAGACTCTGTGAGACACACAAGTAATGAAAAAAACTAAGGAAAAAAACAAAAACAAAACAGAGAACCTGAAAGTCTTTGTTCCACATTTCATGTTCTCAGAAGCGGTAATACAAGAATAAACGTGTGTGAGCTGAGTGGCTCCCGCGTTCTAGAACACGGCACCGTCCGCGCCAGACTCCGTGCGCGGACGAGAAGCAAATTTGTGCGGTAGTCTGTCGTCTTTCTTCTCCTTTGTGTTCCCTGGTATCGAGGCTGACAATGTATCTTGTCTCTGCATGTCGTTCCTACCTGAATACCTCTGTTCTGTTGCTTCCTCTGAGTAAAGGCTGGGGGAAGGGCATGGGGGGGGCTGAGTGGTGAGACAGTTTCGAAATCTCATTCTTTGATCGTTTGTTAGTTAAATCGCATCATCGTACCACACATAGGAAACAACCACGTTTTCCCCTCATAAAATGCGAAACTTCTCCACCCAGTCTGTGGTTTCTGTCTGCGGAGAGTCATGAGAGCAGAGGGAACATTGGTGTCAGCGTTTGGGAAGGAGCTGGAGAGCTAACTCCAGGGGCCGGCCGTGTTAGAGAGTACAGGGCCTCTTTGAGGCGAGCGCCGACTTTCACTTTCGTTGGACTTTGTTTTAAAGAGTCTCTCATGTGCTAGACAGCATGTTACAAGTACTTTCGAAAGCCGACTTCAGTGGCGTGCTCTCACTCTCTCTCCCTCGTTCGTTTTTCCCTCTCTCCCTCTGTTCCTGAACAGAAGTTGGAACAGTTGGCATCCCTCAATAAGTCATACTGCCATCATCCCCTACTGGAGCACCATGCAACAGTGTGGAAGAATTTCAGGTGAAGGCCTTTCTAATTAGTTCCCATCAAAAATGTAATTCCTTTTTCTGGAATTACGCCGCAAGGAAAGGCAGTGTGCCCAAAAGCTAAGCTACCTGGGCCGAAAATAATGAAAGAATAGAGATATTCTAACCCCGAGCTATACCAGACACATTTATATGCCTGACGTGACTCTGCCATCAATGTTGGGTCGAATTCTAATTTAATTTCTGAGATGTATGTGTAATTTTACCATTAATATGAATGTTACCGTCCTAAATATTTCACACTGCTCGTAGATATTGTGAGGGTATCATACATCCTTCAGGAGAATGTTAATTAATTTACTAGTTTTTGATAATTGAATATATTTTTTGGGCTCGTTTAACTTTTTAACATGTGTTATATGGTGGAGGTAAAAATTAAAAATAAAAAAATGTGTAGAAATGATTTAGTGAGCCAAAGGGTAGACAGTGGTAGGTGCAGTGACCGAAGCCAGGAGCACGGTGGGTCCGGGGTGAGAGGGAGGGGGGGGATGTCATGACGTCATGTCACTGTGTTGATAACGTGCAGCCTTGCGATGAAATAATCCTTTCATTAACATAGTTAATTCCCCAGCTTTCCGCCGGTGTACATGGCGAGGCCGAGTCAGGTCGTATTTGGGCCCTGAAGGCTGAGGCCCTCGTTGCAAGCTGCTGTTGTTCATGTTTCCGACAACGCTGGGCAGGCCCCTAAAAGCCCTAGCAAGTGCCATTTGTCTCAGGGTTAACAGAAAGAGGAGATATAGGGCGGGCTGAATAATTTAGACTCCCACAACACATGCACTTTTGCTTTTCAAGCATGAGTTATAATTTAATTAGAAACTTCTGGTGCGTTGCTGGCTATTTAAATATTAAAATCTTCCGCTGATCACATTGCATTAGCCACCCCTGTGAAATTCCCTGAGATGTCAGTGTTGTCTTACCACCCCCCCCCCTTTTTTATCTTCCCCTACTTCCTTCCTTCCATCCCTGCGTTGTTCCGTGTTTTCGAGAACTCCCGCACTCAGATATAGTTTGTGGACGCGGAGGGGTGCTCCAGTAATTACAGTGTTCCACCAGGGCCAACGGAGGAGTCCACAGGGAACCTTAATTGGGTATGTGGTGGGAGTGTGGTGGGAGTGTGTGTGCCAGGCTCCACCGCCAGCCTGTTTGCGTGAGAGCCTTTGTGTGTCGGCACACTCCTTTGGACATGTGTAAGCGTGTTGTGTACACCCTGGCGACCAGGGAAGGACAGCTGTCGTGGTTCGGAGCCATATTGAGAGAGAGAGAGAGAGAGAGAGAGAGAGAGAGAGGGAAAGAGAGGGAAAGAGAGGGAAAGACGGAGAGAGAGAGAGTGAAAGAGAGGGAAAGACGGAGTGAGAATGACAGAGAGAGTGCTCTTATTATCATGACCCGCCCGCCCCCCCCCTCCAGTGAGTGATTCCTTCAGGGGTTGTGGGGATGAGAGTGGCAAGACAGGCTGTGGTGGTGAGGGAGTGTGCGTGTGTGTGTGTGTGTGTGGGGGGGGGCGGCTGAGTAACAAGGGACATCAGTGGCTCTTGACCATGATGTGCCACTTTCTGTCTGCCAAAACTTGCCCTCTCTTCCACAAACACAACTCGATGGGATGCCTGTCTGTGTTTGCATGTGTGTGTTTGTTTGTGTGTACTGTCATACCAATACAGTGTTCCAACCACAGTGGATTGGTTCCTTACTAAATCAACTGCATGGCTGAGTGTGCGAAAGCGTGTGCTGCACCCTACTGTGCAGAGAGTGAATGATCTCCTCCTCCTCCTGGTGACAGGTTGCTCAGTCCTTTCATTTACAGCACCCCCACCCCCCCACCCACACACCCACACACCCACCCTGCATACTCTATCACCGGCTGGCAAAGACATACTAGTGATCTCTAGCTATGGGCGACCAGGCTAATAATAAACCAGCATCTACTTTAATCTTCCCCCAGACGTGTATTCATTCCCTTATGTGTTAAAGCTATCTGTTAGCTTTAGCTGTGCTAGCGGGTCTAGGAAAAAGATGGAGGGGAGAGTGAGAGAGAGGGAGGTCATTTGTATGGTGGTGGGAGAACGAGGGGATGAGGAAGAGGGTCAAGGAGATAGATCCTGAACCTGTCACGGATTCAGAAATAGCTCCGTTTCGATTTCTTACCCGACCCATGTTTTCACGAGAAGGGGAATGCGTGTGTAGTGGGATAGGGTAAGTGATTTGAATGGACTGTGTGTGTGTGTGTCTTTTGTGTGCCTGTCTATTGTAGGAGTAAGTGTGTGTTGATGTGTGTGAGTGAATGTGTATTTGTGTATTGATGCAAGTGTGCAAGCGTGTTTATACGTCTGTAAGTGAAGTCTCGTTTCCTAGGGTTTTTCCCTGCGTGTGTGTTTACCTCCATCTCTTCACACTGTGTGTGTGTTTACCTCTATCTCTCTTCACACTGTGTGCATTAGGAGCCGGGCCTCCACCTTTCAGGGAGGGGTTCTTGTAGTAGCAGGCGGTGGGTAGCGTGTCAGTCAGACACCTCGGCAGACAGCCTCCCTGGCCCCCATCCTGGGGGGTCCAGCTCCTCTCCTGTCTGGCCCCGTCACTCCAAACCTTTCATCTCCCTCCCTCTCCCTCCCTCTCCCTCCCCCGGCTACCTCCATCCATACTCATCAGAGGAGGCAGAGTGAGGGGGGACGCCCCTTGGTTAACAGGGGAGGCTGGAGTTCAGTCAAACCTGTACGGGCAAGGCTGACGCCGTCTTTGTTTTTCAGACTAGACCCTTTTTTACTCTTTTACTATTTCTCTCTCGCACACATACACACACACACGCCCGCTCTCTTAGTCTAACTGCCTCTCTCTCGTCTCACTTTCCCAGCCCCCCTCGCAGTTAATTTGAGTCTATTTATTTATTACCTTTAATATTTCAGCAGTTTGCAGTTACTGGGGCAGCCGTCGCTGCATGTCTTAACAGTTGTGTGTCCTGTTCTTAAATGCAGCTCTATTAATGTCTGCGTGGTGATGAGAACAGTTGTGTTAGTTAAGGTCCGCAGGAGAGAGGGCTTGTGAAGAGGAATGTTAAGCAGGTCTAGAAGACCTCTAAACCCCCAAGCTTCCAGGCTGTTTAAACAATACCCATCTTTGACTAAATGGGGTCCGAAAAAAGTGTTAAAAAGGGGATTCATTGGAGTACCTTCCCTTTCCCATGTCTTAATGTTGATATGTGCTTTGGGCCTATTAACGTATAAGCAGACTGTAGACTACTTCATAAGCAAACTGGGCTAAGTACACTTGAAGCCTTGGCCGTTCAATCTTTTCATTCGCAATGAAACCAGAAGCGGCCCCAGTTTCAGTTCAAAGCCGAAGAGTCAAAGCGGTTTCCCCTCTTTTTTCCATCTGAGCGAACTATCATCCGATCGCCCTCAACGATGAATATCAGGGCGGGCGGAGGGCTGGTAAATTATTAACCCCGCGTTACATTTGAAGAATGCTCAGCAGGCGTGAGATTTAAAGAGCCTAATGTTTCACTATCAAACCATTTCATCCAATCTCCATATCAGATCAGCGGGCATGCCTTTCCTACCGACCAGCACCAAGCCATGGTGCCCAGGTAAGGGGTAGCCTACCAAGCCTATGGTGTCATGGCTCATCGTCAGGGGTGAAATGTATGCATGTGACCGGGCCATTGCTTTTAAATGGCGTGTGCATTTTTCATGGGACGGTGCACCCGTTAGTGGGGTCGTCGTTGGTCTATTAAGTCGTGTTGGCATTAAGGACCGAGGGAAGTGAGATGAAATATTTAATTTTATCCAGCAACATACCGCACCGCCTGTGTTAATTAAGACATTTGCTTTACTATGTGGAACATGGACCACAGCTTTCAACGTACCATTATGGAAGTGACTGACTTGAATGTTAGTGACACTTGAACTTCATTTCTGAATAAAGTCAGTGTGGGTAGATAACCTCCTCTTCCCAGGTCAATCATTTACTCGTATGTAATTCCACTGTTACTATAGGATCAGAACCGTTCAAATATATGCAGCTATCAAACCTCTTATGATGTTAAACATCGATAGTGCGTCAGACACCCCATTTAAGTGTGTGTAATGTTAGCATCTGGCATAGACGACATAACCTATTAATCCATCAAAAGAACATGACACTTTTAACCCCCCCCCCATCTCTGTTCTCTGGTTCTTCTTCATTCCGTTCTGTATAGAACCCTATTCATGTACCGCAGCCCTCCATCTTGGAGCTTCTCCTTTTTGTTGGAATATCTGAAGAATAAAGGCCTTATGAAATATTTACATATTGCACTAATCAGTATAAAAAATTAAGAAAGCCAAAGTTGTATTAACCTGTAGTAATTTGTGTAATATCCACTCACGGGCCAGCCCATCTTATTTTTGCACATGAAAGCATTCGAGGGGGCATATTAATGCACGGTGATAAGGCCCCTGCATTGATTAACTTAATTTTAATATAACATTAGAATTCCCCTAAATTAGCTTTAATCATGAAATTATGCTGTAAATTCAAGGTGTAAAATGGAAGTCAAAGGAAGATATGTATTTTTTTCGCCTCCAGAAATAAACCCTGGCAACAAAGTAATTTCCTTTCATTATCACATGTTCTGTGAACCAGACGAGGGCCTTGGTGAAGACAAGTCAGCATTTCCTGAATGTGCTAGGCGGCCGTACACTAAAGACCTCACTGTGACCAAGGACTCATTCTATCCCAGGACTAAGTGAACGAGAGAGGAAGGAGAGTGTGGACTCGCAAGGAACTGTAGAAGTAAGATAGAGACGGAGGGAGAGAGACAAAGGAGAGGGTCTGAAATTGAAAGTCAGGTCAGTAAGACGTAGTGTAAAAGAAAGGATGGAGAGGGAAAAGTGAGCTGGGACGGAAGGAGAGAGAGACGTGCAGAGAGCTGAGATTGAGAGCTGCTCCTGTTAATCTTTGATGTCTCCTGCGAGTCTTGGCAGGTGGTGGGTTTCAGTGTGGTGGTCCGTGAGCAGCAGCTGTAAAAGTAGCAGTCTATTCAGAGAGACACCTACAAGGTGTGTGTGTGCGTGCGTGAGTATGTGCGTGCCTGCGCTCTCCTTGCATAAGTAATAAGTGTGTGCGTGTCAACGTGTGTGTGGATGCGTGAGTGTGTGTTTGTGTCTGATGGAGAGAGAGTAGGGTTATCCATGATT
This sequence comes from Mallotus villosus, assembly GCA_903064625.1. Classification (NCBI taxonomy): domain Eukaryota; kingdom Metazoa; phylum Chordata; class Actinopteri; order Osmeriformes; family Salangidae; genus Mallotus; species Mallotus villosus. The sequence goes on from CAEFZP010001101.1 coordinate 546,245, forward strand.
TAGTACGCGTGGGGTCCGTCAGACGAGCCCAGCCCCGGCTGGTGTATCGCTGGCTCTGTCTGCTCTGCCATCGTAGGGCCCTTTCAGCTCGTTTCATCATGGAGCTCTAATGAGGCCTGAGCAGGGCCTACCTGGGCTGCGGGCTCCAGAGGCAGCTCTGATGGGAAGGGGTATCGTGAGGGCATGTGCCCCCATCTCTCCCCCCCCAGCATCACCAGAAGAATGAGACTTTCTGTGTGTGTGTGTGTGTGTGTTTGTGTGGTTGTGTGTGTGTGGGTGTGTGTGTGTGTGGCTGGAGGGGTGGGGGTTAGGAGGCCCATCATGTCCCGAGGCTGTGTGAAAAGGTCAAGGCCCGCGAGGAGTTACCCAGAAGCCCTTGCTGCAGGGCTTCTGGGGCCAGAGTTGTTATTGTATGAACAGGAAGTGACAGGCGAAGAGAAAAGATGTCCATCAGTGATGACACCAACAACCATGTAGATCTCTCACAAAAAGACTACATGACATTTAAAACATCATTTAGCCACTGTTTCCGCCCCCTAGGTAATGCTACAGTATCAATATGTAATGAAACTTTCGAATCTGCTTCTGTTTTAATTTTCTTTTGTTCGGCACGAAACCCTCTAAAAGAAGCGGCTGATTCTATTGGTGTGAAAGCCCCGTACCAAAACCCTTTGGGTCTTGCTTCAGCTCGGAGAACAAGCCAATTCATCTCACCTCGGCTCTGTGTGGAGCCCATTGGGAGGGGGGGGGGCTGTATGGGTGTCTCTCTAATGAGGCTACTCTCTCTCTCTGGGGGATGGGTGGGTGTGGGGGTGAGCGACCTGACTGTCTCACCCTGGTCCTGGCCTCTGTACTGAGTTAATGATGCCACTAATATGTTCTTTAAGCCCCCGCCATGATTCATGGCTTTCATTAGCCCCCCTATGCCAGGGTGTCTGTTCCTGTCTCCCTCTCTCTCTCTCTCCCTCTCTTTCTCTGTCTTTCTCTCTCTCTCTCTCTCCGCTCCTCTCTCATCAGCTCTCTCTCTCGATCTCTCTGCTCGTCTCTAGCTCTCTCTCTCTCGTCTCTCTCTCTCTCGCTCTCTCCTCTCTCTCCCTCTCTCCCTCTCTCCCTCTCTCTCCCTCTCTCTCTCTCCTCTCTCTCTCCTCTCTCCCTCTCTCTCTCCCTCTCTCTCTCTCTCTCTCTCTCTCTCTCTCTTGTGGTCTTTTTTATTTTCATGGCCTGAAGACGAGAGGTGCACACCTTAATCATAGGAAAAAGAAAGAGAGAGAGCAGGGATCAGTGCTGAGATATTGAAAGGGGGTGATGGGGTTGGTGTCAGAAGTGGGTGAATCCAGCTGGTTACTCTTCATAATCCCTGTCCCCTGATTTGGTCAAGCAAGACAGCCTGTGTCCCCAAATGTACACCAAATTAAATTCCCTGGGTCACACACACACACACGAATACTGTACACACACATCCACACACTCACAAACTCTCAATGGGTGTGTGTAGATGTGTAGGTGTTTATCCTTGTTGTGTATTGGTGTGTCTTACTACCAGCTGCTGTGGCGGGTGGATAAATAAATTACAGGGCCTTAGCCCTGCTTTTGCTGCTCTCCACACAGCATTACACTTGTTTACATGTTGCGTCGGACAGCGCCTCCCAGGTACGGCGAGGTGCGGCTTTTTATGTTGCGTTGCCAAGGCGCCAGGATCATTTCAATAATTCACTCAGCCGTTATGTGATCGTAGGAACACGCCTCTCGTGTCCCCGTTTAAAAATGCAGCGGAGGCCATGTTTGCCTCCTGCCCGTCGGCCACTGGGCTTCCTGACCTCTCTCACACACACACACACACACACACACACATACACACACACAGACATACATGCCCACACCCTACACACATACAGATAAACACATGCACACCTCTCTGGCCGAGGCCAGCCCCCACGATAAACGGCAGATGTTTCCCCAACTGGGGGCCGAGCTCCTCGCCTCCACCCTCCATTTCACTCCTTTTCCCTTTTTTTCCCCCTCTGCTTTTCCTTATCCTCTGGGCTCGATCCAAGCCATCTTTTTTTCTTCCCAGAGAGTAGAGACAGATTAGGTCCTAATCCCCTGCAATTTGGGTCGTGGCCTTTTGTCCGCGCGGTGCGGACGGCGGAGTGCCGCACGGCTGGTCTTCCATTTGACCAAGATCTGGGGGTTAGGCCGACCCAGTGATTGAGGTGAGCAAGGCGGCCATGTTTGAGAAAATAATGAGACAGCCTTGAATAAACAAGGGAGTCTATGTGAAGGGGCCGGGCCCGCAGGATGGGAGGAGGAGGAGGAAAGAGGATGGAGAGAGGAAGGCAGGATAGGAGGAGAGGTGGGGGGAGTAGAATAAAAGGGACCACAGCCCTCATGTGGTCAAAAAGCATCTCAATCAAAGCCGTGACCCTCTCCACTTCTAATTCTCATCAGACATCTTGAGTGTATAGAATCCCTCCAGCCTGCTATTCCCCATGGTTTGACATGTCAAAGTCCCTCACACTCATAGTACAGCTGAGGTAACTGACAGGGCTATATGATTCATCCATTTAACATGTGAACGTAATGATATGTTACAGAACAGGGTGCGCTTAACTCTCTTAATCTCCTTATAGACTGCAACCTTTGAAAAGAGAGAGAAGGGTTCTAATCATGTCCGGGGCTTTCGAGAAGGCCTGCCTCATGTAGGCTTTCTACATCGTCGCTTAAGCTCCATCTTTGTGACACTGCTAACTGACACGCAACAGGAAACACCACAAGTGAAGAACTGGCATCTTCAAAAAATGTTTCTTTCCATTCAACTTTGGGAATGGGCTTTGGCTGACGCATTATTGTTGACTTAATTGTGAGAAGTTCAAAGCAATGCAGTACTAATGATCTTTCACGCTCTCACAAAGAGAAGCTTATTTACATGGAACATCTCCAGATGTTCCTCCCCCAGCTCTCAGGAACATCACACTAGCTCGCCCCCAGCCACACGCTTCTAAGAAGCATTTAGACAAACCTTTGTACCTTGGCACTGCGTATAGAGCCGCCAGGTTCCTCGAGTCTATAAATCAATAAGTTGTGCTAATGAAGTTTAGCCCCGCGATTTTTAATGAAGGCCTCGATTTGCATTTAAAAGTATAGCAGCGGGAAATGGCTTGGTTTTTTGCTCCTATCTCTTATTCAGTATCTCATTTGAACAGGAAGTGCGAGGGAACACATTACTTTATTTTATGGTATTTACTTATTGAAAATATCTATACAATTGTGTCATGCTTCATCAGATCAGCCTGCTGTGTAAACAAAGATGCTTGCATAAATACTAGATTGGTACGTGTCTGTATGACAGTATTACATGTGTACATGTCTGTATGTATAGACAATGTCTATATGTCTGATGGGTGCATTTGTGTGTCTCAAGCAATAACGCTTGGAATTACACTTCACCTCACGGATAACAAGTTAAAGACTGCATGGAATGATGGAAGAATTGTGACTCGATTTTTATGTGATATTCTTTTTTGTATGTGATGTGTTTACATTGCTGACAATGTAACTATGGTCAATGATGAACATGCATTTACACTTTACACACTTGCCAATAACACTTAACACACGATGCTGGTCACGGTGCTGGTCAGTTTGAGGCACAGTCACCGCACATCCCAAGGATGACACGACGCTAGCTGAGGTTCAAAGACTGACTCACCTGCTCTCTCTCGTGAGTGTTATTCTGGTGTATTCCACCTTGTTTTTCCTCTTCTCACCTCCGTGTCTCTCTTCCCTTTCCCCTCTCCTTCTTCCTGTGTTCCTCTTTCTTATGTACAGTACGGCAACATGTATTCCCAAATGCGCCACAACCGACAGTGCAGGAACAGGTAAACAAACATGCTTTGGTCTTTGTTGGTACACCTCTCTATCAAACGTATGGATCTGTGGCTTACGTGTGTTTTATCAGAGGGGCAACATTTCAACAGAGGAAAAAAGCTGAAGGCAAGCGTTTTCACTCTCACATATATACACCCTCAATTGAAAGGAGAAAGGGCGAACAGTACAAAACATACCCCTCAAGATTGTTTATTTCAATGAAATCATGGAGAAACGATGTGAGCGAGATCCAAACTCTTCCATGTGTTTACACAGGTGTGTACATTTGGCTCATCTTATAATAAAAAGCTTTGATATGTGTTCTTGTTGGGGAGTTTTCTCATGGGCCAGGTAAAACATAAAAGCTGCAACTTTAAACAAAACGTCTTGGGCTCACCTAGGGCACAATGCTGTTGTTCACTTCCCACTTTATACATTTCTTTTCCAGAACTGGCAGGGAAAACTATTTTTGTATTTTTTGTAATCGTTTGTTTGTTATTAAAGACCCAGAAGATGGCTTGGTTATGATATCGCCATTTTCCCATGAGCTACCAAACTTTTTCCCAGAAGCCCCAACAAATGAGGCGGCCATCTTGGAATGACTACCGCAACGACTGGCCTTCTGCACAACTCCCTCAGAAAGTAACAGTAAAATAGAAGTGGGCCAAATCCCACTCAATACACCCAAATGTGACAATCACAAAACCGGTGAATCACAATGTTGTATGCGCATGATACATCATGTTGGCACAGCCTGTAAACTCGAGGTGTGTGTGTCTCTTATCATTTGTTATCCTCCCTACAATTTAGTAAATAAAAAAGGCAAATCCCTCTGTTTTCTCGCAAATAATTACCGGGGCCGGTCTCCTGTGCCTGCCGGGTGGGAATATCGTGCCATCTTCGCTGGGAACGTTTCCCCCCTCGCTCCCCTAACGGCAAAGTGTGCCACGCATGACGCCAGCTGCAGTAGGGAGGCAACTTAGCCTCCAGCAACACTAAAGTGTGCATCAGAGAAAAACAGTTGTTTACTTTGTTTGAACTACAGTATCAAGCCCTGCGGGAGACGCCGCGCTTGAAGTTTTCTCTCTTTTTTTCTTTCTTTGCCGCGTCTTTCGCATCTCGAGGCGCGACAAAAAGATGAATGAATAACAATGTCACATTTTTCCACCTCTTCTCCCCCCGCCCCAGCCACTGCCACCTTCCCTTCGTTCGCCTTCCATCTCCCTCCTTCTACTCTTCATGGAGACTCGATCTCAAACACACACACAAACACAAAAACCTTATCCCTCTCCGCTCGTCTCAAATTATTCATCTCGGCTGTTAATGTTTCAGCATGCAGTAAATTGATGGTGACACACAAACCACATTATGTTTTATGTTTTTTCACGCTCATTCCATAAACCAACAGCACCACTGCTCATCTCTCTTTAATTACAGAGCAGTTGGGGACGCGGACGCACAGATGCGGGAGGAGGGCGAGCGAGGAGAGAGGAGAACGAGAGCGAAAGAGAGAGGGAGAGTGTAGCGGAAAAGTGGCAGAGCATTGTGTCAACTAAGTTGAAGTCGGAGGTCCTAAGTGACCCAGCTGACTGTTCGCCGAGCTGTGTCCTCTCGTCTCCGTCCCAGCGGGGCGTGGGAAGGATTCATTGGTGGAGACCAGAACGGGCGTGTACCTACCCCATCTCTGCTTCTTTCATGAAGGGACACTAATTGTCTGTGTCTACCTGGCGCTCCACCAAGTAATCACTCTGAGGTCAAAGAGAAGCGAGCTAATAGCTTTGTGACAGTCCTCTCAAGGGGAGCACTCCAGGATACAGCAACACCTGAGATTAGGATTAGGCAACAGAAGGAGGCTGCGTTAAGCAGTCCTGCCCAGCGTTGTGTCCGGTCATACAGCACACATGATCCTGATAAGCATCCCGGCTCGTCCCTCACTCTCGGACGGACGAGGAGGAGACGATGCTAGCACACTGGCCACCATGGTCATCTCCTTCAGGGGGAATACATTTTTGTTGCCACAGTGACGCCGCTACATAAGAACAACCAATGATTTATTAATCGGTGCAAAAACAAGTGTCGTTCCTGGTCAATTTGACAGGTTTTTTAAATCTCTTGTTGTTTGGTCGGATATACCATATATTAATAACCGTGTCTTGGGGGACTTCAGAGTGTTGTAGGAGGAGATGGTAAGTGATGACCAGGACTGACGTTTGGGCCTTCATGTCATAACCGCTCACTCTCTTTTGTCATGGCCCAGACTCTACTGAGTTCTGAGGGGTTTTCACAACAAAGTAGATGTATTTTTTTGTTGCTTTCTCAAGATCTCCTATACTGTAGGTGCCATTGAAGCACCTATTCTTTGATGGAGTTTGTTGTGGTGTTTGTGTACTACATAGGTTTTGTCGCACGCTTCTAGAAATCTGAGCATCATCTGGTGCCAAAGGCTGTCCTCTGTGGGTACAGAACCCCGTTGTCTTAAATGATGTCATCATAAGAGAGGCATGCTGTGGCATCAGGACAGGCTGCCTCCAAAACACACTCTCCAAAATTCAGACTCTGTGTTTAATAACAGAGCAGGGCAAGGAGTAATACTTTTACGCGTCAAATCCACTTAGCCAAGTAAGGATGACTTGTTTACACCCACACACACACACACACACACACCTTTTTCTCCCCCTTGATAGACAATATAATTTTTTTAAAGAAGAAGATTTAACCCCCAAAAAAGGTACGTTTCTACCAGAGCTTCAGACGAGCAGGTCCCATAGATCAAAGCTGCTACAAAATGTCTGGAGTGTCGCAGTGACGGCGTACGGGAACAGGGGGTGGAGTGGGAGGGGGGGGGACGGGTCCGTTTCACCTCCCTGTCACTTCCTGCTCTTTCATCACCCCGCCCTCTCACATACACACATACACAGCCACTCTTCTCAAACTGGAACTAAATAAGTCATGCATAATATCATCACATGTGATCGAGGGGGTCTTGAAATGGAGGAGGTAGCGACGGCAGATTAAGTGAAGTGTTGGGATGAGTGATTATTTTTGCTTGACTGAGATCTTATTTTTCAAAGTGCCACTAAAAGCATGAGAGACTTATGTCACTCCCTACCAGCGAGGGAGTGAGGGAGGGAGGGAGGTAGTGGGGGCAGAAGAGAGGGGAGGGAAGGGGGGATTTTACAGGAGATGAAAAGAGTGATAGAGATAGACCTCCATCCCTCTATTCTTTTTTCCTTTCCTCGTCTTTTCTTTCCAAACTCTGCCACGGCAGCCCTGTCCTCGCTCACATTCCGAGGCAGTGGGATATTGATGACAGAGAGCCCACAGCTAAAGCTAACATTATGAGGATCTCGGTGCCCATCCATATTGTTTTACCTCCCTTCGCCCGCGGAGGCGAATAAATAAAGTCGAACCGCCACTGTGTCCCGGAGTCGGCAGCTCCGGCCCGCTGCACAGGGGCTTCTCTTTACCGGTGAGAGAGAGACAGAGAGAGAGAGAGGGAGAGAGGGAGAGAGAGAGAGAGAGAGAGAGAGAGCGAGAGAGAGAGAGAGAGAGAGAGAGAGAGAGAGAGACAGAGAGAGAGAGAGAGAGAGAGAGAGAGAGGGACTGGGCAGCCGAAAGGGCGGTGCTGGAGGAAAAGGGGGTGGGAGGGGGCTGTCACTTTGGGTTGGGTAATTTTTGACGAGCGTGTCAGGGCCTTGACAAGGTGGAGGGGGAGGGGGGGGGGTTGGGGACCGATGCATTAGAGGCAAGTAGCTCCCTCTCAGCCCAGCGCTGGGGACAGGTAGTAATGCAGTCCCAGAGAGTGCTGCTCATCTGCTCACACTATGTACTATGTCTACCCCCTGCGGAGGGATGCCCCCCCTAACCCCGCCCCCCCCCACTCTCTCTCCCTGTCATCCCCTTCCTTGTCTCTCTCTCCAACCTGGGGCAGAAGTGACTTTTGTCAAAAAGAGGGAGAAAGGGAGAGACAGAAAGAGAGAGAGAGAGATACAGATATACAGAGAGAGAGAGGAGACAGAGAGAGGGAGAGAGACAGAGAGAGGAAGAGAGAGGAAGAGAGAGGAGAGAGAGGAAGAGAGAGGAAGAGAGAGGGAGTAGAAGAATCCATTTACAATGTGTGCTTTACAACATCTCCCTGACAATGCTGTAGTGGAGTAGAGAGACATTGTTGATTAATCTTTTATGGACACTCCTTTTTACCAAGTTTTTTGGGGGTGGGGTGGGAGGAGGCATGCTCAGCCTGGAAGAGTCCTGGTGTGGGGCATGCACAAGTGTCTGTTCAGATGTCACAGCAGAGAGAGAGAGAGACGGGAGAGAGAGAGAGGGGAAGGGGGAGAGTGAGTGAGAGCGAGTAGAGAGAAGTGGGTCCTCTCTAAAAGTACGAGACGGGGAGAGTGACACGGAATCGTCAGAGTGGGACATTAAAATTAATCCGCGAGTCACAGCGGCTGCCATGATAGCGGCGCCAAACTTTCCTTTGAAACGGGAAAACGTCAGTCGCCCTCTCAGCTGTCCCCGTCCTCCCTCAGAAGCCGAGACAAGCGCTCTCTGTCCTCATCAATTCTTCACCGCCATTTTGACGTTCATTTCGTTCATTTGCATAACCTTGTCTGTGTCTCTCTCCCTTCCTTCTTTCTCCAAACACCTTCTTAGTTGGAATGGTGCCCTCCTTTTCCACAACTTTAAAACACTGCTCTAAAATTAATGCAGAGCCTAAGAAATATGTCTATGAAGTACAGCCAACGTTGACATGATATTGTTTTACATTATTCCCTTTGAAAAGCTATTTTGTTCGTACTTTAAGGGTACTGGGTGAGGAGTGGGCACACACTGGGGTTAACAAACACACACAGTCACACACACACACACACACACTCATGTCTGGCCTAGACGTCTCTCTCCGCCAGTCTGTCTTCTGTGACAGAAAACATTGCGAGCCGTCAACACACATTGACTTGCCAGCCGTCAACACGTCCCAGGGACACTGAGAAAAAGACGGTGGTTTCCTCATACAAGTTGCTTCCGCGCTCATTGAAAGTGTTTTTCTTTCTCTTTCCAGTTCTATTTTCTTCAAATTGGTTTGTTCGAGGTTAAGGACAATGCGTGCCTGTACGTTATAAATAAAGTTGTCTGAAATAGAATGGTTTCCTGTTTTTTTCCCCCGCTGTCATAGTGCAAACACTGACGCACCGAACCACTGAAGTCTGATCGTTGAATGTATATTTGTTTGATTTATGTCTAGTTGGTGTTAAACTATACAGTATAGTGCTAAGCTACTCTCGAGCCTTCACACTGAACACAGACTGGATCGTTTCCCACATTCTCTTCACTTAGTTCCCTCCGAGTCGTCCAATACAAAGACATCATTCAGAAATCTCTCTCCTCGCCTTCTCCTCTCTCTAAAACCTGCTGACCTTTCGGTCAGGTCACCTACTCCTCTTTTTTTCACTCTGACACTCGTGCGTGGATGAATACGGAGGTTTCCATGGCAGCACATGAGTACCCCAGTTTTCCAAGCTGCCCCATGTATGGTTTCATCTCCACAGCCCTCCCTTTTTTCCCACTTTTCCAACTCATCCGTCTCTCCCATTGTCCATTTGAGAGGAGAGGAGGAGGAGGAGGAGGAGAAGGGAGTCAGATGCAAATGCTGCACGGAAAAATATGAAAAATTGATTCTGGTTCCATTTGAATTCAAGGTAGGGCATCAGTCTCCATAAGCAGGGCTGTCTCTTTAAATCAGAGGAACTGTCGTTTCTTCCACTGTCTGTTTACCAACCATGAGCCTGAAAATGAGACCTGCTCCCCATGGACAACTCTCTTGTATAAATATAAATAATAAATAAATATTAGATAAATTATTTCTGCCCTTTAATAATGCAGATGTCGAAAGAATTCACTTATACCCAGAAACTTGAGAATAAAACCAAAAGATAATGCTGAGAGGTTGCACTGGGTATGGCGTTGTAGTGCTGTGTGTACTGTATGTATGCACATGTGAGTGTGTGTGTGTCTGTGTGTTGCTGGACAGTCTTGTTGAGTAGGTTCTGTGACCCCATGGTGTCCCCACAGAGAAGGCTTAGTGTATGTCCAGACAGTCTGGCCTCTTTTGTGTTGTTCTGTGCAAGCCTGGGAGGACAGGGGCCCACAGCACCAACCTGGGCCCGAGCCAGAGTGCTTCTACCTGGGTAACATTTAGCCTAACCCTGGGCAGCGCTGGGAGGGGCTCCATCAGTGTACTGGTGAGAAGGGGAAACAGTCTATGATAGGAGCCTGGCTAGTCGCTGTGTGAAGAGAAAGTGTAGCTCAATGATGAATGGAGAATTAGAATAGGATTTGTGCCAAAGCTAAAACTGTAATTAGCCTTAATTGGCTAATTGGGGTAAAATTGGTGGATGGCACAAGTCTAATCACTCTCTCTTTTTTTCCTCCAGCACATCCAGCGCACAGCCATTATGGCTGTTATATCGCAAGGCGGAATATTGGAAGTAGAACACGTGCACATGCGTTCAAAAACAGCACAGCCTAAGATGTCAAGCTCAGATCACAATTGAAGGATTTTAAGCACCGCAACTTTCTTTTCATACTTTGTGATAGTACCTTAATGGCTGTGTACGCTGTAGCGCTAACTGTACCTCCAGCACGGCAGTGTGTGTGTGTGTGTGTGGGGCGGCTGAGGGTTGCTGAGAGTCCAATTACTGAAGTGGTTAGTACAACACAGTGATAATCACCATAAGCTTCCCTCTTAAACCTTCTTGCTTGCTGGTTCACTCCTGGGAGGCAGAGTGTGTCAGGGTGGTCCCAGACATTGAGTGAAACACACACACACACACACACACACACACATGCACACACACACACACACACACAGCTCAGCTTCAGGTGCTCCCAGTTAATAACCCCTAACTAGAATTCACACCCTCCAGATAGGTTAATGCAATCCTTCCCAGAGGGGTCTATACAACCTAGAAGTGTATCACTCTCTGGCTGAACTTCCATTATTGTAAGCAAGTACACCAAGCCCTATTAGTTGCTCTGGTGTATTGGCCAGGGTATGTGTGGTGCGTGTGTGTACTGGAAGTTCTGTGTGTGTGAGTGTGTGCGTCAGTGTAGAAATGTTTGGTATTATGTTTGAGTGAGTTTGTGTGTGCCTGTGTTTGGATGGGAGGGTTTCTCTCGTTCTGTGTGTGTGTGTGTGTGTCGACTACAATAGTACTCTGCTGCCCTATCTGGGGTTAACCCTCAGGGTAGTTTTAAATGCTGTTGGAGAACAATGTCCCGCGCCCTGACAGGTTGTTAAAGACTTCAGCCTGGTGAGCCTGCTCCCTGTGTGGCTTACATTAGCACCAAGCTCAACACTGGTGAACTGCGCAACTCTGACACACACTGAGAGACACAGGTGAATTCTCTGTATTAGAGTGACCTAATAGTACATGGGAAAGACAAATAATGTTTGTAAGCCTACCTGTCTGGTTATAAACAGTGTGTTAAACATCTCTCTCAGACACCCACACACACACAAGCACATGAGTGCGGAGTGAGAACGTCTAGTTTAGGTCCTATACTTTCGAAGCTTTCCAAAACTAAATATGTCTTTCCTCTTTCTGTTTTGGGGAGGTGGAGGGGTAAAATGTGTGTTTGTTTACAGTCAAAAGAGATTCTTCAAGAGCTGTATTTCTTAACGGGATGCTTCCAGGGAATTCTCTTTTATTAATAAAACCACACACGAGAGTAGGCGACATAACGGCGGGTACGATCACCACCCGCCGTGGAGAAATGGAGCGCGGCGCTTTTAGAGACACTCATTGCTCTACGCCAGCTCATGTGAGTGATAAACTTGATGTACCCTCGTTTACCAAAAAGATGTGTGGAATGAAACAGTTCTACCAAGTCCTAAGACCTGCTCCAGTTTCTAGTACTGTAACGATTGTTTACAGTTTTTCCCTCCTGTTCTCTTCCTCGTACTCACTCTATTTCTCTTTCTTTTTAGTTGCAGTGTGTGGCTACTTGGCTACCATGTGTGTGAGAGTGTGTGTTTGTTCTCGTGTCTATGCTCTATATATTTCATTTAATCTTTTCATTTCAATACTAATAGAATTAATTGTGTCATGAATTATCGCAGACTTCACCTCGGAGTCTAGAAACGTAGTAGGCTAAAACAATTCTCTCAAGAAATAAAAGATATAACTTTTGCCTCAGTGTTTGAAAGCAATTGTTTAATCATAATTTAGCCGGGGGGCCATATAGAAGGGCTCTCTAGCGCATGCATATACAGTAGGCTAGTTGCTATCAGTAAAAAGTTGCCACAGGCTATACCTTTGGTTCAATTGGAGAATGCTAACAGGTTAGCGTCTGCTGATTGCTGACATTCACTTTGGCCACTACTCCGTTGTTGAAGTGTTTCAATGCAGAAAAAGTTTAGTTTGTTTATTTATTTCAATGAAACATTGCTCAGTAATGGGCTATAATTGTACAATATAGAGAGCAAATATATATTGTGATTGGTAATTTATTTTAAATATTATATTTGAACTTTAAATAATCAGTCAAATATTCAAAATAAAATAGAAATTGACTTTAAATAAAAAGTTAATGAAAACAATAATAAAGTAGGTAATAGTTAAAGTATTAGTAAAAATTTGGGTTGGGGTTATGTTGGTTTTATATGTTATATTTAATTTAAAAAGCATAATAATATAACAGAGGGTTTCAATGAAAATATGAATCCTAAAGAAATTATAAATCGAAACTCAGCATCCTCTATCGTGTGTCTGATGTACTGAATGACTTGTGTAAGCCTGACCTCTAGTGAACGTAAAAATAATAGAAATAATTTCCTCAGATCGCCAGTCAAGCCCGTACTGATACTAAACTATTTACTGAAACATCTACAAAACAACATTTTCACTACATAATGCAAGCCACAAGTGTTAAATGGATGAATAATCTGGTTATAGTTTTTTTATTATATTTTACAAGTACAGCTTGATAAACAAGCAACGACTTAACAGATACCCCCCAAAAGCCAAAGCCAGAATCCTGACTGTTATTCTCTTACATTACTTGCATCTAAACACAGTCAGCTATTATTTATGGAGTTTCTGCGCTAAATTCAATAAAAGGACCAGCGTGGATATATGATTTGCATCGATTCAATCCTCTGGACTGCAATAAACTGCTCTCTTTCTCTCTCTCTCTCTCTCTCTCTCTCTCTCTCTTTGAAAACAATAACTCACACATTGAATATGTATAAAAGCTGAGCGTTCCTTAGAGATGCCATGCATGATGAGTTCCATGGCCGGCAGACTGGACTGAGCCCAGACTGTGGAGAGTAGAACGATCGGAACAAATACGAGAAGGCAGAACTAATTCAATGGATCACAGATGTATGGGATGCTCCTAAGGAGTGTGTCTGATGAATACCAGAGTAAAACATTTGCCTGCAAGCCAATCTATCTTTTGTGCCCCTGATCCCCATGTCTCTCTTTGTGTGACGTTGAAGCTCTCCCCAGGAGGCTCTAGGCCCGGGGTCATGCCTGGGGCTATCCTGTGGGGTGCCCAGTTCTAGGCCATGCTGGTGGGGCATTCCAATCACCCGCTCCCTGCTGCTTTTCTCTGCTACCGTAAAACCACAGGCCCCCTCACCAGGGGGTCGAAGCAGAGGAGCAGGAGGATAGGTGAGCCTGAGTTCACAGTGTAGCAGCAAGCTGACGTACGAGCTCCACAGAGCCTATACAGCAACTGCTGTTACTCTATTCTCAGTGTGTTTGTACTTGGCTGGTTACCAAGCAGGCCTGCTTGAGGCAAGGGTCAAGGGAGGGGACAGGGGACATAAACATAACACTGTTAAGTCTAGATGTGAGGCCTAGATGGAAACTGAAAGTGTATGGTGTGTATACAGCAGGTCAAACCCACGCAGACTCCACTCGTGTCCGATTGGACACATTGGACTTTGTAAACGTGATACTTGGAAGGGAGGCGATGGAAGTGATTCAGGTGCAGTTACCGCTATATGCCAGTGGAGGGCGAGTGTGAGTGAAGACACAGCCTCAGCACATCAAGGAGTACGAGGGCCTGCCAACACGCCTGGCCTTGACCACGCATCCAGGGAGGCGTCATTTATTTTTGGAGCCTGAACTACATGGCAGCTGTGAGAACGCGAGGGAAGGAAGGAGGGGCGGGGGGGGGGTCAGAATGGGGGAGGCGGGGGTGTCAGAATGGTGGGGGGTGTCAGAAGGGGTGGAGCGAGGAGGGGCCAAGCCACCAAACTCCAGTGACACAAAAAGCATTGTCCTGATTTAACGGCTGTAAAGTTGTACCTCCTTCTTGATCCAAGAGGCTATTAGGACGAGCACGCACACATACACACACATACACACACACACACACATACACACACACTTCCCCCCCAACCCACAACACCCTCACCATTCCCCTGCCAACCTTACTAACCAAAGATGATTCAATGCGGACTGGGCATCATGGGAAATAACTTATGAAGATGGGGGACCCACCCTTCCTCCCTCTCCCCCATTGCTCCACACTGCGTATTCCATCACCTCTCGAAGGGGGGTCGTAAAATTGTCAGTGGGCTTTAGCATGAGGCGTAAGGTGACTGATGAGTCATCAACAGTAAAAGCTACAGGCCCCTGTTAGTCTGTGACACATAACTGCACTGGGACACAAAGAACCACAGGGTAGTAAAGCATGCCTCTTTATATTATTAAGGCCAACTTAAGTGGTTGTAGGTTTCTAGGGCATGTTGGTACTGAACACTTTTATCATTTACATTTAGTCATTTAGCAGAAGCTCTTATCCAGAGCGACTTACAGTAAGTACAGGGACATTCCCCCCGAGGCAAGTAGGGTGAAGTGCCTTGCCCAAGGAAACAACGTCATTCTGCACGGCCAGGAATCGAACCAGCAACCTTTGGATTACTAGCCCAATTCCCTTACCGCTCAGCCACCTGACTCCCTGTTAACAACCTTTTTAGGAGTCTTATATACGTGTGGAGTTCCTGTGGGAACTCAGTATCCTACTAGACACAGAGATAATGAGTGTACTGTTTGTCTCGTTTTTCATGAGTGATGCACAACACAGAGGTTTTATTTGATTAGATAGTCTCTTGAAAATACAGTTGTTTTTCCAATAGGCCTATATTGTTTATGAATGATCCATTAATTACTGTTTGATTTCTGGCCTTGTGCTGAAAACTGACTACATCTTTTTATCTATTAACCACAATGTTACGATTGAACAGTCTCGTCCATTATGTATAGTATTGATTGTGGTGGTTTTAATAATGTGAACACAACTCTCTTTTACAAGTCCTGAGGCCTAGACAGACAACATTAATATATTAGACAGCTATTCCCCTTTTTCCTTTTGGTGTCAAACTCAAATGTCCCATTAGTTTTATGTAATGTTTTTTTCAGCGAAAAAAGAGAGAAATCATTCTCTGTGTTTAACACAGTGGAATATTCAGTGTGAAATTCAATGAATATTTGACCATTTCTTTACACACAAATGAGCCTCAGCACAAACTCATGTTCAAGGCTCGACACAAATGTATGCAAACATTTTTCCTATGAATTTACACAGAAGCATTTATTTAAAGAAAAAAAGTCCATCTTCCATTTTCCGGAAATTCACATTTCTCAATTATTTATTGGCAGGCATTGTAGCACCCCAGTCTTTTTAATTTTTCATTTATTCTCGGCTTCAAACAGCGAAACTTGGGAGGGGGAACCTAGTTTTGTGCGGTGGGAATTGCTCGCGGGAGAAGCTGACAGGATTTTCAGTCTCCCGGCACTTCTTCTTTTCTTCATTTATAGCTAAGAGTGGAACAGATCCAGGTCAATTAAAACCCAACAATAAAGGGAGCTCAGCTGCCCAATTGCGGATGACACAACTGGCCGCAGTACCAGTTTCTACCCACACGGGGGTGCCGTTTACTCAAGTATATAGGGATGATTCGCAAATGCTTTTCACAATTAAAAATAGAAGATTCGTTGAAATGGTTGGAGATTCGTCTGCTGCTCCCGTAGACTTGATGCCAGACTTGTAGACCAGACTGAAGTGAGCCTCCTAGGCCTAGCATTTTAGTTATCAGACAGAGCGCTGATCATTTCAATAAAGCTAAGATGGGCTTGCGAGTTGTGAGGTAAGAATTTATTTCAGTGCCTCCCTGTAATAATGTACCAGTTTAAATGCTCACGGCGGCCCCCTCATTCTTGGCAGTTTATAAAAGTCTATCAGACGTCTTCTCTTCCCGGCTCTACCTGTTCTGCCTCGTAAAAAGAAAAACCCGCCGATGCTTGTCCGACTGATGCGTTTGTGCCAGGACTGTGTCCTCCGCCGCGCGCGTGTGGCAGAGGGCACCCCTCCTGTACTCGACGCGATGCTCGTTAAAACTCTCAAAGTGACACGGACCAGTAAAAACCGTAAGTGGCCAACCTGGGGGGTGTCACATTGAATTTAACGGCCTCTTGTTTCTCTTCTGTCCCCCCCCACTTCTGCTTTATAGGAATCATATCTTGATTTGAAAGGTGCTCTACCCCTGCTTGTCCCATAACAGGCTATGACATAGAGAGGGGGAATGAGGGAGGGAGGGAAAGAGAAAGAGGGATGGAGAGAGACCCAGCACCGGCTGGAGTCTGAGAGCCTTTAATTGTGTTTATGACAGTGCCCTGCCTCTGGGACTGGCCCCAGTCCAGCGTGCAGAGGTGTGTGTGTGTGTGTGTCTGCGCGTGCGTGCGTGCAGCGTGTGTCTGCGCAACTCTGTGTATTTTGGTTGACCGCTCTGAGTGTGTGTGTTGGTTTGGGTAGGGCGGCTGTGTGTGTGTGTGTGTGTGCGTGTGTGTGTGTGGGTGGCATACTTATGACCTCCCTGATGGCCGGAGATGGGCTGAAGTCATAACTCTTCTGTCTGGGTTTACCCTTGAGCAATATCACAGCCACTCTGAGCTGCACAGAGTGCACCAAGTCAAGCCAATGAGCTCCTCTCAGAGCCTGCACACACACACACACACAGAGACACACACACACACACATTGACACAGGTACACACAGAAGAAGGCCCACGCACTGGCACATAAGGGCATAGCATCACCATTTAGGAAATATTTAATACAGAAGGGGAGAGCAATTATCAATTTCATATGGATGCTCATCTTTGTGGGTAAAAGGTGAGATCATGAATTTTGGTGCAATGACAAATGAAATAAGCTCCATGCCAACTAAAAAGATATACAACATTCCGTACCTGGTCGCCTATCTGCCAAGATTGCAGTTATTTCTCTTCTGCAGAAAATAAATGTCAAATAAAGGATAGAGGAGAGATGGCATTTTTTTGTGGCCTTGAAATACTGGTCATTCTTTCAAAGTTCCTCTTTTTAAACATATTAACCCAACCTAATGTGAACTAATCATGTTTCAATAGCGGAAGGTGCAGAACTCTGCCACTGGTTCTAACTAAGTGAGACATTCTGGAAGATTGAATCAGAGGAGGCTAATACAATACACATTTAAGAGATACTGTTCTATCCTCTCCTTCCAACAGAAGCTTTTTTACCCACAGTGAAACATGGGGGGGGGGCCCAATTGTGTGGTGACCCCTTTTTCATAAACGGTTTCAACCGATGACACGACAGCAATGCTACAACCAGCGTTTTCTTTTTGACTCCACGAGGAAACGACAACAAAAGGGTCTGGCTGGCAATCCCATTACCATGTTGGGAGCACGCCAACGACACTCTGCATTACCTAGCATGGCGGACAAATTGGCACTCAGAGTGGTGTTGTAATGGAGGCTAATTGCCTGAGTGCAGGGTTAGTTTGTATTTCATGCAAATCTTTTACCCTAAACCTGTGTAGGGGCGAACAGAGTGAGAAGAACATCTAGTCTGATTTCACAAGAATCTCAACGCAAATGGCAGCTTGGGGTACTTGTGTTGAGCTTGCCACAGTGTGGCTCTCTGTATCTCTGGGATTTCTCTGTGTTGAGGATTCTGTATGTTCTGTTTGAGGAGGTCAGGCCTATATACATCTCTGGTAAGGCCATATATGGGCAAAATGGCCTGCTACGAGACTGCACTGTTGGGGACGTTTTATGCCGCTGCGCAGTGTACTGCCCAGATCAGCAGGAAGTGGCCAGATGCAGTGGTGCGACACCTTAGCAACCCCACCTCCCCCGCCTTCACCACACGGCTTTACCTCACTCGGTTCCACAGCTCATTAATCTTGCTCGTTAGGACAGACTAATCACAATGCAAGTGGAGAAGAAGTTACACATTTCATACAGGAATGCCTGGCACTCTGTAGCATTATTACCAATGGCGATACTGGTAAATGTTTATATTTTTACAATTTGTCTGTGTTGATGTACTTTGTAGTCTTTTGGTGAACATTGTGTTAGTACACAATGTCCCATGGAGTCTTAAGTACTCCAGGTGAGTGAGACGGCGAAGGGGTCGACTCTTTGTTGGTTGTGATTCTGAAGCGAACCTTGCAGGGCAGTGTTGCAAAACATTTTCGACTCGTGACCGAGCCCCTCACAGGAGACTGGGTTTGCGTTGACCCGGCAGGTCACATGGCCTGCCTGAAAGTGGGTCACGGTACAGAATCGGTCATAGATGGGAGGTTATAGCCTGTCGGTATGGGCCTTCGGCTTACAGTACAACATAGCGCACTCCATGTAGCCTGGTTCCATGACTGTGCCCTCTGGTCTCCAGAAGGTTACCCCCCCCACCCCCAACCCTCCATAACCCCGCCACCTCCTCACCCTGCCCACAGGCTTCACACTGCCATTCGGGGCCAAGATAAATCGCAGTGGGGCTCCTGCCCCCGCGCTGGGAATAGCTTCTTCCAGATAAGAAGGTCAGAGGGGACATTCCTGAACGAGGCTGACTGTGCTCCAGGCTAAAACAGGAGCCTAGGGGTGGCGGCCCGAAGTCCAGGCCAGCTCCCTCTGTGTTTGGATCAAAACAAGCCCTGAAACGTGTTCTAGCTTCGGCTGGGGCTGGTGGGTTTCAGGGTTTATTTCCTATTTGTTTGTGAGTCATTGTTATATCGCAATTAGTTTACTTTAAGACTTTGAAACCAAGGTGAGGTGCCAAATCTAGAAATAAATAAAAATGCATATAAAAAATATATATAAAATATAATACTAAAACCACAGAAGGTATGGTGCTAGTTACTGTATCAGAACAATTATAGTAAATCTTTCAGTAATAATTAGTTAGAATGTTTGGTAACTGGTCTTAAAAGGCTATTCCTTTCAACAAGGTTGTCACATATTATCAGAGGTATTTGAGTATTCCAGGGTCAGCTCTCACATTGAACTTTGACCTTGTGATGGAACATTAGGGGTGGGGGCGGGAGTATGTGAGAGGTGAGCACCATCATTTACATCCTAAACACATGACATGCAAACCGGCAGGGTTTAGGACAGGTCAAGTTCACAAAGGACAGCCCAGATCCTTGTACCCTCCCGGTTGTTTTTGCTCAACAGGCTCATAGGCACACACACACACACACACACACACAGACACATGCAGGCCAGCACACCATTCATTACAAAAACAATCACTGTGGTGCTTCACCTTGAAACGTTGCAGTGCTCAGTTGTTATCACAACGTCATCAGTCTACTAATAATACATCAACCGACAAGACAGAAAGAGAATACAAACCTGCCCTACAACCAAATCATGATAGAAACTATGCTAACTATGCTACTTATGGCCTGGCCTCGTGAAACATTGTGCTGGCTTCAAGGAATGTCTAAAAGGCATCATAACACAGTATCTAATGATGGGGCAGAATCTTTACGTTTAGACAAGGATACATGTCGCATCTAAGAACAGAAGTTACAAGTACCCCCCCCCCATCCCCGGCCCCCACAGGTCACATTCCTTAGACTCTCTTGAAAAGGGAGTCGTACCTCAATGGTCTGTCAGTGTCAAAGCTACAGTGCCCCCCCCTCTCTCTTCCCCGCCAGCTTCTAGCTCTTCTGCGATCCCCCTGCAGTCATATCAGGGTTGGCAGCTGGTGGTGCTCTAGGACTCCCCTTTCCCCCCCATTACCACAACTACCTCCATCACCATCGGTGGCAGCTCCTCAATAACAAGGCTGTAACCTCTACCCCACCTCCCCTCCACCTCCCCTGTCTAACACACACACACACGCTCCCTCCTACACACACACCTCCACCCCACTTCCTCCCGTCCTCTCTTCTTTCCTCTTCCTTCTACCCTCTCCTCGCCATCACGCGTCAGTCAGTCAGACCTCTGCGGCATCCTGAAGTAACCCTGAGCCCTCCCCCTTTCTGCTCAGTAAATGGATACCAGGCTGTCCTTAGAGTGCACTACACAACATAATGCAGACTGATGAAGAGTGCCAATGTGTATGGAGAGAGAGAGCGGGGGAGGGAGGGAGGGGTGAGAGATAGAGAGAACGGGGGCAGACTGATCTGTTTCCTCATACAAGTCTGTATTTCAAGGGCTGCAAAGGGGGAAAAATGGTGTGGACACAAAGGACACTGTGGTGCTAAAATCAATACACATGAACGCCTACTGTGTGAGTGTGTGTGTGTGTGTGTGTGTGTGTACTCACTATACATGGGTTTGCTGCCCCACAGTACAATAGCATGGGGTCTGCCACCAGGTCATTACTGTGAACAATATTAATTGGGCTCCCTGTGAGACAGCACAGCCAGCGGCTCAGTTATGATACCACTAGGTAAATATTTGCCAGCGCTAACCCTGCTAGCCCGCATAATGATCCTTTGTGTATGTGTGTGTGCAGTTTGTCCATACAGTGTGCCTGTCTGTCAGCATGTGTGTGTGCGTGCACACTGCAGCCTATTTCCCCGTCACCCCCCCCCCACACACACACACACCCCCCTCCTCCTCTTACTCTAGCCGCCGCTCAGCGGAGTTTGATCAATAACGCGCCCTTCATCCTCAAGTCGGGTCTGACCTTGGCAGCCTTTTGTCTCCTTACAAGGGCCAGAGTGCGCATGTTCGGGTTGGAAAACAAGGCCCTCAGAAATCCACCCTTGAGAAGAGAGGAGAAACCTCCCCTCGCTGCCTCGCCAGCTCATTAAGAGCCTAATGAATCGTATGTTTATAGTGTTCTTATCTTATTGTAATGAAGTGATGGAATGTTTGAAGTTACACAGGGCCACCAACAGGGAAAGAACCCTCCAGGTCTGTCGGAAGCACATGCACGTATTTAAGGGTAAAAAGAAACGGTGGAGGGAGGAAGGACTGAGACTCTACAGAGCAAAAACGTCCGTCCATCTCATTTGTGAAGAGGGAAGTGGTGTGTTTGTGAGATGGTGCGTGCCAGATCAATCACATCAATCATTCAGAAGCATGTTGTCAAATACCTTTTTTTTTAAAACACTAACTGTTACCACTACACAACAGAATGCCATTAATCGTTCACACCATTACTTTGCATCAAGCACCAGAGGCTTTGAGGGGGGAATGTAATGCCCACATTTGTTTACTGGAATGGAATCTGGCACTACCTCTAGGGGGCGCCATTTACAACTGCTAATATCCTGGACGGGATAGGTTGATAAATAATTAACACAATTCCCAAAGCCACTGGTCATGCTCCGTTCCCTCTGATTAGGTTGTCATTCCAGGGAAGTAGCCATGATGCATGTACTTCAGTATAAAGCATATAGCTGTCCTTTCCTTACAATGTTGGAAGGAAAACGAGCCATATGTTACAGTTTGAGCATGTCGGTTTGATGGTGGGCCCAAAGCTTTATGGTCTCTTATGTTATTGGGAGTTGGCAGAGAGAAAGTGGCCGGTGCATTACTGGATTGAAGCACGCTCTCCATCAGTGGAGCGAACGGCTTAGTCATCATATGGGACTGGACGATATTATCAGATGACATTACTCATGTACCGCCTGCCACTGCTGTGTGCCAAGAAAGGACAGTTGAAACTTAATGTTTCCCTGAGAAACACACGATAAGTAACTGTTCCCATATTAATGAGTCGTTATCGTTGTAAAGAAAACGAAACAAGGAGGACAATATTTCAAATAATAGTGTGCCACTCTGTATTGAATGACAGCTGTGCTAGCACACATTAGAATGATCTGGAACACAAATTACCCAAAACAATTTAATGAATCATTTAGATTTTACAAAACCAAATGGTCTTCTGCTTGGAGACATAAGAAACAAAACACTTTCCCCTTAAAACAATTATCCACTGAAACGTCAGTTGGGTGATTCATACCAAAAAAAAACCTGAACATTCTTCATTAAACCTTCCTCTTCTGAGTGCTGATGTACAATACTGTGGAGGAGGGGGAGACAATGATTACAGGGTAAACAGCTGCAACATTAACCTTTAAAACGAAATGAATGCACTTTAGCAGTTGCCATGTTTTTTTTTCTCATAGCTCGTGGTGCAGCTTAAGGGCAGCTGGTAGATCATGCTGTTGAGACTCAGATGCTGTGTAGCCCTTACCATTGTTTCCCCTGAGGAAGGCATCTCCGTATTTGTTCTTCAGCTGGCCGTTAACATACTCCTCTGTCTGCTCCACAGCTATGTTCATGTAGCCGTCCAGGCAAGCCAGCACACCTACAGACACGAAGTGCAGCTCATTTATTGTGTTGCTTATCTATACTCAGGACTATGCTAAAAAGAAAATAACATTTCAGACAATGGTATGTGAAACTGGTTCGTTGCTGTAACGGGTAGCTCCAGTGTGACATCTGTGTTGCAAATGTGAGGGGATAATATTTGAGGTTTTAATAGGTAGATATCGAGAGAGATGGAACTGGATTATGCCCGTTGGTCAATTGAGTAAGTTATTTGTCTGTTTTGACAGTTGTCCAAACCCAACTCGTTAGTTATACAGGCTAAATGTACCTCTGTAATCCACTCCAGAATTCAGCTTGACCACCACCGGTCTGCCAATGATCTGCTTGAGGAAGTCACTCGGGGTCTGCTTTCTGAGGCTCATCTTGTCTAAAAAGGACAGGGTGTGTAAACATTTTGACAACTGGTCACATCTGATTTTATTTATAGGTGTAGCCTACACAACAACATGTCAATTGACATTATCTCCATGCATTGTGATTGCACTAAACGTCAAGCGTTAGGTAACTAGCCTAGCTAACTCGCTATGGTTAAACATAATGATTCAGACAGCAAGCTAAACACTTTTAGAACTGTATGTAATATGTATCGTACATTAATCCTGAAAGAGAGCCATCTAGCTAGCTGTGAGTTTTAAGATGTTACAGTAGCTAACTATCTACGCTAACGTTAGCTAAATGCTAGCGTGCTAAAAGCTAACAGGCCCTTCAGTTCTGAAAGCAGGGACACAAATTGGCTTAAAAAATAGCTGCGCATTGGTAGCTTCTCTGAATACAACTATAAAGAATATCCTCAGAATATTGCAAACCAAAAAGCTTGATTTTGATTATTGTACCCACCGGTATTTGCTTTGCCTAAACGTTCTCAGCACGATTTATCTTGGGTTTTGGCTGCAAAAAAACTGGCCAATCAGATCCTTATACTGGTCTTCAGCCTACGGTAAAAAGTAAGGGACAAAACAAATTCGTCTATATAGGTTTTCGTCTCTCTTTTTTGCTCTCCTCAAAACGATAGACATGCCACCGAATACGACACCCAAATTGACACACCCCACAAATTGGCTTGCCATAGTGTATTATATCCAAGCGTATGTTTAACTTGCAAACCTGTGTTTTAAATTATTTACACACCACACTATTGGCATATGCCAGGCTATCACTGCATCAAAAATATGTAATCTTTCATTCATACACTTTCCTATAGTGCAATTATTTAGCCATACATACCCCAATTAGAATGGCACAGTAAACATAGATAGTCTTAATATTTGCCATGCCTTGTAATACTCATGCTGATAATGATGTCCTTACATTGGGCTATTATGATTTCAGTGCCACTTATAGCACTTCATTAAATATGCATGAGAAAGCCAGTTCCATCTACAAACCATTACTTGATTCACGAAGACCCATTTTATCTCAGTAATGCAATGTGAATGTAAAAAAAAACTATTATTTTCATATTAGATCTAATTGAAATGGAAGATTCCCTTGCTTGGTACATCTAAGAGGTTTATGCAGGAGACATGCTGTTGTGCCTCACCGAGATAAGGTCTGCCATCTGATAACCCACAGGCTCTGAGTTCTTGACCCAAAAAACGATTTTGAGCCACAAGAAAAATTAGGTTGGAGCGAGAGGAAGGATGGTGGGAAGATAGATGGAGAATGGATGGAGAGTGTGAATAGGGGAGGTAGGCCCTACCTGTATGGACCTCTGTGTGCGTTTGTGTGTGTGTTCACAGACAAATGTGAACACACGGGTTGGGGAGAGAGAAAGAGAGGACCGAACGTGAGAGGCAGAAGCAGCCCTCGTGCATCTAGACAGGTTGCTTGTTAGCAGGGCATAGCTAGCCCTGCGGAGGCTAGAGGTTAATTTGGTATCTGCCACCTTGTTAAACTAAGGTCAGTACTACAAGTCCTTAAGTCATAAACAAGAATGGTTAAGAGCCTTGTATACACCTAGGCACAGGTTAATGAATATTCAATGAGGAGGATTTTTTTTTCTTCCCCCTGTTGTCTGCTTCGGTGCTGTAGAACATTTTGAGAGAGAAAACCAACTGTGAATTGTGTCCTTGCATAGGCTACTGTTTCTTTTGAGTACTACTGTTGGGTGAATCATAAAAATAACATGTAATTTGGATCACCTGTAAATTAGCTAAAGGTACAATTCAATATTCTGACTCCAAGCTCCTATCTTGGCATGAGAACATTATATCATTATATCCATTGTGGGGGCGCTATGGTTTGTTGTGTTCCTGTTATGAGAAGAGCCAACATTGGCATTTTTTTTCCAAAAAAGAAATTCCAATCAATGGATAGGAAGGGGCAGGGGGTGTCCATATTATTGTTCATGTCTCCCTCCTGTGAAAAAAAGTGATTTGAACTTCATCCATCCCTTTCAGCCCCTGAGCATTGTGTTGGAATCCCATCAACAGGAGGAATCGCAAATGTATTGTTGAGGAAGACGTATTGTTAGAAAGGACACCCTGGTTCAACTTGGTCCTCAGCTCCTCTGCAGCCAGACTGGTATTGCCTGATAGAAATAACAAGGACGCGTGAGGATGTGTTAACAATAACGTTTCACCTCAGTGTACAGCACTTTGTCTGGGCAACCTTATCATGCTCCACAGTCGACTTGTGAAGAATGGTAGCTCCTGTAATAACTATACGCTCTGACCAGATGGGACTCGCTCTGACTGGCTAGCGCCGGGCTAACAGCGGTCAGCTGGAATGGACAGCAGCCGCAGCTTAGTCGATTCAGAGACAAATCCCTCTCCAACCTCCAGACCTCTTGACCCGGAGGGGTGGACTGGCGAAATAGAAAGATTACAGTCAGTGGGATGGAGGCACCGAAGGGGGGGGGTGGTAGGGTGATGAGGGAGGAGGAGGGTGCAGAGGGGAAGGGGAGGGGTGGTAGGGTGATGCGGGAGGAGGAGGGTGCAGAGGGGGGTGGTGCTAGGGTGATGCGGGAGGAGGAGGGGTGCTAGGGTGATGCGGGAGGAGGAGGGTGCAGAGGGGAGGGGTGCTAGGGTGATGCAGGAGAAGGAGGGTGCAGAGGGGAAGGGGAATTGGGAGGCAGCTCTCCCCCCCTGTGTCCGCAGGCGATCTAGAGGCAGGGAGGAGAAGTCTAGACTAGGCTGACCCCCCAGGGAGGACAGGTTCTCTCTCCGGGTCAAGCCTGATATGCAGTGGGATAATGGAAAAAGCTCATGGGAGTTTCCCCAATAAAGAACACATTCCCTGTCACGGTGAACCTGCTCTTCCCTCTCCCAAATCCCTCCCTGTATGGAGGTAATAGCTTGGAAGTGATAGACAGTGTCCCAAAAAAACAACAATCTGGGAGGAGACCACCCTTACTGCCTAGTCGCCTGGACGGTCATTTAATTCATTGTATATTATGGTTATGTCTAAGGATGGCTTTCATCCTTGCCCCGGTACATCGTAGCTGCCTGTCATTGATTCCTTTCAGCACAAGCTTGTGTTTGCTCACCTGAGCTTCAATACTGATGATGCCCTTGTAATGCACAATGATGGAGAAAAATGACTGTAAAATGAATAAATAAATACATGAAATACACCAATCCTGGATCACTTTGTCATCCTTAAACTGATTACCTTCGGGGATGTGTATTATAGGACAGTATGCTCTTGCTTTGTAGTGACATCCTTGTTATTTCCAGGCCGGTGGCACATCCAGCGACTGCCACTTAGTGACTCAGCTTGGAGCGGTGGCGGATGGTGACAGTTGACAGAACCCCCCCCCACCATGCCCCCCTCTCACCCCCCCCACCCCCCCCCGCCTGGGGCCGGTGGTGAGCCAGGCACGGCGCGAGGCGGGTGTAATCACTGCCGGTAATTTAGAAGAAATTCTCTGAGCTGCTCTCTCTCACTCTCACACACACACACGGATGAAAGCCCACCCTCCTCTGCCTTTCTCCACCAAGCGTTTTTTTTCTCTCCCGTAGACAGAGAGAAGGAGAAGAGAGAAAGAGAGAGACAGAGGCTTGGAGAAAGAACCCGGCCCGGCTGGTTGGCGTCCCCCAGGGGTTCGTTTTGGGACCGACACAAATCAGCCCTAGCCCTGGAGGCATGTTTCATCCCTCAGGAGCTCTGGGACCACAGACAGACCGTCAGTCCTCCCACCAGACCCCCCTCCCTCTCCATCCCACACCCTGTCCATCCACCGCTGCAATGCCCGGCAGCAACCATCTCACACAGGTCTCCCCCGGGAGGCTCTCCCCCTCCAGCCCACCCTCGCTTAGTGGGGAACAGGCAAGATGGAGCTGCTCTGTCTGGTGCTAGCTGTCTGGCTGGCTGTCTGTCTGGCTGATTCTCTCATGTGTATCGTAATGTGATCGAATGTGATATCTCAATCTGACATGTCTTTGAAGTATCCCTTTATAAGATGTTGGAATTGTATATGATACTGTCATGCTTTATGCTTTCAAGAAAAAATGAAAGAATTCTCCGAATGTTCTGCGCTTGACTTGTCATGTCATGGTTTAGGAAGTTGTTATGCAATGATTCCGAATATATCTGCGAAAATATATACGGTAGTATCAACATAACATCACCGTTCTGCAAGAAAAGGGACATAACTATCATTCGAACAGGATTTCAATCGGACGACTAGAATGATGATGGCCAGATGAGAAGTGTTTGAGCGCGAGAGACAGAGCGAAAGGGAGAGATGTTGAACAGAGAGAGTAAGGTGTTGACAGAGAAGGGGTGCACGCTTGGAGAGAGAGAGAAAGAGAGAGAGAGAAGAGACAGAGGCAAAGACATAGAGGGGGGATATGGGGAGAGAGAGAGAGAACCTGGTGGCTTTTGTCTGACGGATGGTGAATGGGTGCTTATACAAGGGAGGCACTCCAGCGCACCCATAAATATGCATCGTGACATTTGGAACAAAGCCGCGCGTCCCCGCTTTCATGATGAGCCCCGTCCGCATCCCATAACATATTGCCATATACTGTCACACCTTGTGTTTCCTAGCCAATCTCTCTGTTCATCAACCTGGCAGATAACCTCTAGATGTTGGCAGGCGATATGGAGATGTGGAGAGCCGCTGGCCTGTGGACGTGCGTGAACAAGGAGGGCAGCCGTTTCTATATCTACGGATAATTCAATGTCTTTCCCATTATGTGTCGCTGTTTCTTGTGAATACACATTTTCTTTGAGTTTAGAGGGTGGCATTTTTTTCTTCTGCAGAGTCAAGTTTTATTACCCCACTGTATGTATGAAAGAGCGATTGACAGAGTGTTAGTGTGGCAGGAGAAGTGTAGCTGGGAGTTCCCTGTTCTCGCCTTGCAGTGTAGCATTTAGAACATCGCTGGCCTTCTTCTCCAAACACCTCATTGCTTTAGAAAGGAATAAATATCGAAGACAGCCAGGAGCAGTTCTTTTCAAATCCCACACATCTCTCCTCTGCTTTCTGTCTTAGCTTGCTCTCTCTCTCTTCCTCTCTCTCTCTCTCTCTTTCTTACTATCGCTCCCTCTCTCTCCCTTTCACTTTCTTCGTCTCGCTCTCTTTCTTACTCCCGCCCTCCCTCTATTTCTCCCTCCTTCCCTCTCTCTCCCCCCCTCTCTCTTTCTTTTTCTCTCTATCGCCGTCTCTCTTTCGCTCTTTCTTTGCCATTTGACCGGCAGTGCATCCTGCCACTGAGGACCTGTGACTCAACAGCTGAGAGTACAGCTCCGCTTCTCTCCCTGTTCTCTTTCCTCATGAATATTCATCACCACAGGAACACAGTGTGTGTGTGTGTGTGCTTCCATTTCATTCTCAAGTCCCTAATCCTCCATGTATCGACATTTAAAAGCACGGGTGTGACTGAGGTGACGAGACAGGATACACCTCGGAGGCAGGGGGGAAAGTCAGGGGGAAGGGCTGGTGAGGGGGATGGGGGGGCTGATGTTTTACACTAATTTCTTCATCCCTTTCACAGGAGTGCTGTGTTACAAGAGAATTCCTGAGGCGAGCCAACGGCCCGATAAATCTGCCCCAGCTTCTCTCTCTCTCTTTCTTCTCTCTCTCTCTCTCTCTCTCTCCTCTCTCTCTCTCTCTCTCTCCTCTCTCTCTCTCTCTCTCTCTCCCTCCCTCCCTCTCTCAATTTGTCTCCACGGAATGTCAGCTGGCGTCCGCCCAGACCACGACCAGTAGCCTCTTTTCAGAACATGCCAATCTCTTCCGGATGAGAGAGAGCGACCCCCATATTGGAGATGCGTGTGTGTGTCTGCTGCGTGTGTGTGCACGAGGGGAGGTGCTTCCGTAGACAGATCGACACACCTTATCTGCGCCCTCTGTGCCCGCTCGCCGTCTGAGGTCACCCTCTCCGCCAGGCCTCCGACGGCCACTTCCTCCCGACCTCGCCCGTTAGCTCCGGCCCGCTCGCAGGTGACACTGACAAAGCACGCGTGTCACATAAAGGAACCCGGGGTAAGACGGAGTATCTCTTGCTGTCTCACTGGTACGCCGTGCGGACGGAGACGAGTGGCACGACACGGAATGGCGTCGTTCATCAGCGTCTGGGAGAACCTGAGAGTCCGTGTGGATGTCCAGGTGGCGGAGTGGCTGAGTGGGCTGAGGGAACAGCATTAGCGAAAAGATGCCACGGCGCTCTCTGTTTAGGCTGGCGTCTCGCCATTCTGGATCCGTGTGTTGCCTCTATTAAAAGGTGGACGGTAGACGCACACTCGTCGCACCCTACCCCCCACTTACTACCACGCACGTCGCACATGCATAGGCACACACATGCAGACGCACACAAACACACACACACAAACCCCTTCCTCTCTTGCGGGTGAGTCATGAATGGATCAGGTATTTGCTACACACACACACACGACATACCGACTCACTTTCACTCACACCTCACACACACAAGCTCTGCCCCTGGGTTGTAAATATAATTGAACTCAACTCATAATATTGCCCTGTGGCTGCATGGACGTAGCCTAATGAAACTGAACAAAAGAAAATGAATAAAAAATCGAAAACAACCAAACAGATTGCTTCAAAACAGATCTCTACACATCCCTTAACTTCCATTTCTTCAAACTCATTGAGGTGTTTCTGACGGCTGACTCGTTTTGAACACAGCCAACCACACCACAGCTATTTAAAAGGGTTCATGTTACAGCATGACAGTTGGCGTGAGCAGAAAAGCGTTCGGTGCCAAGTGGAGCTGCCAATGGTCGGCTTGGCTGGTTTTTAATATTTTAATGTGTTTCATTACGACAGGATGGACCAGATAACCTTTCTGACGTCCAGGCAATTGTCTGCAAATGAATGAGATTACATGACAAGCAGCGAGCGACGGAGCCCAGCCGCCCGCCTACCACTGCCGCTTATCTGATGGTCGCCTAGCAACGGATCCCTGACCTGACGTTGACCTCCACCCGATAAGGTCAGCACCTGAAGACTCTCCCATTGGAGGGCTGGCGGGGGAGAGGGGAGGGGCTTGGGGAGGCAGGGTGGAAACAAAGGAGTACAGACCAAGGGCAGGCTCCTCTGCATACAGCCAGCATGTTCCTCACAGACAAAAACATGCTCTCACAAAGGCACGCCACTTCGTCTCGCTGCACTGCTAGGATTTTGTTACCTGTGTGTGTGTCTGTGTGTGTGTGTATGTGTGTGTGTATGTGTGTGCTTGGCAGTAGAAGGTCAACCGGGATAGACTTATAGTCAAATGAATGCTGTTCAGAATAAAAAAGAGCTATGTTGTGTATCGGCAATTTGTTGGCTTGATGTGCTGGATAGATTTGCTTTCTAGATAGAGAGACTGAAATGCTTTTAAATACACAAAGGTTCACTCCTCAAGGGCAGCCTTCTCTCCCCGAAACACAGTCGATGCAACGAGAGAATAACACACCTGTGTATGTGCACTGTCAAACGACAGCATTAGCCAAACTGAACGGTGGGGTCACATGGGATATGATATAAAAATAATGCAACCGTAATCCAAACTCACACACACACACACGATCACTCTGTCCTTGTTCTGCCTCTCTCTCTCACGCACATACCTCTCAGTTCAACAGCGACGATATGGAACTTAATCTAAATTGCGACAGCAGCAATATCCTATTAGAGCATGGCAATAAAATCAGGCTGGCGCTGAGAGGAGCCGGGGAGATATCAGAACATGTTCACCACGCTCCATTTACAGAATGAGGTGACATTAATCAGCAGGCTCCCCTCTGACATACACAGGCAAACAACTAGACACACACAACGTAAACACAGCCTCATGCGGTCTCTCTTTTTGTCTCTCACACACACACACACTTGTGCATTGCACACACATTCTTACTTACATGCTCATTGTACTCAAGTACACAATCGTCATTCTCTCTCTTTATTGTGCACGCACACACACACAACGTACAGAAGCACACTCACACGTAGACAGAGCAGACACGCACACACACAGCAGACACACACACATACACAGTACACACAGCAGACACACACACACAGTACACACAGCAGACACAAACACACAGCAGACACAAACACACTCTCTTCATAAAACGGTGTTGGAAGGATTCCTGTCCTAGAGCACTCGTCTAGCTTCCTCATGCTTGACGTGCACTAGAAACAATTTACTCTAAAATTAGATTGAACTTTATTGATGCCAACGTGAAATAAAGGTGGCACAGCAGCCCCAGACAAAATGTAGATCAGAAAGTATCAACGTAAAACAAATAAATAACGATTAGTTAGTATGCGCTATAAAGGTATTTGTAGTAGTGCCTATAATATAAAAACAGTCATACAAAATAAATGTACACATAGTACTTACAGTAATAATACCTATTCATAATAATTATTTTCAATGTATTTAAGCTATTCAAGTAAAGAAAGACATAGAGGCAGACGATTTTCTCATGTATATTGATGGGAAGGAAGTCCTTGAGCATTAAGATGAATAAACTTCCCTGAATAGGGAAATTGACAAAACATCAAATTGACTGAATCAACTGAATGGGTCATACATATCAGTTTATGTGATTAAATATGTTTTTCAAATGGTCCATTCAACTGACCGCAACAATGAAGCACTAGGATCCAGATCTAGGGATGGTTTGAAGCCATCTGAGGATGGCAGTTTGATTAGACACAATTGGCAATGTGGGCTGAAAAAACGATTTTCCCTGAGTTGGAGGACCCTTCTTTTGTCCCATAGGACTTTAAGAGACCTCTCCCCCAGTTCACTAGGAGCAACCTAGACTCCTCCTCTGTGTGTGTGTGTGTGTGTGTGTGTGTGTGTGTGTGTGTGTGTGTGTGTGTGTACACTATGTTACAGGGGAAATGTTGAAGGTCAAAGGGCAGGAAGTGAGCCACCTGCTTCTGTCACACTGACAGGAGAAGAAGGGAGGGAGGGAGGGAGGGAGAGAGAGAGAGAGGAGAGAGAGAGAGATGAGCGAGAGAGATATAGCTGAGCTCGATCTGAGCGAGCGATCTAGTCAGTATGTGAGCTCTGTCTACGTATATAGAGCTAGTCATCTCTCGTACTCTCTCTCTCTTTCTTCTTGTCGATCTCTTTCTTGCTTTCTTTCCTTCTTCTCTCTCTGTTCTCTCTCTCTCTCGCTCCTCTCTCCTCCTCTCTCTGCTCTCTCTCGTCTCTCTCTCTGTTCTTTCTTCTTTTCGTCTCTCTGTCTCTTCTTCCTCTGTCTTCTCTTCTCTCTCTTTCTTTCTTCTCTTCTCTCTCCCTCTCCTCTCTCTCTCTCTTTCTTTCTTTGCTTTTCTCTCTTCTCCTCTCTCTCTCTCTCTCTCTCTCTCTCGTCTCTCTTCTGCTCCTCCTCTCTCTCTCTTCTCGTCTTTTCGCTGAGTCCGAAGATAAATGCAAACTCAGTACAGTGCACTGTATGTTTAAGTATTACTACTGCCTATTCTAGAGTAATGAAGGTTGTCAGGGATACTGCTGGCTGTGTGTTGTATCAGGTCAACATATGTCTTTCATCTGCTGCTCTAGCTTTAAATATAAACCTAGAAGTGTTTGTTTGAGTCCTCAAGGACACAAAGGACTGAACAACCTCCATGCAATACATATAGTCCAGCAAGACGGCTCATGACTTCCTTCACTGAGACACACAGTGTATGCAGTCCAGGCCTTTTCCTCTGTGATCTTTACCCAGGGGAGGACAGGGAAGAGACAGAGGTTCCTCTATCTGTCCAAATGTCCCTAGCAGAGCGGAGAGAGAGGAAGGCCAGAGGGCAAGACGAGACACCTGCTTCTGTCACACTGTCAGGCCACAGGCAGACCATCAGGGTGCAGAGTGGAGGTGTGTGTACATGTTTCAGAGTGTGTATTATGTGACTTTGCTGTTTATATGTGTGTGTGTGTGTGTGTGTGTGTGTGTGTGTGTGTGTGTGTGTGTGTGTGTGTGTGTGTGTGTGTGTGTGTGTGTGTGTGTGTCTGTGTGTGTGTGTGTGAGATACCCCTTTCTCCCAAGTCCAAAAAACACAAGCAGGTGGCACGGGAGCCGTTTGTGTGAGTGAGTCCACTGGTGAAACAGGTCAAGAGGTTGATTCAACCAGGATAACAAAGTGCTCAGCTTAGGGAAAAGAATTGGGAACGTACCCAGCCCTCGATAACAGCCATTTCCTTGAGCTTGTTTTAAGTTGTGCCCCTGAGAATGGGGTATGTGAGACAAGACCAACTGAGTAAAGTCTCTGCACTGACCTCCAAGCACCTTTATTAAAGATTAAAATCTTCAATAATGGCGTTGTGTTTGTCTAGCTTTATGTCAGGCTTTTGGTATGGCCACAATGTTCCTTTACAAATTGTAATGCCGTTTTAAATAACTTCATGTGTTAAGGATAACTGTTAGGATGTGTGAACGAGGAAGTACAAATGGAGAACTGGCAGGTTTTTGTGTGAATAGGGTATGAGAGCGAGAGATAGAGCAAGAAAGAGTCTGAAAGTTTGTGTGTGAGTGTGTAGTGTGCACATGCATGTATGTGTGTTTTGTCAGTGTATGAGAAGCAGTGGGCGGCAGGGGACTCGGGTAGGGTAGGAGGAACGGGGGGACAGGTGGCATGCCGGACAACCCTGGCACCAGCCACCCGCAGAATTTATCACCCTTCGACAGCGCCGGCTAGGCAGGGGACAGATGTTTCCGTTTACCCCAGGGCGACATCAGACTAGCCCGGCCTAGCGTTAGCCTAGCATAGCCCACGCGGGACATGAGAGGCAGGGAAGACATTGCTGCAAAGCGAGCGAGAGAAAGACGGAGAGAGAGAAAGAGAGAGAAATGAGAAGAAGGCCCTGAGGCGGACACCTCCTCTCTCCTCTCCTGTCTGCTCCGTCTCCTCGCGCCAAAGCACCTGAAATCCATTTAGCACCTCACTAACCGCTGCGCACCGCTGTGGGGAACCATTTTAATAAGTAGTAATAATGCCAACAGACAAAATGAGCCGTTTTTAAAGCAATGGAACGCTGCAGTTATGAGGCAGGAGAGGCAGGGAGGGGGGCATCTAGTCCAACCAAATCCTGCTGATTTTTTAATATCCAATTTAAATCGGAAATTGATTCAGTCGTAATGCAAAGACCCCCAATCAGGGCTTATGTTTGGATTTCTTGTTTAAATGTAATGTACTGTATGTATGCATATTTCATGATAATACTGACCTTGAGTAATTCTGACCACCAATGGATCTTCAGATGCACGTAATATTATACCCCAGGAGCTGTTTGTTTGTAATTTATCTCAGTCGCTTTTCCTGAGAGGAACACTGTGTGCTTTTCAAGCATGTCGACATTTGAGACCCTGGCAATAGCTTGAACAGAGGGCCGGTGTCAGAGCAACGACCTTTAGGTGTGACCCCAAGTGAGGTCATACGGGCGTTACCATGGCTACTATCAGCGGATTGTCCTGTTGCCAGCATTACTTCATCAGCCTGGCATGACAGGGGTCATGGAACAGGCCCAGTGACCTGTCTTCCTATGGTGACTAAACTCAAGTTGAACAAAAACAACACATAGACTCATGCATCCATACAAACTACACATTTGACTATCTAGAGAAATTTAAAAACATCTTAGTAATTAGGAATGTACTTGATGTATATAGTTGTCCTTAGAATGTTTAATCCCAAAACAGATGACCAAACAAAACTTTTTGTTTGAGGGGGAAGTTAATAAAGTAACGTTAATAGTAATAGTAATAGTAAAGGTAACTATTGGATTGACTGTTCTATCGATACAAAAATATGTTTTTGACTGTGTGGAAAGTGAATGGAGTGAGGAGGGAACTCTGGCTGTCAACTCAGCACCTGCTCACCTCAATGGAAAGCTCAGCTGCAGGTGGTCGTAAGGTGGACTACACAGCTGCCCACACACACACACTCGCACATTCACCTGTGTCAACCACTCTAATGGTTATGATTAAATACAACCATGACAGAGGTATAAAAAATATAGATATAATAAAAAGAAGATATTTTTCACTGTGATTTCATTTCTTTAACATATATATAGACCGAGAACACAAATACACACACACACCACCCGAATATGTGTTTTGATGATTTAAGCCATTTCTGCTCCTTTTCGTCATGACAACTGTTCAAAGCTAATTCCAGAGACGTCCGTGTGACTTCAGTCAATGATCCTTTATACATTAACAGGCTTTTAGGTATCCGTCACTTAGCCTGCAGACTGTCCAGCCTCTCTTTAGACTTCCTGTCAACCAGTGTGGATTCTAATCATGTTGTTCTGTGTCCTAATTAGCAGGATGCAAAGCAAAGTCTTTGTCACCTGTGGACAGCCAAGAGGGCTAATTTGGGCTTTTGCTAATTGCCACGGTAACGAGCCTCCTGCGCCTCCGTCGGGGTGGGTGGGTGGCAGAGATGGCAGGAGGAGGACAGAGGGAGGGATGGAGGGATGAAGACACAGCTCTCCTCACACGCGTCCGAGGTGTGAAAGAATGCGCCGGGCCAAGAGCACAGAGCCTGCGGGAGTACAGCAGGGAGTGAGACACAGGCTGCGCTGTGAAAAAGCCCAAACGCCTAGCTGAGAGAGAGGAGAGGAAAACGCCACTCTGGTGCCAATTCAGGATCCCACTCTTGTGGCATTACATACTTATGACCTTATGTGGGGGACAAAGTGTCTTCGTTTTGAGCTGTAAAGTGTTTTTTGAGTTGTGTTTGTACATGTACATGATGTGTGTCGTGTAAGCGTCTCTCTGTGTGAGTGTGTGTGTGTGTGTGTGTGTGTGTGTGGCAGGGGTCAGCCCAAATGCAACAAGAGAACCATAGTCAACAAAGCTTTATTTACAAGCAAATTACATGCAATGTGTTAATGCATGTGGCTAATTTGTTAGCTATGCAAGGTTCTTATTGTCTGTACATTGTAAGGCTGGTAATGTTCCTGGGTGAACATACCCCTAGTAGCTGATCTGTGAGTTATTACAAGTCATAAATCAAGTAGCCTAATAACTATGAAATAGTGATGCGTTAGAGTATCAGTCTGACTCATTAATAGGCTACTTGCTTTCCAAACATTTAATCGTTTCTCCATGAAGATTAGATGTAACTGGAGCCAGTAATGAATAGGCTATAGAAACCATGAAACGATAGCTGTGTAAACTTAAAATAGTAAAGGAATGCTACGAAATGCGAGCAATGAATAATAATTATTATTATACAATTGTATTATTGTCACTTATAACGTAAGATTGTTGGAACTGCGAAAATTGAGATTCAAGACAGAAATCGAAATTGTACACAAAATACTTTCATTAATTAATTATCAATCTCATTACAATTCATTTTTTATGCATTCGATTTATTGTTAAATCAGAACGAGAAATATGATCGTAAAAAAATAGTAATCCGTATCAAAATACCAAATGAAAATAAACTACACCCGATCATATTTACTTTCTTGTTTTCAAATATGTTTTATGTTTGCTGGACAGCAATACAGCCTGGAAGCTTGGGGGCACCTTGTGCGATTCTACGCTGCTCTCGCGGGCGAGCTCCTCTGAGAGAGAGAGAGCGAGAGAGAGAGAGAGAGAGAGAGAGAGAGAGAGAGAGAGAGAGAGAGAGAGAGGGAGAAAGAGAGAGAGAGAGAGAGAGAGGGAGGGAGAGTGTGTCTGTGTGCGCGAGTGTGTAGAGTGTGCGCGAGAGTGTGTGTGTGCGAGTGTGTGTGTCTGCTCTGCTGTTGCTGCCCTTTGATCCCTGCATTAGTGTTAGTTAGGGGCTCGGAGACACACACTTACACCGAGAGCAGCCATAGTCAAGACACGGCAACAACAACAGCACCTCCTCCGCCTGTGTTCCCATTCCCAACAATACACTTTAAACCGAGGACAAGCCAGGTGCACGACCAAGTCCCTGCCATCACTCGCGCCTACAATCTCAATGGGAAAAAACCTTTTTTCTTCTTATCCCTAAAACAACGAGGAGAATGTGATATAAAGGGGGAAAATGCCAAGGAGGAAGCAGGAGCAACCCAAGCGCCTGCCTTCACGTAAGTCGTTTGCTGTATTTCTGCTATTTTAATGGCTCTCCGTGTGTTTTGCGCAGTAGTTTAGGGTTAAAGAGGTGAAACAGACAAAGACACGGCGTAGGTTATTTCTCCTTTTTTAGGTCTGAGCAAGGCAGCCATGTTGTTGGCGATGAGTAACGTTAGCTAGCCAGCGAGTGAAAAGCGGTACGTGGCTTTATTAGAGTATAATCGATAAAGGTCCCGTTCCCCTAAAGGTTGCGGTCAGTTAGCTTGTGTATCGGTTGTATGTGCTATTATGGCCGAGCGTTTTGGTTTATCTGTCCGTGCGAGCTACTCTCTTTCGGGGGAGAAAGGGGAGGATCTGAGAATCTGGCCGCAATAAAATGAAGGGTCAGTCGGATCAGACAAGCCAGACTCAGGCTACCATGCCCTACTGTTCCTAGCAATAGCGCGATTTAGCAAAGATCTGTAACTTCATATTTATTGGTAATATAAAGGTCTAACTTTCTTTACCGCGGCTCATAACGTTTGTGTGTGTCGCTCGCAGACTTCTCGCGCTGTTGTACGTCGAGTTCTTTGAAAGTATGGTGAGAATATTTAAGCAGAGGTATTCTCTACCACCCCTCCCTGTTACTAGGGTTGTCTGCATGCGGGGCTATGTCAAAGCCATGGTCGGTCACCTGAAGTTCAGGGTTTTTTCCTTCCCTTTGCAGCCATTCATTGCAGACAGACTACGATCAATACCGCGGGTAGAGACGGTAAATTGCTAGAGCCTATTAATTGTTTTTGTCGCGAGACGTGTCAACGCAACCAAATGTCGAAACAAGGAATGGAATGTATCTTTGACTTAAATCGAATACATTTTTGTTCTTTTGACCCTGCGTTGCGTTGGTGTTAAGATTGTGCTTTTATCAGTCCACTGGCTAATGAAAAGCTGCAGTTACACACTCTGTCCGCTAGAGGATTACTAACAGGCAGACTGATCTAAGGAATTGGCCAAGTGAGGCAATGTTGCCATTGAAGTGCTTTGCTCTGAAGACATGCATAAGAACACCACTTAATGAGTCATATTTGGTATGCAAATGCCATGAATAATTGAGTGATTAATCCCATAAATCAACGATGTTTTAATGAATTTACCTTAATGACAGGGTGTCATCTTCATCTCTCAAATGTCAAACCATACCAACTGTTCAGCATATCCTCCAAAGGACATTTTGCAAAGCTCAATAGCTTATTTTATTTAATTAAAATGCAGTTATCAGCTCTAAGTGAACGTCAGAAGCCAATAACTATCCTATGTCTGCACAGCACAAATAATACAGACCCACAAACATACACATAACCCGAGTATCTCAAAACATCCAAAAATAAGTTTGCTTTTCATCATCATCCACCAATATGGCGCTCAGGTGTCAGGTGACCCAGAGTTGAACTTGGGGAAATTGCAGCGGTTGGCTGGCAGGCGTGGAGGTGGAGGCTGAGTGAGAGAGCATCGAGGAGGAGGAGAGAGAGAGAGAGAGATATTTGGACAGTAAGCCCACACTCTCATGTTAGTGACGGAGAATGTACGCCACTGGATTGGACGGCATGGCACTGGGGTCATGCTCCATATTGACACGCACACACACACACACACGCGCGGAATTATATCAGCTGAAATATTAGATAGGATAATATGGAAATGTTTTCGGAAAACACGATCAAACCGAACATATTTACGGTGTAAACGAACAGTGAGAAGTGTGTTCTACTTTGTGAGTTAGACATGGTGCCAATCCATTAGGCTGCACCTCTTATAGTGTGCGGCAGAAGAAGCCTTTTATTTCGGAAGGTGTGCCAAGTCCCCCGTCCCCCCACTCCTCTATCCCAGACTTGTCACAACACAATGCATTTGTCAGAGGCTTCTCTCTTGCTTCTCTTTCCTTTTCTCCCCCTCTTCCCCTTTCGGATCCTCCCACTCTGGAATGGAAGTGTCACCTCAGCTCATTGGCTGTCAGTCCTGTTTGCTTTCATTATTCCGACAACAACACCTATTGGTCGTGCGCCAGGCGGCAGGCACGGTATTGGAACGGCAAATCTCTTCATCTGGGCCCGCCTGCAGTGAAGGGGGGGGGGCGACTGAAACACTGGGCGTCTGAGCCAAAGGTGCTTCGTCTTAGCCCCAGACCCACATCGTTATTTGGGCTGCGTACTCTGGGAGCATGGCGTCAAGCTGCGTCGACTCCGTCGCATGGCATCTGAGAGGAGGATAACACACATGCGTGCCCACACACACACACAGACACAAACGTCAACACAAGCTGCCAGTGGAGGTCACAGTACAGTACAGCGCTCTCACTTTGACAAGTAAACATGACCTTTGGTGCCACGATGAAAACTGCCATTCTTTATGACCTTGGTGGGTGCGTGATTGTTTGTGTAATTCTATTGGCCTATTACTTACTGTAAATACACACTCTCTAAAACGTGTCTGCCTATAAGCCAAGGCTTGGGTGTACAGCTTTTCAGGTTGCCAAACTTGAATGAAAGTCCACATTTTCAGGAAAGCCTTTTATTTATAAAACAAAAAATATAGCAACAGATTAATCATCTTTGATAATTACAGGTCATAATGATGTCTCCTGATTCCGTTGAAAGCTTTTTCAAGTGATGGTCACTTCCTCCTCACCCACTCAGATACACCTTGGCCTAATTCATAGAACAGAAATGGTAACCTATAAATACATGCAAGAGAGAGAGAGAGAGAGGGAGAGGGAGAAAGAAAGGGAGTGCGAGAGCGAGACCATATCATGAAGGGCAAAACCTCGAGGGCAGTGAGAGGGTAGACATTTTCTCCCTTCCTCTCCCCTCCCTCTCCGGTTTCTCAGGTTATCTGCATTTGAAATGGAGGGATTTGATTTGAGCCCTGTGCTCCTCCTCACCGGCCAATGGCCAGGCTGCATCTGGGTGGCTTCGTACCTTAGCGTAATGGCAGGTCACTGGCTCCTTTCCACTCGCTATGATTATAATGACCTTGGCAGGGCCAGGGCTTGAAAACATTGGATTAAGGGGAAAGGAAAACGAGGGGAGGTTTCCATTTCGTTCTTGGCATCAAATTTGTGGGGAATTTCTGCCAAGAATCCCCCCACCCACCACCAACACCGCAGCCATTGCCCTCCCTCCCCCACACCTGCAGTCTGATGGGGCTCAAGCTCTCTCCCAGTGCTGGCCCCAACGTAGCCCAAGCGAATAATTATACACAGGCATTCACTTAGAAAAGAATTAAAGGCCAGGAGAGAGGTGGCAGATCCTCCTTTCTGCTCGGCGCGTCGCAGGACCGACAGACACCTGTGCTCAGTGGCTTCCTCCTCTGAGCAGGCACAACCAGCCCGCAGGACCGACAGACACCTCCCCTCAGTAGCTGCCTCTGAGCAGGCACAACCAGCCCGCAGGACAGACACCTCCCCTCAGTGGCTGCCTCTGAGCAGGCACAACCAGCCCGCAGGACAGACACCTCCCCTCAGTAGCTGCCTCTGAGCAGGCACAACCAGCCCGCAGGACAGACAGACACCTCCCCTCAGTGGCTGCCTCTGAGCAGGCACAACCAGCCCGCAGGACAGACACCTCCCCTCAGTGGCTGCCTCATCTGAGCAGGCACAACCAGCCAGAGCCCCAGCTCTTCTCCTCTCTCTGTGGAAAGAAATACATTTTGATGTCAATAATAGGAAGTTGAAAGCTATCGGGCCGTGTTCCATGGACGTGGCACTGCCTCTTGGTCCCCGTCGAGCTTGGAGCTCGCCCGGCCCTCGCCACCGCAAACGGGTGGGCGAGTCCTGCAGGTGTTGTCAAGTTTCCAATCGTTGTCTGGAGCAAATGTGTTTTCTGCTGAGGTTTATTTAGTTATTTATTTCGAGGGGTGACAGTTGACGCTTGAGATAATTGTGGTGGTTGTTTGTCAGCGTGCGTCAGTGCGTGAGTGAGAATAATTAGCTCAGGTTTGGGCACACTTCCCTCTAGCGTCAAATTCACCGAAGTCGATAAAGCAGGTAATTTGAGCTCGAATTTGCCTGTGCCGACGAGTAGAACCCGCAGACGCGTATGCAAATCTCCTGAGCTAATTATTTAGTGATGCCTACAGTAATGCTTATTCACTTAATTTGAGAGGTTGTCTTGACAAAGAACAGAATGTGCTTCTTCCCTCCCTCGTGTTTCCGAGGCCTTCGCCCTGTCGGCCAGTAGAACACATCCATGCCTCTCCTCGCTGTAATTCACGGTGACCCAATTAACCCAGGTGGACTGGAATCATCCACCACTGGAGGTCCAGAAATGCAAACAAAAAAACAGAACCCACTCTTTTACATCACCTGCCCAGGTTTCAATCCCCCCGCCTCACATCTATCTCAGGGCGGAATGGACGCTCCTCAGCCTTCGGTAACGATTTTTCCCCCATGTTGACAAGTCACAACATGGAGATCTACAGCACGGAGAGCAGCCCTTTGGCTATAGCGATCTCCCCCCCCCACACACACACACACACACACACCCTACCCCCTTGCACGGAGTAATAGCAATCTCACAGGAGTAGCAGGGCTTTCAGCTGGCAGCAGTTCATAAGGAACAGCTCGCCGGTGCAGCTGGGAAAGACAGCGAGAGAGAGAGAGAGAGAGAGAGATGGTGGTGTTGGAGATGGAGGGAAGGGAGGGAAGAGAAAGAAGAGGAGGGGAAGGCTGTTAAGAGCTCTGGGCGCTTTTCTCTGTTGTACAACACAAGTGCATCCAGACCCTGCAGGACAGGCCTTTAACAGGCGTGAGGGATTGACGGATGTAGAGAGAAAGAGAGAGGGAGAGTTGAGGAGGGAGAGTTGAGGAGGTGGTGGTGGAGGGCTGGGAAGCTGGAGTTGACCAGTAGTGCCAGACGAACGCTTTTAAACAGGGATGTGATTTATTGTTGGGGGTCTCTCCCTTTCTTTCGTTCGCTCGCTCTCTCTCTCTCTCTCTCTCTCTCTCTCTCTTATATTTTACTACTTAAAAAAGAGATGGCAATTACAGAGAAATTACATAGCAAAGAATGAAAGCTTTCCTTCAATTGTCTCTGAGAAGAAAGGTCCTGTGGCCCACAGGCTGGTGAGATTTCAGAGCACGTGGAACATGTCTAACTGGTGCATGAAATCAGCCCCGGATTATTCATTTTTGCATAGGTTAGCATACACACTTTCTTTTTCCTTGTCTGAGTCAGTTGTCTCATTTGAATGACCTTGCCAACTCTGTAGATCACGTCCTGGTTCTGGTTTCATCCATACGGCCCACTAGCGCCAGTCCCTGAAGCTAAATGCTAAAAGAATGTAGCCCTACCGT
This sequence comes from Mallotus villosus, assembly GCA_903064625.1. Classification (NCBI taxonomy): domain Eukaryota; kingdom Metazoa; phylum Chordata; class Actinopteri; order Osmeriformes; family Salangidae; genus Mallotus; species Mallotus villosus. The sequence goes on from CAEFZP010001101.1 coordinate 588,535, forward strand.
CGTAATGCATGTTGCCATGGGAGGGGGGGGCTGGAAATGGCTTGCAGCCAACGCGCAGATCTTTGTCACCCTCGCCAACTGCACTCTGCACGGCGCAGTGCTTGGAGATGACCTCACTTCCTGTGTGGGTGGAAGAGGGCAGGCACGGCCCCAGCGCACACACACACGCGTTCTTATCGAGCACACACACACACACACACACACACACACAGAGAAGCTCATCCACACTGCCTGGCTCTCGTTAGTCTTTAGCACGCTAGCCGGGACAAACTGCTCTCCTCTCGATCGGTGTGCCGGTCTTCCACGTTGCACGGCGAGACGGGCGAGAGCAGGGCATAGCGGAGCGTGTTTGGCTCGGTCCTGACGAGTCCGCCTGACGAGCAGCTGGGTGTCTGCCCTCTGTTTGCTTCTCATTTTCTTGAATGACACAAGGACTGTTTTATAGCGCAGGGGATGGGAGATTAAAAGTGCTAGGGAGGAGGTGTGTCTGGGTCTGTTAGTGTGGGGGGTGGGGGGGTGCTCAGACAGAATAGTGGGACCTTAAGGTATTGACAGCTCTCAAGGGAAACTATATATCATCCCTAAAGCGAGTGAGAGAGGGGCTGAGGGAGGAAGCGTTTGGCTGCTTGACAAAAATCTCCGGGAGAAGTTAAAACCACTGACGTGAAGTCATCTTCTTGAAAGCCATTGTCAGCGCAGAGTGTAAGGTTATTTACGATGTGTAAAAGGGGAAAAAAAGAACGAAAAAACAGGTGAGTGAAGGATATTAATTCTACCGGTAGACTACAGTACAAACACCTCACCATCGCAAACCATGCAGATGATTTTGGAGCATCCACAAGTGTAGACTTTTATTCTGGAGGGGAAACAGTTGGTGGGGGGCTCCTGTAGCCTAAAGGTCATTGGGGCTTGTCCTGGTGGCCATAGTGGGATTAGAGCATGGCTGGACATTGTGTCCTCAAGAGCTGCCCTCAGGAAAGCCAGGCTGGAAGAAGGCTTTTCATGTGAAAGGTGGCTTCAAAAGAGCCATCAGCAAGTTGCCTCTAATGTCAAAGCTAGCTTGTTTGATACTGGACAGAATGGGAGTGGGATGATCGTGATTGGCTGGCTGTCTCACCCGAGCTGTGTTCTTAATGGAGGGGCCATGTTGGTTCCGATTGGCATGCTATATTAATCCTCCACCTCCCCCCCCCCAACACACACACACACCATGGGGGAGTGGTCAGTGGCAGATGTATTTGCACTTCCTCCAGAAGGTTTTCTAGATTAGCGCAAATCCTCCCTGAAAAACCGTTTAAAAACCTCATTTGGCACGCACAGCCAGACGCGGCGCTTGTTTGCCGGCCAGGGGCAGTCATCCCTCCCTCCCTCTCCTCCTCCTCGCTGTCCATTTCTCTCTTCCTCCATCTCTCATCAAGCGCTCAGAGTCTATTTCAGATTGGGTCGGCTCGTTTATTCCTCCGGTAGCGTTTTGGTGACGGTTGCGTGTAGCCGTTGTCTCCCTCCTCCCATCGCGGGGGGTTTGACCTGCACCAACCTGGCAACCGGTGATGAGGTCTTCCTGAGCACAGCCGGTCAGTCTGACAGACACCTCTCCACCCACCCGTGGCTTTAAGTGATGGTTGTCATAGCAATCATTATGCCACCGAGCCGACGGTGGGTGAGGGGCGGCTTTCAGCGCGCCAGCTCTGGATCACAGCCTGGTTTTGATGGAACAGAGAAGAGGGCGATGCACAGGGCTGTACCACACTGGGAAAACAAGCCCATACACCTCCCCCTCCAGCCCCCTCTCCACCCCCCTCCCCTTCCTGCTCGTCTGTCCTTCTGATCCATCCAGTCTGGAGTCAGGGGGCAGGTCTGAAACGAATCCTCGTCTGAGGAGCGTGTTCCCTTTTACCTTGAGGGAGGAGGTGAGGTGGGTGTGTGTGTGTGTGTGTGTGTGTGAGAACGGGAGGCGGCGGGGGGCGGATGGGGGGGGTGGGCGGCACTGGTGCAGAAGAGGGGCAGATGAACAATGCCTCTCCTTCCCAGCGGCTGCCCTGGCCAGCATTTAACATGGAGATTGGAAACGGAATAAGAGCTCTTTTCTACCCCCACACCCCTGTCCTCCTGGACCAGCATGTAAATGAGGTTAGCATTTCCTGCTGTGCCGCGGTGTCTCTCTCTCTCTCTCTCTCTCTCTCTCTCTCTATCTCTCTCTCTCCCTCTCTCGCTTTCTCTCTCATATTCTTTCTATAATAGCTGCCACCCCCCCCACCCCTCCCCCTATGGAAAGGGACCAGGGCCGATCGTGATTAGTGTCCCTTTCCTGAGTGACAAGCTCCAATCCAAGCAGGCATTGCCTTGGGCACCTCTGCCAAACTGCTGTCGATCCAATACCCACTGTTAAAAAAAGCCATCTTTTTTTCCCTCCCTCTCTGTAGCTCTCCCCTGCTCGCTCTCTCTCTCTGACACACACGCACATTCTCGTAGAGTCTCTCACACTCTATTTCACTGTTCGTCCTCTCTCACACTCCCACTTATATACACACTCTCTCCATTTCCCTGTCTGCTCCCGCACCCCTTTCCCTTCCCTTGCTCCCTACACACACACACACACACCTCCCCCTGCCTCTCTCTCCATGGGTGACTGGCTTGTCTAGTGTGACAGTGTGTGTCCCTCTGCCAGTCGTGCAGGGTGAGGGTGATTTACTGTGGCTGGACCGCTCCTTGTCTCATACAGTAGGACCCACAGCGCTTTCTGTACTACAGATACTCTTACACACACACACACACACACACACTTCCCTCTGCCTCCCTCCCTTGTGAGTGGGCAGCCTTCTCATCTATCCAGATGCTGAGGACACGGGTGACGTTTACGTCACCACACCTCCACAAGCCCACCCTGAGGTGTCTGCTCAGCTGCCAGCTCCTTGGTATTCATGCCGGCTGTGCCGTGGCTTCGTTAGGGGCTCACAGCTAATCGTGGCTACCTACAGAACAGATCAGTGTGTGTGTGTGTGTGTGTGTTAGTAGATGGTGGGGCAGTGGACTACATGGGCTGGGTGGCCAATGGATGATGCTCAGGAAACTCTTTATGGACATCTTTAGGGACTTGACTGTAATGAGGGCATTAGTAAGTTCAGCATGGTCCAGCATGGCTGGCAACATAGTTTTAGACACGAGAAAATGGCTTTGGTTGAGGTATGATGATATTCTTTCACTTATTGTTCTCTCTCAGTATTTCTATATCATTTCATTTACCCATTACTCTTCGCCACCTCAAAGATAAGGCTTTTTCTTTTCGTCAGACAGACTTTCTCATTCTGACGGAAGATTTACATTACATTTAGTCATTTAGCGCTTATCCAGAGCAGCTTACAGTAAGTACAGGGACATTCTCCCAGGGCAAGTAGGGTGGACACAGCGTCCTTTTGCACGGCCGGGAATCGAACCAACAACCATCTAATTAGTAGCCCGACTCCCTAACCGTTCAGCCATCTGACCCCCACAAGATGAAAATGTCATGGGAGATCTCTCAAGTAGCCCAAGCCCTCTCATTGGCTCTCTCTCTCTCTTCCTGTTTATTGTTCTTCACCTTGGAGATGTTGAACCCAAACTCGTAAATTCGGAGTACACTTTAGACTAATGACAATCGCAGCCGTGTGTGTGTGTGTGTTGACCGTGTCTTCAGCGGGTCTCCGAACAGCGTTTAGGATCCTGGCTCCCTCTCGCCACGTAACTTTGATGACACATCAGAGATTACGGCCACGGTCTCTTCTTTTATTTTGCTTCTTTTTTTCCCTTTTTTATTTATATTTTTTTGAACGTAAAATGCTATAAATGGAAGGGAAAAATCAACCAAGGGTGAGTCAGGGCGCTCCATCTGCGATGAGGAATTTCAGCGGAGGTCCCTGGGCCCGGGGCCGTCTCATTCTCTTCCAAGAACACTTCTCCATCCTGCCTCACCTCTGGCACGCCGCCTGACTACCACGTACCCTCAAACCCCTCGGCGGGCCGGAGCCCAAAATACGCTGATGGTAATATCATGCGCTGGGCCTTCGTCTCGCTAAGACACAACCGCCCCGTTATGCATATATACTTATGTATATGTGTTTATATAAATAGCTGCCCTCCTTGCCTCTGTGTCCTAACCTGCTCCATGCTGAGTGTGGTCTCGCTCCAGTCGCCTGTGGAAGACAGATGGGGGAGGGGGAAAAGCCTCTCTCCCAGCTTGGCCTGTAGGTTATCTATCTATGCCATTGGTTTGGCTGGTGGTGGGGCTAAGTGGCGATGCCAGTGGTCAGTGTATCACATGGAGTGATGCGAGTAGAGTACAGTAGAGTAGAGGCAGGTATGGGGTCAGTTTAAAGGTGTTATCTCAAAGTGGCTTAATGAATGTGGACAGATCCTAGATCTGCCCCTCAGTGGGGACCTGGAGGTGCATTAGCATCATCCCACCTCAGGGAATATTCATGTTTGTGACACATCCGTGATTGATGACCCAGGTCTAAATCAAGTGCGCCCAAAGGGTTCAACGATGTCCAGTCTGGGTGCTCGGTAGCCAACATTAAGGCCAGCGGGACAAGGATGGAGGTCTGGAAACCCTGTGGTAATCATATTTCCCATGGTCAAGGTTTCCAACTGATTTCAAGTGGAGGCCTGTGTTCGTGTGTGAACGTAGGGTGCTAAAAGCTCTGTGGTAGTTAAGTGCTATATTTTTAAACCGGCAAATGCCCGGTGTTCCTATACTGTAAAGGTCCGCGACCCCTTTTTAAACAGGCCCACGCACCCCCGCGCTTAGATCAGCATGAGGCGTCGAGGGCCGCGTCTCCCAGCCCGTTTCCCTTTCAGTCTCTGATCCGAGACCAGCCTCGGACACCACCAGGATCGACCAGGTCCACACACCCTCGCAGAAATCCATAAAGGCACAACACGGACCGAATCGCCAAGAAATGCTAGCACAGACTGTGACTGTAGTCCACTTGGATGTACAGTAAAACCAGGCGCCATTTCTCTTTTTTTCTTCACCCTCTTCCATCCAAAAACGAGACAGGGGAACCATGCACTTAACAGATTGATGTCCCATACAGCCAAGCAAAGGGGGTCACAATTTACGACCGCCAGTCCGACTCCGGTCACATGCAGCTGGTTATGTTTAAGGAGGACTGCGGGTGTCTCTCGCTCGCTCTTGTTCTTGTTCTTCTCCAGTCGTATTCCTCCACGACAGATGGAAAAAAGAAAGGGGAAAGAACGGAGAGGAGGAGGAGGAAGAGAAGGGGGCACAGAGAAAAGCGAGGGGTAGGGAGAGAGAGGAGCGGGGGGAAGAGAGAGGAGCGGGGGGAAGAGAAAAGGGAGAGATCCTGGATCCAAGACATCCCAATTAACAGAATTACCTTTCTCCTCGGAGAGCGCTGTTAGTCATTTGCGAGGCCTCCGCTGGACCGTCGCTCCCACCATATTGTCCGGCGTGCGCTAATAAGGCAGCCCTGACCGGCGGGCACGCTCATTAGCATAGCCCGCGGCCGTGGCAACCCCCGGCAGGGCCCAGCCGGACACATAATTACCGTCGCGGCGCCTTCTCTGGGAAAAAACTCCCCCCCCCTGGAAGTTCAGACCCTCCTTATCCCCCTCCCTCCCACCCCCAGACACACACACTCAGCCCCCCTACGTCCTGGTCACCAGCTCCCCACCTGAGTCCATGTTGTGTTGTTTCTGTACCCACAGTAATGGCAGGTTAACTTTTATTGGCATTTTTCCCTGCGCTCCCTTCCTCCCCTTTCTCACTCCGCTGTGACTCTCTCTCTCTCGCTCTCTCTCTCCCTCTCTCTCTCTTCCTCCCCTCTCTCACTCTGTCTCTCTCTCTCTCCCTTTCTCCCCTCTCTCACTCTGTCTCTCTCTCTCTCCCCCTTCCTCCCCTCTCTCGCTCTGTCCCATTCCCCCTTCCTCCCTGTCACTCTGTTGCACTAAAGCTATGGCCGTGACTCCCTTCTTGGCATGGACGCGCTGTATCGATGCCTCCATCCGCCCTTAATCGGCTAATGGCCTCTGCTCTGCTTAGCTGAAGCAGCCTCCCCTTCTTCTTAACCCCCTGTGTCCCCTCCTCCCTCCTCCCCTGCCCCGCCCCGCCCTCGCCTCCATCCCCCTCCCACCCTGATCAGGTCCCGAGGTCAGGGAGGCCGATTCTTTTACGCCCGGCTAAGTCACAGAATAGCTGCTGTGTGTGTGTGTGTGTGTGTGTTGGAAGGCAGCCTCACGCAAGTCATGTGGGTGACCTGCGGACCGACCCCTCTCTCTCCCCCGCCTCCCCCCCCTGTCGTCCCCGCAACCCTCCTCACTCCCCCCCTCCTCTCTCCCCTAGCGAAGGATCATTGTGTCTGACAAGGCTGGCAGAAATCTGCTTGACTTCTGTCTGGCCCAGCGACAGACACGCACACACACACAGACACACACACACAGACAATCCCACACGCACACACACACACACACACACTCTGCTTCCCCCTTAGGACAAAGGGCCGGTTACACAGGCGCAGCCAAAATAACCCTGCCATGTTCACAAACGGAGAATGTTGTTGACATGCAGCGCGTCTCTTGTCGCTGTGATGGACACGCTGTTGTGGAGCCCTGTAGAACGAGCTCACACACACACACACACACACACATTCCCCAAGCCCCTCCCAGTAGTGGGCATGATGCTTCCTGTCTCCAAAAAAGGGCTATCCCCACATTTGCCCCATAAGTTTGTAGCTGAGCAGGGATGGACCGTGGCCACGTGAAGCAGGGCCCTGCTGGGTGACATCCTCACAAGTGATCCAGGAAGCAGCAGTGGTGCAGCACAGTAGCCCTGTGTTTGGCTTGGCCTAAGGCAGATCTCTTTCTCGCTCGTTCCCCCCTCTATCACACACACACTCTCACTGTCTTTACACACACACACACTTTCTTGTTCTCCCTGTTTCTCTCTCTCTCTCTCTGAGCCCCTCTCTTTGAGCTTTTCTCTCCTCTCTCTCTCTCTCTCTCTCTCTCTCTCTCTCTCTCTCTCTCTCTCTCTCTCTCTCTCTCGCTGTGTCTCACTGTGTCTCTCTCACTGTCTCTCTGTCTGTCTCTGTCTCTCTCTGTCTGTCTCTGTCTCTCTCCCCGCCCTCCCCTCCGTCTCCCGGGGTGAAGTCAGCCATGTCGAGCTGCTGATTCACCAGGGTGTGTGTGAGCGCTAACGCATCCCGACCGCCGAGTGCCCCACAGCTGCCGGCTCTGTCGCCGCCTGACGCTAAACGCTCCGCTTTCCAAAGGAAGACGCTCGCTGCTCGCCGCCGCCGTCCCGCTCCTCCCGTCTCTTGTCAGGGAGCTGCTCGCTGCTGTCGCTGTGTGGAGGGATGTTCAAGCCCAGCCCTGACTCATTCGCAGTAGCTGTGTTTGCTGTGCCTGTGTGTATATCTGCTCTATGTGTGTGTCTGCCGTGTGTGTCTGCCGTGTGTGTGTGTGTGTGTGTGTCTGCTGAGCTACAAGGGAAATGTAAAACACAGGCCTGTATCTCCAAGGCGAATGTTTTTCTTAAGCTACATGGCTGCTATACTAAGTCCCACAAGTACCTAGCTGCTGGAGTCTGGGGCGGGGAGACAAAGGCCCCTGCAGTCCGAGCCTGATCCTCTGCCTCGGGGAAACCTCACCCCGGGTGGTCCGCCCAGGGCCCGCAAACCCTGCAGGAGCGTCGGGTCTCAACGGGCAGAAGAGCAGCAGCAGTGTTTTTGCCCCTCCCCCTCCATCCCCCTCCCCCTCCATCCCCCTCCCCCTCCATCCCCCTCCATCCCCCCCCCCGGCCCCCCTGCCGTACAGTAGCTCTTTGCCTCCCTCGAGCTTTAGCGTTGAACCCAGGAAGCAAGCAGAGAGTTCATCCTCAGAAGGCGAGACCTTGGGTCAGCAATCGAGCCATTTCACACTAACAACATTACAGCCATTAGGGCTCCGAGCGCTTTCCCCAGTGTCACATGGAAGAGGGTCACCCCCTCTCAGGTGACTAAAAGCTTTGAGGAGCACGGAAAAGCTGGTTGTTAGAAGGACACACACACACACACACACGCGCGCACAGACATTCTTGTGGCTTAACCTGAGAAAGGTCAGACGCACACACACACACACACACACACACACACACACACACACACACACACACACACACATAGGTAAATGCACTCAAACAAATCTCTTACACACATGTGTAAGGATGCAGAGAAGCTGTATGTTTGCAGTTCTGTAGAATCACTCTTGTTTTTCAGCCGTTGGCCTTTGTATATAGGCCAAAATGTCTCCTTGTGTATGTTGGATAGATTAAGATGAAATGTGTGTGTGTGTGTGGCCTTGGCATGGAGTCCTGAGCTGGCCGCAGTTCCGGTGAGTTCCGTGGACAGCGGTCAGCGACGTCGACCAGATGTGAGTCGACTCTAATGATCCCGACAGGTCGCAGGGCTAGGGTTGCCCCAGCAACAGGCCACCTCCCGCCCCCCCGTCCCGCCCTCTGTAAGCAGAGAGCGGCCCAGCAGGCTTCAGTCAGGGTCGTCAGGGTGAAGACAGCCTTCATGTGTCTGTGTGTCTGAGGGAGAGCTAGGCTAGAGGGAGAGAGAGAGAGAGCGAGAGAGAGAGAGATGTGTTTCAAATACATCTTTGTAGAATTCTTTGCAGAAGGTTTACATGTGACAGAGTCCCTGTGCCCTTTTTTGCTCCATTTTTGTTTTGCGGTTAATGCGCATGGTTATTTTATATAACAATACAAATATTTGTGTTTTGACATTTGTTTTCACCCGGGCTTGTTGCTTTCTGACATTCTTATAGGAGTTTGTTAATATGTATCAGGAATATTCACTTTTCTTTGTTCGCCCTTGTCTGGCAAGCTGTAATGTTTTGCTTATGAATATTGATACATGAAGTGTATATTAATGACCCTCGGTGACCTTAACCCTATCCTTATTGGCTCCCTGGTGGTATCCGCAAGCTCATGAATATTAATCCAGTTCTGTAACCTCCATTACCCTAATCTTTGCTGTCTAGCCTCCCCGAAGGGCCCGTTGCCATGGTAACCCCCCTTTTCTCGACTCCTTTAGACCCTGGGAAAAAAAAACATTTAAAAAAGGGTAATGAAAAAATCGTTCTAAGTTGTTGTGTCTTGACGTAGAGTAAGTTGTGGATTTTGAATAGCGAAAAGCTATGAATTTAACTATTTTTGTACTTTTTCATTCGTTGCCATCCCAGTTAGTCTCCCTCCTGCTGTGAGTACTGAAGTCTATTGGGCAGCTATAATAAGCCAGTGCCTTTGTAGTGTACTGCAGTTGGTAAACATAATTGAGAGATCTCCCCAGGGATAATCAGTGTCTGATCTAGTCCTATCTAGCCTACTTACTTCTAAAGGATGTGTCATGTGACACGTGCCTCGCGTGGCAGTCGGAATCCAGGCAGCTTCAACGGTGACCTCCTCAGTTGTTACTCCTCCAGTAAAATGTCCCCTCTCTCTCCCCCTCCCAGATGTGGACAACGTCGAGGAGGGCGGGCCGGAAGGCGGTCCCGTGGAGGAGGAGGCCAGCTGGTTCGGCAACACCTCGGACGCGCGCTCCGAGTCGTCGTACGGCGACGCGCAGGACGATGCGCTCCTCCCCCGGGGCTCCTCCCCCGACGAACGCCCTGGCGCCGCCGCCTCTGGCGACCACGACACGTCCGGCGGCGAGAGCTCTCTGGGCTGCCCCACGCCGGTCCACCGCGCCTCCCTGGAGCTGCTGGGGCTGGACGGCGGCATGTTCTCCGCCCAGGACACTCTGTCGTCGGTGGTGTCGTCGCTGTACGGCGAGGCCGCCTCCCAAGCCCTGGGGAAACCCCTCAGTAGCAACCTGCGCCGCCTGCTGGAAGCCGGCTCTCTGAAGCTGGACGCCGGCGACCTCCTGGGCCGGGCTCTGAGAGGAGGCGGCGGGGGCGAGTCTCCGCCCATAGGCCTAGCTCCGCCCCTGACCCTCTCTCCCTCGTCCCACCACGCTCAGCAGCTGAGCGCTCTCGCCCGGAAACTGGCCAACAACAACAACAACAACGCCAGCTCCGCCTCTGCCTCGCCCGCCTCCTTGGCGCCGTCGGCCGGCGTGAAGCAGGAGCCCCTGGACCCCTTTGCCTCGGTCGCCACCAGCAACGGCAGCGGCTTCGTCTGGGTGGGCGGCGCGGCCGACAAGTGGCCTCTGGCGGGTTGTTCGGCCAGCGGCTCCAGCCTCTCGCCGGACTCGGCCATCCAGAAGCTGAAGGCGGCGGCCAACGCCGTGCTCCAGGACAAGAACGCCTTGGCCTCCTCCTCCTCCTCGTCGTCCTCCTCCTCGTCCTCCACCTCGGCCTCCTCCGCGGTGCCGACCCTGGGCGGCGGCGGGGGGCCGCGGGGGGGAAGACGCGGTGCGCTTCGACGCCTTCACCTCCCCCTTCAGCCCTCAGTCGGCCAGCTCCACGCTCGCCGCGCTCTCCAAGAAGGTCAGCGAGCGGAGCCAGCAGGTGTCGTCAGCAGGGGGCGCCACCTCGGACCACCAGCCCTCGGCCAGCTCCTTCCTGTCGCTCGTCTCCATGACGTCCTCGGCCGCCCTGCTCAAAGAGGTGGCGGCCCGGGCGGCGGGGAACCTCCTGGCCGCCGCCGCCGACAAGAAGGAGGCGTCGTCCCCGCTGGGCGTGCTCCAGGAGGACGTGAAGCCCCTGCTGGACAGGAACCAGCAGAAGACGCCCACACCCACCCAGGGGCTGGACCTCCTGCTGCCCTCCACCCCCAAGGGCAGAGCCAAGCCCAGCAGCCATGCAGGTAAACCAGGGGGCGCTCAGCCCGGGCGAAACATTCATTTTGAGGGGAAATGGTGGTGCGTTTTGTGTAAGGAAAATGTGTTATATATTTATTTTTGTATTGGGTAAAGTTCTCGCAGCACAACGATGGGTCGTTGTGACCCGAAGGCAGCACAAGGGCTATCCTTCAACCTCTCAATATGTTTCAGATTTTTGGGGGGATGTATCTAGTTGTTTGTGAAAGTAGGTTTAGAGGACATACTAGGCCTATTCAGAATTCCTCACTTTAGGTAGAAATAGCAGTCCATCAAGGTTTACAACAAGGTTTCAATATGGAATGGAGGCCCTTCTACATATTTACTGAATAGCAACAAAATCTTAAGAGCTGCCTGCCTTTTTATTTTGACGATTTCTCTCCACTTGACCTTGCACATTCCGATTTTGAATGTGTCTGAAAAGACTTTCCCTCAAAACGTTTGCTTAAACCTCAGCAGGAGAAAAATACAAACCAAAAATATTACGACTACAATCTGTTACTCCAGGGGCATTCCACACCTGATGAATGTATTCACTCCACCCAGAGTTCAGAGTGCCAAAGCGTTTAGAGACTGCTTTCACCACAACATGGCTTACTGTCATGTCAGCTAGCTAACACACAAGCGTTTTACAGCACACTCGCCTCTAGTTCCGTATTGTTTTTGT